>CM054143.1:9265317-9305173 GCA_028751875.1 Rapana venosa | reverse complement strand
AGTAGTAGTAAGTAGTAGTAAGGATAGTAGTAGTAGTAATAGTAGTAAGTGGTAGTAGTAGTAGTATAGTAGTAGTAGGTAGTA
This sequence comes from Rapana venosa, assembly GCA_028751875.1. NCBI lineage: Eukaryota > Metazoa > Mollusca > Gastropoda > Neogastropoda > Muricidae > Rapana > Rapana venosa. The sequence continues at coordinate 9,305,089 of CM054143.1, read as the reverse complement.
AGTAGTATAGTAGTAGTAGTTTCGACACAAAAACATGTTTATTAACCATATGCAACAGCGACCACCCACAAAATTGAAGCCAGAATTTCGTTTTGATTCTTTTATTTTTTTTATGTAGTGTCTTTACCTTAGTTGTACGCATCACGACTTGTGCCTCAACACACATTTCGATGGTTTAGTCTTGTGTGATGTTTTGATTTCTGGCTCAGGCAAAAGCTGTGTTAGATATTGATACGCCAATTGCCAAGGCCTACACTAAAACGTTGGATGTTGTAAAATGCTGTGTAGAGATTAGCATTCAGCCATGACAACTCTAACAAATTAACAACTGTGCTTTATCCGTGAGAGGAGACTGAAATGCAAAGAAAGGTATACATAGTCAACAGGTGAAAGTAAAGAGATGCTGTTATGTGGAAAAAATCTTGCTCATAATTGTTTATAGATGCACACAAACAGTACGTACACACATACAGTCACACACGCGCTGCACTACACATACACGCACACACACAGTTCCGTGAGACGATTAACCGAGTCCCGTGTGTGAAGCACAAAACATCTTGTGCACATGTCAAATCCTGTTCCGCTTTTCGTAAGAGTAGGTCATTGTGTGCAGGTGGGAACAGATGACAAAATTTACAAAGCCACATACAGATGGGGACTGGATGTAAAAAAGCACATAAGTGCTTATTCCATTATCCTCGATATAACAGAATAAAATAAAAAAAATTAAAATAAAAACAACCTGCACTGTCCTTCAAAGGAGGGGTGAAATCCTCTGAAGTCGGAGTATGGCTGCCTATATGGCGAGGTACAGTCATATACGCAAACTACTCATCCGGTCTACGTCCTATCTCATTACACTGATTCCCAGGTGGGATGATGAGTCTAGAATCAGAGTGCACATTCGTATGACACTCCCCAAGTGTCAAGCTGGGGAACTCACAACAACAACATGTTGATATTTTTTTTCCCACTCTTGAAATATCGCAGGCTCACAGTTTTGCCACATCAAAGTTTCGTGGACATTCTGTGTATTGTTTCTGTGCTTTTGAAATACAAAAACATTTGATTTATTTGAATTTGTTTGTACTGGTACGCCTCTTTGATGGTCATCTGGGCTTTGGATAACCAAAGAAAACTAGTTCAATTCCCGCTTTCGTTAATAGCACTGCAAACTAAAAACCCGCTACAATCACTACCTTAGCTTTAAAAAAAACAAAAAATAACCCAAGAACTACTATTTTACTTTTATGAGATGATGTCTAGTCTTTTTTTTAATCTACATAAAAATGTCCAATGTTAAACTTTAACTTTAAAAAAAATTACACACACACATACATTCATTTGTAACGATCACACTTTTTTCTTCTTGAATTTAGTTCTCACATAATCTGATTTGCTTTATATAGATATATATATAAGAGAGAGAGAGAGAGAGAGAGAGAGAGAGAGGAGAGAGAAGAGAGAGAGAGAGCGAGAGAGAGAAGACAAAGTTTCTTTATTTCGAGGAAATGAATAATCACTCATGTGCTTTTTTGCATCCAGCCCCCCCGCCCGTAGGGAAACAAATCTTAATAATACCCAACACTTATACACTCTCACCTAGTAGAAAACAAGGGAAATAAACCTTTGTAAAACAGCCCCCCTCCCCCCACCCCCCCCCCCCCCCCCAACAAAAACAAAAATAAAAACAAAAAAACAACAATGAAACAAAACTAAACAAAAAAAAAAAAACAAAAAGCAAAAAAAAAAGAGAACCCCCCCCCGCAACCCCCCCCCCCCCACCAAAAACAAACAAACAAACAAGGAGAAAGAAAAACCAATCTACAAGAAGGAAAAATAAAAAAAAAGAGAAAAACAAACAACAAGAACAAACAAGACAACAACCCAACCAAGAAAAATAACAACACCAAACTTAATAAGTCCATAAAGATAAACATCCACCCATTGTCAAATGGAAAATATACTCCTTGTTACATAAACAATAAGATATTGAAGATTTGGACACTCATGAAAAACTTAAGTAAAGCGGACAAGCCAATAAAGTATTGAAAATATAAAATATGAATCCTTCATCAGGATACACTATCTATCTATCTATCTATCTATCTATCTGCCTGACGACCGTTGGGGCACCCTCAAAGACTCAACATCCAGTTCCCTCCATTCCTCTCTCTGTTCTGCCTTTCTCAGGGGTTTGTTGAGTCTAGGCCTGTCCAGTCGCTGATTTATCCTCCGCAGCTCTTCCTTGGTATGCTCTTCTTCTCCCTCCTTGGGACAGTTCCTTGTAAAATTTGTCTTTGGCAATTCCTTTGGATCGTGTGACATGCCCATGAGACCATTACAATGTATGTTTTTTCACGATCGTTAGGAATGTTCACATAGGGTCCAAGGTTTTGCTGACTCTGTTATGCACGCTTGTCGTTGCTTATGTGGTCTTTTGTAGGAGATGCCAAGGAGTCTCCGAAGAGCACCACATCTCCCTGCCTGTACCTTCTCTCCAAATCTGCAGTCAGGGTCCATGATTCCAAGCATACAGAAATATGAGATATGACAAGGGAAGCGCAATTAGTCGATCTTGGAGAAGAAGGGAGATAAATTTTTATCTCTCCAGATGGTGATTTAGTGTTTGCAGTGCTGGTTATTGTCTGGCAGTCCTGCATACACTCAGGCTTGGATTCCGGTCCTGATACAATGGCTCACCAGGTACTTTGAAGCTTTGTACTGTTTTTTTTTTTTTTTTTTTTTGTTAATTTTTTATTTTTTTTTTTTTCCATTTCCAGCTTGCTGGTCATTAACCCTGATATCAGATGCTATGCCGTTGTGTTAATTAGTCATCAGTTTGGTCTTCTCTGCCTCTTTCCATGCCGTATGTTTTGGAGGCCTGTATCAGTGGTTCTGTAGTCTGCAAGCTCTTTTTCTGATCCTGCTATTCCATCAAAGTCATCCGAAAGCGGAGTTTGTGACTTTCTGCCACCAATCGCTGTCTGATCCTTTCAGATGTTCCAGTGCAATCAGCCATGATTCGTCTCAGGAAGATGTTGAAAAGAGTGGGTGAGAGTAGACACCCTGCCTTACTCCAACTTTGTTCGAAACCATTCTCCAATGTTGTTGGTTGTAGTAACACTGCACGGTGGCCTCGCTAGTGCAGTCTGTTGAGTGACGGCTGATCAGGTTTGCATTGATGCAGTAGCAAATTCATGGTTGCCCACAAAGCTGGGCATGCCAGCACCCTGTTCCAAAATGCTTCTTAAAATCGATAAATACATGGTAAAGGTCTTGTTGATGTTGAAGGGTACCGCTCACAAAGTATTCTGAAGGTTGAATAACTGGTCTGGTTGTCTGCGCCCTGCTCTGAGAAACCTGTTGCTGTGTTTTTCCTCAGCAATGATGATCCTCTGCTTGTGGCTTCCCCAAAAAGTCTATTCAATATTATCGGCAGCATGACCGTAGCCTGGGTGGCATAAGGCGGAGTGTGCGTAATTATGGCATTGTTGTAGATTCCTACCTTTGGGGAGGTGATAGGGCGTGAGCTGTGTCCATGGTGTTGGCCATATTCTTTCCTGTCTTCAGATCTCTTGCTGCAGATTCTTAGTAGGAGCGCTGTACATGGCTTCCTCCACTTGATCCAAATCTGCTGAGAGTTGTAAGCCACGGCTGACTCCCCTTTTTCCAGCGATCTGACTGCGTTGCCACTTCACTCGGGAGGATAGGGTGAGCTGTTCTTGTCTTTGCTTGCGGTCATTAAGGACTTCTGGATCTCAAGTGCGAGATTCTAATAGTTGATACAGGTCGGAGCATAATCTGTCCATCTGTTCAGAATATCCTGGTCCGCTTGAGACACTTCCCCATATTTTGTCTTGGATTGTTCACCTTTTTCCCCTGTTTGGTGGCTATCAGTGCTTTCACACCAGCTCGATATGCTTTCTGCTAGTGTTTTTCTTGATGTCTCTTCAATGTCTTGGCACTATCACACGGATCCATTGTTCGCTTTTGCTGCCGTCATGGACTTCCTGATTCTTTTGTTGACTGCCCTATAGTGTCTGAACGCATTGTTCTGCACTTTCTTTTGTTTCCATTTTCTTTTTCGTCAACTCTCTAACCCGTGTCGAGACCGTTGTGAGGGATGGTTAGGTAGTGACACCATGTTTTTTTTGACCTGGTAGGTTGTTTGCTAAAGAACGCGCTTGCTGTTTCAGTCAACTGCGTGTATTGAAAACTATTCGTCAGTGTAGCTAGTCCGAGTCTATCACAGTGCGTGAGCTTGCAAACTTCCACTATCCTTGGCTTGAAAAATGTCTACAACCTCTGGGGTCCGTCAGCGTTCTTCGAGAGAGTCCAAAATTGATCCTGACCTGTTGTTCCGCTTGGGATTTTCTTTTAGACGTAAGTCGGAAAGTCATCATCACAAATCGTGATCATTCCCTATTCTGCTCCTGGAAAACTTAGTGCCTGTGCATGTGTAAACGTGCTAGACTGAAAACCGTCTTTTCACCATGATAGAGTCAATTTGGGTTTTGGTGTTGCTCATTTGGCGATCCATGAGCCATTCTGGATTTCTTGTGTGAACCAAGTGTAATCACTAGCTGGAGGTGGTAGTTACTGGCAAACATCCGCAGGAGTCGCAAGCCTCTTTCATTTGATTGGGTATTACAAGTGGCCCACAAACGCCCTCCAGTCTTCCATGCATCTTCCTCCTACCGTTGGGCGTATCCAGTCACCTTGCACAACGAGGATGTACTTGTCATTGGAGTTTAATTTCAAAACGTCTTGTAGCTGTCAATGATAATCTCTTCATAATTGTCTTCTTTCTGTGCAATTCCTGAATGTAGGGGCGTATGCTGTACTACAGTGGGGTTAAAGGGGTTGCCTCAAGCGATGTAATAAGATCTGCCTGGACACAGGCCTCCAGCTCACATGACGGTGTTCCAACGGTGTCTTGTGAATCGAGAAACCCCAACGCCGGGGGCATGATTATCTCTTTTTCCTCTGTTTGTAATTTGTGTTATTATATGTGGGTTAGTGATGGTGGGGTGTGGTGTAATAGTGGTTTTGTGGGTAGTGGAGTATGTCCTGTTGGGATGGTTATTGATTTGTAAAATAATCAATAGTAATGGGTCATTGTTTTTGGTATGGTATAGGTGGTATATGTTAAAATTAATGTTCAGAAAAAGTGGTGGTGTACTTTTTTCACGGGAATGGTATCCTTCCCCCTGGGGTCGTTGTTTCGTCTCCCACGTTTCCTACCTTACACACTCGCTGAGCCCATGGATGTCCATTTGATTATCTGGACATCTCAGTGTGTCAGTTATTCCACTTTGCCCTGCGCTCTTAGTGTCCGTACATCCATGTGCCAATGATAGGTTGTTTTATGGGCACGGTTTTGCTTTGTTTTACATCAGTAGTATACTGTCGAGACCTCTGTCCAGGATGAGGCAACAGAAGGCGCGGATCCTTGGTAACCCTGGCGACGACCATTCCGTAAGGGAGATTCTGCTTCATTCATCATGGTGTGTCTTGGGCAAATCAAACCTTGCGAGCCCATCCCTCCCAGGTCGGATTTTTTCTTGGTTTACTTCCCCACAGTGAGGCAGTGGTACTGGGTTACAGGTTCCAGTAGCAGAGAGTCTCAGACCTGACCATCGATACACTATAACTATAAAGCTAAACGATAAAAGCGAGATATACAAGACAGAGACAGAGATACCAGAAGTGAGTGTGTATTTCAGAGATAATATCCAAATATTAATGTCCCAAAACAGGTACACGATGCACCATCAACACTCATTTTGAATTATACTCGTTTAAATTATCTGTCATGATAATGGAAATAAACCGATACCCATACATTCACATCAAAAAAACAAAATAAGACACAACAAAAGAAGAAATCTAAACCCTATACAGTCCCTTGAGAGAGAGAATGTGTTTAAGTGGTGTGTGTGTGCTGTGTGTGTGGTGTGTGTGAGTTGTGTGTGTTGTGTGTGTGTGTATGTATGGTGTGTGCTTGTGTGTGTGTGTGTGTGTGTGTGTGTGTGTGTGAGTATGTGTGTGTGTCTTGTGTGTGTGTGTGTGTGTTTAGGATAGATGACTATTTAAATAATACTCACAAAGCAAACGATCCACCTCACACTTTTTTATTATCCCATACAATTGAATGTTTATGATGAAAAGTAAGTGCCATACCCAGGATTCTCGCACACAATAAAGAGTGGAGAAAAACCCCAATAAAAGTACCATAAAAGAGAACATCTACACAATGTAAGTAAGAGAGACATTTTTTTACCAAGGAAAATGAATAAGTACTCATGATGCTTTTTTTTAGCATGCAGTCCCCGACCGTAGGGTCAGCATATTAATAATAAACCACTAATCAACTTTCGAAACATAGAAGCAAAGAGAGAGAAAGAGAGAGGAGAGAGAGAGAGAGAGAGAGAAGAGAGAGAAGAGAAGAGAAGAGAGAGAAAATACAAATTCTTTATTTCGAGACTAATGGAAAGCACACATGTGCTTATTTACATCCAGTCCCTGCCTGTAGGGGATAGAGACTCAGAGAGAGAGTAGAGAAGAAGAGAGAGAGAGAGAGAGAGATAGAAGGAGAGAGAGAGAGAGAGAGAGAAGAGAGAGGAGAGAGAGAGAGAGAGATTATTCTCAAAGTATTTAGGACCATAACATCGCTTCCTCTAAATGTACCTTACTAGCGATTGCGCAACACACCAGTACAAAAGGCGACAACTCCAACAACCCACAGACACAAAAATAATCTGCCACCGCAACATCATGTCTCTCCTCGAAGTTCAACATTCACAACATTCACACCTACAACAACAATAACAAAACCACCCACCTTCTCCACACTAAAACCCAAGGCAGCAGTATATTATAATATGGAGGAAGGGTAGTACAATCCCATATCAAATCCCTCCCGTCCTTCTCACTCCTCTCCTCACACACTCAAAAGGCGACTACCACTCAACTTGCCGAGCTAGATGAGATGAAGATAGCAATTTTCTTCTTTAAAAAAAAACACAAACCCAGCATGTCGATATTCTGACACTCTATACAGTTGGAATCTGACGCAAGGACACAGCACGCGTTGGACCGACGAGTACTTTTAGCACACTGTTTGGGGAGTTATATTGTTTGCCCACCAATTCGTTCTAGACTAGACGGTCTCAAATGAAGGCTATGATGGCAATCGTTAAGGTGTCTGCTAAGGGGGAAAAAACCACCCCAAACCTGCTTGGAAGCTATCCTATATTAAGGAACTTTAAATTACATGGTAATGATTCCCCTGGTGTGTGTGGAGTGTGTGTGTTTGTGTGTAGGCGGTCTGAGTGTGGCTGTGTGAAGTGTATTGGGTGTAGGGCGGGTTTATGTTGTAGGGCTGGCTGAGTGTGGTTTGTGTGTGAGAGTGTAGTGTGTGTAGGGCTGGCTGAGAGTGTGCTGTGTGAGAAGTGTGTGTAGGAGGGCTGCTAGAGTGTGGTCGTGTGGTGCGAGTGAGGGTGAGGGCGGCTGAGTGTGTTTTGTGTGATGAGAGTGTGTGTAGGGCGGGTTGACTTGGTTTGTGTGTTTGTTGTGTGTGTGGTGTGTGTGTTAGTGTGTGTCTGATGTGTGTGTTTTGTGTGAGTGTAGGGCGGGTTGAGGTGTGGTTGTGTGTGTTTGTGTGTGTGTGTGTTGTAGGGCGGGGATGAGTGTGGATGTGTGTGGTGTGTGTGGTGTGTGTGTGTTGGTGTGTTGTGTGTGTGTTTAGGGCAGGTTGAGTGTGGTTGTGTGTGTGTGTTGTGTGTAGGGCGGGTGTGTGTGTGGGTGTGTACATGTTTGTTTGTAGGGCGGGTAGAGTGTGGTCTGTGTGTGGTGTGTGTGCTGTGTGTGAGTGGTGTGTGTGTTTGTGTAGGGGCGGGGTTGAGTGTGGTTTGTGTGTTGTGTGTGTGTGGGTGTGTAGTGTGTGTGTGTGTGTGTCGTGTGTGTGTGTGTGTGTGTGTGTGGAGTGTGTGTGTAGGAGCGGGTTAGTGTCCTGTCTGTCTGTGAAGTGTGTGTGTGTGTTGCGTGGTGTAGGGCGGGTTGAGTGTGGTTGTGTGTGTGAGTGTTGGTGTGTCTGTGTGGGTGTGAGTGCGTGTGTGGGTCTGTCGTCTGGGAGTGAGTGTGTGTGTGTGTGTTGTGTGTGTTGTAGGGCGGGTAGAGTGTATTGGTTGTGTGGTGTGAGTGTAAATGTAGTGTGTGAGTGGGGGTGTGTGTGTGTGTGTGTGTGTGTGTGTTGTAGTGTGTAGAGGTAGTGATTTGTGTGTGTAGCGGTTTGAGTGTGTTGTGTATGGTGTGTGTGAGTGTGTGTGTGTGTGTGAGTGTGTGTGTGTGTGTGGAGAGTGTGTGTGTGTGTGTGGTGTGGTTGGAGTGTGTGTGTGAGTGTGTGTGTGTGTGTGATGTGTGTGTGTGTGTAGGGCGGTTTGAGTGTGGTTGTGTGGTGTGGAGTGTGAGTGGTGTGTGTGGTGTGGGGGGTGTGTGTGTGAGTGGGGTGTGTGTGAGGAGGGGGTTTTGGGTGAGAGAGAGAGGTGTGTGTGTGTGAGAGGGGGCGTGGGTGGTTGTGTGGGGGGGGTGTGTGTTGTGTGTGTGGGAGGGCGGGTAGAGTGTGTTGTGTGTGTGTGTGTTTGGGGGGGGGGGGGGGGGTGGGGGGGGGGGGGGGGGGGGGTGAGTGTGGTTGTTTTGTGAGAAGAGAGTGTTTTGTGTGTAGAGAAAGATGTGCGTGTGAGAGAGAGTGTGTGTAAAAGAAGTGGGGTTGACAGAGAAAAGAATGGTGATGTCTGTGTGAGAGAGAGAAGACGACAGACGACAGACAGACAAACAGAGAGAGGGCAACAGACTGAGAGAAAGAGACAGACAGACAGAGAGACAAACAGACAGAGACAGACAGAGAGGCAGACAGATAGACCAGGCAGACAGAGAGGCAGAGAGACAGACTGAGAGAGAGACAGAGACAATGACAATGACAAAGATTTTATTGTGTTAGGTTTTTCAACCCCTTCACAAACGGGTAGTTGGGGGAGGGGACCAAAATCGAAAGATACAACAACAAAATGAAACACTGTACAATGTCAACGATTCTTCGCGAGTGGTAACCAACCACGGTATTGTTTATATATAGTTCTGCATGCATGTAAATGTCACTGGTAATAACTGGCTGATAACTGATATCGCAGAAGGAAGCGGGGAACTGGCACACACAGAGCGGCATTTCCGGTGCGGGTGTTCTGCTGGCTGCTCACTGGGCGTGTCCGGAAGATTCCCGTCTTCAGCTGGTTTCTTTAATAAGAAGAAGAAGAAGACGAAGAAGAAATGGAATTTATATAGGGCTATATCTTGCAGAAACAAATCAAAGCGCTTGCACTCAACTCATTCTTACACAGTCATACAACCAGTAACAAGTAATAGTTCCATCAAGTCCAAATGTGCACACACGCGCGCACACACCACACACACACACACACACACACACGCAAAGGTCACACACCCTGGCAGGGCAATAGAATCTTGGCTGTCGAAGGCAGGGAAATACTATGAGATAAGGCAGGAGAGTAACATCTTAGGTTTGAAATAAATATGTCTTCAGACTGGATTTAAAAGTGTCATAAGAAGGCTTTTGGCGGAGAGAGAGAGGGAGATCATTCCACTTCAATGGACCAGAAATTGAGAAAGAGCGACGAGGATGGTGGATTGGTTGAATCTAGGTATTGGTAAGGACAAGGTATCTGCAGCAGAGCAGAGAGAACGAGAAGGAGTGTACAGGTGGAGACATTCACAGAGGTAGGAGGGTGCTGTTTGGTGGAGACATTTGTAACAGAGGGTACTGATCTTATAGTTTACTCTCTGTGGCACAGGCAGCCAGTGGAGAGATTGCAAGAGAGGGGGTAATATGCTCAGATTTTTTCTTTCTGAGAACTAGACGAGCTGCAGAGTTTTGTATACGTTGAAGGGATTGGATTGATGATGCTGGCAGACCAGCCAACAGAGAATTGCAATAGTCCAGACGTGAAAGAATGAGAGATGCAACAAGTTTGGATGTTGCATCTGTGGACAGGTACTTTCGAATTGCCTAATATGCCGTAATTGATAGTAGCAGGACTGGCAGGTCTGGGTGATGAATTTTTGCATAGAGAGTGTGTTGTCAATAATGACCCCTAGATACTTCACAGCAGTGGATAAAGGGAGTGATGCATTGCCGAGTTGTATTGAAGCTGTTTTGATGGAAGAGAGTTTGTGTTTGGTCCTTACAAGCATAGTTTCCGTTTTATCTACATTTAGCTGTAATTTGTTCTGTATCATCCAATTTTGGGTATCTTGAAAGCAGTGGGCCATATTTGTAAATAGAGAAGGCAGATTTTCAGGAGTGTGGCTGCTTATAATCTGAGAGTCATCTGCATAAAAATGATGGTTGATCTGATGGCGGTTAATCATATGTGACAGTGGAGCAGTGAAAGGGGTGAAAAAGAACAGGGCCCAGAACAGATCCCTGGGGGAACTCCACATTCCAATCTTGCAGGTACTGACTGAATCTTGTTTACTGTGACTGTCTGGAATCGGTCAGTAAGGTATGAATTAAACCAGATAAGGGCTGTACCAGTAACACCAAATGTTTTCTGAAGACGGGAGAGAAGAATAGAGTGGTCAATAGTGTCAAAGGCTGCAGATAAGTCGAGTAGAGTAAGAAGAGAGATTTTCCCCGAGTCAGAAGCGAGTAGAAGTGTGTTTAAGGTGTGGGCAAGGGTAGTTCACGCAATAGGTAGACTGAAACGCAAGAACGAGACTGTTGGAGAGAAGGTGGTTGTTGAGCTGTTTTAGAACTACTTTTTCAAGGACTTTAGAGATAAAAGGAAGATTGGAAACAGGTCTATAGTTCTACAGAATGTTGGGGTCAAGGTCATGCTTTTTGAGTAGAGGTGTGACTTAAGCAGTTTTTAGAGCTGAAGAACATTTCCAGTGGCAAGAGATAAGTTTACTATTTTCGTAATGGTGGGAATAAGTTGTGGCAGGCACTGTGCAAAAAGAGAAGCAGGTATGGGGTCAAGATCACATGATTTTATAGTCATTCCTTTCAGAATTAGCTTGATTTCTTTCTCACTTGCGGGATGAAAGGAAAGAAGAGGAGTGCCAGAGAATTGGGGATCAGAAGTTGCAGCCTGGAAAGGAGTCTGATCCAAACTGGAGCAAATGTTGCCTACTTTGTCAGAGAAGAATGCAGAAAATATAGAAGGAAGTTTAGAGTGGTCGTGAAAGAAGGCAGAGGACTAGCCTTCTCCCGATCCAAGAAATGTGGGTGTGAGGGAAAAAAAGAGATTTCATAGACTGGCATCAAGAACTTGAGAAGAGTAATACTTTGTTTTTGCTGAACGAATTAAGGTTTTAAACTTTGGGTTTATTTGTTTTACGAAGAAGCTGTTTATTTCGGTTTTTGTTTTTCGCCATTGCCGCTCTAGTTGCCGGCGTTTGCGTTTTGCGACCAGGATGTCACGGTTGTACCATGGTGCACATGGCCTATCAGGCAGGAGATGGTCAGTAGGAGGAGCATGCTCATCAAGGAGTTGGCTGAGGACGGTATTGTAGTGCTTAGAAGGGTCAGAATGGTCAGGGGTTTGTGATAGGCGTTCAACAGCTTGGGAAAGGAAAGTTTAAATATCAATGGCCTTGAGGTTGCGACGGGTAATGCACTTTAATGATGCGAAGCCCCTGTCCATTGTGTCTGCAAGTTGCTGAATATGTTCCATCAACATCTTGCAATCCTCGGGGGACACAGTGGTGCTGTTTCCTGCTTCCTTGATGGCAGGTGGACTTTCTGTATTTGTTTCGATTGGTTTCAGTCTCTTGCTGTTCCCTGTCACATCTTCTGTCAAGCTGTAGTCTGTCAGTGTCACAGGCCGTATTGTTGATGTGTCACTGCATACAGTCATTGCATCCTCAATGTCAATATTTCTGTCAGTGTCAGAATCGTCACTCCAGTCTCCCAGCGTCAATTGGTGCGGCTGCACTGTTACTGACACTGGGTCAACATCACTCAAGCTTGACAGAGGAGACGGCTGGCTGTGTTGCACGTGCGAATTCAACAGTACGGGGAAGAGTGTCAGTGGGCATGCCATCTTTGGATGTGTCCATAGCAGTTTCATTTTCTGTGTTATAAAATAAACTTGGGGGTGTCGGGAGAAACAATTCTGAAGGGGAGACAGGATTCACACGATGTTTCTTCATTAAACTGACCTTATGTGTCCCCCACCCTCCTTTTGTCCCTGGCCATTTGGGCTGCCCCTTTCCCGCGGTACACAACACTGTCACACTGGGTGGTTTTGCTGGAAGCTGGTGGGCTGGTGAACAGGCGCAGCACGATTACAGTTTGGTTTTCTCTGCCGTCGATTTTAAACGACGTGAGAGACATTTCCTGCAGAAAGGTGTTCAGCACTGTTTCTAGAGAAGGTGGTAGTCCTGTGACGGGCATACTGGAGGCCTTTCTGGTAGAAATACAGCAAATTTCTTCACTCATTTTTGAAGCCATGTCTTGCTGGTAGCCAAGCAAGGGAAGCCACTCCGAGAGAGACAGAGAGAGAGAGAGAGAGAGACAATGACAAATTCTATTATTTCGAGGATAATGAATAGGCACACATGTGCTTTTTTACATCCAGTCCCCGCCCGTAGGGATAGAGAGAGAGAGAGAGAGAGAAGAGAGAGAGAGAGATAGAGAGAGAGAGAGAATACAAAGAGAGGTAGAGAAACAGCAACACAGTGTGTGAGAGAGAGTCAGAGACACACAGAGAGAGACAAACAGACAGAGAGACAGACAGAGACTGAATGTACACACAACATTCATCCACATAGGTACTAAATTATTTCTTTTCTGTTTAATTTTTGTTCCTGGGTTCCAGCTCTTGAGTTTCATCAATGGCGAGATTTTACATAATTATGCCATCGCTTTTTTGGGGTTTTTTTTTATCCCACCATGAAGAGGTAGCTGCATTCTGACTTCGGGAATGGTGTATAAAGTAAACACAACACCTGTACTGTTTGCATGTGGGTTGTTGTTTTGCTTTGTTTTTCTTTAAGTTGTATCATCCATTCCAACCGGCAGGCAATGACCAGCTCTTTCCTAAAATCTCTTTTAAAAAAAGAAAATGCAAAAAACAGAAATTAATTCACACACAGACACACACACACACACGCACGCACAAACGCGCGCGCACACACACACACTGTCTACTTCTTACACACAGAAATATTACACAAAACACCTCTCTCTCTCTCTCTCTCTCTCTCTCTCTCTCTCTCTCTCTCTCTTCTTTCTTTCTCTTTCTCTCCTCTTCTCTTTTTCTGAGGGCAGGGTGTTAAAAAGCATGTAATGCTTAATCTATTACCCTCTGAAAAAAAAAATGTTCATGTTAAAAAAAGCCAAATTATTTTCTCTCTTCCTCTCTCTCACACACACACACAAACAAACACATGTTAAAGAACACACAATTTATCTCTCCTCTCTCCCTCTCTCTCTCACACACACACACATAAACACATGCATGCACACTCAAACACTAACATGCACAAATACATACATACATACTTGCAAAAATACATACACAACTCCATTCTTACTACCCAGCCTACAATTGCTTTCGTGTGCATGAAAACCCCCTCCCCCCCTCCACACACACACACACAATTGATTTCTTCATAATGAACTTTAATCCCTTATTGATTCATGAACAATCAGATTTTTTTTTTAAAGTAATAAAAACAAAAACAGAACAAAATACAGGCCCAAGATATCATATAAGGTATGGGAGGAGAGGCAGAATATATATTTTTTACATTTCATTTTAGTTTTATTCTTTTATTTCGAGGATAATAGATTAAGCACTCATGCGCTTTTTTTACATCCAGTCCCAGTGTGCATGCAGAATAGCCTTAAGTTAGAGTATTGTAGTTCGTGATCTTAAGGTCCAGGCTTTGAGTCACCACAGAGACACCCATTCAAGGGGATTTTTCTCCTGGAGTTAACATTTTTTATTTTTATATTATTCTTTTATATTGAGGATAATGGAATAAGCACGTATGTGCTTTTTTACATCCAGTCCCCGTGTGTATGCGGTGTTGTAAATTCTGTCACCTGTTCCCACCGGCACACAATGGCCTACTCTTACGAAAAGTGGAACAGGATTTAACGTGTGCACAAGATTTTCTGTGTGTGTTCACACACGGGGTCTCGGTTTATAGTCTCATCCGAAGGACTTTGGGGGAGAGTGGAGTCTGCACTGATGTTAACTCCAGGGGAAAATATCCCCTTGAACGGGAATCAAACCCGGGTCGTCAGATTGCAAGCGCAATGTTCTAACCACTAGGCTATCCCGTCCCCATCAATGCTGACTTCACTTGCCCTGGCCTTAAGTCCTTCAGATGAGACTATAAACTGAGATCCTGTGTGAAAATGCATGCAGAACAACTTGTGCATATTATGTGTTTAAAACCTGTTCTGCCTTTTGAAAGAGGAGGCCACTGCAAACCAGTAGGAATAGGTGACAAAATTTAACAAATGCATATATATAATTATGACTTTTGATATGAAAAAGGATCCCTAAAGAACATAAGGCACAAAGATTCGTTAGCCACTTATTTTCATATACTTTTTTTTTAAACCAGGATTATTTTCGTATATTTTCCTTCTCTTTCTGTTTTTCATCTTTTGCTGGCAGTGGTGGTAGACCGCAAGAATATTTCTTTATTCTTAGGGCGGCAATAAACACTTCTAAATAATGGAGGGTGGCTTGCTGTTACGTACCACAGAGGATGAGTGAGGGAGGATTCAAACACTGCCGGGACCTCTGAAGAGTGCTCAACCAGGAGCGGAAACTTGAGTCAGGTCAGGCCAAAGGCATGGTCCTTACTCAATTATTCCCCAAATGACGCCTTCAAAGTGTTATCTTGTAGTGAACATTTTCGTTTTCTTTCTTTTTCGAATCTTGGACAAAAATTGTTTTTATGATGGGAATGGAAGTTGTAACTGGTTACCTGCACTTGTTTTTCCTCACAATATTTTCTCAATTATATATATCTATATATATATCTATCTATCTATATATATTTATGTATATATATGTATATATATAAAAAAAAATTTAAAGTTTTTTTCTGTTCTTTTAGTTCCTCAGCTAGAGCTCTGAGGTTCACCAATGGTGAGATTTTTGCAAATGCAACCATCCCCACCATCACCATTTAGATAGCTGCATTCCTACTTCAGGGATGGTATCTAAACAACACACATGTGCACCAGGCTTGGGGGGGGGGGGGGGGGGGGGGTCATCCATTCCTACTGGCACACAATGGCCTCCTCTTCCAAAAGGCAGGTATGTTTGGGTTTTTTTTAAAGTGTGCACAAGATGTTTTGCATGCAGTCGCACACAGGGCCTCTGTTTTTAGTCTCATCTGAAGGACTTTGACATTCACTTGGAATTTTGTGTGTGTGGTCAAGTTGGGGAAAATGGGAATCGAACCCAGAACCTCATGGTTTACTTGTTGGCAGGTGATTGTCTTAACCCATCCTGCCACATTCCTTTATATATATATATATAAATATATATATATATATATATATAAATATATATATATATATATATATATATATATATATATATATATATATATATATATATATACCACACAAAGTGAAAGCATAACAACCAGCATAATAAATGTTCCCCAATATTTCGGCTTTCGCCTTCCTCAGGGGGGGTTTACATAATATATATATATATATATATATATATATATATAGAGAGAGAGAGAGAGAGAGAGAGACAGAGAGAAGAGAGAGAGAGAGATGAGAGAGAGAGAGAGAGAAAACACGCAATATTATTAAATTTCATGATGTATAGGTTAGTATACATAAGCAGATGCCTCAAATATCTACTTCAACAAAGGAATAATGATGATGATGATGATGATGATGATGATGATGATGGTGATGATGATGATGATGGATGATGATCATGGTCATGATGATCATGGTGACCATGACGATGATGACGTCTTTGCAGAAAGCAAAATCATGAGAAACCAGCAAAATCTAGAATCAGTGATTCCAACAAAGTTATCCTGAAGAAAACAACAACAAAAACAACAACGACAACAACAAACACAAGTGTCTTATACGAATGCAACATGAAAATAACCATAGCAGTGGAAACAAAAATGCATAGCTATGAGGAATTCATTGGTCATCACGATTGCCATCAGACAAAGAAAATCACACCATTGTTTTAAGAAGTTGACATCATACCCATTTCCATAGACAGTTATTGCACAATTTCTTCACAGCAGCTACCAGTAGTGGTACTATACCAATGATAGACATAGACACACACATAGACACATACACCGCACGCACACACACATACACACACACACGATTTAAGATTACCACTTTTGGGGTTTGGAGGATTACAAATACACTTCACACACACATCCACACACAGACTCAGACACACACCCACACACACACTTATTGCTTAATCAATGTACCATCTGAAAATAAAATTTGACTTGACTTCACACACGCACACACACACTGTACTTGCATGGCACACTTTGAAAAATAATCCTCTTAAAAACCAAACTAGGTGCTATCATGTCATACAATAAAACCTGTTTCATTTCTGATATGTTGTAGTTCACTGAAGCTCATCATTATTTAGCGCACATAATTATGAGAATCCACGGCAACAAGAGAGTTGTCCCTGGCAAAATTATGTAGAAAAAAGCCACTCTAATAGGGAAATAAATACTGTTGTAGACAGGAAAAGAAAAATAAATAATGGGAAGGACTGCTCTTGTGGCGACATGCTCTCTCTGGGGAGAGCAGCCTGATTTTCATGCAGAGAAATCTGCCATTACTCAAAGTGGTATAAAATACATTTAATGACAAACAGAATTTGAAATCAAAACAATCTTTTTCACTTTTGATTTTGACAGCATGACAAAAGCAAAGAACCTTCACTATCTAATAAAGAACTGGTGGATCAGTGGTCTATTTCTTTATTTATTCTTTTATATCGAGGATAATGGAATAAGCACTTGCGTGCTTTTTTACATCCAGTCTTCATGTGTATGCGGTTTTGTAAATTCTGTCATCTGTTCCCACAGTACACAATGGCCTACCCTTACAAAAAGCGGAACAGGATTTTAACGCGTGCGCAAGATGTTCTGCGTGCATTCGCACACGGGGCCTCGGTTTATAGTCTCATCCGAAGGACTTTTGGGGACAGTGGAGTCTGCACTGATGTTAACTCCAGGGGAAAATATCCCCCTTGAACGGGAATCGAACCCGGGTTGTCAGATTGCGAGCGCAAAGTTCTAACCACTAGGCTATCCCGTCCCAGTCTAGAAAACAGAGGGGGGGTGGGGGTGTGAGGGGGAGTGAAGATGTTTGTGTAATTATAATCATTTTTTTACAAACGACAGATGCTAAGCCTGAGTAGTTAAAACCATTCGACTTCAAGCCCAGCGTACATCCCCAAATTTTGAATGCGACCACCTTTCTTGGTGAGGAAAAAAACAGTCGTATACGTAAAACATGACCATTGCTGAACCTCAGAGCTCCAGCACAGAAACAAAAAAACAAAACAAATTTTTTTTTACACACACACCGTACTTAGGAGCTTCTCTTGTGAAACCAAAATACAAGAACTCTACTGCAGACAGTAGATTTTTAAAAAAAAATTCAGAATCATTTAAACAGAATAAAATGTTTGGAGAAAAAGTGAAAAACATTTCAACACATATACAAGTTTTGAAATTAGTTGAAGCCACACTGGCAAAGAACAGTTATACGATTTTAGATCACTCATCAACAAAAATAAATTTACGTTATAAGAAAAAAAAAAAGGCACTTTGTTTGTAATGTGAGCTTGTTCAAATAGTATGAATAACTTATTTTTAAAAAATCACCAAGTCAAATGCAAAAAATATCAAGCACAAAATAAAAAAGATCATTAATTTTATGTCACTACACCCTAGTTGAAACAAGTAGGAAGGAAAATTGCTTTTCCCATCTAAAAAAAAAACCCAGCCCCTTTTTATCTGCATACTTGTTAGATGTTTGACGAATGCTGTAGCCGAGTGGTGAAAACCATTTGACTTCAATCCTATGGGCCCCTGAAGTCATGGGTTCAAATCTTGAATGAGAAACGGTTCAAATCTTGAATGAGAAACAGTTCAAATCTTGACTGAGAAATCTGGTTGGGTCAGGAGAAAACACGAGATAACAGCACATGCACAAATCGGTAAAGATGTGCGTATTCTGGACCTGTTCTGAAACAGTCACACATCTTTTTCCTCTTTCGTTCCTTGGCTAGGGTCCTGAGGTTCACCAATGGTCAGATTTTGCGTATGCGACTGTTGTTGCCTACCATGAAGGTAGATGCATTCCGGTTGTGGATCTATGCTGGATATGCGTATGTTTTCATCATCCACCGAATGCTGACACGAATTATGGGGTCTTTAGTGTGCGTTTTCGATCTTCTGCATGTGTATAGACATGAGGAGAAGTAAAGAACTCGCAGGTCTGCATTTGACGTTGACCAAGGAGATTGTGAAAATCCCCGCCTTTAATTCACAGAGTACAGGGAGAAGTCTATTACGCTTGATGAATAAATGAATATTTATATGTACAGTTAGACTTTTGAATAAGAATTCATATGCATGGATCAGTAAGCAGGCACTGGGTATACTTATGTACAGTTAATATGATGGTGATGAGCATACTATGAATTAGTAGTTATTCTAAGCACACACACACACACACATACTATCAAGTACCATTATCCACAATTTATTGTCAGATTACTTAAAATTGTGAAAAACACACACTATCATTATTCACAATTTAATGTAAAATTTCTTTAAGCTGTGAGGAAAACTCACACACACACATTCACACACACACACATTCACACACACAAACACACATTCACACACACATTCACACACACCTATACACATTCACACACACATTCACACACACCAATACACATTCACACACACAAACACACACACGCATACACACACAACCAAAAGAAAACAGCACCAAAATACAGTAAGAATCATCAATTCATTTCAACAAAATATAAAATGGTCTTTCACAATCGTGCAAAAAACAAACATAAAAACAACACAAAAAGAGGTAACAAATCTATAAAAATAAAAATTTCCAAAATAAAAATCTTGTCACACCTACTGACATAAACAATGCAACCTTGTCAACAACATAAAGCACCCATGTACAAACCTATATATTATGTACATATCTGTTTCACTGTCAGAATGTGTATGCTTCCTTGGATGTCACACACACACACACACGCACACACACACACACACACACTCACACACACACTCACACACACTCACCTCACACACACACACTCTCACACACACACACACACTCACACACACTCACACCACACACACACTCACACACGCACACACTCACACACACACACACACTCACACACACACACACACACACACACACACTCACACACACAGAGACTCTAGTTAGTTGTGGGCCTCGGTTTGTCTTTTTTCGTTCATTATGTAGGGAGTCATAGATATATGTACACTAGTTTTCTGTTTGTATATTTTTTTCTTTTCATTTTTGTGTGTGTTGGTTTGTTGTTTTTTTACGTTCCTACCCGATACCCCCCCCCTCCCCCCTGTCTTTTTCCATTACATTTTTGTTATTACTGTATTATTCTTTTTAGTGGTGATGGGTGATTATCATTATTATTGTATCAGCTTATTGTAATCATCATTATCGATTTATTTGTCTGATCATTTATGTTGATAGGTATTGATTATATATTTTAAATGTTGAAAAGTACTACTTTAAGAACATGAGTGCGTATGAATAAATGTTCATGCATGTTGAGAAGAGAGGAGGGATATAATTGCTGACAGTATTATCGATGCAATTAGGTAAGGACGTATAGTATTTTCTTCTTTTTGTTTGTTTGGGGATTTTTTGTTTTTTTTGTTTTTGTTGATGTCTTTGTTTATTGGTTTTTTTTCTTCTTTTCTCCTTTATTTTTGGTGGGGGGATGCTTTGTTCTGTTTGTTTCCTTGTTTGATTCTTGTGTTTGTTTAGGGTTGTTTTTTTTTTTTGGGGGGGGGGGGGGTGTTCATGGCTTTTTGTGTGTTAGTTGTCATTAATTATAAAGTATGCCAATGAAACGGGTAATATTGTAACCCGATATATTTTGCTTGATATTTTATTATTTTTTATCTCTCATTTTCTTGTAATCCAAATCTCAGTGAGTACAAATGTGTGCGTGTATGTACATGAGTATGTGTATGAATGTGTGTGTGTGTTGGGTTGGGTTGTGTTGTGTTATACTGAGTTGTCGTTGCATGTGTGTGTGCGTTGTGTGTGTATTGTGTGTACGAGTTATGCAGTGTATTTTTCTTGTTTGGGGGAGGAGGGGCGTCCATTTTTGTTGATGAGTTTGGGTGTTTTTTTCTCGCACGTGAGTGTGTGTGTCTATGTATTTTCTTTCTTTGTTTCCTCTGTTTCTATTTTCCTTTTAGAGTTAGGTTTATCATTATTATCGGTTATGGTAATAATGTAGTTAGATAATATTGATCAAGTTGGTTTTTGTTCCTAGATAGATGGCTGGATGAAAAAAAAGCAGACGCATTGCTTATTCAATGTACCATCTGGAAATAAAAATTTGACTTGACCTGACTTGACATATCTGTTTCACTATGTCAGAATGTGTATGCTTCCTCGGATGTCCGGCATGTACTAAAATACCAAAACTTTAACACTATCCCTACATTAAGGGAGATAACCCCTCTTTCCCAGTACACGTGCACTGTGCACATCTGTAACCCAGTAGTGGGGTGATACGGAGGGAAGGGCTAGTAAGACGGTTGGTTACCCTATAGCGGGATTACCCACAGGTAAAAGATTAACCCACGCTTGCATACAGTCCTAAATGCATAACCCCAAAAGACCATGCCCAGTTCCCGGTACACATTTCAGTCTCAAGCACATGCACTATCCACATTCACACACATACAAGTAAACACTTCAACACACACACATACACGTAACCCACACACTCAACATTTCCGTCCCCCAAAACCCACTTTCAGTCAAGAGATGCAAAACCGAAAACCACCCGTACACACTCTTACACGCACACCAACCCCACATCTTACACTTTCTCCTATCGATCCTCCTCCTCCTCCGATCTTACAGTTTCTCCTATCGATCCTCCTCCTCCTCCTATCTTACACTTTCTCCGATTGATCCCCATCCTCCTCCTCCTCTGATCTTACAGTTTCTCCGATTGATCCTCCCCATCCTCCTCCTCCTCCTCCTCTGATCTTACACTTTCTCCGATTGATCCCCATCCTCCTCCTCCTCCTCCAATCTTACACTTTCTCCGACTGATCCCCATCCTCCTCCTCCTCCGATCTTACACTTTCTCCTATCGATCCTCCTCCTCCTCCTCTGATCTTACACTTTCTCCGACTGATCCCAATCCTCCTCCTCCTCCGATCTTACACTTTCTCCGACTGATCCCAATCCTCCTCCTCCTCCGATCTTACACTTTCTCCGACTGATCCCAATCCTCCTCCTCCTCCTCCGATCTTACACTTTCTCCGACTGATCCTCCCCATCCTCCTCCTCCTCCTCTGATCTTACACTTTCTCCGACTGATCCCCATCCTCCTCCTCCTCCTCTGATCTTACACTTTCTCCGACTGATCCTCCCCATCCTCCTCCGATCTTACACTTTCTCCTATCGATCCTCCTCCTCCTCCTCCGATCTTACACTTTCTCCGACTGATCCTCCCCATCCTCCTCCTCCGATCTTACACTTTCTCCGATTGATCCTCCTCCTGCTCCTCCTCCTCTGATCTTACACTTTCTCCGACTGATCCCCATCCTCCTCCTCCAATCTTACACTTTCTCCGACTGATCCCCATCCTCCTCCTCCTCCTCTGATCTTACACTTTCTCCGATTGATCCTCCTCCTCCTCCTCTGATCTTACACTTTCTCCGATTGATCCTCCTCCTGCTCCTCCTCCGATCTTACACTTTCTCCGACTGATCCCCATCCTCCTCCTCCTGCTCCTCTGATCTTACACTTTCTCCGACTGATCCCCATCCTCCTCCTCCTGCTCCTCTGATCTTACACTTTCTCCGACTGATCCCCATCCTCCTCCTCCTCCTGCTCCGATCTTACACTTTCTCCGACTGATCCCCATCCTCCTCCTCCTCCTCTGATCTTACACTTTCTCCGACTGATCCTCCCCATCCTCCTCCTCCCCCTCCTCCTCCTCATCCTCACATTCCCGGCTGAAGATTGCTCGCGCGGTGTCTGGATCACAGTCTTGACTGAAGAGGGTCTGGGAGTTCTCGTCTCCGTGGCCCAGGGGACGCTGGAAGTCCGACTCGGCGGGGTCCGGCGTGTGCAGGGAGGGGAAGCTGGAGAGGCCGTGGATGCTCTCCAGCAGCTGCCTGCTGATGTGCGGCGGGCTGTGGCCGTCCACGCCCTGACAGACGGCCTCCACCAGGCTGTTGAAGACCTGCCAGCGGTCGGCGTACACGTGGTGACCCGCGCCTTGGATGATCTGCCCACAGGGGTCACACGGCGGGTCAGGTCAGGTCAGGTCAGGTGAGGTGGGGTCAGGTGAGGTGAGGTGGGGTCAGGTCAGGTCAGGTCAGTGGTGGTGGTTGGTGGTGGTTGGTGGGTGTGGTGGTTGGTGGGTGTGGTGGTGGTGGTGGTGGGGGGGGGGGGTGGGGGGGGGGGGGTGGTGGGTGGTGGTGATGTGTTGGTGGTGGTGGTTGGTGGTGGTGGTGGTGGGTGGTGTTGTTGTTGGTGATGTGGAGGAGGAGGAGGAGGTGGAGGAGGAGGTGGAGGAGGAGGAGGAGGAGGAGGAGGTGGTGGAGGAGGTGGTGGAGGAGGAGGTGGAGGAGGTGGAGGAGGAGGTGAAGAAGGAGGAGTGGAGGGAGGAGGAGGAGGTAGTGGTGGTGGTGTGTGGTGGTAGGTGGTTGGTGGTGAGGTGTGGTGATGGTGGTGGTTGGTGGTGGGTGTTGGTGGTGGTGGTGTGGTGTTGTGCGTTCCCCAGCTTAACATTCTTGGGGGGGTCACCCAGAATGTGCACTCTGAGTCACTCACTCATCCCACCTGGGAATCACTGTGAGATTAAAATTGCACACTACTGAATGAGAAGTTTGCATCGTGTATGACTGTTTTTAAGTACCTTGCCATACAGGCAGCCATACTCCGACTTCGGAGGATTTTTTTCTTTTCTCCTTAGAAGGAGAGTGCAGGTTGTTATGTTAAGAGCTTGTCAAGGCTGAAGGCAATCTCAACACAACATTTTACAGCATAACAATATTTTAAGTGTAGGCCTTGGCAATTAACTGACATCACTCACTGACACGGCTGTTGGCCTGGGCCAAAGCCAATGGATGAAATCAAGCTTTTTGATGCTTTCAACATTTTAGTTCAGATATCATAGTATTATATACAGTCTGTGAATGGAGTCAGATTTCTCTCTCCATCTCTCTCTGATATATAGACTTATCTTATTCTTTTATATCGAGGATAATGGAATAAGCACTCATGTGCTTTTTTACATCCAGTCCCCGTGTGTATGCGGTTTGTAAATTCTGTCATCTGTTCCCACCGGCACACAATGGCCTACTCTTACGAAAAGCGGACCAGGATTTAACGTGTGCGCAAGATGGTGTGCGTGTGTTCGCATAGATTCACAGAGATAGATACACACACACACATGTACCCATATACTCATGCACCCATACCAAACACACACACACACACATGCGCTCGCGTGCATGCATGCATGCATGTACACACACACACACACACCACAAAGACATTCATATTTATACACATGTATACAGACCTGTACATTTTTACTGATTTTTGCATGAGTACATTTATTATGTATCTGTCTCGATTCAGCTACCACACACATTTAAGGCAATGTGTGGCACTAAATTTTACTTTTTACAATTGAAGAATCAAAATCTAGTTGTTGATGTTAACTTATAGTACTATGACTTCTAAGTTAAAAAATGTTTTTTGTTTTATGTTAGTAAGCCATGTTGTCATGGAAACCAAGATAAACATCCGCCATCTTGGATTTTTAGGAAATCATTTTTTCCTATAAAATCAAGTGATACATTAATGATTTTTGGCACATATGTACATAATGGATGTATTTACATTAATATAGAGAGACATTTTTACAAACATAAATTCTTAATTTTTTATAATTTTTTTTTCAAAAATGGACATTTTATATACGCGGTATTATGTAATCTGCTCTTATAACAGAGAAAATACTCAATGTATGAACAAAAACTCTCTATAATAATGTCAGGAAGACAATAATGTGTAAGTGTGCCAAGTTTCATTAATTTCTGATCGACAGGTTTTGAGACTTTTTTATTCCAAAAATGGACATTTAGCCTTGTTGGAAGGCTTCAAATACACACAGCAAACCTTTCAGCAACAAGAATACACAGTCAGAACACCCTGTAGCAAAGGCAGGGCCACTTCCATCTCCTCAGTCCTCCTACCTCTTCAGTTTAGCACTCACAGAGGTCGCCTCTGGATACATTTGGGAGACTTTGAAACAGGGGTTTTTGTTTTTTTACCTAGTCTTTGTGAACAGGCAACCAGTGAAGAGATGCGAAGAGGGTGTGTGTTCAGTTTTTTTTCTTTTTTAGCCAGCGAGCTGCAGAAATTTGTATGTTTGAAGAGAGTGGATAGATGATGCTGGTAGGCCAGCCAAAAGAGAATTACAGTATCTAAACGTGAAAGAATGAGAGATGTGACAAGCTTGGAAGTTGCATCAGTGGACAGATACTTGCGAATCGCGCTTATGCGCCGTAATTGATAGTAGCAAGACTGGCAGGTCTGGGTGATGAATTTTTTCATAGAGAGTGTGTTGTCACGAACTACTCCTAAATACTTCACAGAGTTGGACAAAGGAACTGATGTATTGCCGAATTCTATTGAAGTTTTTGCGATAGAGAAAAGTTTATGTTGGGTCCCTATGAGCATGGCTTCGGTTTTATCGGCATTAAGTTGTAACGTAGGGTCAGGTCAGAGACTCCCTCTGCTACTGGTAACCATGTAACCCAGTACCACCTGCCACATGTGGGGAGTAAACCCAATCAAAAAATCCGACCTGGAGAGGGATGGGCTCCGCCAGGTTTGATTTGCCCAAGATACACCAATGACAAAGACAGCCAGAATCTCCATACCGGATCGGTCGTCGCCCGGGTTACCAAGGACCGCGCCTTCTGTTGCTCATCAGGACAGAGGTCGAAAGTATGCTACTGATGTAAAACACAGCAAAATCCGTGCCAGAAACAACACTATCATTGGCACATGGAATGTACGGACACTAAGAGCTGCAGCAAAGTGGAAGAACTGACACATGAGATGTCCAGATATCAATGGCACATCCTTGGGCTCTGCGAAGTCAGGTGGAAAAACATGGGAGAAACAACGACCCAGGAAGACCACAAATTATACTACAGTGGAAAACAGGATAAACATGAACACAGCGTGGGGTTTCTCGTTCACAAAGACACCGTGAACACCGTCTCATGAGCTGTCAGCCTGTGTCCAGCAGACTTATTACCATCCGCCTGAGAGCAACCCCTTTAACATAACTATAGTACAGGCATACGCCCCTACATCAGACTACACAGATGAAGCCATAGAAGAATTTTATGACCAGCTACAAGAGGTTCTGAATCAAACTCCCAAGAAAGACATCCTCGTTGTGCAAGGTGACTGGAACGCCAAGGTAGGGAAGATGCATGAAAGATTGGGAGGGCGTTTGTGGGCCACATTGTAATAACCAATCAAATGAAAGAGCTTGAAACTCCTGGAGTTTGCCAGTAACAACACCTCCAGCTAGTGAATACACTTGGCCCACACAAGAAATCCAGAAATGGACATGGCATAGCCCAAAATGAGAACACCACAACCAAATAGACTACATCATGGTGAAAAGACGGTTCAGTCTAGCGTTAACATCGCACAGACACGAAGTTTCAGGAGCAGCATAGGGAGTGATCATGATCTTGTGATGATGACTTTCCGACTACATCTAAAGAAAATCCACAGCGGAACAACATCAGGATCAAATTTGACCTCGAGAAGCTGAAGGACCCAGAGGTATTAGAAATTTTTCAAGCAAGGATAGGTGGAAAGTTTGCAGCACTCACTGTGATAGACACAGACATAGATACACTGACGAATAGTTTCAATACAGCAGTGACTGAAACAGCAAGCGAGCTTCTTGGCAAACACCGACCAGTCAAAAAACCATGGGTCACACTAACATCCTACAACTATGCGACAAGCGTAGAGAGTTGAAGAAAAAGAAAAATGAAACAAAAGAAAGAGCAGAACAATATAGGGCAGTCAACAAAAGAATCAGGAAGTCCATGACGGAGGCAAAAGAGAAATGGATCGGTGAACAGTGCCATGACATTGAAGAGAACATCAAGAAAAACAATAGCAAGAAAGCATATCAGCTGGTGAAAGACCTGACTAGCACAAAACAGGGAAAAGGTTGAACAATCCAAGACAAAAATGGGAAGTGTCTCACTGACGACCAGGACATTCTGAACAGATGGACAGAATACTGCTCCGACCTGTATAACTATAGAACCACAGGAGATCCAGAAGTCCTTAGTGTACCCACAAGCAAAGACACAGACAGTCACCCTATCCTCCGAGAAGAAGTGGAAACAGCAGTCAGATCGCTGAAAAAGGGGAAGTCAGCAGGGGCTGACAACATTCCAGCTGAGTTGGTTCAAGCTGGAGGGGAAGCGATGATCAGCGCCCTACTAAGAATCTGCAACAAGATCTGGCAGACAGGAAATGGCCACACCATGGACACAGTCACTCATCATCACCCTCCCCAAGAAAGGAAATCTACAACAATGCCATAATTACCGCACAATCAGCCTCATATGCCACCCAAGCAAGGTCATGCTGCAGATAATATTGAATAGACTGAAGCCACAAGCAGAGACCATCATTGCTGAGGAACAAGCAGGTTTCAGAGCAGGGCGCAGCACAACAGAACAGATATTCAACCTCAGAATACTTTTGTGAGCAGTACCTTCAACATCAACAAGACCTTTACCACGTATTTATCGATTTTAAGAAGGCATTTGACAGGGTGTGGCATGCAGCTTTGTGGGCAACCATGAATTTGTACAGCATCAATGCAAACCTGATCAGAGTCATCAAACGCTGTACAGCGAGGCCACCAGTGCAGTGTACTACAACAACATTGGAGAATGGTTCGAACAACAGTTGGAGTAAGGCAGGCTGTCTACTCTCACCCACTCTTTTCAACATCTTCCTTGAGAGAATCATGGCTGTTGCCTGGAACATCATGAAGGATCAGTCAGCATTGGTGGCAGAACGATCACAAACTCCGCTTCGCAGATGACATGATGGAATAGCAGGATCAGAAAAAGAGCTTGCCAGCCTACAGAACATTTGAATAAGCCTCCAAAACATACGGCATGGAAATCAGTGCAGAGAAGACCAAAAACTGATGACTAATAACACCAACGGCATTAGCACTGATATCAGGGTTAATGACCAGAAGCTGGAAACAGTTCAAAGCTTCAAGTCCTGGGAGCCATTGTATCAGACCAGGGATCCAAGCCAGAAGTAGTATGCAGGACTGCACAGACAATAACAGCTTTGTCAAAACTAAACACCATGCTGGAGAGATAAAAAATATCTCACTTATCTCTAAGATCAGACTAATGCGCTCCCTTGTCATATCCATATTTCTGTATGCCTGTGAATCATGGACCCTGACTGCAGATTTGGAGAGAAGAGTACAGGCGGTGGAGATGAGATGCTTTCGGAGACTCCTTGGCATCTCCTACAAAGACCACATAAGCAACGAAAGTGTGCATAACAGAATCCATCAAACCATTGGACCCTATGAGAACCTTCTAACGATCGTGAAAAAGCGTAAACTTAAATGGTATGGGCATGTCACAAGGTCCAAAGGACTTGCAAAGACAGTTTTACAAGGCACTGTCCAAGGAGGAAGAAGAAGAGGCAGACCAAGGAAGAGCTGGGAGGATAACATCAACGAATGGACAGGCCTAGAACTCAACAAAACCCTGAGAAAGGCAGAACAGAGAGAGGAATGGAGGGAACTGGTTGTTGAGTCTTTGAGGGTGCCCCCACGGTCGTCAGACTACGGGACAGATAGATAGATAGAGAAGTTGTAACTTGTTCTGAGTCATCCAGTTTTGAATGTCTTGAAGACAGTAGGACATATTTGTCAGGAGGGAAGGCAAGTTTTCAACAGTATCGTTGCACTGAAGCTGAGTATCATCGGCATAGAAATGATGATCAATATGGTGGTTGTTTATTATATGTGAGAGTGGAGCAGTGTAGAGAGTAAAGAGAACAGGGCATTCCATTTTGACAGGTTTTGATTGAATTTTGTTTACAATAACTTTCTGGAACCAGTCTGTGAGGTATGAAGTAAATCAGGTGAGGGCTGTGCCGTTAATACCAAACGTATTTTGGAGGCGAGAAAGAAGAATTGAGTGATCTAAGGTATCAAAGGCTGCAGATAAGTCAAGAAGAGTGAGGAGGGAGATTTTTCCTGCATCAGAAGCAAGTAGAAGTGTATCTAAAGTGTGGACTAGGGTGGTTTTGGTGCTGTGGTTGGGGTGATAGGCAGATTGAAAAGGGGGAAGGAGATCATTGGAATGAAAGTGACTGTTGAGCTGTTTGAGAACAAGAGGGGGAGGAGGAGGAGGAAGAGGAGGAGGAGTAGGTGGTGGTGGTGGTGGTGGTGGTGGGAGGTGGTGGTGTTGGTGGTGGTGGTGGTGTTGATGGTGGTGGTGGTGGTTGGTGGTGGTGGTGGTGGTGGTGGTGGTGGTGGTGGTGTTGATGGTGGTGGTGGTGGTGGTGGTTGGTGTTGGTGGTGTGGTGGTTGGTGGTGGTGGTGGTGTTGGTGGTGGTGTGTGGCAGCGGTGGTGGTGGTGGTGGTGTGTGTTCCCCAGCTTAACATTCCTGGGGGTGGGGGGGGATCACCCAGAATGTGCACTCTGAGTCACTCACTCATCCCACCTGGGAATCACTGTGAGATTGAAAATGCACACTGAATGAGAAGTTTGCATCGTATATGACTGTTTTTAAGTACATAAAGGCAGCCATACTTTGACTTCGGAGGATTTTTTTCCCCTCTCCTTTAAAGGAGAGTGCGGGTTGTTACGTTAAGAGCTTGTCAAGGCTGAAGGCAATCTCAACACAACATAACAACATTTTAGTGTAGGGCTTGGCAATTAGCTGACATCACTAACTGACACGGCTGTTGGCCTGGGCCAAAGCTGATGGATGAAATCAAGCTTTTGATGCTTTCAACATTTTAGTTCAGATATCATAGTATTCTCTCTCCATCTCTCTCTGATATATAGACTTATCTTATTCTTTTATATCGAGGATAATGGAATAAGCACTCATGTGCTTTTTTACATCCAGTCCCCGTGTGTATGCGGTTTGTAAATTCTGTCATCTGTTCCCACCGGCACACAATGGCCTACTCTTACGAAAAGTGGACCAGGATTTAACGTGTGCGCAAGATGGTGTGCATGCGTTCGCATAGATTCACAGAGATAGATACACACACACACATGTCCCCATATACTCATGCACCCATACCAAACACACACACACACATGCGCTCGCGTGCATGCATGCATGCATGTACACACACACCACAAAGACATTCATAATTATACACATGTATACAGACCTGTACATTTTTACTGATTTTTGCATGAGTACATTTATTATGTATCTGTCTCGATTCAGCTACCACACATTTAAGGCAATGTGTGGCACTAAATTTTACTTTTTACAATTGAAGAATCAAAATCTAGTTTTTGATGTTAACTTATAGTACTATGACTTCTAAGTTAAAAAATGTTTTTTGTTTTATGTTAGTAAGCCATGTTGTCATGGAAACGAAGATAAACATCCGCCATCTTGGATTTTTAGGAAATCATTTTTTACCTATAAAATCAAGTGATACATTAATGATTTTTGGCACATATGTACATAATGGATGTATTTACATTATTATAGAGAGACATTTTTACAAACATAAATTCTTAATTTTTAAAATTTTTTTTTTCAAAAATGGACATTTTATATACGCGGTATTATGTAATCTGCTCTTATAACAGAGAAAATACTCAATGTATGAACAAAAACTCTCTATAATAATGTCAGGAAGACAATAATGTGTAACTGTGCCAAGTTTCATTAATTTCTGATCGACAGGTTTTGAGACTTTTTTATTCCAAAAATGGACATTTAGCCTTGTTGGAAGGCTTCAATACACACAGCAAACCTTTCAGCAACAAGAATACACAGTCAGAACACCCCTGTAGCAAAGGCAGGGCCACTTTCCAGCTCCATCAGCTCCTCCTACCTCTTCAGTTTAGCAGCTCACAGAGTGTCGCGCCTCTGGATCACACTGTCTGTCTGGTATCTTAGGCTGTTCTTCTCCCTCTTCTGCTGTCTGGATGCCCCCAGCCTCTTCATGTACAGTCTTTTATCAAATCCAAAGCAACTGGCAGTGTCTTGGGTACAATCAGGACCAAAATTGAACTCATGGATGGCTGTCAGAGTGCGAAGAGAACTTGCCGGCATGATGTAAACCTGTCCTTGGAATGACAAATTCCATGAGACTGTTCAAGCACTCCTTGAGTCTTGAAAGCACCACATCTTTGAAGCAGCTGCATATTTGTAATAATATAATTTAGATGCTACAACTTTTTTTTTTAACCCAACTTACCAGTAAAATATATTTTTATTATTGGCCTTGAGTTTTCCACCCCCTCTCTCAGTCAGGAAACATTCTATGCCCTCTACAGCTCACTTACTGTGAAACACTACACACATGATTACACAGAATAGCTAGTCCACGTGGTTTCTTTTCCTCTGTTCTGAAGCAAAAAGTTTGTTTACACTGGGAGTAACTTCTGCTCGTGATAGTTACCAGATGGCTCTGCACTGGCCTTTTTCAACTTTTTTTTCACACACTGCCTGATATGGTTCATGTTTGGGCCGAGTACAAGCTTTCTTAGACACCAAAACACCCTCAGTACGCGTCGAATGTTGACACGGAAGCAGACAAACTGATTTCAGTTTTTGAACGCTGTGCTGCTCGGTCAGACTCGGCACTGATTCTCAGCAATTCGTCCGTTTCCTTCAATGCTGTGCATTGTCGAGTAAATGCAAGGTGTTTTTCTCACCTCGGCTTGCATTTAGGAGCCATTCGAAGTGTTTATTTTTTCAAACGGGTCATTTTTCTGCTTGAAGCAGAGGCAAAAGCACGATGTAAACAACGGCCATTTGCAATGACATAAGCGTCATGTGACCCGATACAGCTAACCGGCTAGCTTGTTTTTGAATCGCTCTCTATATATGGAAGTTGCCCTGGATATACTAATCGTTGAAAATGACGTATAGTTCGTTGTGAATGAGTTTTAGCAGTGGAAGCTCTTCGGAATAGTGTAGGGGAGATAATCTAGTTTCGTTTGGTGTGCAACACGCTGTAGTTTGTGAACGAGAAATGTCGGTTGCTAGGGCAAAAGAATGGGTATTTTCACGCATTTTTTGAACAAATGAAAGCAAACTCGGTTGGGTTAGGTTAGTAAATCCTGTTTTTTTGCAAAAATACACCATTTTAATGAAATTTAAGTATGAAATATGAATATAGACATATTTTAGAGTGTAAATTTGGAAAAATCTAAAAATAGCCAAAATGACCCAAATTTAGAAAAATCTACTGCCGCACATTGCCTTAAACATTCATACACCAACACACATGGCATTTAAAATCTATAAAAAGATATTATTTCCTCAATTTATAATAGATTTGCATACTCATACACACACACACACAACACACACACACACACACACACCCATAAACAAAACACTTCAAATTATTTTAACAGCTTTCCAAAAACCTGATATGTAAGACCCTACAAACAAACAACACAAAAACATAAAGATGGAGCAAAACCCAAACCCATGCCATAGTCAGATGTGCTGGGCCTGACTTGTCAGGCACTTAACAGCAGCAACACACACTTTCGCTCATACGACAGACACCAATAATTGCTGTCTGAGTGTTCAAAAGAAGAAGAAGAAGAAAAAAGAAGAGGAGGAGGAGGAGAAAGAAGAGGAGGAGGAGGAGGAGGAGAAGAAGAAGAATTGCGAAGAAGAAGAAGAAGAAGGAGGAGGAGGAGGGGGAGGAGAAGAAGAAGGAGGAGAAGAAGAAGAAGAAGAAGAAAAAGAAGAAGAAGAAGAAGAAGAAGAAGAAGAAGAGAAGAAGAAAAGAAGAAATTGCAATGAAGAAGAAGAATTGCAAAGAAGATGACGCAGAAGAAGAAGAAGGAGAAAAAAAGAAGAGGAAGAAGAAGAAAGAGAAAAAGAATTGCGATGAAGAAGAACAAGAACAAGAAGAAGAAGAAGAAGAAGAGAGAAGAAGAAAAAGAAGAAGAAGAAGAAGAACAACAACAACAACAACAAGCAACAAAACCTCCAGGTGCGTGTGAAGATCTGACCTGCACGCCCACATAGCCTTTGTGGGACTTCTGAAAGCTGAGGCCAGTTCGCCGGTCAATCCAGGAGTCGGCTCCATACACAAAGGTGATGGGCACAGAGGGGTCCAGGGCAGACATGCGCTCGATCATGGGATACTTGGCCCACCCGAACCCCTCCGTCATGTTCTTGAATCCTATCTCCCCACTGCAACAGAGAGCTGCATGATGTCACGTGTGACTACTAAACTTTAACATGAAAAGGTGGTAACGGTGTTGCTAGCTATAACCTGTGCGGTCGTTGGGGAGTGAGATGTTAAAGACCTCAGCTTCTCTAGGGAATTTCTTAGTACACAGAATTTTTCCAGAAGGTAGGGAGCTTTTAAAAAAAAAAGAAGTGTTTATTTAAACTGTATAATATCTTTACTTCACATCACGCCCTTAATATTGTTGATGTCTTTACATTACATCTCACTATTAATACTGTGTGACATCTTTACTTTACATCTCACCATTAATATTGTTGATATCTTTAGTAAACATCTCACCATTAATACTGTGTGACATCTTTACTTTACATCTCACCATTAATATTGTTGATATCTTTAGTTTACATCTCATCATTGATACTGTGTGACATCTTTACTTTACATCTCACCGTTAATATTGTTGATATCTTTAGCTTACATCTCATCATTGATACTGTGTGACATCTTTACCTTACATCTCACCGTTAATATTGTTGATATCTTTAGTTTACACCTCACCATTAATACTGTGTGACATCTTTACATCTCACCATTAATATTGTTGATATCTTTACTTTACATCTCACCATTAATACTGTGTGACATCTTTACTTTACATCTCACCATTAACATTGTGTGACATCTTTACTTTACATCTCACATTAATATTGTGTGACATCTTTTCTTCACATCACACCATTAATATTGTTGACATCTTTACTTTACATCTCACCATTAATACTGTGTGACATCTTTACTTCACATTACACCATTAATATTGTTGACATCTGTACTTAACATCTCAAAATGAATACTGTGTGACATCTTTTTTCATATTCAAATCTTTTTTCTCGTCCAAAGTTATCAGACAATCAAAACATAGCAAAATCCAGCCAAACATGTTAACAAATAATCAAACCAACAACTTTTAAGGTAGGGATGCTAGTATTCAAACTGACAGGCGCCCAGCATACACACAGGGGTACTGGTTAGGTCTATAAGCTTTCCTCTACCTTGTGCTGAAGTATGAAGGCATAATATTATTGTCTTTATGCTTTAAAAACGCATTGATAAACACCCCCCCCCCTCATCCTGACTTCTTCTTCTTCCTTTTTTGTCATGTTTCTCCCAGGGGAGGTTTGACATTGATGAGCCTTCTCCATCTCTCTCTGTTTTGAGCTTCCTCCTTATTTATGCCACTTTCTCTAAGATCATCTGCAATTACAGGTAGCCCAGGTTTTGCTAGGTCTTCCCTTCGGTCTCTTTCCATCCACTACGAAGTTCATTGCTCTGTACAATGCAGAGTTTGTCGGTTTCACATTTTGTCACATCTTGGAGTCTAGCATTTCAATTTGTAAAAAAAAATTTAATAGAAATTTAAAATTTTCATTTTTTTAAAAACTGAATAGTTTGTTAGATTTTTATGGCATATCACTAACATAAATATAAAGGTAAAGGTGTCCCATAAACTATACGGTTGAAGGGGAGCGAGGCGTCGGAGATCTCAGTTTCTCCAGGGGCCAGCATATTGAGGGCGGTGCCCATCTCCTCTCCCTTGCTGCCTTACCTTCCCTAACCCTAAAGAGACCAGGTACCCATTTACAGCTGGGTGAAGCGGGGAACTGTACTGAAGTCAAGGCACGCAAACGGTCACCCATCCAAGTGGTAACCAAGCTCGATGCTGCTTAACCTTAGGATGGGGAAAGCAAGTGCTCTGACCACTGAGCTATTCCATCCCATTGACAATTAAAAATTGGCCTCCAGTATATTGTGACTCATTATGTCATGGAAGATTACAAATATGACAAGTTTAACTGCTAGACTTTACTGCCTCTTCAACGCACTATCCCCCACACACACACACCACCTACACACACTCACATGCGCGCACACACACACACATACACACACGCACTTCCTTTAACCCCTTTTGGGGTATGGAGGATTACAAGTACATATTCCACACACACACATGCCTTCCCACCCACCCCCATCCACCAACACCCCACCCCCCACCCCTCCACAAACACACATACAACACACAACCACACACAAACATATACACACAGAAAAACCATGAAAAATGAAGCAAAAAATGGAAAATAATGAATCTATCATCAGCCGAAACTCTCCAAAAAGCGCGTTAATTGTCTGACCTTGGATCCTGGGCGTTGCAGTGGTAGATGTAGTCATGCAGCAGGGAATCGTCGCCCAGTTTGTTGCCAAACGTCTCCGCCAAATGCGGTCGGTATTTTTTCACCAGAGTCGGACCTGCAAAACATGTTTTTTTAAATAAATAAATTCTATTCTTTTTCTATTTTTTATTTTATTTTATTTTATTTATTTATTTATTTTATCTTATTTTTTTATATCGAGGATAATGGCATAAGCACGTGTGAGCTTTTTTTACATCCAGTCCCCGTGTGTATGCGGTTTTGTAAATTCTGTCATGTGTTCCCACCGGCACACAATAGCCTACTCCTACAAAAAGCGGAACAGGATTTAACATGTGCGCAAGATGTTCTGCGCGCGTTCGCACATGGGGCCTCGGTTTATAGTCTCATCCGAAGGACTTTTAGGGAGAGTGGAGTCGGCACTGATGTTAACTCCAGGGGAAAATATCCCCTTGAACGGGAATCGAACCAGGGTCGTTAGATTGTGAGCACAATGTTCTAACTACTAGGCTATCCCATTCCCCTATATCATATATATAATAACAACAACATAACATACATTCATGAATTAGTCTACAGATCCACACACACAGACACTGACAGACACACAGACACAGACAAAGACACACACACACACATATCCCTGGGGACGGGATAGCCCGGTGGTTACAGTGATGTATTTGTGATCTGCTGACCCGGGTTCGATTCTCATTCAAGAGGATCTTTCCTCTTCATCAGTGCTGAATCCACTCTCCCCCAAAAGTCCTTTGAGTGAGACTATAAACCAAGGTTCCGTGTGCAAATGCACGTAGAACATCTAGCGCACATGTTAAAACCCGTTCCGCTTTTTGGAAGAGTAGGCCATTGTATGCCGGTGGAAATGGATGACAAAACTGACAAAACTGCATACACACGGGGACTGGATGGAAAAAAAAGCACATGAGTGCATATTCCATTATCCTCGATATAAGAGAACGTAGTAAGAGAATTTTTTGTTTTTAAAAACACAAAAAACATTCTTATTCACACTAACACACACTTACAGTTACACACACACCCTCCTCCCCCCCTCCCCCACCCCACCCCCTCCCACAACCCCCACCCCCAAAACACACACACACTCGTACACACACACACAATCTCTCCCCCCCCTCCCCCACACATCCCACCCCCTCCCACCACACCCTCCACCCTCCCACCCCCAAAAAACACACACACACACTCGTACACACACACTCGTACACACACACACACACACACAATCAAACACACAAAAACAACCTCTCTCACCGAAAGGGCCCAGCATTCTCAGGACGGACATGGGGTAGCCCAGGTTGACGATGGAGAGGACCAGGCGAAAAGCCAAGGGCAGGGGCTTCTGCAGCTCCGAGGGTCTGCGAGGCATCCCCCAGGGATCCACCAGGATCAGGTGCTTCACGTGCTGCGGGTACCTCAGGGTGTAGGCAGCGCTCAGAAACCCCCCCAGGCTGTGGCCCAACAGAACGAACTTGTCCAGCCCCAGCTGTTGAGAAGACAACAAGATGTTGATGTTGATGTTGATGTTGTCGATGTTGTTGTTGTTGCTGTTGTGTTGTTGTTGTATTGTGCATTCCCCAGCTTAACACTCTTGGGGGTTGTTGTTGTTTTGTTGTTGTTGTGTGTTCCCCAGCTTAACACTCTTGGGGTTGTTGTTGTTGTATTGTTGTTGTTGCTGTTGTTTTGTTGTTGTTGTGTGTTCCCCAGCTTAACACTCTTGGGGGTTGTTGTTGTTTTGTTGTTGTTGTGTGTTCCCCAGCTTAACACTCTTGGGGGTTGTTGTTGTATTGTTGTTGTTGCTGTTGTTTTGTTGTTGTACTGTGCGTTCCCCAGCTTAACACTCTTGGGGTTGTTGTTGTATTGTTGTTGTTGCTGTTGTTTTGTTGTTGTATTGTGTGTTCCCCAGCTTAATACTCTTGGGGGTTGTTGTTGTATTGTTGTTGTTGCTGTTGTTTTGTTGTTGTACTGTGCGTTCCCCAGCTTAACACTCTTGGGGTTGTTGTTGTATTGTTGTTGTTGCTGTTGTTTTGTTGTGTGTTCCCCAGCTTAACACTCTTGGG
Source organism: Rapana venosa (assembly GCA_028751875.1). NCBI lineage: Eukaryota > Metazoa > Mollusca > Gastropoda > Neogastropoda > Muricidae > Rapana > Rapana venosa. The sequence continues at coordinate 9,267,874 of CM054143.1, read as the reverse complement.
GGTTGTTGTTGTATTGTTGTTGTTGCTGTTGTTTTGTTGTTGTATTGTGCGTTCCCCAGCTTAACACTCTTGGGGGTTGTTGTTGTTTTGTTGTTGTTGTTGTTTTGTTGTTGTTGTTTTGTTGTTGTTGTTGTGTGTTCCCCAGCTTAACACTCTTGGGGGTTGTTGTTGTATTGTTGTTGTTGCTGTTGTTTTGTTGTTGTACTGTGCGTTCCCCAGCTTAACACTCTTGGGGGTTGTTGTTGTATTGTTGTTGTTGCTGTTGTTTTGTTGTTGTGTAGTGCGTTCCCCAGTTAACACTCTTGGGAAAATGGTTGTTGTTTTGTTTTGTTGTTGTTTTGTTGTTGTATTGTGTGTTCCCCAGCTTAACACTCTTGGGGGTTGTTGTTGTATTGTTGTTGTTGCTGTTGTTTTGTTGTTGTACTGTGCGTTCCCCAGCTTAACACTCTTGGGGGTTGTTGTTGTATTGTTGTTGTTGCTGTTGTTTTGTTGTTGTGTTGTGCGTTCCCCAGTTAACACTCTTGGGAAAATGGTTGTTGTTTTGTTTTGTTGTTGTTTTGTTGTTGTATTGTGCGTTCCCCAGCTTAACACTCTTGGGGGTTGTTGTTGTATTGTTGTTGTTGCTGTGTTTTGTTGTTGTATTGTGCGTTCCCCAGCTTAACACTCTTGGGGGTTGTTGTTGTATTGTTGTTGTTGCTGTTGTTTTGTTGTTGTATTGTGTGTTCCCCAGCTTAACACTCTTGGGGTTGTTGTTGTTTTGTTGTTGTTGCTGTTGTTTTGTTGTTGTATTGTGCGTTTCCAGCTTAACACTCTTGGGGGTTGTTGTTGTATTGTTGTTGTTGCTGTTGTTTTGTTGTTGTATTGTGCGTTCCCCAGCTTAACACTCTTGGGGGTTGTTGTTGTATGGTTGTTGTTGTATTGTTGTTGTTGCTGTTGTTTTGTTGTTGTATTGTGCGTTCCCCAGTTTAACACTCTTGGGAAAATGGTTGTTGTTGTTTTGTTGTTGTTGTTTTGTTGTTGTTGTTGTTGTATTGTGTGTTCCCAGCTTAACACTCTTGGGGGTTGTTGTTGTTTTGTTGTTGTTGCTGTTGTTTTGTTGTTGTATTGTGCGTTTCCCAGCTTAACACTCTTGGGGGTTGTTGTTGTATTGTTGTTGTTGCTGTTGTTTTGTTGTTGTATTGTGCGTTCCCCAGCTTAACACTCTTGGGGGTTGTTGTTGTATGGTTGTTGTTGTATTGTTGTTGTTGCTGTTGTTTTGTTGTTGTATTGTGCGTTCCCCAGTTTAACACTCTTGGAAAATGGTTGTTGTTGTTTTGTTGTTGTTGTTTTGTTGTTGTTGTTGTTGTATTGTGTGTTCCCCAGCTTAACACTCTTGGGGTTGTTGTTGTATTGTTGTTGTTGCTGTTGTTTTGTTGTTGTATTGTGCGTTCCCCAGCTTAACACTCTTGGGGGTTGTTGTTGTATTGTTGTTGTTGCTGTTGTTTTGTTGTTGTATTGTGCGTTCCCCAGCTTAACACTCTTGGGGGTTGTTGTTGTATTGTTGTTGTTGCTGTTGTTTTGTTGTTGTATTGTGCGTTCCCCAGCTTAACACTCTTGGGGGTTGTTGTTTTGTTGTTGTTGTTGTTGCATTCCCCAGCTTAACACTCTTGGGGGTTATTGTTTTGTTGTTGTTGCATTCCCCAGCTTAACACTCTTGGGGGGTGTTGTTTTGTTGTTGTTGTGCGTTCCCCAGCTTAACACTCTTGGGGGTTGTTGTTTTGTTGTTGTTGTTGTGCGTTCCACATCTTAACACTCTTGGGGGTTGTTGTTTTGTTGTTGTTGTTGTGCGTTCCACAGCTTAACACTCTTGGGGGTTGTTGTTTTGTTGTTGTTGTTGTGCGTTCCACAGCTTAACACTCTTGAGGGTTGTTGTTTTGTTGTTGTTGTTGTGCTCGTCCAGCCCCAGCTGCAAGAAGACAACAAGATAAAAGGTAACAGGGAAAGGTGTCCCATAGTCAATGTGGTCGTAAGGGAGCCAGGCGTCAGAGACCTCACTTCTCTAGGGCCAGCATATTGAGGGCGGTGGCGCCCATCTTCTCTCTCCCTCGCTGCTTTTACCTTCCCTGACCCTAAAGAGGGCAGGTTTCCATTTACAGCTGGGTGAAGTGGGGGATTGAGTTGAAGAGAAGGTGTGCAAATGGTCACCCACCCCATTGGTAACCACGCTCGATGCTGCTTAACGTTGGCTTGGGGAAAGTGGGTGCTCTGACCACTGAGCTATCCCGTCCCCAACAACAATATATACTGCCATAATAAACTAGTTAAAAAAAATTTTCATGTTATGAATATGTTAAAAAAAAAAATCACATACAAACAAAAACCAAAACCCCCTAGAATTTATTTACCTAAGCAAATGGGAAGCTGTTTTCTTCTTCATCGTCGAATGCTCAGACAGCAACGAGTGTTGTCTGTTATATTGAGCGAATATGCTTTGTGCTGCTGTTCAGTTAAGCACCTGACGAGTTCTACTTTCATTACTGGTAAGACAGCTAGTAAAATAAAGGACAGTGAACAAAAC
>CM054143.1:9255317-9262817 GCA_028751875.1 Rapana venosa | reverse complement strand
TTTTTTCTTTTTAATGTTCAGGGGGAAGCTGGAACACAAAATCCCCCCATGAAAGGTATTTTAATATTTTCAGGGTAGCAAATTTTGTTTTTATTTTTTAACTAGTTAAATGGCTATCCATTTTGGAAATGTTGGAATCATTCTTACCTGGGATTGTTCTTTCGGATTATTTCCTTTCTATTTGGGGTTTAGCACTTGATATGACAAAACATGAGAAGTGTATTATACTAAATAGTAATGTTTAGTAATATTAGTTACCTATGTCTGGCAAAGCATTGGGTTGTACTGAATCAAATTTACAAAACATCTCAATGGGTATTATAAGTCAAATCACATGTATGTATGTGTATGCATGTATACTGGTATATCATAATACATGACACATGGGGCTATAGACATGCCAAAATTAACAAAAACCGCATGCACACGGGGACTAGATGTGAAAAAAGCACACAAATGCTTATTCTATTATCCTCAATATAAAAGAATAAAATAAAATAAATAAAATAAAAATAGACACACACATGCATGCATGAACACACATGCACTATATCCTAATACATCCATTAATTAATTACAAACAATGGTACACCCCCTCAAAATTAATTACCATTGTCAGCCATATAATTATAATTACACATGTCTCAGATGATACACAATGGCAATTCCCTTGTACAACATATTTTCCTTTCTCATAAACATTTAAACACACTTCTACACAAAAAATTACATTTAAAGTGTGACTATGGTGCACTTGCACACAAATCCAAGTATAATGTAATGCACATACTATCTACAGCCAACAAGGAAATATATAGGGTTAATTTGTGTAGCTGTAAGAAAAAATATGTGCACATACACTTAATACAGTTTACTTGTGCTAAAGTTAGAACTAGATGAGTATGAGTGGATCAATGAGTCCACAGTATTAAATGTGTGTGTGTGTGTGTGTGTGTGTGTGTATCTCTGTGTGTGTGTATCATGTATATTGTGTGGTGTGGTGTTGTATTGTGTGGTGTGTTTGTGTGTGCGTGCATGTGCGTGCATGGGTACATGCGTGCGTGCATGCATGTGTATGCGTTTGAGGCGTGATGCGGTGACAATGGTGTGGTGGTGTGTATGTTCACATCAATTTTCCATTTGTCATCAACATTTTTTTTTTTTAATTTCTAACATTCTGCAATTATATTTAAATTTGACATATATATAACAATAACAGATTTGCTTTAAACTGATAGAAAAGATATACATACATGCACATAAAAAACTGATTTATTTCCAAAATAATGGTAGAGTCAGAAAAATACTCTTCATTACTTTTTTTTTTTTTTGGTGGATAGATACTATTATAAATTTTTTTAAAAGACACACACTCTTTATCAGAGCTAATGCTACTTACAGTCAAGAATTTTCCTGTCTATACTTTCCAGATCCTTGACGGAAGTTCTTCGCCACTGTAAAAACTGTGTGTAGAAGCTGCTAGTTTCACTGAAAAAAAAGAGAAAAAAATTGGCCAAAACCTGTGTCAGTTATTGATGTGAGCTAATTGCCAAGGCCTATACACTAAAATGTTGTTATGTTGTGAAATGTTGTGTTGAGATTGCCTTCGGCCACAACAAGCTCTTGACATAACAACCTGCACTCTCCTTTGTTAGAGGAGGAAATGTCCTCTGAAGTCATGAGTATGGCTGCCTATATGGTGAGGTATTTGAAAAGAGTCATACAGCACACTTCTCATTCGGTGTACTTCCTATCTCACAGTGATTATTCCCAGGTGGGATGATGAGTGAGTCAGAGTGCATGTTCCGGGTGACCCCCAGGGTGTAAAGATGGGAAACGCACAACAGCAACAACAATGGGGAAAAAAGCATATAGAGCTTCACTGCATAATGAGCACAGCCTAGGATTGTTGAGACTTTGAGGAAAATATTTAAACTATTTGAGTATTTCAGTATTTCTTACCTTTTTTTTTCAAGATTATAAAGTCAGTTCATGCATATTACAAATCAAATAGTAATAATATTAATAGTATTTAGATTCTAGAATGCATGTGTGTATGAGTCACTGTGTGAGTGTGTGTGTGAGTGTGTGTGTGTGTGTGTGTGTGTAGTGTTGAGCAGTGAAGTGTAACTTTACCAGTAGTAGTAGTTAGTAGTAGTTAGTAGTAGTAGTAGTAGTAGTAGTAGTAGAAGTAGTAGTAGTAGTAGTAGCAGTAGTTAGTAGTTAATGGTAGTAGTAGCAGTAATAGTACTAGTAGTAGTAGATAGTGTGTAGTTTTTTCATACCCACAGGATGAAAGGAACCAAATCTTAAAATTGAACAGAATCTTGTTTTTGCGCTTCAGTTTACTTACCTTTGTGTCCTGTAAACTAAAAAATGGTCATGTAGAGTGGGATGGTGTGGACAACTGTGGAGTCTCAAAATTCTGGTGTTATGAATGAATTAAGTGTAGATTTTTAAATAACAAAATCTGCAGATATTCAAGTACAAAATAATGATACACTAATAATATAATAATAAATAGAATGTATATAGCGCTATGTCTTGCAAAAACAAATCAAAGCACTAACGTAACAAAAGATATGTTTCCAATGCTATTATTTATTTAATGTATCATTAACTGCACTACAAACAAACCACAACCAGGATCATTTTGTCACAGTTTCACAGCTATGCTTCACTTCAGATCTGTTCAAAAAGGTTTGCCTTGTGTACTATAATATAAGTATAATATAATACAGCCACAATCAATGGTGTACAACTTTTGAACTTATGTGTGTACAGAGTAACCAGTAAAGGCTAAAGCATGCTTTCACTCTTCACCATCTGTTAGAAAACAAGGCTCTTGAAGGTTAAAAAAAAAGACAAGTTAAAGCATCTTTGATATATATATATATATATATATATATATATATATATATATAGAGAGAGAGAGAGAGAGAGAGAGAGAGAGAGAGAGAGAGAGAGAGAGAGAGAGAGAGACAGACAAGACAGACAGAGAGAGACAGAGATAGATAGATAGACAGACACTGAGACAGATAGATAGATAGATAGATAGATAGATAGATAGATAGATTATAATACACAAACCTGTGTTATCATTGTGTAATAGAAGGCACAATATGCCTACAAATACAATTAATCAAACATCACTGCAGGTACTGTAACTTGGGGTAAGTTAGGAAACAATAGTAGTTGTACTCTGCCAGACTCATACAGATTCATATCTCAGCACAGGGTGTACACTGAAGCAATAGTAACTAGTAGTATATAAGTAGAACAAGAAAGGAATTTTTTAAATGCTAATAGTAAAGAAATTGAAAGAAGTGCAGCAGTAGAAATAGGCCTAGTAGTTGCAGTATCAGCAGCAACAACAGCAATATCAGCAGCAACAACAGCAATATCAGCAGCAACAACAGCAGTAACAGCAGCAACTACAACTGTATAAGCAGCAGCAGTAGCAGCACTTAGGCAGTAGGCTAGCAGCAGCAGCCTAGCACTGTCATCATTCATCTGGTTTGAACTGGTTGCACAATCAGAGCAATTCTTTGCGATCTACATCATCACCAATGCATACTGTCACGGGTAAACTCACCGGTACGTATCCTCTGCCATTCTTTAACTTGGTTAGAACTTTCAATGAGTGATTGACCGTTGTGAGGAACAAATCTTCACCAGGTCACAGATGAACTTTCACTTTGTTTAACCAGTCGTCTGCTGGCAATGGAATGGCGATCCGATTTCTCACGAATCAAAGACGTTATTTTAAAGACGATTAATTCACACACGTTTTCTTCGTCATGTCACATTGGTTTTTTGATTAGTCATTTTTTGTATTTGCATCATTTTCTCTGTTCTCCCTTCCAGCTTTTCGAACTACTTCCTGACACAAAAGAACGTCATAAACCTGATGTCAGATTTTGCACCGGTTAGGTGCAGCAGTACCAAAGTTCGTTTTCATAACAACGCAACTGATTTCATATCGATCTAAAAATGAGCATATTCATGACTGCTTTGCTTCAAATATCTAAAAGTTACATCATATATGTTGAGAACATACTAAATTGTCAGAAGAGCTCACCATCGACATTTTCACGAGCCTTTTTTTGTTCTTTTTCATTTTTTAAAATCACTGCAGGATGCCAATTTGAGTCAGTCAAGGTTACTCGCGAGCAAAGCATGGCTCAGTTTAGAAGTGTGTTAGAAAAACAATCTGCTTACCTTTCTCCTTCTGTAGATGACATTATTTTAAAAAGAAAGAACCTAGACAGTTGCCAGGAGCGGGTCAGATTGATCATGCCAAAAATTGGGAACTGGGTAAGACGGAAGGCAGGCAGGCCAGTCCACTGATGAGAGCGAAGTACAGTTCGAAAAAAGAAATCAGTAACAGCATGTGCCTATGTCGAAATACTCTTTCCCACAATGCAACTGGTTCTTTTGGCACTTTCACAGTTATCATATATACTTCTCCAATACAAATCCAATCAGTTTTTAAAGGCCTAGGTTGGTATGCACCGAATTTCTTTGTAACACCACTGCAAAATGTTGTTTTATCTATTTATTATGTATTTAAGATTCCCCCCCCCCCCTGCCTGTTATATCTGTCCCTCCTTGTTTAAGCTAATCCTTTGAGTGCTTTACGAAACCACTTTTTCACTTTTTTCTTCTTCTAATGCTCCAGGATAAACGTTGTATGATTGCAATACCGCTGCAAAATGCTCTTTTTGTCTATTTATTGTTATATATTTAGCGTTTGTTTCTTTAAATTCTTACTTCCTTCTTTAATACTTTTCAACGCTATACTGAAGAATGTAGACACTTTTTTCTTCTTCTACTGCTCCAGAAAAAAGCAATGTATGATTTGCAACACGGCTGCAAAATGTTGTTTTTATCTAGTCATTGATTAAGTGGGTTTTTTCTGTGTATCTTTACTTCTTTCTTTAATACTTTTAAAACTTGACGAAAAAAATAAATGTATAGGCCTACACTTTTTCTAATGCCCAAGAACAAACAACGTATGATTTCTGTTCTTCTTTTTTTCTTTTTTTTTTAATGATTTCTCTTCCTGTTTTCATTAAAAGCAAACTCTGTTCTCTGTGTGGAAATTGCAGCACGTGTGTGTGTGTGTGTGTGTGTGAGAGAGAGAGAGAGAGAGAGAGAGAGAGAGAGAGAGAGAGAGAGAGAGAGAGAGAGAGAGAGAGAGTGTGTGTGTGTGCATGTTGTGTGTGTGTGGAGAGAGAGAGAGAGAGAAGAGAGAGAGAGAGAGAGAGAGAGAGAGAAGAGAGAGAGAGAGAGAGAGAGAGAGAGAGAGAGAGATTCAAGCGAACGCACATATTATTCCTGCAACGCACGTGCTCAACTGATCAGGAATTAGGCTATATATATATATATTTGTCATTCGACAGAAAATGCTCTGAGCTGTGACACTTTTTTTTTTTTTACAAGTCAGTGCAGTGTGCAGTGTGTGTCATCTCAAGATTATTTTGAGAACTCTAGTAGTAGATATTTGGTGCTTGAACAGGATACCGTTGTTTTGAGGCTGGTTTTTTACATGCTGTTAAAGTGAAGGTAAGTGTTTCTACTACACTGCTTATTTTGTGTAATTTTGTATACCGCTTGTAAGTCACGGCAAATTTCTCTGCGTGAAATTCGGGCTGCTCTCCCCAAGGAGAGCGCGTCGCCACAAGAGCAGCGCCACCCATCTTTTTCTTCTTCTTCTTGCATGTGTATTCCTTTCTTTCCCTATCAGAGGGGCTTTTTCATAAAGAATTTTGACAGGGACCACTTTTTTGTTGCCGTGGGCGTTTTTACGTGTGCTAAATGCGTGATACACGCGGGACCTCGGTTTATCGTCTCACCCAAAAGACTAGCACCCAGACCACCTCTCACGAACTGGGGGATCGGGGGAAAATGTTCGGACACGGACGGAGATCGAACCCGGATTTCTGGCTTTCTAAACAGGTGCATTACATCTATCCACCGACCACCAATCCACCTTGTGTTTCTGTCTGTCTGTTTGATTTTTGCTGTTGTTGCTTCTTGTTGTTGTTGTTTGTTGTTGTTGTTCATTTGTTTACACAGGGTCGACTCACTATCCAGATGCCCGTTCGAGAGGATTTTTCTTCTGGAGATAACATCAGTGCCGACTCCACTCCCTCCCCCCCCAAAAAAAAAAATCTTTGGGAGAGACTATGATCCGAGGCCCTGTGTGCGAACGCACGCAGAACATCTTGCGCACACGTTAAAAACCTGTTACACCTTTCGGAAGAGTAGGTCACTTGTTCCGGAGGAAACGGATCACACACATAGATACACGCACCCACGCACACAACAACTCAAAAATTAAACATGAAAAAATTAACGAAAAGAAATAAATGTGTATTCAACATAATCAACGTAACACATAAACCCCAACTGATCTTAACATTTATGTCAAAACAGATACACTAATAATGATATTATAATAATTATCGAGAGAGAGAGGGGGAGGGAGGAGAGAGAGAGAGGGGAGAGAGAGAGAGAGAGAGAGAGAGAGAGAGAGAGAGAGAGAGAGAGAGAGAGAGAGAGAGAGAGAGAATTGAAAAGCTCACTGTCTGATTTTTTTTTTAAAGCACAAAAAAAAAAAACCCCAAAAAGAAAACAAGTAACAAACTAATCGATACTACGGGAAATCAAGAGGGAGATGTTGAAAGTAATCGAGCTTCTTGCGAGGAAAAAAAACGAACGATATATTTATTTTGTTTCCCTTTGACATGAATTTTGACAGATGGGCCAGCAGACGACAGTCACATCCCTGATAGTCACGAGGCTGGTGGTGGTGGTGGTGGTGATGGTGGTGACGTGGGCGTCTCTCGAGGTTACAGTTGCTGCTGCTGCCGCTGCTTCTGGTTCCAGAGTCTTTCTGGATTTGGACCAGGAGTGGGACGTCTTCAAACAGGTACACAGGAAAGTGTATGCCACGAATGGGACAGAAATGCACAGGTAGGGATGAGGTTTTGAGGGTTTATTTGTTTTTGTTGTTTATTTGTTTTGGTGTTTTGGTGTGTGTGTGTGTGTTGTTGTTGTTGTCTTCAATTTAACGTCTGTTCACTCTTAAGTGATATTAGACGAGGGAAATAGCAAGTGTAATGGAAGTTAAAGAAGGGAGAGGAAGGAGTGGAAGGAGAAAAGGTTAAGAAATTGCATCAGTATTGGTATTTTTGTGAGAGAAAAAAAGAGTAAGGATAAATCTTGTAAACAGGAGCAGAATATAAACTCAACAATGTGGAAACATGAAATAACAATAATGTAACTACAATAAATATTCAAGTGGACTATGAAATAAACATCTGGCAATGGCAAAGGCTAGCTTTGAATTTTCAAATACATTTTCCAGAGAGCTGTGTGTGTGTGTGTAAGTGTGTGTGTGTGTGTGTGTGTGTGTGTGTGTGTGTGTGGAAGAGTGTGTGTGTGTGTGTGGTGTGTGTGTGTGTGTGTGTGTGTGTGTGTGTAAGTGTGTGT
>CM054143.1:9235317-9252817 GCA_028751875.1 Rapana venosa | reverse complement strand
GCGTGTGTGCTACTGTTTGGATGCTGTGTTGTGGTGTTTTTATCTCTGCTACCTGTTAACTGTTTGTTATTATGTATGGCTTGTAACCCACATGAATTTCTGTTTGTGAGATAACGAAATTCCCCACTGTGGGGATTCGGGGGGGGGGGGGGGGGGGGGGGGGGGGGGGGGGGCTGTCAGTATAAATAGCATGCTCACCTTCTGGAAACTCTGTGCTAGACAGTTCCTCTTTTTTATCACTCTCGTTGTTTCTGCCTTGTTGCTTTTCGTCCTGTCACCTCCTCCTTCTTGTCTATTTTCTGCCTTCTTGGTCCATTCTCCTGCCTTTTGAAAATTATTTTTACCCCAGGAAGACTTAAAAGATAACAATTCTCTTTCATGCCGAAGTCGGATGCGCTGGGCCTGACTTGTCAGGCGTTTAACGGCAGCGTGAGTCATTTTCACTCTTATAACAGACACAAAATAACAGTTGCTGTCTGAGCGTTCGACGACGCGACGACGAAGAAGAAGACGACGTAGCAGCAGCAGCAGCAGCAGCAGCAGCAGCAGCAGTAGTAGTAGTAGTAGTAGTAGTGGTAGTAGTAGAGAAGACGACGACGACGAAGAAGACGATGATGACGACGATGACGACGACGACAATGCTGCTGCTGCTGCTGCTGCTGATGATGATGCCGACGACGACGACGACGACGACGATGATGATGATGATGATGATGACGACGACGACGATGCTGTTGCTGCTGCTGCTGCTGCTGCTTCTGCTGCTGCTGCTGCTGCTGCTGTTTGCTGTTGCTGCTGCTACTGCTGCTGCTGCTGCTGCTGCTGTTGCTGTTGCTGCTGCTGCTGCTGTTGCTGCTGCTGCTGACGATGAAGTATGACGATGAAGTATTTTGTCATCAACTGAACTGAATTGTGTATCTATCTTATCTATCTTTGATTTCAGACGCCAGACGAAATCGTCCGTATTCTCAACGGCTTCAGAACTCCGGCAGGCGGGGGTGGGGGTGGGGGTGGGGTGGGGCGTGAACAAGACGGCGCTTCATGGTCTGGCTAAACCCTCCTCCGCGTGCCAGCCAGGACCTGCCTGTCTGGCTAGACTGGCGGGAGAGAGGTTACGTCACTCGTGTCAAAAACCAGGTGTTGTTGTTGTTGTGTGTGTGGGTGTGGTGGGGGGGGGGGTGGGGGGGGGAGGGAGAGGGGGGGGGGGTGGGGGGTGAGGGGTGGGGGGGAGGGGGGGGTAGGGGTTGTGGCTGGGGGGGGGGGGGGGGGTGCGTGAGAGGTAGGGGGTAGTGTGGGTGGGTGTGTTGTGGTGTGTGTGTGTGTGTGTGATGGGGAAGGAGTGAGGGGAGAGGGGTTGGGGTGTGTGGGGGAGGGGGAGGTGGGGGATCGGTGGTTGGGGGATTGTGGCCCCCGCCCCCCCCGGGGGGGGGGGGGGGGGGGGGGGGTGGGGGGGGGGGGGTAGAGGTGGTGGTGGTGTGTGTGTGTGTGTGTGGGGAGGGGGGTGTTGGTGGATGGGGGGTGTGGGGGGGGGGGATGTGGGTATTTTTAAAAACATATTTTATTCTTTTATATCGAGGATAATGGAATAAGCACTTATGTGCTTTTAATCTAGTCCCCGTGTGTATGCGGTTTTGTTAATTATGTCATCTGTTCCCACCGGCACACAATGGCCTACTCTAACGTGTTGGGGTGGGAAGGGGGAGTGGGAGGGTGGTGTGTGTTGTGTGTCGGGGGGTTGGGGGGGGGGGGTGAGTTGGTGTGTATGTTAGTTTGTAATCGTTGTATTCTGTTGTATTTTATTGTATTTATATTTTGTATTGTACTGTATTGTATTATATAACACTTTATGTCACGGCAGATTTCTTTTCACGTCGCCACAAGAACAGCGCCACTCATCTTTTTTTTCCTTTTCCTATCAGCATGTGTATAATTATTTTGTTTACCTATCACAGAGGTTTCTTTTTCTCCAAAATTTTGCCAGGGACAACTCTCTTGTTGCCATGGGTTCTTTTACGTGCGCTCATTGCGTGTTGCGCACGGGACCTCGGTTTATGCTCTCATCCGAAAGACTAGCACCCAGACCAACACCCAAGGTCTAGTGGATGGTGAGGGGGAGGGGGGCGGGGGAAGTTTCTGGCGCAAACGGGGTTCGAACCACCACCCACTTAGAACCTAGACTCTATACCCTATAAGGGGGTGAGATATAATTGAATTGTGATTTATTACAGAAGTAAAAAGGTAAAAGGTAAAGGTGTCCCATAACCTATGCAGTCGTAGGGTTGGTGAGACATCAGAGACCTCAGCTTCTCCAGGAGCCTTCATGTTGAGGGCGGCACCCATCTCCTCTCCATCGCTGCTTCTCCTTCCCTGACCCTAAAGAGGGAAGGTACCCATTTACAGCTGGGTGAACTGGGGGACTGTACTGAAGCCAAAGCGCGCAAAACTGTCACCCATCCAATTGGTAACCACGTTCGATGCTGCTTAACATTGGCTGGGGGGAAAGCGAGTGCTCTGGCCACTGAGCTATCCCGTCCCTAATATTACAAAAGTAAAAGTTGTCTGAATTGAATGTGGACGGTATATTTTCATTCCCAAGGGACACTGCGCCTCGTGCTGGGCCTTCTCTGGCACGGGTGCTCTGGAAGGCCAGCTCTTCAGGAAGACAGGCAGACTGCTGTCCCTCTCTGAGCAGAATCTGGTGGATTGCTCCTTTAAAGAGGGTAAGATGATGCTATCATGATTATGCGCCCGTGGTGGTGTTGTTGTTGTTGTTGTTGTCTTCAATTTAACGTTTGTTCACTCTAAGTGGTGTGTGTATGTGTGGGTGTGGGTGTGTGTGTGTGTGTGTGTGTGTGGTGTGGTGTGTGGTGTGGTGTGTGTGGGTGGTGTGGTGTGGTTGGTGTGGTGTGTGTGTGTGTGTGTGTTATGTGTGTACGTGCGTGCGTGTGTGTTCTCTTCTTATTCTTTTATTTCGAGGATAATGGAATAAGCACTCGTGTGCTTTTTTTTTTTACATCCGGTCCCCATGTGCATGCAGTTTTTGTAAATGTTGTCATCCGTTCCCACCGGCACACAATGGCCTACTCTTCCGAAAAGCGGAACGGGTTTTAACCAGTGCGCAAGATATTCTGCGTGCCTTCACACACGGACCTCGGTTTAAAGTCTCATCCGAAGGACTGTCAGGGAGAGTGGAGTCAGCACTGATGTTAACTCCAGAAGAAAAATCCTCTTGAACGAGATTTGAACCCGGTCAGCAGATAACGAGCGCATCACTCTGACCACAGGCTATCACCCTCCCCCGCCCCCTCTGTGTGTGTGTGTGTGTGCGCGCGCGCACGGGCGCGCGTGCGTACGTGCGTGTGTAAGAGAGAGTATGCGCGCGTGTGTGTGCGTGCGTGCGCGCTTGTGTGTCAGTGTGAGCGCTCATAAATATTAATTTTGCAACCCTCCTCCCCAACCCCTCCAAAAAATCCCAACCCCAACCGAAACCAAAACCAAACAAACAAACACAAAAAAATTAAGTTTTTTTCTTTCCTTGATGTTGAACAGGCAACAAAGGCTGCATGGGAGGGACCATGAACACAGCCTTTAAGTACGTCCACGAAAACAAAGGAATCGACACGGAGTGGTCCTACCCTTACCAGGCCTCGGTCAGTGCTTTGCTGTTAGCGCCATTGCTATCCTGTCGTTTAGAGCCCAGCCGAACTCAGAGGCCATATCAGGGTTGTCACCTCTTAGTACCATTGCTATCACCATACACTACTCTTAGTAGCCTACCATTGCTGTCATCATAGATAAAGGGGTAAAGGAGTCCCATAACCTATAAGGTCGTAGGGGAGCGAGGCGTCAGAGACCTCACTTCTCTAGGGCCAGCATATTGAGGGCGGCGCCCATCTCCTCTCCCTCGCTGCTTTACCTTCCCTGACCCTAAAGTGGGCAGGTACCCATTAATTTTACAGCTGGGTGAACTGGGGGAACTGTACTGAAGCCAAGGCGCGCAAACGGTCACCCATCCAACTGGTAACCACGCTCGACGCTGCTTAACATGGCTGGGGGAAAGCGAGTGCTCCGACCACTGAGCTTTCCCGTCCCTATACATTTATTTATTTATTTATTCTTTTATATCGAGGATAATGGAATTACTCTTACATTACTCTTAGTAGCCTACCATTGCTATCATCATACATTACTCTTAGCATCCTACCATTGCTATCATCATACATTACTCTTAGTAGCCTACCATTGCTATCATCATACATTACTCATAGTAGCCTACCATTGCTATCATCATACATTACTCTAAGTAGCCTACCATTGCTATCATCATATATTTATTCATTTATTTATCCATTTATTTTTTTATATCGAGGATAATGGAATTACTCTTACATTACTCTTAGTAGCCTAGCATTGCTATTATCAGACATTACTCTTAGTAGCCTACCATTGCTATCATACATTACTCTTGCTATCATACAGTCCTCTTAGTACCATTTTGGGAGGGGTGGGGGGGGGGGGGGGACGGTACGGGATAGCCTGGTGGATAGAGTGATGTGCATTGTGCTCGTGATCTGCTGACCCGGGTTCGAATCTCGTTCAAGAGGATTTTTCCTCTGGAGGTAATATCGGTGCCGACTCCACTCTCCCCCGAAAGTCCTTTGGATGAGACTATAAACCCAGGTCCCGTGTGCAAAGGCACGCAGAATATCTTGCGTGCACATTAAAACCCGTTCCGCTTTTTTTGCAAGAGTAGGGCATTGTGTGCCCGTGGGAACGGATGGCAAAATTGACAAGACTGCATACACATGGGAACTAGATGTAACAAAGCGCATGAGTGCTTATTCCTTTATCCTCGGAATAAAATAAATAAAAATATGTTAATACTTGAGGCAACACGTTCATCTCTCTCTCTCTCTCTCTCTCTCTCTCACTCTCACCTCTCACTCGCCCACACACACATACACACCCTCCCTTGGCCCACACACTCAACACCCCCCCCTTCACACACACACACACACACACACACACACACACACGCACACACGCACACACCACGCACACGCACACACGCAACGCACGACACACAACACACACACCACCCACCACCACCATCCACCACACCAACAACACTCAACACACAACACACATACACACACAACCCACAACATCACACCACACCACCACCACCACAACAACACCCCCCCCCCCACACCTCACCCCCTCCACACACACACCCTCCCCCCCCCTCCCCAACCCCCCAACCACCCCCCCCCCCCCCCCCCCCCCCCCCACAGACACAAACCCCCCACAAAACCTCCCTTTTCAATCAACCCACAATTCCATCAACATCAAAATCCATCGGAATCTTCCAGAACGAACAATGCCGCTTCAGAAGCTCGGACGTGGGGGCCACCAACGACGGCTTGGTCAACGTGCTACCCCGGGGGAGCGAGCGGGCCTTGCAGTGGGCCGTGGCCACAGTGGGGCCTGTCTCCGCGGCCGTCGACGCCTCCTTGTCCACCTTCCATTTCTACCGGTCCGGAGTGTACTACGACCCCAACTGCAATGCCCACTGGCTAGACCACGGGGTGCTGGTGGTGGGCTATGGCCGCTCGGCCGTGGGCGCTCAGGATTACTGGCTGGTGAAAAACAGGTAGGAGTGGGTAGTGTAGGGCTAGTTCTTCTTCTTTTCTTCTTCTTCTTCCTCCTTTTTTGTCATGTTTCTCCCAAGGGAGGTTTGACATTGATGAGCCTTCCTCCATCTCTCTCTGTGTTTTGAGCTTCCTCCTTTTTTGTTTTTTAATGCCCCTTTCTCTTAAGATCATCTGCAATACAGGTAGTGGGTAGTGTAGGGCTAGTTCTTCTTCTTCCTTTTTTTGTCATGTGGATCGGTGGTCTAGAGGTAACGCGCCTATCTAGGATGCAAAAAGTCCGGATCGATGTGTGCGGTGGTTCGTATCCCCGTTTGGGCCCGAAACTTTCCCCCCCCGTCCATGAGTGGTGGTCTGGGCGCTAGTCTTTCGGATGAGTACGATAAACCGAGGTCCCGTGTGTTTCACAAAAATTTTCAGCGCACGTGAAAGAACCCACGGCAACAAGAGAGTTGTCCCTGGCAAAATTCTTAGAAAAAAGCCACTCTGATAGGGAAACACAGTTGCAGACCAAAAGGAAAAAAAAAAGGTGGAGCTGCTCTTGTGGCGACGCGCTCTCCCCGGGGAGAGCAGCCCGAATTTCACGGAGAGAAATCTCGTGGCTTAAAGTGGTATATACAAAAAAAAAAAAAAAAAAAGTTTCTCCCAGGGGAGGTTTGACATTGATGAGCCTTCCTCCATCTCTCTGTGTTTTGAGCTTCCTCCTTTTGTTTTATGCCCCTTTCTCTTAAGATCATCTGCAATACAGGTAGTGGGTAGTGTAGGGCTAGTTCTTCTTCTTCCTCCTTTTTTGTCATGTTTCTCCCAGGGGAGGTTTGGCATTGATGAGCCTTCCTCCATCTCTCTCTCTGTTTTGAGCTTCCTCCTTTTTTTAAATGCCCCTTTCTCTTAAGATCGATCATCTGCAATACAGGTAGTGGGTAGTGTAGGGCTAGTTCTTCTTCTTCCTCCTTTTTTTGTCATGTTTCTCCCAAGGGAGGTTTGACATGGATGAGCCTTCCTCCATCTCTCTCTGTTTTGAGCTTCCTCCTTTTGTTTTATGCCCCTTTCTCTTAAGATCATCTGCAATACAGGTAGTGGGTAATGTAGGGCTAGTTGAAACAATGCCAAGTTATATAATATTTTATTGGTTTAATTTTACACACTCTGTGTGTGTGTGTTTGTGTCAGTACGCAGGCTTGCGCGTGTATGATTTATTTATTTTATTGTATTTATTTATTCGTTTATATCGAGGATAATGGAATAAGCACGTATGTGCTTCTTTACATCCAGTCTCCGTGTGTATGCGGTTTAAAAAATTTTGTCATCTGTTCCCACCACTGTTGTGGCTCTGTGTGTGTGTGTGTGTATGCTTGTAGATGCCTTTGGGTTGCACATGATATGCTGAGAGAGAGAGAGAGAGAGAGAGAGAGAGGAGAGAGAGAGAGAGAGAGAGAGAGAGAGAGAGAGAGAGCATTCAATTGATTGCTGATGTATCTAAACATCATGTTGACTTATTGTTACTTTCCCGTTTTGTAAATGTTCTTTCATATTTCACCTCCATAATTTGTGCTCTTCATTCTGGAACGAACTATTTTGTATTGCGAGTATTTTTCAAAGGCCCACACCTGAAAGTTGTGGTTTTGTTAAATTTCATGTAGGCTATCCCTTGGGGTGGGGGGGGGTTCAGATGGTGGGGGGGGGGGGGGGGGGGGGGGGGGGAGGGAGTTGAAATAACATCTTGAATCTTGAAATCTTACAGAACTGTTGTGGCATGTTTGTATAAGTATAAACATATCACACGTATGGAATGTCACATGCCTGAATAGTTAATAATTATGTCAAGATCGAACTTGATATGAATCAAAAAACTACAGACCAGCAAAACAAATAAGTTGTTTATTGGCACGATTATGGAATTACCTGTTGTTTATAATGAGAAAAAAAAATCATTGTTGTTGATGTTGTTTTTGTTCCTGGGCTAGATCTCTGAGATTCACCAATGGTGAGATTTTTGCGTATAATTATCATGTATTGGACAATTTTTGCCCATCATTAAGGTAGCCGCATTCCTATTTCGGAGATGATGTCTAAACATGACACCAATGTGCATGCATTTAACAAACATTGGCATCCGTTCCTACCTACCCCCGGTAGGCAATGGCTTACTTACTCTTCACACACACAAAAAAGGGGGGAACAGATGTTAACAGGTGCACACCATGTCTGCCTCTGAAGGACTTTTTCAGGGGGAGTGGAGTAAGTATAATTTTAACCCTACGGGAAAATGAATACCCCACCCCCCTCAAAAGGGGGTGCCTATTCATGATATTCATGCAATGCTTGAAATGCACACGAGGTTTTACATTTCGCCAAGCTATGGCAGAGCTGAGAGAATAGAAAAGCAAATATTGTGTGGAAAGATGTGTGGTACCAAAGACAAGAGGAAGACAACGCACAAAATACTCAGACAGTCTGAATAGCTACGCAACGAGGAAAGAATCCCCCAACAATGAACTCATCAGGAGAACTGACAACAGAGAGGAATGGAAGGCCATGATCGCCGATGTCTGCAACAGACCTGGCACATGAAGAAGAAGAAGAAGAATGGCACATTAAATCAATTTAAAAAAAAAAAGTCCTGCACAGTGATAAATGATAAACTCGAGGGAATCTGTTTTTTTCGTTCCTCAACAAGAACACCGAGATTCACCAATGTGGGTGACAATTTTTTTTTCTCCAGTATACAACCACGGTTTTGTTTTTCTTCTTTCTTCCCCCCCCCCCCCCCCCCCAACCATGAAGGTACCCACATTCCGACTTCGGGGATAGAACAATTACTGTATAATTGTTTGTGCTTGTGGGCAGTTGGGGCGAGCACTGGGGCCAGCAGGGCTACATCCTCATGGCTCGCAACAGAGGCAACAGCTGCGGCATCGCTTCCATGGCCAGCTACCCCACCATGTAGAGGCAGGCAGGCGAACCATGCTCCGCTATACTGCTGCTTCCCTACTGCTGCTGCTGCTGCTTGTTAGTGGTGGTGGTGGTGGTGGTAGTAGTGGTGGTAGTGGTCTAATATCTCTCTTTCAAAACCTCCCCCCCCCCCCCCCCCCCCCCTCCACTACTAGCTAGCTCGCTATTTTATTCAACATTATTTTCTTTGCATCTGTTTTTGTTGTACAATGGGTTTGCGAGCTATTGGATGGTTAAAGGGGGGTGGGGGTGGGGGGGTTGGGTGTGTGGGGGTGTGGGGGAGGGGGGGAGTGGGGGTGATGGGGTGGGGGGAGGGAGGCTGGCTTAGTGGTTTAATATAAACAGAATGAGTTTTTTTTGATATGCTAATAAATATTCACAAATGGGGGTGGGTGGGTGGGTGGGGGGTTGTGGGGGGGGGGGGGGGGGGGGGGAGTGGGGGTGATGGGGGGAGGCTGGCTTAGTGGTTAATGTAAACAGAATGAGTTTTGTTTGATATGCTATTCAATATTCACAAAGGGTTGGGGGTTGGGGGGGGAGTGGGGGTGATGGGGGGGCTGGCTTAGTGGTTATGTAAACAGAATGAGTTTTGTTTGATATGCTATTCAATATTCACAAATGGGGGTTGGGGGGTAGGGGGTAGGGTGGCTGCCTTAGTGGTTCCTAAAAACAGAATGAGTTTTTGTTTGTTTGATATAGAAATGAAATTATTCACAAATGAGTACACAATTAGTACTGGGAAATGGTGTGTTATGAGAATGCTGTCAGATCTTTCTGATTTCATACACGAGCGTATTGATCATAATTATTAAAACCCATGTTATCAATAAACTTGTGATGGGAAAAGAAAATGACCTTGAACATGTAATTTTTCCGTTTTAAATGTGTATGCTTTCGACTGAAATAAGAACCATCTAGCTTTCTCAGCTAGTGCTCTGAGGTTCACCAATGGTGAGATGTTGTGTATGCGAGCGTTTTTGCCCACCATGAAGGTAGCCACATTACGATTTCGGGGATGTATGTTGGATATCCTTCGGATGAGACTATAAACCGAGGCCCCGTGTGCGAACGCACGCAGAACATCTTGCGCACACGTTAAATCCTGTTCCGCTTTTCGTAAGAGTAGGCCATTGTGTGCTGGTGGGAACAGATGACAAAATTTACAAAACCGCATACACACGGGGACTGGATGTAAAGAAGCACACAAGTGCTTATTCCATTATCCTCGATATAAAAGAATAAAATAAAATAAATAAATAAATAAAAAGATATGTTCATGTTTCCGTAACTCACCAAACGCAGACATGAATTACGGGATCTTTTACATTATACATAATTTGATCTCCTGCATATGTATAATATACAAGAAGGGACTGGACTTGAGGCTCTGGCAGTTCTGCTCTTGAAGTTGACCTGGGGTATCGTAACAAAAAAATCTCCACCCTTAATTCACCAGATGCTGCTGAGATTCAAACCCACAACTTCAGTCAAGTCAAATGGTCTTAACCGCTCGGCTATAGCGTCTTTCATCCATGAAATATAACGGCTTCCTTTGATTAACTTGGGGTAAAAACATGGCAATGAGTAGAAGTTTGTTCAGCGAGCATGGCTATTGATAAAATTTATTGGGCTATTTTCTTAGCATTCCTCCAACACTATCATTAGCTGAAGGAGGAAGTTTTACTAATAATGCATATACATATACATGTGCAGTGCATAATTATGTTACGGAAAAAATTTCCCTATCAGTTAATAACTAATAATGTAAGCTGAAGTTGGAGAGTTAGGCCTGACTTGTCCGCCTAACAGCAGTGCAACACATTATTTTTTTGCTCATTATGACAGACAACAATAGTTGGGAGTCTGAGCATTTGACAACGAAGACGAACTGATAGTGTTGGCTGAATGCTAAGCAAATCCACCATTATAGCAGATAAAACTATCACCGACTTGGCAGATTCAATGTTCTCACCACAAAATACAAATTGTAGTTTCTGCCAGAATGACATGAAACAGTAAGTTTTCTTCAAACTCAACTTGGGCGATCATTTCTAATTCTGATTTCGTTCATTTGTGTTCATGAATGAATGGCAGAATAAATCTCAGATCATGTCTGAATCACAGTAACCTCAGATCTAACAATAGTGATCACTTTACTCTCGGATCGATAATGATTACCATCACAAGAATGACATTGTAACCTCTGGGGGGACAGGAAAAGCCTAGTGGTTAGAACATTGCACTCATGACTTGATGGCCCAGGATCGAGCCTGGGTTCAAGCCCCTGCTTAGAGACCCAGCCTGTACAAGGGGACTTTTTTTTTTCCTGGAGTTAACTTCAGTACTGACTCCACTCCTCTGAAAGTCCTTCAGATCAGTAAACTGAGGCCCTGTGTGTGAACGAACACAGAACATCTTGCACACACATTGAAATCTGTTCTGCCTTTCAGAAAAGTAGGCCATTTATGCCGGTAAGAATGGATGGCAAAAGAAAAAAACGCAACCCAAAATGCTTGCACGCTGGTGTCATGTTTAGACACTATACCCAAAGTTGGAATGTGGCTACCTTAAAGGTGGGTAAAAACAGTCGCACACACAAAAATATCACCATTGGTGAACCTAAAATCTCTAGCCAAAGAGCCAAAAAAATCCACCCCCCAAAAAACCAACAACCCCCCAACCAAACAGAAACCAAAGAAAAAAACCCACTTTACTTACAAAATAAAAATTCCAGATTTAAAAGTAACCAGTTCAATAATGTCAATAAGGAGAGGTGCAAAAAAGCACACATAAATCACAAATGCAGTAAAGAGGTGCAAAAAAGCACACATAAATCACAAATGCAGTAAAGAGGTGCAAAAAAGCACACATAAATCACAAATGCAGTAAAAAAAAGGTAAAAAGGTAAAGGAGTCCCATAACCTATAAGGTTGTAGGGGAGCGAGGCGTCAGAGACCTCACTTCTCTAGGGCCAGCATATTGAGGGCGGCGCCCATCTCCTCTCCCTCGCTGCTTTACCTTCCCTGACCCTAAAGAGGGCAGGTACCCATTTACAGCTGGGTGAACTGGGGGAACTGTACTGAAGCCAAGGCGCGCAAACGGTCACCCATCCAACTGGTAACCACGCTCGACGCTGCTTAACTTGGCTGGGGGAAAGGGAGTGCTCTGACCACTGAGCTATCCCGTCCCCATACAAATGCAGTAAAGAGGTGCAAAAAAGCACACATAAATCACAAATGCAGTAAAGAGGTGCAAAAAAGCACACATAGATCACAAATGCAGTAAAAAAAAAAAAAAAGTAACATAGTGCTAATTGTGCTTTCTCTCTTGTTCAAATGTTCAGAAAAACCGCAGAAACACCATCATTATGTAGAAGCCAAGTTTATTGAAAATCTTCAGTGTTCAACATTTGTAGTGTCGCCAAACAGGACACAATAATATTTCAACCCCCAACATGAAAAATTGCATCTTTTTTTTTTCAATATCACAGAATATAATTATTATATAATGTACAGTAAATAATACCAAATTTTTCAGTCCCTTTCAGCTACACAGAGCATCTCTTAAATGATCAAAACCTGAACAGTACTTGATAAAAAAATCTAATATAGATATATATACAGTATTGATGTTAGATAAACGGATCATGCCCAACTTTGCTCTTAAAATTTTTTTGGTACAGTGGACCTCTGATATAAGAACACCGCAGGGGCAAGCATTCTGGTGTCCTTATAAGCGAGGGTCCTTATAAGCATAACCTCGGTTATAAGGTCAGTTGTGGAAGTGTGTGTTCTTATAACCGAAGAAAGAAGAAAATAGCGTGGACAAGCTAAAAAGAGTTGTATATCGGCCTCTAATGGTCTGTGGTTGTGTGTGTGTGTGTTGTGAGGTGTGTGTGTGTGTGTGTGTGTGTCCACGGCAACTTCTTGCTTGTTTATGCCTCAATGCAATGGAACTTGCTGGTTGGGTTGAAAAGTTGAATATCTCGATGCAATCTCGTTTACGTTTTTGGTGTATTGCAAACAAAAACATGAATTCAATTCAAATAACACTAGAACGTATGTAACAGTAGCTGTCTGAATGAATTAGAGAGAGAGGGGGAGAGAGAGAGAGCGAGAGAGAGAGAGAGAGAGCTCACCTTTTCACAGAAAACCACTCCAGCAAAGCAGTGTCAACAGTGCCATGCCGGAGCCTCTTGCACGCTTTCTGGAAATATCATTCCTGCCGCTTTCAAACTGCCCAATGTATTTGGCTTTTTCTCTTACAATATTGAGCAAAGTCGTCCTGGGAACTTTCATTTCATCAGCGATGAGACTTTTGCTTTTGTGAGGGTTCCGCTCGACCTCCCTGATAATTTCTACTTTTTGTTTGAGAGACAATGCTTTTCTCTTACGCTCCGCCATCATGCCTCTCTGGAAGAAAATTTCTTGGAAGTGACTCATACCGGTAACAAAACGAGCATAACTTCTACTTTCTGTTCTTATATCCGAGGGGAGGTCGTGTCGGGAACAAGCAAATGGTGTTCTTACAAGCGAGGGTTCTTTTAACGGAATAATCTGACTTCCTGGAAATGATAATTCCTACTTTCGGTTCTTATATCCGAGGGAAGTTCGTGTGGGGACCTTGCAAGTGCTGTCCATATAGGCGATGGTTCCTATATCAGAGGGTTCTTTTATGCGAGTTTTAATAAGTGATCACAAAGAACAACTTTGGCAGGGACATGCTTTTGGGTGTTCCTATAAGCGATGGTTCTTATATCCGAGGTCCTTATAAGTGGGGTCCACTGTACCAGTATTCTTCTGAACATTGATTTCTATTTCACATACAGCTTTTGTCCTGACAAAAAGAAAGTTCTTCTGAGATGCTGAGTCTACTAGAGCCAAGGGCGATGGAAATGCAAGAAGTCTGGAATTGTGGCAAATTCCGACACTTCAAAAATCTTTGGGCCATCGATGGTATCTAGGAGTAAATTCTGTCTTCATTTTTGATTTTATCCACTGTAGACAAAACTGACTATGTAAGTATCATCAGTGATGTACTGTTTTAATGGAACTCCAGCATTCCGATTTCCTTTCTGTTGGCAGACATTAAACTTCCAGTGCATCTCGTTTTCTCATTACTATTAGGGCCAGAAGATTCAAAATGTCACTTTTATACCGTTTTTCACTTCTCCCTTATCTTCTCTTCCTCAAAAACCCACTGGTTAGAAATTCATACTGTTTTTGCTTGTTTGATTTTGTCAACAATTTTTTAAAGAATAGATTTTTTTTTAAAGAAAACCTACTGGTTAGAAATTCATACTGATTTTGATTGTTTGATTTTTTAAAACGAAATTTTTCAAGAACAGACATTTTTGAATTAGTATAAACTGCTGTTAGTGAATTGGTAAGGAATTTCTGTCATGCCCTACTTGTCACACAGTGCACATATGAAGCTTCCCACGATAAATACTAGAAATTAATGGTTTGGTTATAGAATAACCCTATGGCGTTGTGTATGTGTCATAAACCAGGTTTTCTTTTACAAATCTTATATGCATATACATAATATTTTAAATACTGGGAGGAGTTTCTCATTTACATATGTACAGGCTTGAAGTTTATAGACCTTTCATCATCAGTCTACATTCTTCACTTTAAATGTACACTGGACTTGGGATAGATCTACAACGGCAAGAATTACCCTTTGCAAAGCAAAATGATTAATTTCAATATCTGATGACTGCTTGAGCACATTCGATAATAACAGTGATAAGTAATGTTGATAAAACTTATGTGACACTTTTCTTCAGTAATAGTAGCGTCATCCCTCTGTATGTTCTGTATATGTATCGATATGTATATTCCAACAAATATGTATGTTCTAAATATATATATATAATGACACAAATCTCAGTTTTGCAATTCAAAGGAAAATATGGGCAAAAAGTGTTCCCTGATGGAAAAGGCTTTCTCCCTAATCTGAGATCAAAATCATTCTACAGCTCTGCACTTACCCTCTAGGCTATTAACAAATAATGAATTTTTTCCCCCTGCTCTATAGCCTAACAAATACTACTTCTGTCACATGCAAGCTGTTTACGCACTATATATTAGCTGAAGACTGCACAGCATCAGCTAAGCAGTGCGCCAGATGGTAACAGGTGAACTAGCGTTAACTATCATCACATGGAAAAATGTGCGATTCTTTTGTAAATCAATGATGCTAACTAAAAGTTGCCCCATATTCAGTTTCACAAACACACACATCCTAGTGGCAGTTTTCACTGCACTGGTTGCCCACAATCTATGCCTAAACATGTAATAATAAGAATAAGAAGAAGAAATGAATTTATATAGCGGTATATCTTGCAAAAAGAAATCAAAGTGCTTGCATTCAACACACCCCTACACATACAACCATTAACAATTAACAGAGTTAACAAATTCAACACACCCCTACACATACAACCAATAACAATTAACAGAGTTAACAAATTCAAATGTACATACACGCACACACGCACACACACAAAGGTTATACACTTTGGCAGGGTGATGGGATTTTGGCTGTTTTAGGCAGGGACAGATTTGAGATGAAACAAAAGGGGGAAAATCAGATTTGGAATACATATGTCTTGAGGCTGGATTTAAAAGTGTCATAAGTAGGCTTTTGGCGAAGGGAGAGAGGGGGGTCATTCCAGATCACTGGACCAGAAACAGAGAAAGAGCGACGACCAACTGTTCTGTTCTGTTTGTCGCAGTCTTTCCAGACCATTTCTCAAAATTAATGCCTCTTTCCAACTGCTTCAGTTGTGAATGTTATATGAGCCAGATACGTGCAAAGCTGCCCTCATGATAAACACAAACCTCCTCCTCCCTTCCCCCCCTCCAACATGCACACAACAAATTCAACCAAACCAAACAACCAGGAAAATACTCACAAAAACATGAACAAACTAAAGCATACCCCCACCCCCCCCCCCCCCCCCTCTTTTTCTGTTTTGTTCTTCAAACCTTCGAACCCAACAGCCACAGACAAATCCAGAAAACCACTCTTTATCTAAGTATCTAGAGGGAGTGGTTTCCACACTTTAAACATTGCTGCTATCTTTTTTTCTGATTTATTTATTTTTACCGTAAAAATGTTTGATAATTATCAAGTATTCTTTTTGTGCTTTTTTGTTGTTATGGTGTTTTTTTTCATGTTTTTTAAAATATTTTTGGGGGGCTAAAGAATCTTTACGTGTTACATTTACAACCCTCCACTGCTGTTCTCTCATTCCCCCCCCCCCAATATTGCTACCTATCATAACAGTCATTTTCCGTCCCCTTTTTTTAAAAAGAAATTTCTTTAAAAAAGAAATTTTCCCCATAGAATTTGCAGCATCATTTTTATCCTCCACATTTTGAACTTTTTTTTTTTTAATACTTTTTCAAACTTCTCACTTTTTGCTTCTTTGTTGAAGGCAAAAAAAAGTGTGAAACTAAAAGGACATTGCTGAAACCATCTACGACAAGAAAAGTTCTGGAGAGATCAAAACAACCCCCCCCAAAAAAAAACACCCACCCCAACATTTTCAGCATTTAATTTCAAAAAAACATTTTTTTTCTTCTTCAAACTTCACTCAACTTTACAGCTTCATCTTCTGTGATGTAGGCAACTGGTCAGTACTGAAGGTGGGGAAAAAAAACACCCCAACCAAAACCCAAACAAACAAAAAAAAACCCCATAAACCCCCCAAAATCGGCGTGCATGTCACCAAGCCCAACGGCCTAATGGAGCAAAGGCGCCACTTGTCCAAAGGGCAGGTCACGGATGTTGCACTGCAGCTGGTAGCGGGCGTTGGGGGGCTGCTTGCCTCCCTTGGGCGAGATGGTGACGGCGCGGTGCAGCTGGTTGGAGTGGCGCATCAGCTCCTGCAGGGTTTCCTCCCTTTGCAGCATGGGGCCTTCCCCCTCGATGTCCGGGTTTGGGGGGTACAGCGAGTCCCCTGCGCGCACAGAGACGCGAAGTGATTATTTATTCATTTATTTTATTCTTTTATTTCCAGGATAATGGAAAAAGCATTCGTGTGCTTTTTTTGTGTTTTTTACATCCAGTCCCTGGACGGGATAGCTCAGTGGTCGGAGCACTCGCTTTCCCCCAGCCAAGTTAAGCAGCGTCGAGCGTGGTTACCAGTTGGATGGGTGACCGTTTGCGCGCCTTGGCTTCAGTACAGTTCTCCCAGCTGTAAATGGGTACCTGCCCTCTTTAGGGTCAGGGAAGGTAAAGCAGCGAGGGAGAGGAGATGGGCGCCGCCCTCAATATGCTGGCCCTAGAGAAGTGAGGTCTCTGACGCCTCGCTCCCCTACGACCTTTTAGGTTATGGGACTCCTTTGACTTTTACCTTTACCTACCCCTGTGTGTATGCAGTTTCGTAAATTTTGTCATCCGTTCCCACCGGCACACAACGGCCTCCTCTTCCGAAAAGCGGAATGGGTTTTAACGTGTGCGCAAGACGTTCTGCGTGTGTTTGCACACAGGACATCGGTTTATAGTCTCATAAAGTCAGTGTGTCCATCATCCTCTACGATGCATTGCCAGACAGAGAAAACTGAAAATAGGCACCTTGACCAATAGCCTTGATCCAGCCACAAGTATCTGTACGGGTCTGGAATCTCATATATGTTTAACGTCACCATAATTATTTTCCTATCTTTGATGTTTTAACAACACACATGCCTGGAATCTCATACATCTTTAATATCACCATAATTATTTTCCTATCTTTGATGTTTTAACAAACACACATGCCTGGAATCTCATACATCTTTAATATCACCATAATTATTTTCCTATCTTTGATGTTTTAACACACACACATGCCTGGAATCTCATATATCTTTAATGTCACCATAATTATTTTCCTATCTTTG
>CM054143.1:9225317-9230317 GCA_028751875.1 Rapana venosa | reverse complement strand
GAAATGACTGACTTCAAGTTAAATACAATTTATACAGAGGAAAGATTTTGTATCATGTCATACACACTACACAGAAAGCACAATAAACTAAACTTTGACATATATCTGAATATAATATACTAGGCCTACATAGGCTGCAGTGACATAACGATATATATATTTTAAAACAAAACAAGTATAAAAGAATAGTAAAGTGAGTGTGTGTGTGCATGTGTGTGTACTGAGTAGTACCTGTGTGTGTATGATGTAAGTGACTGCATCATGTGCATGCATTTAGGTGTGTGTGTTTATTTATTCTTTTATTTCGAGGATAATAGAATAAGCACTCATGTGCTTTTTTACATCCAATCCCCATGTGCATGCAGTTTTGTAAATTTGTCATTTGTTCCCACCAGTGCGCATGTGTGTGTGTTTGTGTGGCATGTATGCATATGTGTCACATTGTGTGTGTGTGTGTATGTGTGTGAGTGTGCATGTGTGGCATGTACGCAGGCATGTGCCTGTGTGTGACAAGTTTGAGAATAAAAAGAATGTTCATACCACTGAATGGACCAACTCATTGGCATCTTCTGCCACATAGGGTTCCTCTCTAAGGCAGCAGAGGAAAAATGCAGCATCAAATCGTTTCACTAGTGAAGCTGGTGCACCAGTTGGAGTTAGCCAGTTGGACCAGTCATACAAGGACCAGATGTCTGGAACAATGTTGTAGTTTTTGCAAAGGGTTTGAAACTTTGCGGATTCCTCATCACTTTCTCACGCCACTCTTCCATTTTGGATTCATGGTTGATACCAAAGGAAAACCCTGATGTTGCTTCTGTATTATGCTTGTATGAAGTGTCACTCATGTCTCGAGCGATCAAAACCCCCGATTCCTCAAATGTTTCTCTAATAGCGCAGATCCTGAAGGCAACTTCACTTGGTATGGCTGTAAAGTCTGGGTCCCGTTTTCTAAAAAACATCGGAGCATGCTGAGAAACTGCCTTTGAAAAACCAAACCGCTCTTCTGCTAAGGCTGGAGACGTGGCTCCAAACATTGGCAACCAGTTACGCGAAAAATCAGCATTGTCGGCAGTTCCTCCAGGGAAAACATACAAGTTTGGCATAAACGAGGATTTGCTACTTCGCTTTAGGACCAAAACTTCCAACGCTGACTTCTTGCTTGGAGTTACCGTCTGCTTCAAGGCTTCAACGGCTGACGGATTTATTTCTCTCGGTACACGACCCTTTGGACTCATTGCAAGAATCAGAGTGGCGGCTTCACGCCAATTCTTCAATACTGCAGCACACATGCTGAACTCCGGGAACTTTCACTTTCGAAAGCGGCAGTTGCTGTGTGACAATCTGAACTGCGGAGCCAAAGCTGGCCCAAACAGACTGATGGTCGTTATTTTCTAGTAACTGAGAGTGGTCTTCTCTTGATAAAGGGAAGTCACCACTGTAATGTTTTGGATGATCTAAATGTATAAATTTGTTACAGGCAACATGTACAAAATGTATGTTTGTAGACATCAATTATGCCATGTCTCACAAAGGCATGGAGTCAATATCCAATAATGATCCTCTTTCAGGCCCTAGGGGTAGTCCTAGTAGCATTAAAAACAAACAAATAAAAAGAAACCCCCAAAACCCAAAACGTGTGCCATTTACAGTGTAATTTTGTTTTTTTCAGTTGTTATTATTTCATTATCTTTTCAAAAGACTGTGTGTGTGAAATTTACAAATTCCCCCTAACACGTCAAATTATTATTTTTGGTCCTGATTCAGCTTGTTAATTGTACTTTAAAAGTGTATTTCATTTTTTTTTTTTAAAACATTTTTATTCAATTTTTGCATATGAACACAAAACAAATATAAGTTGAACATCATAAGTATCATTTCTAACCCGTGTCCCCACCGTTTTAACACATAAATGCACATGAATTCAATATCAATACATACACCATTTTTCAAGCTAGCTATAGTATTTTGTACATTAATTTTGTTAATAAATGGTACTAAGTAATAGAGGCACAAGTAACTAA
The DNA here is from genome assembly GCA_028751875.1 of Rapana venosa. Lineage (NCBI taxonomy): Eukaryota > Metazoa > Mollusca > Gastropoda > Neogastropoda > Muricidae > Rapana > Rapana venosa. Next base: position 9,228,296 of record CM054143.1, on the reverse strand, counting down.
TTAAAAAAATGTTCTACACTTATGAGGTAATATTAATGAAATGTTACATTCTAACATATTGGAACAGGGAAAGATACAAACAAATATACATATAGATATACATACAAGCAACAAAAACACACACACACACACACACACACACCACAACAACATCATACAAACATACATAATACATAACTTTACATACATAACAAACAAATACCTACATACACACGCATACACACACAACATACATACATACATACATACAAATATATACAAATACCTACAAAACACACGCTAACACACAAAACACACACACAACACACACAACACAATAACATACACACTGACACAAGGTTATAAATTAAAATCATTGGTCACCTTATGGGAATGCAAATCTGTATATTGTTTGGATTATTTTTTGTATAGCACTTACGATTCTTGTTGTGCTAAGAGGAGTCCACAAACATTTTACCACCCCAAATTGGTACACACACATACATATACGTATCTATCACAACAATAGCAGGGTTACTGATCCATGTGGAGATATATACATTCACCTGCCTCCATACACTATTTGATGCACATAATTACTACCCATTAGTCACAGCAACCCTAATTATCAGGTAGATATAACAGCAGTTTGCTAATTTGGGAAAAAAGACAGGTAATAGAGGATTATCTTTAATTTTTCCATCAAAAGAAAAGTCAAATTTCGACATAATGTCTATATGTAGCCAATCAGTTACAAACTTATTATGAGTCATGTTGATAAACGAAATATATTTGTCAATTTCAAACACCTTTCTCAAGTTTGTCCTGAAGTGACAGAACTGAGGGATTGTTTTATTGATCTTGCATCTGTAAATGTAAAATTTTGCATGTAATATAATCATGTCAAAAATGTGGTCAGACCTATAGGCATCATCACATCCAAACAATACAATTATTTCATTCAGCATTACGTTGTATTTCATTTTGTTTGTAGGGAAAGAGTATCACCTGTTGTGCTTCTTTTTTTTATATTTTTTTTAATTTCAGATCAGCGTTTTGAAGAGATCTTGGGATTTCATTGTTTTTATATCATTAATTGTGGGTTTTTTCTAATTTAAAAAAACAACCCAAAACTACCTATACCTACTCATCCCTATTTTCTTTTATAGTTGTTTTGTAGGGTAGCTTTTCTTTTATTGTAGTTTTTTTATTTTAGAAAAAAATTGTATTGTGAATATAAAATTATAATAGCGTTGTCTTCATTATTGGGGACAAAAATCAGATCATTATGATCAGATAAGCATGCATTTAGCTCTACTAAATTGAGATATTTTCTACTCAAACGAGGTTCCTACGGTTTTATTTTCGTTTTATTATTATAGTTTTAAAGAAATCATTTATTCGATTTGTGTTTCATTGTGGCAAGGTGTGTGAGAAAAGGATAATGGTCAAAGGGAGAAAAAGACACACAGTACAGTGAACAAAAATAGAGATAAAGAGTTATTTCCCTTATAAATGGACACCGTTACATGGAAGTTATTTCTTCCTTACTTCTCATAATTGCTATACTTCTACTCAAAACAAAGTGTGTGTGTGTGTGTGTGTGTGTGTGTGTGTTTGTGTGTGTGTTTTTTGGTGTTGTTGTTGTTAAAAAATGTTATTCTATTATTTTATTTCGAGAATTATGTTTTGGTGTGTGGTGTGTGTGTGTGTGCTTAGTTTTATTTATTTAATTAGTAGAAACAATATTTATTTCATTCTCTTTCTCGAAAATGATGATGATGTGTATGTGTGAAAATAATAGGTTTGAAATATGTTTAGCCAGTGTATGAGATTGTTGTACGTGCAAAGTGAAACCAATGCATGGACGCAGGTTGAAAGCTTTGTGAGTTATTGGTACAATAAGCTAGGTACAAAGGCCTACACGGTTTTGTATTGTATTGTATTGTATTGCATGGTATTGTATTGGATGTCACTTTAAGTCACAGCAGATTTCTCTACGTGAAATTGGGGCTGATCTTCCCTGGAAGGAGAGAAGAATACTCACCGCAAAAGCAGTGCCTTTTGTTGTTTTCTTTTTCCCGTCTACTACAAGATAGTGTGGTATTTCAGGTGTACACAAAAACAGTTTGTGTGTGCGTGGTGTGTGTGTATGTGAATGCGTGCGTGCGTGCGTGCGCGCAGGTTGTGTGTGTGTGTGGGGTGTGTGGTGTGTGTGTTGCGTGCGGGGCGCGCGTGCGGTGTGTTTGAGAAAGTGGGTTGGAGGGACGTAAATACAGAATGCTATCTAGTCGACAGTGTGGGGTCATGAATTATTTCCCTTACAAAACCCTTTCTCTCTCTCTCTCTCTCTCTTCCGTCTGTCTGTCTGTCTCTCTTCTTCTTCTCTCTCTCTCTCTCTCTCTCTCTCTCTTAACTTCTTGCTTCTTTTCTTACAACAGGCAACAATGTGTTTCATTTGCTACGTCCACATCCACACTAAAACCCATTCATTATGGAGTACCACAGGATCCATCTTTGGGCCAATTCTCTTTTCATTATACATAAATACCTTCCTCTCCCTATCAAATCTAAATGCGAAATTTTGCTGACTACACAACCATACATACAAGCCATACTGACATTAACTCTCTTGCAAAGACATTGCAAAATAGCACTGATGATTTTGTCAAATGGACTGAACTAAATCACATGTCTATACACCCCCAAAAAACAAAATGCATGCTTATCACTTCCAGACAAAAGCGACAAAATCTATCTAATGAATTTTTCTCCTATCCATATTGAAAAGGAAAACATAAACAAGCCTCACCAAAAAAGGGCTAGGGGAACAATTTATGAAAATCTCAGCTGACCATCACATTTCCTCTGTGCAAATACAAAGTCTCAAAGAGTAACCAATGACTAAAATCAAAAAATTTCTTGACTTTCATTCAAAAAAACTATCTTCAAGCTTAAACAATCCCAAAAAGAAAATTCTCAACCCTTGGATTCTGCTAG
>CM054143.1:9219987-9224817 GCA_028751875.1 Rapana venosa | reverse complement strand
AAGAAAAAAGGGGAGAGAAGAGAAGAGAAGAGAAGAGGAGAGGAGAGGAAGAGAAGAGAAGAGAAGAGGAGAGAAGAGAAGAGAAGAGAAGAGAAGAGGAGAGAGAGAAGGGAAAGGAAAAGAAGAGGAGAGAAGAGGAGAGAAGAGAAGAGAAGAGAAGAGAAGAGAAGAGGAGAGAAGAGAAGGGAAAGGAAAAGAAGAGAAGAGGAGAGAAGAGAAGAGAAGGGAAGGGAAAAGAAGAGGAGAGCAGAGGAGAGAAGAGAAGAGAAGAGAAGAGAAGAGGAGAGAAGAGAAAGAGAAGAGGAGAGAAGAGAAGAGAAGGGAAGGGAAAAGAAGAGGAGAGCAGAGGAGAGAAGAGAAGAGAAGAGAAAAGAAGAGGAGAGAAGAGAAGAGAAGAGGAGAGAAGAGAAGAGAAAGAGAAGAGAAAAGAGAAGAGAAGAGTAGGGAAGTGTAGAGAAGAAAAGAGAAGAGAGAAGAGAAGAGAAGAACTATAATTAGACCTTTTAGCAAGTGTATTATTAGATCTACGTTCTTATCAAATGTCACTGCAGGTGTCACAAACATCCTATTGAGGTTGAACATTTCCGTAATATTCCACGGGAAGAAAGAGTATTTTCAAAATACAATCTCTCTGTTCTTGGCGATGAATTTCATTTTATCACGGATTGCTCCTACTTCTAACATTTACGAGATGATTAAATTCAGTTCTCGGTATCTTTTTTTTTCTCCAACCATTTTCAAATTAAAATCTTTGTAAGCTGATGAAATGTGCATCTAGGACAAAAAAAAGTTATTCTCTCTTGTCGACATGATCATATAAGATTTGCCTATTTTTAGAACATTTTAATCTGTTATATTTTTTTTAATGGACTACACTTTTAAAAATTTGATGCTAGAACATTTTACTCAAAGTTGCATGAAATAAATTCGATGTGAACTGTTTTTTACATTGTCATGCATTTTTAAGGATTAAAACAAAAATTTTTTTTTTCCTCTGAGTCGAACGCTCAGACAGCAAGTACTGTTGTCTTGTCATAATATGAGCGAAAATGCGTTGCGCTGCCGTTAAGCCCCTGACAACTCTGGCCCAGCGCATCCGACTTCGGCGTGAGAAAGAAATATTATCTTTTGACTTAAGTCTTTCTGGGGAAGGGGGGTGGGGGGGAGGGGGTGGAGGGAAGGAGGGGGTGGAGGGGCAGGAGAATGGATAAAAAAAAAAAAGGTAGAAAATAGACAAAAAGAAGGTGACAGGAAGAAAAGGAACACGACAGAAACAAACATAGAGATAGATAGAAAAGAGGGATTTCCTAACAACACACACAATAAATGTTCGTAACAGGAAGACGGCTCGGCTCACACAGTCAGTCCCCCATGAGGATGTCAGGGTCCTGTCAGTATAAATAGCGTCCCCACCTTCTGGACATTCTGTGCTAGAAACTTCCTCCTTTCTATCCCTCTCTTTGTTTCTGCCTTGTTTCTTTTCTTCCTGTCACTTCCTTCTTCTTGTCTTATTTTCTGCCTTCTTGGTCCATTCTCCTGCATTTTTTTCCCCTCCAGAAAGACTTCAAATATAACAATTCTCTCTTATGCCAAAGTCGGATGCGCTGGACCTGACTTGTCAGGGGTTTAAAGGCAGAGTAATGCATTTTTGCTCATATAACAGACAGCAATAGTTGCTGTCTGAGCGTTCGAAGAAGAAGAAGAAGAAGAAGAAGAAGAAGAAGAAGAAGAAGAAGAAGAAGAAGAATTGCGAAGAAGAGAAGAAGAAGAAGAAGAAGAAGAAGAATTGCGAAGAATTGCGAAGAAGAAGAAGAAGAATTGCGAAGAATTGCGAAGAAGAAGAAGAAGAATTGCGAAGAAGAAAAATTGCGAAGAGAAGAAGAGAAGAAAGAAGAAGAAGAAGAAGAAGAAGAAGAAGAAGAAGAAGAAGAAGAAGAAGAAGAAGAAGAAGAAAAAGAATTGCGAAGAAGAATTGCGAAGAAGAAGAAGAAGAAGAATTGCGAAGAAGAAGAAGAAGAAGATTGCGAAGAAGAAGAAGAATTGCGAAGAAGAAGAAGAAGAAGAATTGCGAAGAAGAAGAAGAATTGCGAGAAGAGAAGAAGAAGAAGAAGAAGAAGAAGAAGAAGACGAACAAGAAGAAGAAAGAAGAAGAAGAAGAAGAAGAAGAAGAAGAAGAAGAAGAGAAGAAGAAGAAGAAGAAGAAGAAGAAGAAGAAAAGAAGAAGAAGAAGAAGAAGAAGAAGAAGAAGAAGAAGAAGAAGAAGAAGAAGAAGAAGAGAGAAGAAGAAGAAGAAGAAGAAGAAGAAGAAGAAGAAGAAGAAGAAGAAGGTGATGAAGGTGATGAAGAAGAAGAAGAAGAAGAAGAAGAAGAAGAATTGCGAAGAAGAAGAAGAATGAAGAAGAAGAAGAAGAAGAAGAAGAATTGCGAAGAAGAAGAAGAATTGCGAAGAAGAAGAAGAAGAATTGCGAAGAAGAAGAAGAATTGCGAAGAAGAAGAAGAAGAAGAAGAAGAAGAAGAAGAAGAAGAAGAAGAAGAAGAATTGCGAAGAAGAAGAAGAGAAGAAGAAGAAGAAGAATTGCGAAGAATTGCGAAGAAGAAGAAGAAGAATTGCGAGAATTGCGAAGAAGAAGAAGAAGAATTGCGAAGAAGAAAAATTGCGAAGAAGAAGAAGAAGAAGAAGAAGAAGAAGAAGAAGAAGAAGAAGAAGAAGAAAAAGAATTGCGAAGAAGAATTGCGAAGAAGAAGAAGAAGAAGAATTGCGAAGAAGAAGAAGAAGAAGAATTGCGAAGAAGAAGAAGAATTGCGAAGAGAAGAAGAAGAAGAATTGCGAAGAAGAAGAAGAATTGCGAAGAAGAAGAAGAAGAAGAAGAAGAAGAAGAAGAAGAAGAAGAAGAAGACGAACAAGAGAAGAAAGAAGAGAAGAAGAAGAAGAAGAAGAAGAAGAAGAAGAAGAGAGAGAAGAAGAAAGAAGAAGAAGAAGAAGAAGAAGAAAAGAAGAAAAGAAGAAGAAGAAGAAGAAGAAGAATTGCGAAGAAGAAGAAGAAGAAGAAGAAGAATGCGAAGAAGAAGAAGAATGCGAAGAATGCGAAGAATGCGAAGAAGAAGAAGAAGAAGAAGAAGAAGAAGAAGAAGAAGAAGAGAAGAAGAAGAAGAAGAAGAAGAAGAAGAATTGCGAAGAAGAATTGTAAAGAAAAATTGCGAAAAATTGCGAGAAGAAGAAGAAGAAGAAGAAGAAGAAGAAGCAGGCTCACACAGCTTCTTTTAGAAAACTAAACACATCTTCTATTTTCATCCCTCCCCCCCCCCCCCCCCCCCCCCCCTCGCCCCCCACCCCCCCCCCCCTCCTCCCCCTCCGTATCCGAATTAGTCCTTGAGATCCTTCGGATGAGACTATAAACCGAGGCCCCGTGTGCGAACACATGCAGAACATCTTGCGCACACGTTAAATCCTGTTCTTCTGTTCGCAAGAGTAGGCCATTGTGTAACGGTGGGAACAGATGACAAAATTAAAAAAAAACCGCATACACACGCATAAATTAAAAAAAAAAAGCGCTTTGATTTGTTGCTTTACAAGATTCAGCGCTATATAAATTCCATACATTATTATTATTATTATTATTATTATTGAGATAAGACTACAAACCAAGGCCCCCGTGTGTACGAACGCGAACGCACGCAGAACATCTTGCGCACATGTTTACAAACCACCTGTCCTGCCTTTTCGTAAAAAAAAAAAAAAAAAAAGGCCATTTGGGTACCAGTAGTAGCAGATGATAATTTTTTAAAATTCATGTTTAAATGAAAACATGCATGCACACTTCAAGTGTCGCGTTGAGACATCATCCCTGAAGTTAGATTGCGGCTACCTCAAGAAGATTCGATTCTCGTTCGAGAGGATTTTTTTTTCCTCTGGAGTGAACACATTAGTGCCGACTCCACTCTCCCCTAAAAGTCCTTCGGAGGAGACTATAAACCGAGGCCCCCTGTGTGCGAACGCACGCAGAACATCTTGCTTGCACACGGTAAAACCCCGTTCCGCTTTTTTGGGAAGAGTAGGCCATTGTGTGCCGGTGGGTGGGAAGGGATGACAAAACTGCATACACACGGGGACTAGATGGAAAAAAAATCCCACACGAGTGCTTATTCCATTATCCTCGAAATAAAAGAATATAATAAATAAATAATTAGACAAAATGTTGGGTAAAAAAGAAAAGAAGCAAAAAAACCGTACCCCCCCCCCCCCCCCACCCTACAAAAATCCCTCAAACAAACCAACCAAAAACCACCCCAACAACAACATCAAACAAAAAACCCCCAAACAAACAAAAGCCCACCCACCCAAACCAAACCAAACCAAACAAACATCCCCCAAAAAACAACAACAAAAACAACCCCCCCCCCCCCCAACCCCCAACCCCCCAAAACAAAACAAAACAACAAACAACCCAACAAAAACGTTCCAACGTGCCAACGCACGCAGAACATCTTGCGCTGACGTTAAAACCCGTTCCGCTTTTCGGAAGAGTAGGCCATTGTGTACCTCAAGTTCCAAAAAAATCTAGTCGAAGAAATGGAGAAAAAAAAATCCCCCTTTAATTCTCCACCCCCCCCCCCCCCCTCTCCCGCCCCACCACCACCACCACCACCCTTACCCTACTCCCTAACTGGCAAACGAGAGGTGTAGAGAGAGAGGGTGAGGAGTGGGGAGTGGGGAGTGGGAGGTGTGTGTGTGTGTTGGGGTGGGGGGTGGGGGATGGGGGTGGGGATGAGAGGGTTGTCTTTAAACGGAGTCAACACAGAACTTCAAGAGACTGCGTGCGACCAACATGC
>CM054143.1:9207487-9214987 GCA_028751875.1 Rapana venosa | reverse complement strand
GCGTGGACGCACGCACACGAACACACACACGCGCGCACACACACGAGCGCGCGCACACACACGCGCACATGCACACACACATTGTGTGCCAGTGGGAATGGATGACAAAAATGTACAAAACTGCATACACATGGGGGATTGGATGAAAGTAAAAGCACATGAGTGCTTATTCTAGTATCCTTGAAGTAAAAGAATAACACATACACATACACACACGCACACTGACACACACACACACCACACCACAACATACACACACACACACACACACTGACACACACACACACACACACATACACCACTACACACACACACATGACACACACACACACTGACACACACACTCACACACACGTACACACACACACACATACACACACACACACACACTGACACACACACACACTGACAAACACACACACACACACACTGACACACACACACACACACACACTGACACACACACTGACACACACACACACACACACACTGACACACACACTCACACACACTCACACACACACACACTCACACACAGACACACACACACACACACACAACTTGACACACACACAACACACACACACACACACACTGACACACACACACACTGACAAACACACACACACACACACACTGACACACACACTGACACACACACACACACACACACACACACACACACACACACTGACAACACACACATACACACACGTACACACGTACACACACACACACACACACACACACACACACTCACACACATACACACACACACACACACACACACACACACACACACACACACACACACACACACACACTGACACACACACACACACACACACACACACTACACACACACTGACGCACACATACACACTGTCTTCATGAGGCCCGGTGTCTTGGTGCTGTGATAGTTCCTTCCTTCCATTCTTTGTTAACCCTGAAGGTGTTTGTGTTTGTGTGTGTGTGTGTGTGTGGGGGGGGGGGGGGGGGGTGGTTAGGGGATGGCTAGTGGTGGTGGTGGTGGCGGATGGAAGTGGTGTGTGGGTGAGAAGGTGGTGGGGGTGGTGGTGGTGATGGGGGGGGGGGGGATGTAAATTTTGTCATCGTTCTCACCGGCACATAATAATAATAATAATAATAATAATAATAATGATAATGATAATGATAATAATGATGATGTATGGAATTTATATAGCGCTGAATCTTGTAAAGCAACAAATCAAAGCGCTCAGATGACATTTAAATTTTTTTTATTTAATCGAGGATAATGGAATAAGCACTCATGTGCTTTTTTTTTTACATCTAGTCCCCGTGTGTATGTGGTTTTGTAAATTTTGTCATCTGTTCCCACCGGCGCCCAATGGCCTACTCTTTCGAAAAGCGGAACAGGATTTAACGTGTGCGCAACATGTTCTGAATGCGTTCGCACACGGGGCCTCGGTTTATAGTCTCATCCGAAGGACAATGGCCTACTCTTCCAAAAAAAGCGGAACGGGTTTTAACGTGTGTGCAAGATGTTCAGCGAGTATGTAGTGTAGGATGTAGTGTGTGTGTGGCTGGGGTGTGTGTGTGTGTGTGTGTGTGTAGGGGGAAGGGGGTGTAGTGTGTGTATTTTATTTTATTTATTTTATTTCTTCTGTTATATCGGGGATAATAGAATAAGCACTCATGCGCTATTTTACATCTAGTCCCCCTGTGTAAGCGGTTTTGTAAATTTTGTCATCTGTTCCCACCGGCACACAATGGCCTACTCTTTCGAAAAGCGGAACAGGATTTAACGTGTGCGCTATATGTTCTGTGTGTGTGTGTGTGTGCGTGCGTGCATGTGTGTGTGTGTGTAAATGTGTGGGGGTGGGGAGTGGGGGGTGTAGGGTGTGTGTGTGTTTTTGTTGTGTGTGAGTGAGTGCGCGCCCGCGTGTGTGTGTGCATGAGTGCCTTGTTGTTGTTGTTGTTGTTGTTGTTGACTTCAATTTTACGTCTGTTCACTTGTAGTGATATTAGACGATCGTTCGTATGTGTGTGTGTATGTATGTGTGTGTGTGTGTGTGTGTGTGTGTGTGTGTTTTCTCTATCTGTGTGTTGTGTGTTCTCTCTCCTCTCTCTCCTCTCTCTCTCTCTCTCTCTCTCTCTCTCTCTGTTGACAAAGACAGTGCTGCTGTTGGTGTTCTCCTCCTCCTCCTCCCCCTTCCTCCTCCCCTCCTCCTCCTCCTCCCTCCCCTCCTCCTCCTCCTCCTCCTCTCCCCCCTCCTCCTCCTCTTCCTCCTCCCCCTCCTCCTCCCCCCTCCCCTCCTCCTCCTCCTCCCCCCTCCTCCTCCTCCCCCCCTCCTCCTTCCTCCTCCTCCTCCCCCTCCTCCTCCTCCCCCCTCCTCCTCCTCCTTCTCCTCCTCCTCCTCCCCCCCTCCTCCTCCTCCTCCCCTCCTCCTCCTCCTCCCCCTTCTCCTCCCCCCTCCTCCTCCCCCTCCCCCCCTTCTCCTCCTCCTCCTCCTCCTCCATCTCTATCACTGGCTCTCTCTTCCCTTTGTTGGCTTTGTCTGTTTGTCTAGTCTGTCTGTGTGTCTGTCTGTTGGAGCCTCTGTTTCTGTCTGTCTGTCCGTCTGTCTGTTTGTGTGTCTCTCTGTTTGTGCTTCTGTTTCTGTCTGTGTGTGTGTGTGTGTGTGTGTGTGTGTGTGTGTGTGTGTGTCAGTCTGTTTGTCCTTTTCTTTGTCTGTGTGTCTGTCTGTGGGTCTGTCTGTGGGTCTGTCTGTGGGTCTGTCTGTGGGTCTGTCTGTGGGTCTGTCTTTCTGTGCTTCTCTTTTGTGAGTCTATCTGTTTGTACTTTTATTTCTTAACTTTTATGATTATTTCGACATTTTAATATTGCTTTCATATCCTCTCTGTCTGCCTCTGCCTGTCACGTTCATCTGTGGTGGTGTGTGTGTGTTGTGTGTGTGTGTGTGGTGTGTGTGTGTGTGTGTGTGTGTAAGTCAAGTCATGTCAAATTTTATTTCCAGATGGTACATTGAATAAGCAATCATTTGCTTTTTTTTCATCAAGGCCATCTATCTAGGAACAAAAAAACCAACACCGTGTGTGTGTGTGTGTGTGTTGTGGTGTGTGTGTGTACGTGTGTGTGTGTGTGTGTGTGTGTGTGGTGTGCGCGCGCGCGCGCGAATGTACCTATTTGTGTGTGTGTGTGTGAAGGGAGGGGGGAAATGCACGCGTGCCTGCGTGCATACTTGTGTGCGAATGCATGTGTGTTTGTGTGCGTGTGTGTATAAAAATTGATTACTTGTCCGCCAGATGTATATTATGTCTAAGCTCTTATCACATTTCGGTGCAGGTGTCACAAACTACCCCTTGAGGTTGGAGGTGTGTAGTTGGTTTTTGTTGTTGTTGTTGATATTCCAGGGAAGACAGACTATGTTCCAAATGTAGTATGTTTGTTCTCCACTGTGGAGTGCCGGGGACCTGTCAGTATAAATAGCATCCCCACCTTCTGGAAATTCTGTGCTAGAAATTTCCTCATTTCTATCACCCTCTTTGTTTCTGCCTTGTTCCTTTTTCTTCCTGTCGCCTCCTTCTTGTCTAATTCTTTGCCTGTTTGGTCCATTTCTCCTGCTTTTTTTTCCCTCCCAGAAAGACTTAAAAGATAACAATTCTGTCTTCTGTGGATGTGCTGGGCCTGACTTGTCAGGCGCTTAACGGCAGCGTGACGCATTTTTGCTCATATAACAGACAGCAATAGTTGCGTGCTGAGCTTTCAAAGAAGAAGAAGAAAGAAGAAGAGAAGAAGTAAGAAGAAGAAGAAAAGAAGAGAAGAAGATGAAGAAGAAGAAGAAGAAGAAGAAGAAGAAGAAGAAGAAGAAGAAGAAGAAGAAGAAGAAGAAAAGAAGAAGAAATATTTCTGTTCTGTTCTCAGGAATTAATTTTCTTTTATCGTGGAGTGTCTTTACTTCAATCTTTGACGACAGACTTGTATTCCACGGCATTTTCTTTAGCCTATGTTCAATTATAAACTTTTGTCAGCCGACGAAATGTAAATCTTAACAAGTTCGTTGATTTCTGTCAACATTTATCAATTTGGCCAGTATTTCATGAAAGTGTATCTTGTTTTCTTTCGCAACTGACAACATGTTCCCCATTGATCCTCCTCCGCCCAAATTGTACTCCTTCTTCTTCTTCGTCGTCGAACGCTCAAACGGCAACTATTGTTATCTGTCCTATGAGCGAAATTGCGTTGCGCTGCCGTTAAGCGCCTGACAAGTCAGGCCCAGCATTGGAGAGAATTGTTATCTTTTCAGTCTTTCTTGGGGAAAAAAGGGCAGAAGAATGGACCAAGAAGGCAGACAATAGACGAGAAGGAGGTGACAGGAAGAAAAGGAACAAGGCAGACCAATTATTGTAGTTGTAGATTAAAATTGGATGTAAAAGTTTAAAAAAATTTCTTGCATTTTTTTTGGTATTATTGTTTAGTTGATTATTTCACTATAATTGCTCCTTCCATGCTGAACATTTGTTTTTCAGTTTCTTGTTGTTACTGGTTTATACTTTGAATACGGTCAATTGATTTTAGGTTTCATCTCCTGTTAAATATGTTTGTAATCCTTTATACCCCCAAAAGAGGCTTAAGGAAATGTGTGTGTGTGTGTGTGTGTGTGTGTGTGTGTGTGTGTGTATGTGTGTGTTCGTGCGGGCATGTGGTGTATGTACGTATGCATGATCGCGCAAACGTGTGTGCGTTTTTGCCGAAGAGCGGGAGGATGGACAGACAGACAGAGAGTCAGACAGATAGACAACTGACAGAGAAACAGACTGACATACTGACAGACAGACAGATAAATAGAGAGATAGTCAGATGAACAGACAGACAAACAGACAGATAGACAAACAAACAGTGAGAGAAACAGACAGACTGATAGACTGACTATCAGATAGACAGTCAGACATACAGTCAGACAGACAGACAGACAGACAGACAGGCAAACAAACGCAGCATGTGCATCTCTACTAAAAATGCCATATACACAGACAGTCAGATAGACACACAGACAGAGAGAGACAGAGAGAGACACAGAGAGAGAGAGAGATACAGAGACAGAGCGACAGAGACAGAGAGACAGACAGACTTACAAACAGACAGACAAACAGTCAGACAGACATATAGACAAACAAAGCAGCAGGTGCATCTCTACTAACGATGTCAGACAGACAGACAGACAGTCAGACTGAGACTGAGACAGAGACAGAGACAGAGACAGATAGACAGTCAGAGAGACAGACAGTCAGACAGATAGACAGACAGATAGACAGACAGTCAGACAGACAGAGAGAGAAAGACAAAGAGAGACAGTCAGAGAGACACACAGTCAGAGAGACACACAGTCAGACAGACAGACAGTCAGAGAGAGAGAGAGACAGAGACAGACAGACAGTCAGAGAGACAGACAGACCGTCAGTCAGAAACACAGACAGACAGACAGACAGACAGACAGACAGACAGACAGACAGACAGGCAGGCAAACAACATAGCAGGTGCATCTCAACTAATAATATCAGACAGATAGTCAGAGAGACACACAGACAGATAGACAGAGACTGACAGACATTCAGACAGACAGACAGAAACACAGACAGACAGAAAAACAGACAGACAAACAGTCAGACAGACAGACAGACAGACAGGCAAACAACATAGCAGGTGCATCTTAACTAATTATATCAGACATATAGACAGATAGTCAGACAGACACACCGACAGATCGACTGACAGACGTTCAGACGTTCAGACGTTCAGACAGAAACACAGACAGAAACACAGACAGACAGACAGACAGACAGACAGACAGACAGACAGGCAGGCAGGCAAACAACATAGCAGGTGCATCTCAACTAATAATATCAGACAGATAGACAGATACACAGACAGCCAGACAGACACAGACAGAGACTGACAGACATTCAGACAGACAGACAGAAAAACAGACAACTAAACAGACAGAAACACAGATAATTAGACAGACAGAAAAACAGACAAACAAAGCAGCAGGTGCATCACAGCTAACAATGTCATCGTGTCAACCTTTGTTTTTTCCCCCTGCCCCCTCACTTGTCAAAAAGACTTGAGAGGAACCAACCCACTGCTTGATTGTCGCTAGCAACAAACACACGGAAAGAGGGGGGGGTGGGGGGGGGGTGAGATGTGTGTGTGTGTGTGGGGTGGTGGGTGGGTGGGGGGGGGGGGTGGGTGGGGGTGGGGGTGGGGGGTGTTTGTATGTGTGGGGTGGTTTGTGTGTGTGTTGTGTGTGTGTTTGTAGGGGGGTGGGGGGGGTTCTGTGTATGTGTGTGCGGGTGGGGGGGGGGGGGGGGGGGGGTGGGTGTTTGTGTGTGTGTGTGTAGGGGGTGGTGGTGGTGGTGGTGTGCTTGTGTGTGTGGGTGGTTTTGTGTGTTTCGCGAGTTGTGTGTGTGTGTGTGTGTGTGTGTGTGTGTGTGTGTGTGTGCGTGCGTAGGTGCGTGCACGCGCATGGATTTGAAATATGCTATTCATTATGTTTAAGGAGAGTTGCATGGGTATAAATGATTTGAGTGCAAGCGCTTCGATTTGTTTAGTTTTTACAAGATTCAGCGCTATATAAATTCCATATATTATTATTACTATTATTATTATTATTATTATTTGCTGCGGTTGTGGGCAAGTGCCTGGGTTGTGGGGAATTAAGCTCTTCTCTCAGATAATCAATGCAAAGCTCTAACCACCAGGCTAAGTTGTCTCTTTACGCGCTGTGACAGAAAGTAGTGATGTTTTTTTAGTGTGGTTTATTGGTTTGTGGATGTCACTTTTCTCTCATGCACCATCACACAGACACACACACAGACACACGCACGCGCGCGCGCATGCACACACATGCACACACACTACACACGCTACACTTACACACACTACACTTGCGCACACACAACACACACACACACAAACAAACACGCACGCACGCACAAACACACTACACACACTACACTTGCACACACAACACACACACAAACACACACACACAAACACAAATACACACACAAACACAAACACATACATACAAACAGAAAACACTTACACATACACGCTTACTCACACACACACACACACACACACAAACACAGATGCACACGCAAACACACATACATACAAACAAAAACACTTACACATGCACGCTTACACACACACACAAACACAAATACACACACAAACACATACATACAAACAAAAACACTTGCACATACACGCTTACACACACACACACACACACACACACACACACACACACACACACACACACACACACACACACACACACACACTCACGAAGGACCCAGTTCGGCCAGAAGGTCACCATATCCCACAATGCCGTTTAAAAATGGCCTACATCCGGGAAGAGCCATTTTTGATTCGGAATCAACCATTTTTCTATCTTTAAAAAAAACCCTTGACTTGCTTCCACAATCATTTTTATATTCGTTAACTTT
>CM054143.1:9199987-9202487 GCA_028751875.1 Rapana venosa | reverse complement strand
GTGTCTGTGTGTGTGTGTCCGTGTGCTTTTATTTGTTTTATTGATTTATTTATTCTTTTATTTATTTATTCTTTTATTCCGAGGATAATGGAACGTTTGTGTGTGTGTTGTGTGTGTGTGTGTGTGTGTGTGCTTTTGTTTGTTTCATTGAGTTATTCATTCTTCTGGCATGATCATATAGAAACTAGTCATAGATTTGCAGAGTATAGGATGTTTAAGTCGAATAATAAAATTGAAATGTACATTGGAATTACAATGAATAGATATGTAAAGAGTGCGTTGACAAAACTTAGGTTAGGTGTATCAGACATAGCATGTCACCGGTTCAGATATAAAAAGAGGGAGACTGATAACGTGACAATGTGCCGGTTATGTCATAGTTCTGAGGAAAATGAAGTTCATTTCATGTTATGCTGCCCTGTTCTTCATGATTTGAGAACTGAATTAATTCAGCCTAAATTTTATAATAATCCATGTCGCTTTAGATTCAATTTACTTATGGCATCTCAAAATGAGAATATACTAAACAATTTGGCACTGTATACTTACAAAGCTTTGAGAATATTATATACTGTGGCAACATAATCTATAGAGCTGTAATACATTTATATTTATATTATGGAAGAACGCCTGTTAAAATGTTGTATGATGCTTAAAGAAATTCATATTCAACTTCATGCTTGTGTTGATATCATGTGTATCCCCTTCAGAAAGGGGCCTAGGCCTAAATCTGAATAAACGTTTCGCATTCGCATTTCGCATTCGCATTCTCTCTCTCTCTCAGGGGCCAGATGAAAAAAAAACCCGCCTCGCTCCCCTACGACCATACAGGTTATGGGAACACCTTTACCTTTACATATTGATGGTCACGGAAGATATAACGGATAGATTTCAAAGGTTGAAAGGTGGGGACGGGGATAGCCTAGTGGTTAGAGCGTTGCATTCGTGATTTGGCTGCAAAGGAAGGGGGGGGGGGGGGGGGAGGGGGGGGAGGGGGGGGGAGGGGGGGGAGGGGGGGGGAGGAGGGGGGGGGAGGGGGGGAGGAGGGGGGGAGGGGGGGGGAGGGGGGGGAGGGGAGGAGGGAGGGGGGGGGAGGGGGGAAGGGGGGAGGGGGAAGGGGGAGGGATTTTTTCTTCCCCAGGAGTTAACATCAGTACTGACTCCACTCCCCCCTGAAAGTCCTTCGGATGAGACTGTCAACGGCGAAGGGTCCCGTGTGCAAAACACACAACACACACACACACACACACACACACACACACACACACCACACACACACACACACACACACACACACACACACACACACACACACACACACACCACACACACACACACACACACACGCACACACACTCAGAACATCTTGTGTATACGCTATAAAAAACCAAACAAACAACAAACCCTGTTCTGCTTCTCAGAAGTGTTGGCCGCTTTGTGTGTTGGTAATAATGGATAAAAAAAACAACACCCAAACAAAAACAAACAAAACACACAAACAAAGCCAGCCCCAAAACCAACCAAAAACCACCGCCACCCCCAAAAAAATCCCCAAATACGACAAAAATCCAACAACAAAAAACGAACAAAAAGTAAAACAAAACCAAAAAGAAAAAAAGTAATTCGCATGCAGATTTGTGATGTGCTTAGACATTATGCCCGAAGTCGGAATGCGGCTACCATAACGATGCTCAAAACTTGACGGCAGACGCAAAAAAGTCTCACAAGTTGGGTTCTAGCCAAGGAAAAAAAAATACAACAACAACAAAGCACCAAAACAGAATGGATTTTCATTAGCAATTCTAGTCTTGTTGCTTGATTTTCATACAGCTACATGAAAAGGTAAAGGTGTGCCCATAACCTATGTGGCCGTAGGGGAGCCAGGCGTCAAAGCCCTCAGCTTCTCCAGGGGCCAGCATATTGAGGGCGGCGCCCCATTTCCTCTCCCTCGCTGCTTTACCTTCCCTGACCCTAAAGAGGGCAGGTACCCATTTACAGCTGGGTGAACTGGGGGAGGGACTGTACTGAAGCCAAGGCGCGCAAACGGTTACACATCCAAGTGGTAACCACGCTCGACGCTGCTTAACCTTAGCTGGGGGAAAGCGAGTGGTCTGACCACTGAGCTATCCCGTCCCGTCCCGTACCCCAGAGGGCTGATAATTGGTTATGAGAAAGCCTCCATACATACATGAATGTACGTACCGTATATACAGGTAGGGTATACGTTCCACCTGATCTCATTCACACAGAGAGAAACAAAAAGAATAAACGCACACTCCATTTAATAACGTCACGATCACAGGCACGCCCACATGCATTCACAGAATGATGACTGTATGCTTACTACACACACACACACACACACAAAACACACACACACACAAACAAACACACACACACACACTCACACGCAAACACACACACACGCACGCACGCACACACATGCACACACACACGCACACACGCACACACATGCACACACACACACGCACACACACAC
>CM054143.1:9187487-9194987 GCA_028751875.1 Rapana venosa | reverse complement strand
TAAACTTTGCATTTAATATTCCTTGCTATTAAACTTTGCATTTTATATAACTTGCTATTAAACTTAACATTTTATTTTCCTTGCTATTAATCTTTGTATTTTATATTCCTTGCTATTAAACTTTGCAACTGATATTCCTTGCTATTAAACTTTGCAACTGATATTCCTTGCTATTAAACTTTGCAACTGATATTCCTTGCTATTAAACTTTGCAACTGATATTCCTTGCTATTAAACTTTGCAACTGATATTCCTTGCTATTAAACTATGCAACTGATATTCCTTGCTATTAAACTTTGCAACTCATATTCCTTGCTATTAAACTTTGCAACTCATATTCCTTGCTTGTTTGATTTTTTTTCCCGTTCCTCAGCTAGAGCCCCGAGGTTCACCAATAGTGAGATTTTGCGTATGCAACCGGTTTTGCCCACCATGAAAATAGCTGCATTGCACAACTTATATAACCAATACTGCACTATTGTAAAAGGGTCAATGTATTCTTAATATAATTATCTGGCAGTGTATCGACATTAGGGGTTTGTATTTCAACGTAACTGGCAGTCTCTTTAAGGCAAAGGCTTTAAAGGAAAGTTTGAGTGAGGGCTCGGGAACACACGCATATAGCACGCTCGGGCGCGCGCGCGCGCGCGCACACGCAACACACACACACACACACACACACACACACACACACACACACACACACACACACACACACAACAAACACACACACACATACAAACACACTCGCGCGCGCCCACGCACGCACTCACCACATATACGCATCCGCATTTGCACGCGCACACACACGCACACGTGCGCATGAACACACACATGCACGCCAACTCACATATATAAATTTTACACACACACATACATACACACTCATGCTCCCACACACATACATATATACACATAAAAGAAAAAAAGAACATATACAAAATACAAGCTTGCACACACACACACCACAACCCCTCTTCCTCCTCCTCCCCACACACATACCCACACACTTACACACACATCCCTCCCCCCCCCACACACACACTAACACACTTCACCCCCCCTCCCTCCCCCATCCCTCCCCCCCCCCCACACACACACACACACTACCCCCAAGGCAATAAAATACAATGAACAAAACCACCTCTCTCACTCACCTACAAAAACAAAAAAACCCAGCCGCTTTTTTTCTTTTCAGATCCAGCGCTAACAAGCCTACCTAATAACCCTGATCGATTACCTGCTATCAATATTGTTGGCCGGGCGGGGCCTCGTCAATGGGTTTCCATTAGCAGCCTACTCCCCTTGTGGCTTTGTTTTCATACTGCTTCGCATAGATTGGTTGGTTATTGGTATTGAAAACGTCACACACTAAAATATCACTGCACACACGAGCGCGCACAGCGCTCGCGCACTCACAGACACAGACACGCCTGCACGCACATACAGACGCGCGCACGCATACATACGCACACACACAAACGAACACATCCGTCTAATATCAAGTATAGTGAACAGACATTAAATACAAGAACGAACAATAAAGTAACACACACACACTAACACTAACACACACAAACACAAACACACACACACACACACGCGCGCGCGCGCGCGCGCGCGCGCACACACCTCTGCGTACAAAAACCCCTCACATCCTCTCTTTTACACATACACACTCTATTGTGCGTGCTGTACTTTTTATATTATTACAACTATATACACCATGAACCATACATAAAACGATTAAACAATGTTTTCATAGGAAGAACCAATCATCTTTGTATTGTAGATAATAATGAATAACACCAACTGTCTGAGGTGACATGTCAAGATGGATTTGAAACTATTGTTATGGCACTAGTACAAACTTCTTAGGCATCTCGAACAAAGACCACATCACGAATGAAGAAGTCAAGAGACGCATCCGCAATGAAATCGGGCCCTATACTGACCTTCAAACACTCGTCAGACAACGAAAACTGAAGTGGTTTGGTCATGTCACACGCTCCTCTGGTCTTGCTAGAACAATCCTACAAGGCACAGTGAGGGGAAGAAGAAGAAGAAGAGGCAGACAAAGGAAGAGATGGGAGGGCAACATTCGAGAGTGGACAGACATGGAGCTGAGAGTGGACAGACATGGAGCTGAGAGACACCCTGAGGGCGGCCGAGAGACGAGAGGACTGGAGAAAGGGGGTTGACAAAGCTTCGAAGGCGCCCTCAAAGGATTCGGAATTTGAGGGATCGGTGACGGTGACGACAAACTTCGTCTTCGAAACGTTCAGACAGCAACTATTATTGTCTGGCACATGAGCAAAAAAATACGTTACGCCGCCGTTAAGTTCCTGAGAAGTCAGGCCCGGCACATCCGACTTCGACGTGGGAGATGAATATTATCTGTTAAGTCTTGACTGGACAGGAGAATGGACCGAGAAGGCAGAACATAGACAAGAAGGAGGAGGTGACAGGAACGAAAAGGAACAAGGCAGAAATACAAAGAAAGGGATAGAAAAGAGGGAATTCCTAGCAGAGAATTTCTCGAGGAGAAAAAAAAAAGGGGATGATGTTCATACAGACAGGGCCCCAGTATCCATCCCCACGGGGAAGGGGGGACCAGAAAACCTGAAGTTGGGCTCTGCCACTGAGCTGTTACTGTCCTCAGTAGAGGGCTTGGTAGAGGGGGGTCCTGCGTATGATAGCTCAGAACAGGCACCTCTCAACATCACCAAAATGACCCAGCAGAAGTGCAGGTCTCCTCCGGCTTGTGGCCCCAACGGCGATCTGATATGAATAGGCTCCATGCGAACTGTAGACCTTGAGATAAATAGATAATAATAATAATAATAATAATAATAATAAGAATAATAATAATAATAACACATGGAATGTATACAGCGCTATATCTTGCAAAAAACAAATCAAAGCGCTTTCATTCATCCTAGTCTTTCACATGCAGCCAGTTACAATTAACAGATTTTTACAAATTCAAAGGTAAACACACACAGGCGCACAATTAATAGTTTTTCACACGCGTGCCCCCCCCCCTCCCCCTCACACACACACACAAAGGTTGTACACTGGGGCAGGGTGATGGGGGGAGGGAGAGGTGGTTATTGAGGGCAGGGACAGAGATGAGATGAAACAAGAGGGGAGAATCTTAGGTTTGAAATAAATGCGTCTTTAGGCTGGATTTAAAAGCATCATAAGTAGGCTTTTGACGAAGGGAGAGAGGGAGGTCATTCCAGATCACTGGACCAGAAACAGAGAAAGAGCGACGACCAACAGTGAACTGGTTGAATCTAGGTATTCTTAAGCACAAGGTATCTGCAGCAGAGCAGAGGGAACGAGAAGGAGTGTACCAGTGACCAACCAAAAGCATGGGTGGGGCGGAGAGATTGAAATAAGCGGCGTGGGAACAGCAGGACAGACACATCATAACAAATCATCATCATCATCATCATCAGTCCCGTGACCTTGGGGGGTCGTGGAGGAGACACGAAAGACGATGCCGTGGTAAGCCTCCTCCATCCATCTCGGTCCTCGGCTCTGCGCAGTAGTGCCGAGTCATTCATCCTGGTCCGTTCTCTGATGTTGTCCATCCATGACTTGTTCTGTCTTCCCCTCTTTCTGCCACCTTCGAGTGTTCCCTGCAGTACTGTTTTTGGCAGAGTGTTGTGGCGGGTGACGTGGCCGAACCATGTCAGCTTTTTCTTCTTGACGATGGTGAGAAGGGGTTCCTGTGGACCTCCAGCCATGTTATTTGACTCTTGACAAATTCATTGGTCTTTCGTTCTCTCCAGGATATGCCCAGCAGTTTTCTATGGCATTTTGTTTCAAATGACTGGATTCGCTTTGCCGTTTCAGCAGTCAATGTCCAGGTTTCACTTCCGTACAGCAGGATAGTCTGAATTAGGGCTTTGTAGAGCTTTAGTTTGATTGGGAAACTGATCTCTTTACTTTTCCATATGGTGGTGAGTTTTGTCATGGAAGATGTTGCCATGGCTAGTCTGACTTTGATTTCTGTCGTCGATCGCCCGTCCTTTGTGAGTGTAGCGCCAAGGTATTTAAAAGCGTCTACCTCCTCCAGTTGCTGGCCGTTCATGTAAATTTTAGCAGTGGCGTTGCTCGTGCTGTTCACAAGTACTTTACTTTTCTCCGAGCTCACCTCCATCCCATATGCTCCAGCTCTGTTCTCAAGTCTGGTCGTAAGATCTTGCAGCTCTGTGTTACTTCCGCCCATGAGGTCAATGTCATCGGCAAACCGCAAATTGTTGAGGGGTCTGCCGCCAATGGAGATGGTAGAGTGGAAGTCATGGAGGGTCTCTCTCATAATGTTTTCCAAGAACAGATTAAACAGGACTGGAGATAACAGGCATCCTTGTCGGACTCCAGCTGTGGTTTTGAAGTAGTCTTCGACCTGATTGTTCAGAAGGACTGCACTGCTTGCGGCGTTGTATAGTGCTTGAATGGTTTGCACTAGTCCTTCTTCAATGCCAAACATTCTGAGGACCTGCCACAGGCCTTCGTGCCATACTCTGTCGAAAGCCTTCTTGAAGTCGATGAAGTTGTGGAACAGGTCTCTCTGATGTTGAAGATGTTTTTCCATCAGGATGTGGCAGTTAAAAATCTGTTCGATTGTGCTCCTGCTTGCCCTGAACCCAGCTTGTTCCTCTGCAAGGTGTTCTTCTGCCTCCTTCTTGAGTCGATTCAAAATAACTTTGATCATGATCTTGCTGGCGTGGCTGATGAGGCTGATTGTTCTATAGTTTTGGCATTGGCGTAAATTCCCCTTCTTGGGCAGGGGTATGATGAGTGATTGTGTCCATTCTGTTGGCCACTGTTTTGTCTCCCAAATCTTCTGACAGATAGCTGTAACATGTGTGATGACTGTTTCGCCACCATGCTTGAGCAGCTCTGCTGGTATGTTGTCTGCTCCTGGGGACTTTCTTACTGGTAAACTGCGGATGGCTTCTTCCACTTCTTCCCTCAGTATAGGTAATGGCGAGGGTACTCTTGATGTTGTTGCTGCTTCCTCTTCTATTATGCTCTTGTCAGGTTGGATTGGGTAGTTGTATAGTTCTTGACAAAACTCAGACCACCTGTTCAATGTAACAAATACAGCAGCGCAAAATGATGTGAGTGAAAAAAACAATTATATTCAAATGAACAGGAAGCGAACAGTCTTACCACTATCGAGTTACAAGTCAAAAAGAATTTTAGTTTGATTGTGTTACAAGTAGAAAGAAATTTCATTTTGTTTGGGCTACAAGTTAAAATATTCCATGACATGTTCGTTGATTTTTGTAATAAAAAAAGTTAATGGATATTTGGGTCGCAGAAGCTGAAGCCCATTACAGTGAATGGAACGCGATTTTTGAAACGTGGTGTGTTAAAAAAACACACACCCAAAAAACTAAAACGGATCAGTCTCAGGTGTTCTATGGCATAGCCTATCTCTTTCTCTGTCTCTGTTCTTGCAGATTTCATGTCAAGCTTTGTCAGCTAGGAATGCTTGAAGGGAATTTTCTTGAGTTGTGGAAATGAGTTCAGGGGGAAAAAAAGCAATTAATTAAAACAATTTTTGTGTGTGTAGGAAAATGTCATTGTGCCTTGCAATAACTCTATTTTTGTGTGGGCAAAAAAAAAGTGTTTTTTTAGAGTTGGGACGGGATAGCTCAGTGATCAGAGCACTCGCTTTCCACAAGCTGAGGTTAAGCAGCATCGAGCGTGGTTACCGCTTGGATGGGTGACCGTTTGCGCGCCTTGGCTTCAGTACAGTACCCACCAGTTCACCCAGCTGTAAATGGATACCTGCCCTCTTTAGGGTCAGGGAAGGTAAAGCAGTGAGGGAGAGGAAATGGGCGCCGCCCTCAATACGCTGGCCCCTAGAGAAGTTGAGGTCTCTGACGCCTCGCTCCCCTACGACCACACAGGATATGGGACTCCTTTACCTTTACTTTACATCAGACTTGGAAACATCGTCCGACCTCGTGGGGATTCCAGGGGGATTTTCAGTACGAAAAGCACCTCCAAATTATGGGTTAAGAATTCCCTCTTTTCTATCCCTTTCTTGGTTTCTGCCTTGTTTGTTTTTACTTCCTGTCACCTCCTCCTTTTTGTCTATTTTCTACATTCTTGGTCTATTTCCCTGCTTTTAATTTTTTAAATTTTAAACCAAAGTGATTTAGAGTATAGCAATTATCTCCCATACCAAAGTCGGACACGCTGGGCCTGACTTGACTTTGAAAAATATTCATTCATTCATTCATTCATTCATTCATTCATTCATTCATTCATTCATTCATTCATTCATTTATTCATTCCTTCGTTCGTTTGTTCGTTCATTCATTCATTCATTCATTCGTTCATTCATTCATTCATTCAGTCATTCAGTCATTCGTTCATTCATTTATTCATTTATTCATTCATTCATTCATTCCTTCCTTCATTCATTCATTCGTTCGTTCGTTCATTCAGTCATTCGTTCATTCATTCATTCGTTTATTAATGCTATCTTTCATTCTCACTTCCTTCAACTAATATAACTGAAAGTGGAAGACCCAGTATAATTATGTGATAATTATAGTAGCCACAACCACCTCTAACACCACCACCAACCAGTACACATATGCTGAACCAAAGTTTACCTCTATCCCCCATCCCCCACCCCCATCTGGCCTAATTCACCCCCCCCCCCCTCCATTTCACAAAACAAGGGATCAATCAGCCAGACAGCAAGCCAGCCAGCTAGCCAGTCAGTCAGCCAGCCAGTCAATCAGTCAGCCAGCCAGTCAGTCAGTCAGCCAACCAGTCAGCCAACCAGTCAGCCAGTCAGTCAGCCAGCCAGTCAGTCAGTCAGCCAACCAGTCAGCCAACCAGTCAGCCAGTCAGTCAGCCAGTCAGTCAGTCAGCCAGCCAGCCAGCCAGCCAGTCAGCCAGCCAGTCAGTCAGCCAGTTAGCTAGTGAGCTTGTTAGTTTTTATTTATTTATTTATTTATTTATTTATTCATTCTTTCATATCGAAGATAACAGACAAAGCACTCAGGTGCTTTTTTCATCCATTCTTCGTGTGTATGCAATTTTGTCGATTTTATTCATCCGTTCCCACTGGAACACAATCGCCTACTCTTCCAAAAAGCGGAACGGATTTTAACTTGTGCGCAAGATGTTCTGCGTGCGTTTGCACACGGCACCTCGGTTTATAGTCTCATCCGAAGGACTTTCGGGGAGAGTAGAGTCTGTACTGACGTTAACTCCAGAGAAAAAAATCCTCTTGAACGGGATTCGAGCCTGGGTCGTCAGATTGCAAACGCAGTGTTCTAACCACTAGGCTATCTCGTCTCCCAGCCAGTCAGTTAGTTAGCCAGTCAGCCAGGCTATCCCGGCCTTCTCCTATCAATAACATTATCTCAGAGCATTGCTGAGCCCACGCTAGAAAGAGAAACAATGCATTGTTCAAGAAAGAGTGGACACTGGCCATCATGAGTCAACACCTGTCAC
>CM054143.1:9169987-9172487 GCA_028751875.1 Rapana venosa | reverse complement strand
GTAATGTATATTTTTCCATCTGCTTTTTTACCAAAAAATATTTGTTAATCTCTTTTTTTCCCCTTTCTCTCTTTTCTAGGTTATGTTTGTTCTGGGTTGGTTTTTTCGTTCTTTTTCTTTAAAAAAAAATCTTATATCACTTTACTAGGGACGGGATAGCTCAGTGGTCAGAGCACTCGCTTTACCCCAGCTAAGGTTTCAAGCAGCGTCGAGCGTGGTTACAACTTGGATGGGTGACCGTTTGCGCGCCTTGGCTTCAGTACAGTTCCCCAGTTCACCCAGCTGTAAATGGGTACCAGCTCTCTTTAGGGTCAGGGAAGGTAAAGCAGCGAGGGAGAGGAGATGGGCGCCGCCCTCAATATGCTGGCCCTGGAGAAGCTGAGGTCTCTGACGCCTCGCTCCCCTACGATCACTTTGGTTATGGGACACCTTTACCATTTTTTAACCACTTCACAGCAGTAGATTTCACGTAATTTCCTTAAGTATTCATTTCATAAATATGTTCTCTTCGATTTTTATTTTCTTCATATGATTGTATTTCCTCCATGGGGATGCCTGGGGGGCCTATCAGTATAAGTAGCATCCCCACATTCTGGAAATTCTGTGCTAGAAATTTCCTCTTTCTATCCCTCTCTTCGTTTCTGCCTTGTTCCTTTCTCTTCCTTCCACCTCCTTCTCCTTGTCTATTTTCTGCCTTCTTGGTCCACTCTCCTGCTTTTTTTCCCCCCAGAAAGACTTAAAAGGTAAAAATTCTTTTATGCCCGGATGGGCTGGGCCCGACTTGTCAGGCGTTTAACGGCAGCGCGACGCATTTTTGCTCGTATAACAGACAACAGTAGTCGCTGTAGTGAGCGTTCAACGAAGAAGAAGAAGAAGAAGAAGAAGAAGAAGAAGAAGAAGAAGAAGAAGAAGAAGCAGAAAAAGAAGCAGAAGAAGAAGATGATAATACTAATGTAGTAAAGGAAAAGTAAAAGAGTCCCATAACCTATAAGGTCGTAGGGGAGCGAGGTGTCAGAGACCTCACTTCTCTAGGGCCAGCGTATTGAGGGCGGCGCCCATCTCCTCTCCCTCGCTGCTTTACCTTCCCTGACCCTAAAGAGGCAGGTACCCATTTACAGCTGGGTGAACTGGGGGAACTGTACTGAAGCCAAGGCGCGCAAACGGTCACCCATCCAAGTGGTAACCACGCTCGACGCTGCTTAACTTGGCTGGGGGAAAGCGAGTGCTCCGACCACTGAGCTATCCCGTCCCCCGATAATAATAATGTATGGAATTTATATAGCGCTGAATCTTGTAAAGCAACAAATCAAAGCGCTCATGATGATGGCTGTATCTATTTCATCACAGCCCATTGGCTGTTATCTTCTTCCTTTAATTTCTGATATCACTTTGAATTATTTTTCTTTCACTTTGTTTGATTCTTAAGTCAAGTCAAAAACACTTTGATCATCCCATGAAGGGCAATTACAATACTGACAGGCAGATTGATATGCATCAAAAATCGCAAAGACACAAAAAAAGCTATATTTCATATTGATTAAAACATTCCAAAAATGACTTCAAATAAAATGTCACGAACACACACACACACACCCCATACACCACCCCACCGCGCGCACGCACGCACGCACGCACGCACGCAACGCACGCACACACATCAATTGTGAAGACAATGTTAAACCCATTGACTAGAAGACATAACAACTTATTTTTTCACGCACGCATATACGCATCACGTACACACGCACACCAGATAGTAGTATCCCAGCTTTCCCCTAAGATGGAATACGGATACCTGAATGGCGGGTTAAAAAAAAACCGGTCGCATACGCAAAATCTCACCATTGGTGAACCTCGGAGCTTTAACTAAGAACAGCGGCAATAATATCAAACAGTAACCATCGTTGTCTGCCATATAAGCAAAAATGCGTCGCGCTGCCGTTAAGCGCCTGACAAATCAGGCCCAGCGCATCCGACTTCGGCATGAGAGAGAATTGCTATCTTTAAAATATTTTTTTTTTGGAAAAGAAAAAGAAAGCAGGAGAGTGGACCAAGAAGGCGAGAAAATAAGACAAGAAGGAAGTGCCAGGTAGTAAAAGAACAGGGCAGAAACAAAGAGAGGGATCTTGCGATCTCTCCACTGGCTGCCTGTGCCACAGAGAGTAGATTATAAGATCAGTACCCTCTGTTACAAATGTCTCCACAAAACTGCACCCTCCTACCTCTCTGATTGTCTTAACCTGTACTCTCCTTCAGGTTCCCCCCGCTCTGCTGCAGATACTTTGTGCTTACGAATAGCTACATTCAACCAATCCACTGTTGGAAGTCGCTCTTTCTCTATTTCGGGTCCATCGACCTGGACTGAGCTCCTTCTCTCTATTCGCTAGAAGCCTGGTGATGACACTTTTAAATCCAGCCTCAAGACATATTTATTTCAAACCTAAGATTTCTCCCCTCCTGTTTCATATCAGAACTATCCCACCTTTACTAACCCATGTCC
>CM054143.1:9157487-9162487 GCA_028751875.1 Rapana venosa | reverse complement strand
ACCCCAAAGCTGACTATATGTTTCCAAAGCTGGAACATAGAAGAAGGAGAGAAGGAAAGAAAGAAAGAAAAAGAAAGAAAGAAAAAAAAGAAAGAAAGAAAGTGAAAAGGATAGGCAGAAAGGAAAAGAACGAAAGAAAAGAACGAAAGAAAGAAGGGAAAAGAAAGAATGAAAGAAAGAAAATGAGAAGGAAAGAAAGAAAGACAGCAAAACTGACCGAAAGAAAGAAAGGAAGAAAGAAAAAAAGAAAGGAGGAAAGAGATATAGGAAAGAAAGAAGAATAGAAAGAAAGAAAGAAAGAAAGAAAGAAAAAGGGGGGGGGGGGGGGGGGGGGGGGAAGAAAAAAAAAAGAAACAAATGATAAACAAACAAACCAAAATTGACCAAATTTTGCCCAAACTGAAACATAGAAGAGAGAGAGAGAAGAGAGAGAGAGAGAGAGAGGAGGAGAGAGAGAGAGAGAGAGAGAGAGAGAGAAAGAGAGAGAGAGAGGAGAGAGGAGAGAGACGAGGAGAGAGAGAGAGAGAGAGAGAGAGCGAAAGAAAGAGGGAAAGAAAGAAAGAAAGGGAAACGAAAGAAAAGACAAAAATGAAAGGAATAAAGAAAGAAAAAGACAAAAATGAAGAAAGAAAAAGAAAGTAAAAGAAAGGAAAGAAGAAAAAAGAAAAAAACCAAGAAAGAAAAGGAAGAAATAAAAGAAGAAAGAAAGAAAGAAAAAGAAAGAAAGAGAGAAAGAAAGGGATAAGAAAGAAAAGAAAAAAAAAAGAAAGAAAGAAAGAAAAACACAAAAATGGAGAAAGAAAGAAAGTAAAAGAAAAGAAAAGAAGAAAAAGAAAAGAACAAAAAGAAAAGAAAAGAAAGAAGAAAAAGACAAGAAAAAAAAAGAGAAAAAAGAAAGAAATGAAAGAAGAAAGAAAGAAAGAGAGAAAGAAAAAAGAAAGAAAAAGAAACAAAGAAAGGAAAAGAAAGAAAGAAAAAAACAATCAAGGAACAACAAACAAGCCAAAATGGCCAATTTTGCCCAAAAACTGAAACATAGAAGGGAGAGAGGAGAGAGAGAGAGAGAGAGAGAGAGAGAGAGAGAGAGGAGGAGAGAGAGAGAGAGAGAGAGAGAGAGAGAGAGAGGAGAGAGCGAAAAAAAGAAAGAAAAGAAAGAAAGAAAGGGAAAAGAAAGAAAACGAAGAAAAAAGTAAAGAAAGAAAGAAACAAAAAGAAAGTAAAAACAAAAGAAAGAAGAAAAAGAAAAGAAAAAAAGAAAGAAAAGAAAGAAAAAAAGAAACAAAGAGAGGAACAGAAAGAAAGAAAAACAAACAAAGAAACAAACAAACAAACAAGCCAAAATTGACCAAATTTTCCCTAAAGCTGAGACACAGACCGATCTGAATGTTGGTTTAATGAAGGGGTTGGGAGGGAAAGGGGGGAGAGAGGGAGAGGAGGGGGGAGGGCTGGGGGGAGGAGGGAACGGGTGTGTGTGTGTGGTGTGAGGGGGGGGGGGGGGTTGTTGATTGGTGGCTGAAATTGGTCGTTTAGCCAGTAAGAGATATGTGGTCAGGTTCTAGCTCAGAACTTGATTTGTTTGTCTCCATTATTTTCGCTAAGACTGGGTTTTTCTGTTTGTCTGTGTGTCCGTCTGTCTCTGTAAATTGTGTGTGTGTGTGTGTGTGTGTGTGTGTGTGTGTGTGTGTGTGTGTGTGTGTGCGCGCCGTGTGTGTGTGTAGTAGTAGTAGTAGTAGTAGTAGTAGTAGTAGTAGTAGTAGTAGTAGTAGTAGTAGTAGTAGTAGTAGTAGTTAGTAGTTCTTCAGTTTAACGTCCTTCCACTAAATAGTGATATCAGACGGGGAAAGTGTTTGGTGTGTTGTGTGTGTGTGTGTGTGTGTGTGTGTGTGTTTTGCGTGCGTGCGTGCGCGCGCGTGTGTGTGTGTGTGTGTGTGTGTGTGTGCGTGCGTGCGTGCGTGTGTGTGTGTGTGTGTGTGTGTGTGTGTGTGTGTGTGTGAGTGTGTGTAAGGAGTGCACATTTTCATATCTTTCTCCTTTTTGGCTTGAATCCCTGCGTTTTATTGAAAATGCATACACACTTTCGTGAAATCTCTCTCTCTATCTCTCTCTCTCTCCCTCCCTCCCTTCCCCCCCCCCCCCCCCTCTCCTCTCTCTCCTCTCTCTCCTCTCTCCTCCCCTCCTCTCCTCCTCTCTCTCTCTCTCTCTCTCTCCTCTCCTCCTCTCAACTCACTCCCCCATCTCTCCTCCGTCACCACCGGGAGTACACGCTAAAGTATTGTGCCAAAGTCCTACCAAAGTTTATGAAAAGTTACGTTTCATTTTTCCAACTTCCATTTTTGCTCCCTCAAAGTGTATTGTGGCCTAAGGCCGATGTACATTAAACCAGTTCAGAGTTCACATCTCTCTCTGTCTCTCTCTCTGTCTCTCTCTCTGTGTCTGTGCTCTGGTTTATGCTCTTTCATTTTTTTCTTTTTGTTCCAATGTGATACCACTTATAATATTGAATTTCGAGTCGTTATTTTTTGACTTCCCTTTTTCTTGATATAATCTTAACGTTTCTTTTCTTCCCGCGATTGTGTTTATTTCATTATAGCCCTGAGAGAGAGAGGAGGAGAGAGAGAAGAGAGAGAGAGAGAGAGGAGAGAGAAGAGAGAGAGATAGAGAGAGAGACAGAGAGACAGAGAGAAGAGAGAAAGAGAGAGAGAGGAGAGAGAGAGAGAGAGAGAGAGAGAGAGAGAGAGAGAAAGAGAGAGAGACACAGAGAGAGACAGAGAGAGAGAAAGCATCTGATTTTCTTTCTTTCTAACATTTTTGGCCGTTGTTATATCTCTGTACTTTTATTTGATTGTTATTTTTGTTATGTGATATATTACATTTCTGGCTATCATATCCATATAATATGTCTATGTTGTAAGCGCGTCTATTGTCTGGGAGACTGGGTTGTTATTTTGTTGTTGTTGTTGTTGTTTTTTTCGTTCCTCGGCTTGAGCTCCGAGGAAGGAGGGTGGCAGGATGGTTAAGACGTTCGCCTGCCAACAAGTAAACCGTGAGGTTGTGGGTTCGATTCTCAGCCTCGCCCTTTCTTCCCACTTTGACAAAAAAAAATCGAACTGAATGTCAAAGTCCTTCGGATGAGACTGTAAACCGAGGCCCCCGTGTGCGAACGCGCGCAGAACATCTCGCGCACACGTTAAAATCCTGTTCCGCTTTTCGAAAGAGTAGGCCTTTGTGTGCCGGTAGGAACAGATGACAAAATTTACAAAACTGCATACACACGGGGACTGGATGTAAAAAAGCACATGAGTGCTTATTCCATTATCTTTGATATAAAAGAATAAATAAATAAATAATAAATAGGTTCACCAAGAGTGAGATTTTGCGTCTGTTACCATATTTTTCCCACCTTTAAGCTAGCCGCAATCCGACTTCGGGTTTCGTATCTAAACACGACACCTGTGTGCGTGCAATTAAACAAAATTGTCATCAGTTCCAACCGGCACGAAATAGCGTACTCCTCCGATGGGGGGATGGGATAGCCTAGTGGTTAGAACATTGCCCTTGCAATCTGACGACCCGGGTTCGATTCCCGTTCAAGGGAGATATTTTCCCCTGGAGTTAACATCAGTGCAGACTCCACTCTCTCCCATAAATGTCCTTCGGATGAGACTATAAACTGAAGCCCCCGTGTGCGAACGCGCGCAGAACATCTTGCGCCCACGTTAAATCCTGTTCCGCTTTTCGTAAGAGTAGGCCAATGTGTGCCGGTGGGAACAGATGACAGAATTTAGAAAACCTCATACATACGGGGACTGCATGTAAAAAAACAACCCACATAAGTGTTTATTCCATTATCCTCGATATAAAAGAATTAAAATTTTTTTTTTAAATAGGTTGCACGAATTTTTTCAAACGTGTGCGCAAGATGTTCTGCGTGCGTTTGCGCACAGGACCTCGGTTTATAGTCTCATCTGAAGGACTTTTGGGGATTGGAGTGGAGTCGGCACTGATTTTAGCACCAAAGGTGAATTCCTAAAACGGGAGCCTCGAGAGTGGTTCGATGCCAGACAGTTAGATTTCAAGCGAAACGTTCTAACCACTAAGCCATCCCACTCCTGTGGGGATTTGGTTTCCTGATTTATTTACAGTCTCTAACTCAGAGAGCCAGAGAAAAGGCATGAAAGGAAACAAGGGAGGAAGAAGGTAATATACAAGAGAAATGGTATTATGGAGACAATGTGTGTGTGTAAGTGTGTGTGTGTGTATGTGTGTAAGTGTGTGTGCGTGTGTGTATGTGTGTGTATGTGTGTGTGTGAGAGGAGAGAGAAAGGGAGAGAGAGAGAGAGAGGGTGTGTGTGTAAGTGTGTGTGTAAGTCTTCAATTTTAACCGTCTTTCCACTTTAAGTGATACCAGACGGCCCTAAGATAGGAGACTGAATGAAAGAGATAGATGGATGGATAAATATAGATAGATAGATCTACTTTGTGTGGTGCGTGCATGTGTGTGTGTGTGTGTGTGTGTGTGTAAGTGTGTGTGTGTGTATGTGTGTGTGTGAGAGAGAGTGAGAGAGAGAGAGAGAGTGTGTGTGTAAGTGTGTGTCAATCAATCAATCAATCAATCAATCACATTTATATGTGTGTGTGAGGGAGAGAGGGAGAAAAAGGAAGAGAGAGAGAGAGGGTGTGTGTGTAAGTGTGTGTCAATCAATCAATCAATCAATCACATTTATATGTGTGTGTGTGAGGGAGAAAGGGAGAGAAAGGAAGAGAGAGAGAGAGAGAGAGAGAGAGAGAGAGAGAGAGAGAGAGAGAGAGAGAGAGAGAGAGTGTGTGTGTGTGTGTGTGTGAGTTTATGTGCGCGCGCGACGCGTGAGAACACACGCCCACGCGTGCACGCATGCAAGCGTGCACAAACTCTCATGCATTATCATGTTTTTAGTATCATTTTTATTCTGTATATCGAGGATAATGGAATAAGCACTCATGTGATTTTTACATCCGGATCC
>CM054143.1:9144987-9152487 GCA_028751875.1 Rapana venosa | reverse complement strand
TACCTGTCTTGAGCATTTCTGCGAGCACCCCATCCATTCCACATGCTTTACCACATTTCAATCTATTTACTGCATTTGCTACTTCCTCTATAGTTATGTCAGCATTCAGCGCATGTTGGTCTTCCTCCGAGAGATCAATGCACTCTTGGTTTTCCTCATTGTAATCATTTGTATCTGTAGAAAATACATTTTTGAAATGATCATACCATTCATTCAGCGATATATTGTTTTTGTACTTTGCCCCTTTTCTCCCACATCCCATTTCAGTTAGCTGCTTCCAGAAAGTACTGGAATCTTTAATATTTGCAGCAAGCATTTCAACTTTTTTCTTTCTAAAACTTCTTTTTTTCGTCTTCAGTAGGCACTTGTATTCTTTTCTTGCATTTACGTATTCAATTCTATCTTCCTCCAATCTGTACTTTCTGAAACCCCTCAAAAGTTGTCTACCTTTTTGTTTGGCTTGCTGACATTCATTGTCAAACCATTCTGCTCTATGATTTTGTGCATTAGGATAAACTTTTCTTACCATACAACTGCTAGCTGCTAATAAACACTTTACAAACATATCCAGTGCACTGTCTACATCGTCTTCTAAAATACTAGCAGCTAACTGAATCTTACTTTGCAGGTTTGCATCATTAAGATTATCTACGTAAACCTGTTCCTTTCCTTTATCCCATATATGTTTTTTAATGTAGAATTTTCCCTTTTTATTTTGATTGAATTCAGTGCTGAATGTAGAAGACCATGTCAATACAACTGGTAGATGATCAGATTCAGATGAATCTTCCACATGTAAGGACATACCACGAGACATCATATACAAACCATGTGACATGACAAAATAGTCCACAGTACTGCATCCCGTGTTACATATGTAGGTGTAACTGCCATCAAAATCACATTCACACAAACCATTTAAAATAACAAGATCAAAAGAGTTACATATTTCCAAAAATTGATCTCCAAACATGTTATTGTTTACATCATGTGATTTTCTGTATAAGGGAGACTGATCATCTATTTCATCATCTGAATCATCATTTAAGTTATAACAAGCATTATTTCTGGATCCAGTTCTTGCATTAAGATCTCCACATAATAACACATGAAAATCATATAATTCATACAACTCTAACAGCGTATGCTCTAATGTTTCCAAACCATATCCGTTTTCATTATTTTTCCAAAAAGTGGAGTCATGTGGTGGTATGTAGGTACAAATCCAAAATATATCCATATCAGTTCTAAAAAGTTGCTTATCAATACTCAGAATTATCATATTATCTCTATCGAAATCAACCTTAGTTACAAACTGTGCAAATGCCTTCTTTATCAATACAATGACTCCCCCTGAATATCTGCCCTGATAAGAAATTTTCTTTGCAACAGAGCTGAAAATAACATAATCACTAAAGAGATTGGACTCAAAATTGGTGCCAACAAAAGTTTCAGTTAAACAAATAAAATCATGTGATTTTATGTATTTTACAAACTCTGCAATTTCTAACTTAGGAAGCAATCCATTCACATTAAAGTTGAGGAACTTGACATCAGCTCTTTGAACACTGTTTGCCAGAGCATTATTTACAGAAGTCTTACTCATCTTACATCTGTTATCATTTCTTCTCTCTTTTATTTTACTACTATTTACAATGGCCCGGCCGATTTCTTATTGTGGGGTAGAACCCCGTTCAGTGCGAGTTCTTGTGCGTCCTCTATTCTGAGCTCCCTGTTTCCGCTCGCTAGACTGCACACGACTAAAGCTGTCCAGAATGCTGCTCTGACTAGCATCCCTAGCCCTGGCAGTCTTTCTCTGTCGGCTCTGCTTTGGGGAGCCCTCCCTGGATTGCCTGTGTTCTCCATGGGTACCGTCCAAAGTGGACGTATCTCTCACCCCAGCGGAGACTGTATCTGCATGTTGGGCTGTATCATCGCCATGCTTGTTTGAATCCGTGGCACCTGTGGCCTGCTGGACTGTGAGTTTATCCCTTGCTGTTGTCACAGCAGTTTCCCCTCGTTTCTCCCTGGTGCCTCCAGTGGCCCACTTTCCTTTCCCTAGTGTGCCCTTTGCTCGCCCTCTTTAACCCTTTTGTTTATGCTTTGTCCCCCCTTCTCTGCCCTGTATCTTCCTTTGCTTACACTCTGCTGTTGTCACCGTGTTACTAGTGCCTCCTGTTTCTTCCGTGACTTCTGCACTGAGCAAGTTCTCAGTTTCAGAGATTTTATTGCCCGTTTTCTCTTGCACTAAATCATTGTTATCTACATCCTGTAGGTTTCCAACATCAATGT
Organism: Rapana venosa; assembly: GCA_028751875.1. Taxonomy (NCBI): domain Eukaryota; kingdom Metazoa; phylum Mollusca; class Gastropoda; order Neogastropoda; family Muricidae; genus Rapana; species Rapana venosa. The sequence goes on along the minus strand of CM054143.1, from coordinate 9,150,195 downwards.
TAGAGACAGGAGGTTTGTCATCCAAGTCTTTTCCCTTGTCTGTACAGTCACTATTGTCCAGTTCGCTGTCATCTCCATTGTAGCCTTCAGTCTGTGTGTTGTCACTCTCTACTCTGTCTACCATGCCATTCGTGTTTTGCTTACCTGAGGCCTCTTTGTTCTTATGTGCCTTCCTGTGTACTGACCGTCTTTCCACAAGCGGTGTGTCCTGGACTCTGGATCCTCTGTCAGAGTCTGCCTCTGGTGAGCAGTTCAGTTGGGACACCTGGCTGTACGTGAGATGTCCTGGTACAACAGGTCTGGCATGATAACCATGCCTTTCCTGTGCAGAGCTTGAACTGCCTCCTGTTTGGTGACGATATTCGTGATGTGCGTCTCTGTTTGTGCTCCATCTTTTATCTGCCACTTGTGAATCATCACAGTCATGAGGTCTCTCTGGCACATCATCAGTCATACTTCTCTCATAGAACAGTCTCTTGCCTTGGTCTGTAGAGTGGAAGAAGGCTTGCGGCCTTCGGTATCCTCTGGTGTGCCTGTATGAGTGAGGCTGTCTGTTGTATTGTACCTCTGCCTTAAGCTGCCCTCTGTCCACTTCTGCGCCGCTTCCTGTATGCGCCTGATTGCCCTGATGATCCCACTGACGATCCCACTGACGATCCTGCTGGCGACCCCCCTGACGATCCCGCTGATGATCTTCCTGACGATCCCCATGGTGGTCCCGCTGACGATCCCCCTGGTGGTCCCGCTGACGATCCCCCTGGTGGTCCCGCTGACGATCCCCCGGTGGTCCAGCCGTCGATCCCCCTGTTGATCCCCCTGGTGGTCCCGCTGACGATCCCCCTGGTGGTCCCCCTGTCGATCCCCCTGGTGGTCCCGCTGACGATCCTCTTGACGTACCCGCTGACGAAGTCGGGGCCATTCTTCTTCCTGCAGAACATGGCTGGCACCCCGTGGCTCCTGCTGCTGATAGTGATGGTTGTAGCGTGACTGTGCTGGTCCTTTCTCCCTGTCGTGGAGTCGCCCGTTTACAATATAGGCCACTTTGCCCTGGTCTCTATGGAAATTCATCATTCCTCTCTGACGGGTGGTGAGATCTGAAGTCACTCTGATGTTATTTCTTCGCAGAGCCTCGCGTAGTTCTTGGTCCCTGAGGATGCCGATTTTATCTCCCCACCGGCAGAATTGAACCAGTAGTGGTCGTGGCATATCGTCCTGGTGTCGGCTGCCTATTCTGTAGGCTCGTTCAATGTCCGACCTCTGCCAGACATCATCGGAAGAATAGAAATTCAAGATGTCCACTATCACTTGTTCGTTGGACTTTCCTGACTCCGTGCCATTTTCTTCAATCCCGAAGAACTTCAAATTGTTCTTTTTGGATTCGATTTCATTGGCTTCCAGCTTCTCTTCCGCCCGGTCTATTCTCTCTGCCATCAACTCTCTTTCCTCTCGGAGGTCTGTGATATCCTCAGTATTTCTGTCAACATTCACTTTCAGTTTGCTTATTTCTGTCGTAAGACGTCGGAAATGTACATCTTGCTCTTGAAATTTTTCTTCAAGTAATCGAAAGATATTTGAAGAGTGAAGCTGGAAACAGTTCATCAGCTGAGAAAATCTCCAGTCGACATGGAGAAAGACACTGTTTTCTTCAGGCCCCGGGTTCAGTTCAATATCACTACTGATCAACAGAACAACAGTGCATAAACAAAAAGCCAGTCTTCGCGACACCCGAAGAAATGTAAACATGAACATTGTGTTCACCCGGCTTGACAGCCTACCAGTTAGCATGATGATAAAAATGGCTACTTATTATGTTTTGTTAGCAAATAGATACAATGTTTTAACAAATATCTGGAAAACTACAAAATATTTAGCTTTGAATTTCGTACATCATGTGCCTTCTAGTGAAAACGCTCACTTTTATGGTCAGCACAAGCACAAGCATTACGAGTAGGCTAATATGAATACAGCACTAGCGTTTATGTCCGAAGTGCAAAGCCGTTTCACATTTACATTAATTTCTGTTGATCAGAATAATAGTTTTTGTATAAATTTCAATACTTGTTAGGTGCACTTCTGCACATTTAGGATACTCACGATCCCACAACAGAGGTTGGTATCGAGAGACCGAGAGAGAGACAGAGAGAGGATGTGTGTGTATTTGTGTTTGAATTCTAAAGCGCAATTGCATGTGCTCGCTTTCTCTCAAGCATAATAATATGTATGTATGTATGTCGTTTTACTGGTATTTTTTGTATATTTTTATTTTTTGTCTTATTGTTGTTGCTGTTGTTGTTGTTGCTGCTGTTGTTGTTGTTGTTGCTGTTGGTCTTAATTTTTTCTGGACGGATTTCACAATACTTTTGTTGTTATTTTCTTTCATATGATTATTATCATTTCACAATATTCCAAAAACACCCAGTTCACTTTCTTTTTCTTCCGTTTTCTATAATTGATATTTTGTGTATGTCAGTTTATTCCTATAATATTCCTTAATTTGATTATCATCTTATTTCTTTACTGGGTAATAATATGACATTTCTGGCCATTACGCAATAAACATGTGGAGTGTAGTCTTCTTGCTGGCTGTAAGCTTCCATCATTTTGTCTAAAAACATTGCATTTCTTTTTTTCAATTATAGAGAGAGAACCAGAGAAAGAGAGAGAGAGAGAGAGAGAGAGAGAGAGAGAGAGAGAGAGAGAGAGAGAGAGAGAGAGAGAGAGAGAGAGAGAGAGAGAGCAGAGGGAGAAAATCAACGGAATAAAAGAAAGACAGGAAGAAAGGAATTCTTATTGATTTTATTCTTTTATTTCGAGGATAATGGAATAAGCATCCATATGCTTTTTTACCATCCAGTGTATGCAGTGTTGTAAATTTTGTCATCCGTTCCCACCAGCACACAATGGCCTAGTCTTCCGAAAAGCGGAACGGGTTTTATCGTGAGCGCAAGGTGTTCTGCGTGCGTTCGCACACGGGACCTCGGTTTATAGTCTTATTCGGAGGACTTTTGGGGAGAGTGGAGTCGGCATTCATGTTAACTCCATAGAAAAAATCCTCTTGTGAGAGAAAGAGCGAGAGAGAAGAGAGAGAGAGAGAGAGAAGAGAGAGAGAAGAGAGAGAGAGAGAGAGAGAGAGAGGAGGGGAGAGAGAGAGAGAGAGAGAAGAGAAGAGAGAGAGAAGAGAGAGAGAGAGAGAGAGAGAGAGAGAGAAGAGAGAGAGAGAGAGAGAGAAAGAGAGGAGAGAGAGAGAGAGAGAGAGGAGGGAGCGCTAAACACTGAACACTGAGCAAGCAGCAAGTCTATTCCCCTTTCAATCCACCATTTATTGTTTGATTGCCCAATTCTTTTTGACATGTGTAAAAGAAGAGATTTAGATATTCATAAGAAATATGCCACTAGTCAAGAAGTTTTATATGACTCAGCAATTCATAATGTCAGTTGCTGAAGTCATATATTCTTCACCTGTAGACCATTATTGTAATTAGTATATATATATATATATATTTATATATATATGTATATATATATCATATATATATTTTTATATATGTATATATATATATATATACGTGGTGTGTGTGTAAGGAGAGAGAGAGAGAGAGAGAGAGAGAGAGAGAGAGAGAGAGGAGAGAGAGAGAGAGAGAGAGAGAGAGAGAGAGAGAGAGAAGGGGTGTGTGTAATAATAGGTACTTTGGTATGAATGCGGGTGTTCTAAATCAACATGTAGTAAAAAGACATTAAACAAAACAAAACAAACGAACAAACAAACAAGTTTATTAACATAACTATTATTACTTTCATCATCTACGTCATCATCACCAACGTCCTCCTCCTCATTGTCTACACTATCATCGTCTTCTTTCGATTACCTTATAAAACTTAACAAAATAACACAGAGACATCTGAGAGAAGAGAGACAGGGAAGAGAGAAGAGAGAAGAGAGAGGAGAGAGAGAGAAGAGAGAGACAGAGACAGAGACAGAGAGACAGAGAGAAAAGAGAGAAGAGAGAGACGGGAGAGATACGAAACGAAGAGAGACAGAGACAAAGAGACAGAGACAGAGAGGCAGAAGACAGACGGCATGAAAGAGAGAGAGAGAGAGAGAGAGTAGAGAGAGAGAGAAGAGAGAGAGAGAAGAGAGAGAGAGAGAGAGAGAGAAGAGAGAGAGAAAAGAGAGAAGGGAGACAGAGGCAGAGACAGACAGAGACAGACAGACGAGACAGAGACAAGAGACAGACAATGAGATAGAGACGACAGAGCGAGATAGAGAGAGACAGAGACAGCGACAGAGACAGGGGACAGAGACAGACAGAAAAGACCAGAGACAGAGAGAGCCTAGGGGTTTAAACAGTTGCGCCATCAAGATTTTGACGCTAGGGTTCGACCCAGGTTTACCCACCACAGAGACGCCATTCAAGGGGAATTTTCCCCCGGGCTTAACAGCAGTACCGATTTCACTGCCCCTCCAATCCCCCCCCCCCCCCCCCCTACCCCTCCCCCACCTCCCCCCCCCCCCCCCCCCCCCCCCCACCCCTCCGAAAGTCCTTTCCATGAGACTATAAACCGAGGCTCTATGTGCGAACGCACACATAAAACTACTACTACTACTACTACTACTACTGCTGCTGCTGCTGCTGCTACTGCTGCTGCTGCTGCTGCTGCTGCTGCTGCTGCTGCTGCTGCTGCTGCTGCTGCTGCTACTACTACTACTATACTACTACTACTGCTGCTGCTGCTGCTGCTGCTGCTGCTGCTGCTGCTGCTGCTGCTGCTACAACTACTACTACTACTACCACTACTACTACTACTACTACTACTACTACTACTACTACTACTACTACTACTACTACTACTACCACTACTACTACTACTACTATTTCTGCTGCTGCTGCTGCTGCTGCTGTTACTACTGCTACTGCTCCTCCTTCTCCTCTTCCTCCTCCTCCTCCTACTACTACTACAATTATTACTACTGCTACTGCTGCTTCTACTGCTTCTACTGCTGCTACTACTCCTACTCTTACTACTACTACTACTGCTGCTGCTGCTGCTGCTGCTGCTGTTACTGCTGTTACTGCTGCTGCTACTGCTGCTGCTACTACTGTTACTACTACTACTACTGTTGCTGCTGCTGCTGCCACTACTACCCACCATTACTACTACTACTACTACTACTACTACTACTACTACTACTACTACTACTACTACTGC
>CM054143.1:9129987-9139987 GCA_028751875.1 Rapana venosa | reverse complement strand
TGTGTTGTGTGTGTGTGTAGTGTATGTGTGTTGGTGTTTAGTGTAGTGTAGTGTAGTGTGGTTGGGTGTGTGTACTGTGTGTTGGGTGTTTGTAGTGTGTTGTAGTGTGTGTGTGTGTGTGTGTGTTTGTAGTGCGTGTGGGTACTGTGTGTGTAGGGTGAGTGTGTATGTGCGTGTGTGTGTGAAGTGTAGTGTGGTGCAGTGTAGTGCAGCGTATGTGTGTGTAGTGTGTGTGTACTCAAACTCTCATGCGCCTGAACATATGTTTGCTTTTTTGTGTCCGAACATGATTGTGTAATATATGTACGTACGTACGTACGTACATATGTATGTATATATGGATGCATGTCTGTCTGTCTGTCTGTCTATACGTACGTACATACATACACACATACATATATACATACATAAATAAATTCATGCATACATACATACATACATACATAAATTCATATATACACAATACATACATACATACATACATACATACATGCATACATACAGACAGACAACAGTATATGTCATACATACATACATGCAGACAGACAGACATGACAGGTATGTATGTATGCATACGATCATACTACATGTATGTATGATGTATGTATTATGTAGTATGTACAGCATGTACAGAGATGGTGTTGGTTGTTTGCATGTGCACGCACGCCTGTTTATGAAATACTAGTAATATTTTGTTGTTGTTTGTTGCTTCGTTCATCTGTGTTTCTTTGTTCTTTGTTGTTTGTTCTGTCATTTTTGGACTTTTAAGTTGTTTTTTGTTGTTGTTTTTCCTTCTTCTTCTGTTTTCGTTTCTCGTTCATTGTATTAATTTTAGTTATTGTCTTATTTGGTTTTTAATTTCAAAATGACTTTTTTTTTCGACGTTTTATTGTTTTTTCCTCTTTAATTTTCTCGTTAAACCCTCGACATGCAATTGATTTCTTTATAATTCTTTTTTTCTGTATTTTAAATCGAATCTTTTTTTTCTTTCTGTACGTTTTTTGTTTGTTTTTCTTTGATCTTATTCTGTTCTCTCTGCATGTCTCTGTATTCCTCTTTTATAATTCTGTTCTCTCTGTCATTTTTCGTCTGTTCTTCTGTCTCTCTCTTCTGTGTCTCTGTTCTTCTCTGTCTTTGTCTGTCTGTATTCTCTGTCTTTCTCTATCTCTCTGTCTCTCTCTATCTCCTCTCTTTCTCATCTCTGTATCTTCCCTGTCTTTCTATCTCTCTGTTCTTCTCTGTATCTCTCTCTTCTCTCTCTCCCCTCTCTCTCTCTGTCTGTCTCTGTTTCTCTCTCTGTATTCTCGCTGTATCTCTCTCTTCATCTCTCTCGCTCCTCTCTTTTCTCCTGTTTCATCTCTGTATCTCGTCTCTCTGTCTGTTCTGTATCTGTCTCTTATCGTCTCTGTATCTGTCTCTGTACTCTCTCTTATCGTCTGTTTCTCTCTCTGTATCTGTCTCTGTATCTCTCTTTCTCTCTCTTACTCTCTCTCTCTGTATCTCTGTTTTCTCTGTTCTCTCTGTATCTCTCTTCTCTGTTATCTTCTTGTATCTCTCTCTGTATCTCTCTCTGTATCTCTCTGTCTTCTGTATCTCTCCTATCTCTATCTCTCTCTGTGTCTTTGTTCTCTCTCTCTCTCACTCTCTCTTCTCTCTCTCTCCCCTCTTCTCTTCTTTTCTCTCTTCTTTTTCTGTCTGTCTCTCTGTCTGTCTGTCTGTCTGTCTCTCTGCGTTCCCTTACCAGGTAGGGTGTGTAGTGCCTGGTCTTCTCCTGTGCTTGTCACTCTGCAGGAGGTCTGCCGCTGGACTCAGCCGACACATTCTGACTTCAGAGCAGCTCATTGCATTGTACAGGTTGCATGCTGGGTATGTTTTTGTTTCCCTAACTCACCGATGCTGATATGACTTACGCGATCTTTAGCGTGCATATTTTGATCTTCAGCAAGTAGACATAAAGAGGGAATGAAAGCACTGGCAGGTCTGCACTTGAAGTTGACCTGGGAGACCGTTAAAAATCCTACCCTTAAATTATTCACCAGACGCCGTCACCAAGATTCGAACCCACGACTTCATGGACGTACGGGATTGAAGTCAAACCGTCTTACCCACTCGGCAATAGCGCCCCTTCCTTTGTTCAAATACTTGGTACGATTTTTACAAAAAGAAAATCTTATTTATTTTCAGCCGATATCAGTTTACTAGCCATCATCCAATCTATATGTGGAGTGTGGTCTGGATGCAGTGAACCCATCTATTGCTGGGGAGGAGGGGAAGGGGAATTGGGGGTGGGGGGGGGGGGGGGGGGGGGGGGGGGGCTGGTTCCGGCTCGGATCCCGTCTGACAAAGAGATTAAACGTTGAGAGGGGGAGAGAGAGAGAGAGAGAGAGAGAGAGAGAGAGAGAGAGAGAGAGAGAGAGAGAGAGAAGAGAGAGAGAGGGGGAGAGAGAGAGAGAGAGAGAGAGAGAGAGAGAGAGAGAGAGAGAGAGAGAGAGAGAGAGAGAGAGAGAGAGAGAGGAAGAGAGAGAGAGACGACCTGAACATTGAACCCAAACTGAACTAGGTTTTAACATTTACATTGGCCTTTTTCTTAAAAAATACAAGCATAGTGGAATTTCCATAAGAGGCAAGTTGGAAAACAAAATTTTAAAGTGAATGTTCCCATTTATCCAGTCTGAACCAGGCTGCCTTCGGTGTCACAAGACAGTCTTGCAATGTCAACCGTAAACAATCTTATAGGTCCACAGATACGTGAAACATCACAGGAAAGTACAGAGACTAGGAGCTGTAGTGTATGGGGATGGTGTGGAGTGGAGGGTGGGGTGGGTAGGATGTAGTGAGTGAGGGTGTAGGTGGTGGGTGAGTGTAGTGTGGTGTAGAGAGTGTAGTGTGGTGAAGTGAGAGAGTGTGAGTGAGTTGTGGAATGTAGTTGGTTATTTATTTGTGTTGGTTTTATCAGTGTATGTATGGTGCAAAAAGCCAGGGGTTCTTAAGTAAGACTATTTTACAGTAATTGGGACTTTAATCTTACATAACACAGAATACGCAACTAAACATTGGCCTGTAGATATCATTATAGAAGGAAAGTAGCCTGGGAACAGTTAAAGATGTTAATAAAAGGTGACATGCTGCTTCGCATTCTATAAACAGTCAGACAGGGGCTGCCTTTCGTGTCAAAGAACAGTCTTGCAAGATGGCGTCACCGTTAAACAACTCTTTATTGGTCCACAGATACGTGAAACCATCCACATGGAAATGTACAGAGCCACTAGGAGCTGTAGTGTAGTGTAGTGTAGTGTAGTGTAGTGGTGAAAAACTGAAACAAAAGCCCAGAGGGAAGTCTAAGTAAGCAGCTAATAATACTAACAGTAATTGGTGACTGAAATACAGAACACGAATAAACGCAATGCATACATCACATGTGAAAATGCTGTACATATCAATTAATACGAAAGGAAAATAAGCCAAATGCATACATGTGAAAATGCTGTACATATCAAAGGGGGACGGGATAGCCTAGTGGTTAGAACATTGCGCTCGCAATCTGACGACCCGGATATTTTCTCCTGGACTTAACATCAGTGCAGACTCCACTCTCCCCAAAGTCCTTCGGATGAGACTATAAACCGAGGCCTCGTTTGCAAATGCACGCAGAACATCCTGCGCACACGTTAAATCGTGTTCCGCTTTTCGTAAGAGTAGGCCAATGTGTGCCGGTGGGAACAGATGACAGAATTGACAACACCGCATACAAATGGGTACTGGATGTAAAAAAGCACATATGTACTTATTCCATTATCTTCGAAATAAAAGAATTTTAAGAAAGTATCATCTTATGAAGTTTCAGTCTGTACCACTAAACCACACATTCCAGTGCACATAATTATGTGTCGATGCATCAATGAATAACAAGATTCATACAGTGACACACTGATATGACAGGGCTCAGCTAGGACTGATTCAGGGATGAACAATAGGCTAATTAACTGAAGAGAAGTTCAATATACAATAAACGTTACGTGTATAGAGGAATGCAATAATATGCAAATCACCAGTAGCATCAATCACTCACTGGTAATTCTGCCAAGCACCGAAAGAGAACATACTTAAAATGCTCAAGGATTCTAACTTCAGTGCTACTGCATCATTATGATGTTCGTGCATATCAAATAAAGAAAGATGATCAATCTTTAAACACACCACCTTGTTTATCTATAATGAGTGGAGAAGTGCATGTAGAATGGTATCGAAAATGGTAGGCCTGCTAAACTGGAAGGTGTCTACTGCTAACACAAACCAAATTAGAACAGTTAATTATCGTTCACTACTGGGTTAAATCATCCACAGATATGATGAACCGATGAATAAACAATGGATTTATGACCATGCAAACAACTTACAAAGTGTGGGGACTTCAGGGATTGGTATTTTACAACGTGGCAGTCACAAAGACGTCTTGCCAGCATGAAGACACAAAAAATGGCGCAATTCCAAAATGTCTTAAAACCGGAGCTTGACCAAAGAATTGGTAAAACAACACAGAGCAGAGCAGAGCAGAGCATACAGACAGAGAAGAGAGAGAGAGAGAGAGAGAGAGAGAGAGAGAGAGAGAGAGAGAGAGAGAGAGAGAGAGAGAGAGAGAGAGAGAGAGAGAGAGAGAGAGAGAGAGAGCAGGGGGGGGGGAGAGGGGGAGAGGGGGAAGAGTGTCGGATTTCTCTTTCAGTCTCTGATACAGAGTCAGAGCAAATGAATGGAGCGACAAAAAATAGAAAAAAAAGAAACAAAAAGGAAGGACGAAAAAAGTATAAAAATGACAGACAGAATGCATGGAAGAAGAAAAGGGGCAATAAAAGGAACGAATAAACGAAATGACAATAGGAAGAAATGACAAGGAAAAATGAAGTCAAGGCGAAAAAAAAAATGGAAATGAAAACAAAAATTAGAATGAAAAAGGGGAGGGAAAGAAAGGGGAAAATAAAATGAACATAGACAATAATATCTAGGGACTACCAACACAAAAAAAGAAAGAAAGAAAGAATGAACATAAAGAACGAAAGAGGGAAAGTAACCCCCCACCTCCCCCCGCCAAAAAAAAAAAGAAGTTCATGCTGATAAAGCAGTGGAGGAAAAACAAGCTGTAGGTAACCACGTACAACTTCTCAATCATTTGGAAGAAGAAAAAATGTCAGAAAGAAAGAGAAAATAACTAAAAGAGAGGGGGGAAAAAGGAAAGAAAGAAGAAAAATCCCGAACAATATCCCTCACAAAATTAAAAAAAGATAACAGAAACCAAAACCCCGAAGTTAAGAAAAAACAGAAAAAGGAAAGAAAAGAAAGGTAAAACAAAACGAAACAATAGAAATAATTTCAAAGAATATAAAAGAAAGGATGAATGACAGAAAGAAAAGAAAAAGAAAAGAAAGAAAGAAGCTCCTGTATCAAGTTTTTCTAGTAACAGGGGATCGAGCATGCAATGCACCACTTCTTCTTCTTCTCTCTCTCTCTGTCTTTCTCTCTGTCTCTGTCTCTCTCTGTTTCTCTCTGTCCTCTCTCTCTTTCTTTCTTTCTTTCTTTCTTTCTTTTCTTTCTTTCTTTCTTTCTTTTTTTCTTTCTCTCTGTTCTGTCTTTCTTTCTTTTTTTTCTTCTTTCTTTTCTTCTCTTTCTTTTTGTCTTTCTTTCTTTCTTTTCTTTTCTTTTTCTTTTTTTCTTTCTTTTTTTTCTGTCTTTTGTCTTTTTTTCTTTCTTTTATTTTATTTGTTCGCTTGTTTTTTTAATTTTTCCTCCCCTTTTTTCTACTGTGTGAGAGTATGAGTATTGGGTTTATTATTTAAGAGGGATCCCTCCGGGGGGGGGACTGGATGTAAAAAAGCACATGAGTGCTTATTCATTATCCTCGAAATAGAAGAAAATTTTTCATTGTCGTTGTCATTGTCATTCTCTCTCTGCTCTCTCTCTCTGTCTCTCTCTCTCTGTCTCTCTCTCTGTCTATCTGTCCCTGTTTGTCTGTCCCGTATCTCTCTCCCTCTATCTCTGTCTCTCTCCGTCTCTCTCTCTCCCTCTCTCGTCTCTATCTGTCCCGTCTCTCCCCCTCTCTCTCTCCCTCTCTCTCTGTCTCTCTCTGTCTCACTGTCTCTCTCTTTGTGTCTCTGTCTCTGTCTGTCTGTCTGTCTCCCTCTCTCTCTTTCTGTCTCTTTGTCTCTGACACTATCTTTCTCCCTCCCTCTCTCTCTGTCTCACTCTATCTGTCTCTCTGTCTCTCTGTCTGTCTGTCTCTTTCTCTCCCTCTGTCTCTCTCTGTCTCTATCTCTATCTCTCTGTCTCTCTCTCTCTCTCCCTCTCTCTCTCTAAAAAATCACATGAGTGCTTATTCATTATCCTCGAAATAAAAGAATGTGTCACTGTCATTGTCATTCTCTCTCTCTCTCTCTCCTCTCTCTCCTCTCTCTTCTCTCTCTCTCTCTCTCATCTCTCTCTCTCTCTCTCTCTCTCTCTCTCTCTCTCTCCCTCTCTCTCTCTCTCTCTCTCTCTCTCTCTCCTCTCTCTCTCTCTCTCTCTCTCTCTCTCTCTCTTTACAATTAGTATCCCTTTGAATGGTTTATTGAGATTTAATATTTCAGTTCTATTGTGTAAGTTGACTGTATTTGCGATATAGTGAATGTTTTATTTTGATATCTTGTTTTGAGCGTACCAATTATGTATAGCTAATTCCAAAGTGCAGATGTCCTTTTCTATGACTATACATGATATTCATAAAGATTTGATGTTGGCATTGATGCATGGTGTGAGTGCGTGCGCGCGTGCGCGCGCGCGCGCACGTGTGTGTGTGTGTGTGTGTGTGTGTGTGTGTGTGTGTGTGTACGTGTGCATGGGGATGCAAATTGCTTATACGATATTTGTTTCATGTAGTTTACTATTGCTGTTGCCTCCCATAAAAACACAGTGAATTTGTTGACGTTTCTTTCTGTTAGCCAAAATGATTCTATTTACGTGGTTTGTTCTCCTTTATTTTATGGAGGTTTTGCTTTGTTTGGTTCTGTTTTGGTTTTGGTTTGGGGTTGTTGATGGGTTGTTTCGTTTTGTTGTTGTTGAGGGGGGACTATTCTGTTGTCCCCTCTCCCCTTGTTGTTGTTGTCGCTTTTGTTTTGGTCTTGGTTCTTTATATTTTTTCGGTTGTTTCTGTGTTTTCTGTTTTGCTTTCTTTCTTACTTGTTGCTACTTTTTTCTCTCTCTCTCTTCGGGGATTTTTGCGGGGATTTTTGTGTATATATTTTTCCCCCGTCTACTGTGTAAGTGTAAGTATGGGCTTTATTTTACTTTATTATCATATATATCCTTAAGGGCGGGGACTGGATGTAAAAAAGAACATGGGTGCTTTGATTGGTTGCTTTACAAGATTCAGCGCTATATAAATTCCATACATTATTATTATTATTATTATTATTATTATTATTATTATTATTATTATTATTATTCATTATCCTCGAAATAAAAGAATTTGTCATTGTCATTGTCATTGTCTCTCTCCCTCTCTCTCCCTCCCTCTCTCTCCCTCACTCTCTCTGTCTCTGTCTCTCTCTCTGAAGGACACTAGAGCCGAGTGGTTAAGCAAGCAGCCGCCATGGCGCAGTGGTTAGCGCCTTAGGTTACGGAATGGAAGCTCGCGGGTTTGATTCCCATAAAAGCCGATAAATACTTTTGTTTGTTTTTGACTCAGGCAGGCTCCTACCCAAAGTAAGTAAGCTAAGGGATTGTTCTTTTGTTTTCTTTTAAACAATCTTCCAGGTCAAAGTCAAATGCAGATCTGCCAGTGCATCATTTCCCTTTATATACATACACATACCGAAAATCAAATATGCACATTAAAGATCCCGTAAATCCTGCGAGCGTTCGGTGAGTTACGGAAACAACCCCCTCCCCCACCAAACATACAATCCCGAAGTCGGAATGCGGCTACCTTCATGGTGGGCCCCCAAAAAAAACCCCAAAATAAAACGGCTGCATACAGAAAAAAATCTCACCATTGGTGAACCTCGGAGCTCTAGCTGAGGAATAAAAAAACAACAACACCTGTCTAAAGAAAATAGAAGGAAATGTAAAAGAAAACTGGTTACTACAAAACAACCCAGTCATTTTGTCTCCGGTGGCCAAATAAATACACGCTCCTCTAGTCTTGCTAAACCAATCCTACAAGGCAACAGTGAGGGGAGGAAGAAGAAGAAGAGGAGGCAGACAGAGGAAGAGATGGGAGGACAACCAACATTCGAGAGTGGACAGACATGGAGCTGAGAGACACCCTGAGGGCGGCTGAGAGACGAGAGAGGACTGGAGAAAGGTGGTTGACAAAGCTTCGAAGGCGCCCCAAAGGATTCGGGATCTGAGGGATCGGTGACGGTGACGGGTGACGGACGGCCCAATAAGCAGTATTCAGACATAGAAGGACACAGAAACTAAAAGGTAAAAAATAGAGTTACAGGTTTATACGTTGAGAGAGAGAGAGAGAGAGAGAGAGAGAGAGAGAGAGAGAGAGAGAGAGCGAGCGAGAGAGAGAGAGAGAGAGAGAGAGAGAGAGAGAGAGAGAGAGAGAGAGAGAGAGAGAGAGAGAGAACTCGAACCCGAAAGATTTATTCACAAAAAGGCCATTGGCCCATACATGAAGGGGGGTTGCCGAGCTGCTTAGTATTTTAGTGAGAAAAAAAGCACAAAAAACCCCAAAATGCTTTGTATAACCACAACCACCACAATAAAAGTCAGTTACAAAAATATGACTTAAGAAACCAAGATATTTCTTATTCTAAAGGCTTCACACAAATATAAAGCAAGGCTGCGTACAATCTCAGGGTGACTAGATGCCATGAGTAGACAGAATCTAAATATATTAGGCTGTCTACTACACTTTACTGGAATGTAATTCTGTCTTACATCTTCTAACACTGGACAGCACAGCACAAAATGCACTTCATCTTCTACTGTTTGCTTAGAAAATGGGCATAGCAACCTGAGGTCATCATCATCATGTTCTATATATCTAAATTTATGAACATTTATGTCTGATACACCAAGTCTAAACTTAGACACAATTCTTTTCAAATGTATGTCCATATCAAGCTCTAGATAAGGTTTGACATCGTGTGAACCTATAAATTTTCTGTACATTAAAAATCTTTCACTGTTTTGTATATGGCCAATCCACTGCTGCAAACGGCAGTCAATCAATCTTTGCCTGAAAACGTTGAGAAACTCTCTAAAATTTCCGACACCTTGATTGAGCCAAACAAACCCAAATTCACATAAACAGGTACGTATTTGTGAAGCCCAGGTGCTTTTCCCCTTGACATCTAGATCATAAAGCATCTTGTAAGACTTAAAAGGTAACCTGCACTCATCCATATGCAGAATCTTAATCGAATATCTAATACATCTTACAGCAGCATTAACAGAGAGAGGATATCTGTTGGTTTCACTATAAACAAGATCATTAGGTGTACGTCTATCTAAGCCTAAAAACTGCTTTAAAACAAAGAGGTGTACTGATTCACAATGTGTTACAGCTGCATCCAGTCCCCAAATTTCCGCGCCATATAACACAGTGGGTTGTATTTGTGCATCAAATATCTTAATGAACAAGTCAAATGCATTATTATTCAATACTCGTAATTTTTTCAAAACAATTAACAAGCTTCTTTTACCTCGACTTGCCAGATCTTTACATGCAGTTGTGAAACTAAGCTTTGTAGAAAAACAAGATTCCTAAATATTTATATACATTAATCACAGGCATGACTTTTCCATTGTACAGCCATTTTTCGTGAGCAGCTAAGTAACCACCTTTTCTGATTATAACAAAATATTACTCTTATTCAGATTAACCTTAAGATCATTTGTTGCAGCACTGCTTAAGCTATTCAGCTGCTGTTGTAAGCCTACAACAGTTTCAGATAGCAGGATGACATCATCAGCAAGCAGAAGAATAAACAATTCTGTGAAATCTTGGGGGAAAGTGACA
>CM054143.1:9124987-9127487 GCA_028751875.1 Rapana venosa | reverse complement strand
AGTTTACATTTTGCTGCTGTTTAAAAGTATTATCATTACTTTTCTAGGTTGGTTTGGGGGATGGGGGGGGGGGGGGGGGGTGTTTAGTTTGTGTGTGTGTGTTTTCCAAAAAACAAACAAACCCCAACACATGCATTTCTTAACCTTTTCTCCTTCCACTCCTTCTTCTCCCTTCTTTAACTTCCACTATACTTTCTATTTCCCTCGTCTAATATCACTTAGAGTGAACAGACGTTAAATTGAAGGCAACAACAACAACAACAACACACACACACACACACACACACACACACACACACACACACACACACACACACACACACACACACACACACACTCACACACACATACACACACATACACACACACACACACTCTCTCTCTCACATACACACAAACACAACACACAAGAGGTACAAACAAACACACACACACTAGCACACACCATTGTGTGCCGGTGGGAACAGATGACAATTTACAAAACCGCATACACACGGGAACTGGATGTAAAAAAAAGCACATAAGTGCTTATTCCAATATCCTCGATATAAAAGAATAAAAAAGTAAATAAATAAACACTCATTCACTCCCACACGCACGCACGCACACACACACACACAAGAGACACAAACACACACACCACACACACACACACACACACACACACACACACACACACAACACACACACACACACACACACACACACACACACACACACACACACACACACACACACACACACACACACACAAGAGACACAAACACACACACACACAAAGCCAAAAAACTAAAAACAAACAAAGAAACAAACAAACAAAAGCGCAATAGAATTCACAAAGGGAAACAAACCGGACCTGAAAATCTCCCCACTAAACCCAAAACAACTAAACAAAATTCTCCACAATTTCAAAAAGCATTCTTATCATAAGCTGAAAAGAAAATGATAAGAAAGAAAACTGGAAACAAAACTAGAAGAAAGAAAGAAAAGAAAGACAACAACAACAACAACATAGAAAAGAAATTTGACATAGGAAAGAAAGAAAGACTGAAAGAACCAAAATTAAAAAAAGCACAAAAATATTAGAGAAAGAAAGAAAAGTACGAAGAAACAAAAGAAGAAACAAGTGATTTAAGATAGGAATATGATCAGAAAAAAAGAACAAAGGAGAAATGGAAAGAAGAATAAAGGAACACCCCCCCCCCCCAAAAAAAAAAAATGTTTTTTAAATTGCGAAAATCGTAACCGAAAAAAACCGAGGACTCTAATATATTATCGAAAAAAAGAAAGATTTTTTTGTGAATGAATGAAACACATTTTCTTTGGTGACATCCACATCTGATTACGACTGAAGGTTTCAACCTTAATTTTAAATTTGTTTTAATCAGATAACACAAAGGCCAAGACTTTAAAATACATATAGCAAACTGCCTGAAAAAAAGAATTCAATCAATTTTCAGTTTAGTGCTCAATTTAAAAAAAAAAAAGAAAATCTGTTCTATTCATGTTTAAGGGTGTGGTTTTTTTTATATATATCTCCAAATCTTGAAGTCTTTCATTGTTGAAAAAACCCACCCCATATTGTTGAAAACGTTATAGAACTAGTTTAACAAAGAGGTTAAAGCTTCTAATGTGCTCAGTCTATAGACAGAATGTTTCACAATGTTCTTTTTCATTTCATGCAATAAGGAAAATCATCTATGAGAAGGTATAGGTGGCTTTGCCCAAAAAGATTTGAGCAGACGTTGAAGAATGGATTGCAGACGTAGTCGTAGTAAGGACAGGGGTGGGGGTCAGAAGTGTGGCCAAAAACTGTGCCAGATATTGCTGTCAGCTAAGTTCCAAGACCTACACTAAAATTTTGTGATGTTGTAGTAAAACGTTGTGTTGAGAATGCCTTCAGCCATGACAAGCTCTTAACTAAGCGACCTGCACACTCCTTTAAAGGAGAAAAAATCCTATGAAATCGGAGTACAGATGCCTTATATTGCAAGGTATTTAAAAACAGTCATAATCGCAAACTTCTCATTTAGTAGTGTGCAATTTCAATCTCACAGTGATTCCCAGGTAGGATATGTGAGTCAGAGTGCATGTACTGTGTCGCCTCCAGTGTGTTAAGCTGGGGAACGCACAACAACAACAGCAACAAAATTCGAATACAAATACTTTATAACCTCAACAATCATTAAGAAAATACGCATGTGCTACAAGCATACTGTCTTCATCGAACGCTCAGACAGCAACTACTGTCTGAAATAATTATGAGCAAAAATGCGTCACGCTGCCGTTAAGCGCCTGACAAGTCAGGCCCAGCGCATCCGACTTCGGTATAAGAGAGAATCGTTATCTTTTCAAGTCTTTCTGGGGGGGAAAAAATGGCAGAATAGTCCAAGCAGGCAGAAAATAGACAAGAAGGAAGTGACAGAAAGATAAAGAACAAAGCAGAAACAAAGAGAGTGATAGAAAAGAGGAAATTTCTAGCGCACAATTTCCAGAAGGT
>CM054143.1:9119987-9122487 GCA_028751875.1 Rapana venosa | reverse complement strand
CATTACCCAACAACCAACCAACCAACCATGTACCCAACAACCAACCAACCAACCATCTACCCAACACAACCAACCAACCATCTACCCAACCACCAACCAACCAGCCATGTACCCAACAACCAACCAACCAACCATCTACCCAACAACCAACCAACCAACCAACCACTAACCATCTACACCAACCAACCAACCAACATCTACCCAAACAACCAATACCACCAACAACCATCTACCCAAAACCAACCAACCAACCATCTACCCAACAACCACCACCACCAACCAACCAAGTACTACCAAACAACCAACCAACCAAACCATCTACCCAATAATCAACCAACCAAACCATCTACCCAACAACCAACCAACCAACCATCTACCCAAACAACCAGCCAGCCAACCAGCAACCATCTACCAAACCAACCAACCAATCAACCATCTACCCATCATCCAACAACCAACCATCTACCCATCAACCAGCCAACCAACCAATCATCTACCCAACAACCAGCCAACCAACCAACCATCTACCCAACAACCAGCCAACCATCTACCCAACAACCAGCCAGCCAACCAGCTAACCATCTACCCAATCAACCAGCCAACCATCTACCAAACAACCAACTAACCAACCAACCATCTACCCAACAAACAACCAATCAACCAACCATCTACCCAACAACCAACCAACAAACCATCTACCCAATAACCAAACAACCAACCAACCATCTACCCAACAACCAACCAACCAACCATCTACCCAACCACCAACCAACCATCTACCCAACAACCAACCATCTACCCAACAACCAATCAACCATCTACCCAACAACGAACTAACTAACCAACCATCTACACAACCAACCAACCAACCATCTACCCAACAACCAACCAACCAACCATCTACCAAACAACCAACCAACCAACCATCTACCCAACCACCAACCAGCCAATCATTTACCCAACAACGAACTAACCAGCCAACCATCTACCCAACAACCAACCTTCCACCCACCCACCAACTAGCCAATCAACCAACCAACCAATCAACTAACCACCCACCACTCACCCACCTACCACCTACTCACCGAACACCTACCCACCAACCCACCAACCATCCAAACAGTTAGCCAACAATCAATCTACTATCCTGTCAGCCACTCTGTTACCAATCAATCAAGCAATCAATCAAGCAATCAATCAATCAATCCATCAAGCAATCAAGAAAGCTCGCATCAAAGAATGGACAACAGGTTTTCAAATTTACACTAAACCTCTGAGAGAAGTGGGAGTGTGTCTCACCTATCTCACCTGTCTGTCTCACCTGCCTCACCTGTGGGTATCACCGAGTTCGGTGTTAGCCGCCACACCCAATGACACCGACATGATCCTCCTTCCTTCCTTCCTTCCTTCCTTCCTTCCTTCCTTCCTTCCTTCCTTCCTTCCTTCCTTCCTTCCTTCCTTCTTTCTTTCCTTCCTTCTTCCTTCCTTCCCTTCCTTCCTTCCTTCCTTCCTTCCTTCCTTCCTTCCTTTCTTTCTTCCTTCCTTCCTTCCTTCCTTCCTTCTCCATCTGCTCCTCCGGTCTTGGCTGTACTTGCCCTGTACTGCTGACTTCATGGCTTCTCACGCCACAGGATTCCGTGATGTTGCCAGTGACCGAAGCTCGGTAGTACGTCTGCCCTTTTTTTGTCCCCTCCGACAGTCTTGCTTTGAAGGACACATTTTCATGAGGGTCTGTATCTTGGTTTCGTAGCGTGTGGCTTACATTATCTTAAGTTGGTTTTTTTTCTTTTACTAAAGTAAAGACCTTTTCTTATTGTCCCCAGTTCGTGTGTTCGTGTAAGGGGTTAAAATATCGGAAAGAGGGAGGGGTGAGTGGGGGTGGAGGGGGGAGGGGAAGGGATGGGGGTAGGGGGGGGGAGGAGATGTGGCCAAGACAAAGGAAATAAAAAGAGAAAGAGAAGAAATGAAGAAATGGGAGTGAAAGGGAAAGTGTGTGTGTGTGGGGGGGGGGGGGGGGGAGGGAAGGGGTGAGGGGAAAGCTAGAGAAAAAGCAAAAGATCAAGAAATAAATGATGAAAAGGAAAGGAGAGAAGACAGGGCAGGGTAGGAGGGAGGGGGGAGGGGGAAGGTAGGAGGAGGAGGAGGAGGGGGGAGGGAGGAGGAGGAGGAGGGAGGGGGGGGGGGAGGAGGAGGAGGAGGGAGGGGGGAGGGTAGGAGGAGGAGGGAGGGGGGTGGGGAGGAGAGGAGACATCGTAACAAGGCAGCTAACAACAAAGGCTTAACAATAATTTTAACAAAAGAAAAGGGAAAACAACCACAAAGAACATAACTCAGTAGGAGAAAAAAAACACACCAAAGCAATAAAAAGAGAATAAAACAGCAAGAAAGACCCGGAAGAAAGGAGGGAAAAAAATACAACCAAAAAAACAAGAAGAAGAAGGAAAAAGACAAACGAGCAGCCAGAGATACAAATTGTTCCACCGGTCATAAACTACAGACT
>CM054143.1:9102487-9114987 GCA_028751875.1 Rapana venosa | reverse complement strand
TATTTTTGTTTCATTCCTCTATTACAAGGATAATTATTATAGAATAATGTGTGTGGATGTGTGTGTATGAGTGTGTGTGTGGTGTGTGTGTGTTTCTGATCCCCACACGCCACGCACAGACACACAGATACAGACATGCACGTACTAAGGCATCCACAGAAATGAAAAAAGAAAACAAAACCACAACACTCTTTCGTGAAAGACTAGCCTGTGACTCAAATTTCATGTGATCTTGCACAATTTTGATGGCCTTGATTTTCTTTTTGATTTTTCAGCAAACACTGTACCCTCTCAGTCTATTCTCATCTGCTAGCTTCCTAACTGCAATAATACGCGGGATCAACACTGTAGAAACACAAGTAATACTCATTTGATGATTATTTCCAACTTTCTCGCGACCACCTGGTATTGCTCTATGTCCTCAATCAAAACAGAAAACCCCCCAAGTACATAGTACTTTATTTTCATGCTTAAAAAAACACACCTGTGAAAATCGCCACAAATGTGTCCGACTTGCACTCTAGAGAACTCTGTTTCATATTATGCGAACATATTCATCAATATCGTGTATCCTTATATCTACTCTTCTTCTCATAGAAGGTACTACATGACCCGCAAGCTCAAACAGGAGTGTAACCTTAACACACACACACAAGCTTAACTAGTGCACTCCCTCCCCACTCTTCCCTTTTCCCTGTCCACCCATTACCTCTTCTTCCCCATTCCTCCCCTTCCTTCCCCTCTCCACCTTCTGTCCACCCTCTCCTCCCCCCCCCCCCCCCCTTCCTCCTCTTCCCCACCCCCTACCCTTCCCCTCACTCCGCCAAACTGTCATTTTCCTATCAATTCTCACAAACAAGAACAGGGTGAAGTCAAAAACTCAATTCTTGCTTCCAAATTCTAAATAATTGCAATCGCTGGCAGTTCTGATTTTATCTCGAAGGCGTTTATGGGGAGAAAAAAAGATTTAAAAGGAAATAAAGAAAAACAAGGAGAAAAAATACACACACAATTCTATCAAACAATCTGTTGATTTTTTCGGTCAGATAGAGAGAGAGTGTGTGAGAGAGAGAGAGAGAGAGAGAGAGAGGAGAGAGAGAGAGAGACGAAGAGAAGAGAGGAGACAGACAGACAGACAGACAGAACAGCAGACAGACAGACAGACAGACAGAGACAACAGACAGACAGAGAGAGACACACACAGAGTCAGAGAGACAGAAAGACAGAGACAGAAACAGAGAGACAGAGACACACACATAGACATACAGAGAGACAGGGAGAGAGATTTTATTCTTTTATTTTGGAGGATAATGGAATAAGCACTTATGTGCTTTTTTACTTCCAGTCCCCGTGTGTATGCGGTTTTGTAAATTTTGTCATCTGTTCCCATCGGCACACAATGGCCTACTCTTTCGAAACGTGGAACGGGATTTAACGTGTGCGCAAGATGTTCTGTGGGCTTTCGCACACGGGGCCTCACAGAGAGAGAGAGAGAGAGAGAGAGAGAGAGAGAGAGAGAGAGAGAGAGAGAGAGAGAGAGAGAGAGATGAGAGAGAGAGAGGAGAGAGGAGAGAGAGAGAGAGAGAGGATGAGAGAGAGAGTTCAAATCAAATCAAATCAAATCAGATCAGATCAGATCAGATCAGATCAGATCAAATTCTTTTATGTCGAGGTTAATGAATAAGCACCCATGTGCTCTTTTGTTTTTTACATCCATTCCCTGCCCTGAGGGATATATGATGATAAGAAAATAAGTCCAATACCCATGCACTCACACAGTAAAGCAAGCAAGCAAGAAACCAGCCAGCCAGCTAATCAGCCAACCAACCTACCAGTCAACGAACAAGCCAGCTATCCAACCAACTAACCAACCATTCTACTGGCTAATCAATCAACTAGCTAGCTAGTCAACCAACCAACCAACCAACCACCCACCAACCAACCCACTAACCAACCAACCCACTAACCATCCAACCACCCACCTACCCACACATCCATCCACCCACTCACCCACCCAAACACCCCACCCACCCATCCAACCAACCAACCAACCAACCAACCAACGCACCAGCCAACCAACCAACCACCCACCTATCCACCCATTCATCCACCCAAAAAAGCCAACCACCCACCCACCCATTCACCCACCCACCCACGCACTCACCAACCCACCCAACCACCCACCCACCAACCAAACAATCAACCACCCACCCACCCACTCACCTACCCAAACCACTCACCCACCTACCCACCCAACCAACCAACCCACAACCCACCCAACCAACGAACCCACCTACCCACCCATCCATCCACCCACCCAGCCAACCAACCAACCACCCACCCAACCAACCAACCAACCAACCCACGAAATGATCAGAGAAATAAACCATGAAAGAAGCAAACAAGCAAGCAAGCAGGCAAACAAGCAACACACGATCTTTGAGGGATGGACTGGAGTCGCAAAGGTAATCGAGCAAGGATAAGGTGGGGGTGGGGAGGCGGGAGTGTGTGTGTGTGGGGTGGTGGTGGTGGTGGGAGTGGTGGGGTGGTGTGGGGTCAGGGGTGGGTGGTGGTGGTGTGGGGGTGAGTGGGAGGGAGGGGAGTTGAGGAAGGGTAGCCTGAAACAAGGAAAATAGGAGAAGTAAAGAGCTGGGGGGTGGGGGAGAGGGGGGAAGAGGGGGGTGGGGGTGGGTGTAGTGTAGGGTGGTGTGTGTGTGTGTGTGTGTGAGTGTGCGTATGTGTGTGTGTTGTGTTTGAGTGTGTGTGTTGTGTTGTGTTGTCTTGTGTTGTTTTGTGTGGTGGTGGTGGTAGTGGTGGCGTGGTATGTGTGTGTGTGTGTGTGTGTGTGTGTGTGTGAAGAGAGAGAGCGGAGAGAGAGAGAGAGAGAGTGAGAGAGAGAGGAGAGAGAGAGAGAGAGAGAGAGAGTAGAGAGATAGATATAAAGAGAGTGTGTGTGTGTGTGTTAGTGTATGTGTGTGTGTGTGTGTTAGTGTTAGTGTTGTTGTGGTGCGTGTGTGAGTGAGTGTGTGTATGTGTTGTGTTGCATGTGTGTGTTGTTGTGGAGGTGGTAGTGATGGTGTGGTGGGTGTGGTGTGTGTCTGTGTGCGTGTGTATGCGCGCGCGTGTGTGTTGTGTGAGTGTGTGTGTGCCTAACTGCTTGTGTCTGTATATATTGGGGTAGGTGGAGAGGGGGGATGAGACAATCCCAAGAAAGTAAATATTGAAAAAGGTATAAAACGTGAATGATGACAAACACAAACAAACAAAAGAAAACAACAAGCATTGTAATTGCCCAGCCGACAACAAAAGCTGAACGATGATTTTTTTAAAGCAAGAATAAACAAGAGGAGAAACTTTTTTTAAAAAGTAGAAAAAAATCTCAAAGGAGAAAGTATTCAAACCCAAGAGAAATAATTATAGATAAGAGAAAACCCTAATGACAGTTTCTTTTTAAAAAAAAGAATCAACAAATTCAAAAGCACTGGCATTGTGAATGAAAAGTTATCAAACAAAGGAAAAAGAGTAGGGAAGAAATAAAAATGATGGAAGAGAAAGAAGCAACAAATGTGCAGAGAGAGAGAGAGATAGACAGATAGAAAGAGAGAGAGATAGAGACATAGATAGAGATAGAGATAGACAGATAGATATAGAAAGAGATAGAGATAGCTAGCTAGAGAGATAGATAGCGAGAGAGAGAGAGAGAGAGAGAGAACTAGATAGAGATAGATAGATAGCGATACATAGATAGATAGATAGATAGATAGATAGATAGATAGAGAGAGAGAGAGAGAGAGAGAGAGAGAGAGAGAGAGACAGATGGAGATACAGAGAGACACATAGAAAGACAAAGAGAGACAGAGACAGAGAGAGAGACAGACAGAGAGACAGAAAGAGAAAGAAACAAAGAAACAAAGAGACCAAAAAAACCCCGAAGCAGACAACAAAGGAAGCATAAAAATGTTCACCGACATTGAAAAAACAAGAATTACAAGCTGCAGGAAACTGAAAACGATCAGAAAAATACAAAACAAAACAAAACAAAAAACAAAAGGAAGGACGGAAGGAAGGAATGGAGATTGAAGAAAAAGAACAAACACCAACACTGTCAGGAAAAAAACGGAGCGAAAGAAAGATGGACACAAAGAACAGGAGGAACAAAACGAAAGACGCTTACTGGGAGAACGAATAAATAACATCTTCTGCAATTACGTTTGATTTCAGGGAGAATATCTCCAACCTTGGATATTTTATCCCCCCGTGGGGATGCCGGGAGTATGTCAGTAATAATAGCATCCCTACCTTCTGGAAATTCTGTGCAACGAATGAAAGAAAAGGTAAAGGTGTCCCTTAACCTACGTGGTGGTAGGGGAGTAAGGCGTCAGAGACCTTAGCTTCTCTAGGGGCCAGCATATCGAGGACGGTGCAAGGAAATACCTCTTTTCTATCCCTCTCTTTGTTTCTGCCTTGTTCCTTTTCGTCCTGTCACCACCTTCTTGTCTACTTTCTGTCTTCTTGGTCCAGTCTCTTGCCTTTTTCTCAAGAAAGACAGAACGTATCAATTCTCTCCCACGCCGAAGTCGGATGCGCTGGGCCTGACTTGTCAGGCGCTTAACGGCAGCGCAAACGTATTTCAGCTCATATGACAGGCAACAATAGTTGCTGTCTGAGTGTTTGAAGAAGAAAAAAGAAGAACTCTGGGATTGGGATAGTTTGATCAGATAATGTTAGGTTGCAGTTTTAGAGAACATCCTGGTAGATTCTTTATGGAGGATTAGTGTTCGTTTCTGTTTTTCAGTTCGGTGTTTATTTGTTCCAGTCTTTTCTAAGCTGGGTTTTAAGCTATTAAATGGTTTATTTTTCCAACGTTTTCATTGTCATTTTTTTCTCCATGTTTTTGTGCTTTGTTTGGTTTTTAGTTATTGCTTTGTAGCTTTTGCTAAAACTTGTTTCATTTTAACAAAACCGTTTGACACTGTGTGTAATTAGATCAATGACAGGTTTAAAGCTTGCGTCAAGCTCAGTTATTAGGTAGAATGTCTAGAAAATTCACGCAACAATGGACATTTTGTGAACGTGCAGTTTATGAAGAAAAAAAAGCAAACGAAAACAATCACGAAGTAGGGCTATATGTTACAGCATCTTACAACACAAATATATAAAAAGCGACCATTAGAAATGTAAAAAAAACCCCAAGAAAGCAACAACGACAAAAAGATACACATTTGACGCAGCAAAACTAGCAGACGTTGCAAACCATAAGAAGCAAATATTCAGCGTAAATTCAGCATAACACAATAAGAAATAAGAAGACAGACAGACAGACAGGCAGACAGGCAAACATTCGTTTTATCTATTTATTTCTGATTTGTTCATTTATTTCGAGGTCAACAGTAAAAGCGCTCATGTGGTTTTTCACATCTAGTCTCCCTGTGTATGCAGTTTTGTATATTATTGTCATCCGTTCCCACCGGCAAAATATTGCCCAGTCTTCCAAAAAGCGGAACAGATTTTAATGTGTGCGCAAGATGCTTTGCGCGCGTTCGCACAAGGAGCATCGGTTGATAGCTTCATTCGAAAATAGATAGATAGACAGACAGACATAATAATAATAATAATAATGTATGGAATTTATATAGCGCTGAATCTTGTAAAGCAACAAATCAAAGCGCTCAGATTTTATTTCATACCACTTTAAGTCACGGCAGATAGACAGACAGAAAGACAGATAGCCAGACAGACAAACAGCCAGACAGGCAGACAGACAGATAGATAGATAGACAGACAGACAGATAGATAAACAGGCAAAACAGATGGTGGGAGAGAGAGAGAGAGACACAGAGAGAGAGAGATAGAAAAAAGACAGAGATAGACACAGACAGAGACAGAGAGATAAATAGAGGGAGACATGACAGACAGACAGAGACGAGAGAAGAGAGACACAAGAAGATAAATGGGGAGAGAAAATAACTAAGAACGAACAAAGAAGAAAAAAAATCACGGAGGAAAATCCAGAAAGAAGGCAAAACAAAAGGAAGTCCAAATTTATTGATAAATAAACAGGACAGAAACAAGAGAGAGAAAAACACAACCCCCCAAAACATTCCACTGATCATAAACTACAGCAAAACCCGAGAATGAAACACTTTATTTTTTATTATAGAAAAAATAGTGTAGAAGAAAGAAGACCAGCCAGCCAGCCTGCCACTCAGCCAGCCAACCAGTCAGTCAGTCAGTAAGTCAGTAAGTCAGTCAGCCAGCTAGCCAGTCAACCAGCCAGTTAGCCAGTTAGCCAGTTAGTCAGTTAGTCAGTCAGTCAGTCAGTAAGTCAGTCAGCCACTTAGTCAGTCAGCCAGACAGTCAGTCAGTCAGTCATCCAGTCAGTCAGTCAGACAGTCAGTCATTCAGTCAGCCAGTCAGTCAGTCATCCAGTCAGTCAGTCATCCAGTAAGTCAGTCAGTCATCCAGTCAATCAGTCAGTCAGTCATCCAGTCAGTCAGTCAGTCAGTCGTACAGTCAGTCAGTCAATCATTCAGTCAGTCAGTCATCCAGTCAGTTAGTCATCCAGTCATTCAGTCAGTCAGTCATTCAGTCAGTCAGTCAGTCAGTCATCCACTCAGTCAGCCAGTCAGTCATTTACAGTCAGTCAGTCAGTCATCCAGTCATCCAGTAAGTCAGTTAGTCATCCAGTCAGTCAGTCAGTCATCCAGTCAGTCAGTCAGTAAGTCATCCAGTCAGTCATCCAGTCAGTCAGTCAGTAAGTCACCCAGTCAGTCATCCAGTCATCCAGTCAGTCAATCATCCAGTCAGTCATCTACAGTCAGTCAGTCAGTCAGTCAGTCATCCAGTCAGTCAGTCAGTCATCTAGTCAGTCAGTCAGTCATCCAGTCAGTCAGTCAGTCATCTAGTCAGTCAGTCAGTCACCCAGTCAGTCAGTCATCCAGTCAGTCAGTCAGTCATCTAGTCAGTCAGTCATCCAGTCAGTCAGTCACCCAGCCAGTCAGCCAGTCAGGGTACACACTTACACACACACACACACACACACACACACACACACACACACACACACACACACACACACACACACACACACACACACACACACACACACACACACAACAAGAAAGATAGAAGTGAGAGGGATAAACATACGGAACACACATCTGATGGCCTCCTGAAACTACCCTTTGAAGGAATAGATAGGGACAGTCAGGAATGAAACCGGATGGTGGAGGTTGTAGTGGTGGTGGTGGTGGTGGTGGTGGTGATGGTGGTGATGGTGGTGGTAGTGGTGGTGGTGGTAGTGGTGGTGGTGGTGGTGATGGTGGTGATGGTGGTGGTGGTGGTGGTGGTGATAGTGGTGGTGGTGGTGGTAGTGGTGGTGGTGGTGGTGATGGTGGTGATGGTGGTGGTGGTGGTGGTGGTAGTGGTGGTGGTAGTGGCGGTAGTGGTGGTGGTGGTGGTGGTGTGGTGGTGGTGGTGTTGTGATGGTGGTGGTGGTGGTGATGGTGGTGGTGGTGGTGGTGGTAGTGGTGTTGGTGGTGGTGATGGTGGTGGTGGTGGTAGTGAAGGTGGTGGTGGTGGTGATGGTGGTGGTGGTGGTGGTGATGGTGGTGGTGGTGATGGTGGTGATAAAGGTGGTGGTGGTGGTGATGGTGGTGGTATGGTGGTGGGGTAGTAATGGTCGTGGTGATGGTGGTGGTGGTGGTGGTGATGGTGGTGGGGGTGATGGTGGTAGTGGTGGTAGTGGTATTGGTGGTGGGTGTGGTGGTGGTGGAGGTGATGGTTGTGGTGGTGTTGATTGTGCTGAGGGTGGTGAGGGTGGTGGTGGTAGTGGGTCATCCTGTCTGAACTCAAAATGGGAAAAAAAAAACCCAAAACAATAACGAATTAAAAGATCCAGGCAAATCACAGTGCCTGTCACACCAACACCCGCCCTCCATCCCTCTCCCCCTTCCCCTCCCCGCCCCCACCCACCCCCCACCCCGATGTCAATATTGTCACAAGATGGCCACAGTCTTTCTTTCTTTCCATCCTATCCCTTCGTCTCTGGCATGGCCTCTACCAAGCAAAAGAATCTGGGAAGGTTTTAGGTAAAGGAGTCCCATAACCTATGCGGTCGTAAGGGAAGCGAGGCATCAGAGACCTCAGCTTCTCCAGGGGCCAGCGTATTGAGGGCGATGGTTCCCATCTCCTCTCCCTCGCTGCTGTACCTTCCCTGACCCTAAAGAGGGCAGGTACCCATTTACAGCTGGGTGAACTGGGGGGAGGGACTGCACTGAAACCAAGGCGCTCGCAAACGGGTCAGCAATCCAAACTGGTAACCACGCTCGATGCTGTTTAACCTTAGCTTGGGGGAAAGCGAGTGCTCTGACCACTGAGCTGTCCTCCCCCCCCCCCCCTTTAAAACTGGACTTGCCAATAATTATGACTGGTGGATAAGTGGATTATTTTATTTTTTGCTGCCTCATCTTCTGTGACGTCCCCCGTCCCACTGTTCTCACGCCGCTCATTCCACTCTCCCCGCCACAGCCATGCCCAGATTTGCTATGTCTCACCCTCAGGGTCGGAAGTCCACAGGGAGCCCATCACTATCAGGCTGCCGTGGGGCCACCAGCCAGAGGAGCCCTGCACTGCTTCTGGGTCACTTTGGTGGTGTTCAATGGTGCCTGTTCTGAGCTAACATACGCAGGACACCACCTACTAAGCCCCCTACTAACGACAGTATTAGCTCAGTCGCGGAGCTAGACTGAGTGAGTTGCCCACCCGAGGCGGCAACCACCACAACGTCCCTCCAACGACCGCCCCCCGCGAACCTCCAACCCCAAAGGCTTTGACACAAACTCACCACAGGCACAGAAGTGTTTGGGCAAACCGAATCTGAGGTCAACATGAGACCAGAGCAACTGGGACCACCGAATTTGAGGCAGTTTTGTATTGCATGATAATCAATGACAATGAGGATGACGTAATGCTCCTGCTGTGGAAGTGCATATGCTTTGAGACTACTTGACAGGGTTGTACTCTACGCTTACTATCATAATATATCCCGGCGTTAACCGGGCCCGAGAGATACAGACACCTGCAGTGTTGGTCAGGTAATTTGAGCAACACTCTCAAACTCGCATCCGTAAAGTGGATGAAGCTCGACTGTGTGGTCCCAGTCTTCCCACTGAGCCCACAGCACACTCACTCTGGGTAGGAGCCGGCCGGAGTCCGAAAAATCCCTATGAACCTTATGGGAATCAAACTCGCGACCTTCCAGTCCGTAACCCAAGGTGCTAACCACTGCGCCATGGCGGCTTGTGGATAAGTGGATTATTGTTGTTGTTTCTAATCAAAGGATAGCGAGTGAGTAAAGTGAGCAGGAGATGGAGATGAGGATAAAAAAAGAAGAAAGACCAAGAGAAAAAGGAGGAAAAGGAAGAAGAAAAAGGGAAAAGGGAAGAGGAAGGGAAGCAGGGAAGGAGTGAGAGAGGGAGGGAGGGAGGGAGAGAGAGAGAGAGAGAGAGAGAGAGAGAGAGAGAGAGAGAGAGGGGAGAGAGAGAGTGGGGGATAAGAAAGCAACTACAAAGGACTTTATTGGTGAGGCCACGACCCCAGACCACAAAAGAGGACATGAAATGAACTTTAACACACCAGAAAACAAATAGCAAACAGTTAGTTGCTATTCACAAGGGGAAAAAAATTGAAATATAAACGTTTTCTTTTGTATGGATAAGGATAATTTGAAAACAAACAAAAAAACCAAAAAACCCAACTGTGGCACTGTTGAACTCTCATCCAATTGAAACACAAAGTCATAGATTCCACACTGTCTTGAGAGAGAGAGAGAGAGAGAGAGAGAGGAGAGAGAGAGAGAGAGAGAGAGAGAGGAGAGAGAGAGAGAGAGGAGAGAGAGACAGAGAGAGACAGAGAGAGACAAAGAGAGACAGAGAGAGAGACGGAGAGACAGAGACAGACACACACACACATATACATGCATGCACACACACATACGCACGCGCACGCGTAAGCTTCAAGATTTCAAGATTCAAGATTTTATTTCAAGAAAAAACCCCGCAAGCGCACATATTAAAATTAGGACATCGGAAATAATTTAGATTAGAAATTTCTCACATAACAACAACAACAACAACAACAGCAACAACAACAACAACAGCAACAGCAACAAAATCACATCAAGATTTACTCTGCTCGAAAGAATACGGAACTGAAGAGGAAGCAAGAACGTCCCTCAATACAAAATAAAAAAAATGTAAACAAGAAAATGAACATAGTGACTTTTATATTTTCACACTTGCACACACAAAATCGAACAAGATAATGAACAGAATGATTTTTATATTTTCTCACACACACATATACACACACAATGTCAAACAAGATAATGAATATAGTGATTTTTATATTTTAACACTTTTAACACTTACCACACACACACACACACATAACACACACACACACACACACACACACACACACACACACACACACACACACACACACACACACACACACACACACACACACACACACACACACACACACACACACGGCTCATCTAGCCAGTGTATTCCATCTCCCCCTCCCTCCTCCCCTATCTTCCCCTGTCCACCAGTTACTTCCTCTCCCCTCCCCACCCCCACTCCCCATTCTTCCTCTTCTCCCCCACCCCACCCACACCACCCTTCCCCTCACACCAAGAGACTGTCATTTTCCTATCAATTCTCACACACAACAACAGCGTGAAGTGAAAAATTCAATTGCTGCTTCCAAATTCTAAATAATTGCAATTGCTGGCAGTTCTGATTTTATCTTAAAGGCTATTATTTAAATTTGTGTGTATTTGAAAATGGAAGAAAGTAAAGAAATTCTATCAAACAATCTGTTGATGTGTCGTAGACACGAAGAGAAAATTCAAATTCCAATTTGTTTTGAAGGTAATAGCCAGAGGCTTCTTTACACCAGGCCCTCATGAATAAAAACAAAACAACCCAACAACCCACCAAACCTACAAAGAAACGAACAAGGCAAAAAAGGCAAACATACTTGAACCTGCAGGTTAATAGACAATACATCGATGAAACAATAGCAAAATCAATCACGAAATCATTTTTTTAACTATAAGCCACTCGGATTATCCAATCAGTTTATTAACGGTTTGCAGACAGACAGACAGAAAGACCGTCACACAGACATTTACACAGACACAGACACAGACCCAGAAAGACATAGGCATGTACACACACACACACACACACACACACACACATACACACACACACACACACACACACACACACACACACACACACACACACACACACACACACACACACACACACACACACACACACACACACACACACACACACACACACACAATCAAACACACGGTTTATCGTCTCATCCGTAAGACTAGCGCCCAGACCACCACTCATGGTGT
Source organism: Rapana venosa (assembly GCA_028751875.1). Taxonomy (NCBI): domain Eukaryota; kingdom Metazoa; phylum Mollusca; class Gastropoda; order Neogastropoda; family Muricidae; genus Rapana; species Rapana venosa. The sequence continues at coordinate 9,103,541 of CM054143.1, read as the reverse complement.
AATGGATGGGGGAAAAGTTTCCGGTCCAAACAGGGTACGAACCACCGCACACTTCAGACCCGGACTTTTCGCTTTCTAGACAGGCGTGTTACCTCTAGACCACCGATTCACACAACAACAGCGTGAAGTCAAAAAATCAATTCCTTGCTTCCAAATGCTAAATAATCGCAATCGCTCGCAGTTCTGCTTTTATCTCGAAGGCTATTATTTAAATTTTGTGTTTTTAAAAATGGAAGAAAGTAAAGAAATTCTTTCAAACAATCTGTGAATGTGTCATAGACACGAAGAGAAAATTCAAACTCGAATAATGTTTTGAAGGTAATAGCCAGAGGCTTCTTTACACCAGGCCCTCATGAATAAAAAACCCAACAACCCACCAAACCTACCAAGAAACGAACAAGGCAAAAGAGGCAACCATACTTGAATCTGCAGGTTAATAGACAATAAATCGATGAAACAATAGCGAAATCAATCACGTAATCATTTTTTAACTGAAAGCCACTCGGATTATCCAATCAGTTTATTATTTTTTAACTATAAGCCACTTGGATTATCCAATCAGTTTATTATTTTTTAACTATAAGCCACTCAGATTAACCAATCAGTTTATTAACGGTTTGCAGACAGACAGACAGACCAACACACAGACATTTACACAGACACAGTCACAGACACAGACAGACAAACACATGTACACACACACACACACACACACACACACACACACACACACACACACACACACACACACACACACACACACACACTCACATATATACACACACATTCACAATCAAACAAGATAATGAACATGGTGATTTTTATATTTTAACACTTACACACATATATACACACATACACGCGCGCGCACGCACACACCCACACCACACACACACAACCCGCTCATCTAGCCAGTGTATTCCATCCCCCCTCCCTCCTCCACTATCTTCCCCTGTCCACCAATTACTTCCTCTCCCCTCCCCACCCCCACTCCCCATTCTTCCTCTTCTCCCCCTCCCCACCCACACCACCCTTCCCCTCACACCAAGAGACT
>CM054143.1:9074987-9092487 GCA_028751875.1 Rapana venosa | reverse complement strand
CTGCCACCTCCTGCACATTTTTTTTCTTTTTTTTTCCCCCCCCCCCCAAAAAAAAAAGAGATTGAAAGTTCAGCCAGAATACAGAATGGAACCGATTTTTTGGTGGTGCTTGTTGACGTCTGCTAACAGGCAACTCTGCAGGTGTCCTGTTTGTTCCATTTTACAATTCATTGTCTGCTCTTATTTATTTTCTTCGTTACAATAATTTTTTTGGAGGGGTAGGGGAGGGGGGGGGGGGGGGGAGGTATGTGAAACAGAGAATTCTCTCGAACGTATTTATAGCTGACCAAGTTTTGTCCAGAAATGTGTGTCCTGTTTATGTTTGTTTTTTGCTGTTTTAATGCTTGTTGTTCGGTAAAGGATGTTTTGCAGATTTGGTAAGACTGGAATTTTTGTTGTTTTGTGTTTGGTTTGGTTATTGGGTTGTTAATGTTTTTTTAAAGGATGTTTACCTCCTTTTCCTGTGGTGGGTGACTGGTTAAAGCGACAACGGTTTAAACGCAAAAGTGGGGTTCTGATTTGTGGGTTTGATTCTCCGTAGCGCTGAGTGATTTAGGGATACATACTTTACAATATCACAGGTCATATTTAGCGCAGACATGCTAGCGCCTTAATCACTGTGATGTCCACACGTGCAAAAATAAACAAAACAAACAAAACACCAGACACCAAACAAAAAAACAAGCAACTCACACCACACCCACTCCCAGAAAAAAATACAGTGAATAAAACTAACAAGCTTACACACCACAAAAATCAACCATGAAGGGTATCGTGTACTAAAACACAACAAACTGACTCTCTCTCTCGTTCTTTGTGCGGGTGGGTGTGTGTGTGTGTGTGTGTGTGTGTGTGTGTGTGTGTGTGGGTGTGGGTGTGGGTGTGGGTGTGAAGCTTGCGATAATACTTAAGGTATTATAACAATTAATACATTCGGTTGAATATAGTTATTAGAGATGCCTTTTCTTCTCTCGGATTTCATTATTGCCTTGTTGCGAAAAGCATATTGTTTAAATTGTGTTCATACTGTGCTCCTTGCCAAAAAGTATGTATTGTTAATGGCAATAAATTACTTTCAGTGTTCAGTGTTCTCTCTCTCTCTTATATCAGTGTTCAGTTTAGGTAGAGAAACATGCAATTCAATTCCATCCAAAGACTTAATTATCTCAGAGACAGAGAAATTCAGGAGGATTTCAAGCCATATATAAAAACAGTAAACATGTAAACATAATATCACAGGGGGCAAAGTACCACAGTACAGTATCCGAACATCAGCATGCACCCATCATAATAAAAACAACAACAAAAAGCACACACAAACCTCACCCACGTAAACTCACAGTTGTGTGCGCACCAGTACGCTCACGCATCCACATACACACTCACACGCAGCCAGGGCGCCCACGACATCACACACACACACACACACACACACACACACACACACACACACACACACACACACACACACACACACACACACACACACACACACACACACACAGAAACACACAATCACACACACACAATCACACACACACACACAATCACACACACAAACACACAGACACACACACAATCACACAGACACACACACAATCACACACAGAGGCACACGCACACATGGGAAACATTCACAAACATGCGCACGCACTTTTATGTCCTTCGGATGAGACTACAAACCGAAGTCCCGTGTGCGAACGCACGCAGAACATCTTGCGCACACGTTAAATCCTGTTCCGCCTTTCGTAAGAGTAGGCCATTATGTGCCGGTGGGAACATATGACAGAATTCACATCCGCATACACACGGGGACTGGATGTAAAGAGCACATAAGTGCTTATTCCATTATCCTCGATTTAAAAATAAAATAGAATAAATGATTAAATAAATGACATAAACAAAAATTGCTATTACTTGTTGTACAGTAAGACAAATATCAATTAAATGAATACTCTATTCTATTAACATTTTGAACACAGTCTTTTAAAAGAAAAATACCATCACGAACATGTCTCTCCGCTATGACTTGCTCTTGCAATGCTATCTCTTCGGAAAATAACCCACCCCAACCCACAATAACCTACAATAACCCACAATGACCCACAATAACCCCAAATAACCCAAATAACCCACAATAACCCAAATAACCCAAATAATCCACAATGACCCCAAATAACCCACAATAACCCACAATAACCCAAAATAATCCACAATGACCCACAATAACCCGACAACACCTGAAGCTAAATTATCACCTGAAAAATTATTGCTGCTAGAGTAACTATTAATTTATAAATCTAACACACTGCGCGCAAATCCAACATCACTTCAATCAAGAGCGCTAAATTTAACACGTCCCTTCCATTTATCTAGTAGTCCAAGTGGGGTCAGTTCCTGCTATAACAATTAGCATCAGCTGGGATTGGAATGGACAGCAGCTGAGAGTAGCTGAAAGTATGGGGAAACTGACCACAGCTGTGTGCTAATAGACATAATAAGAAGAAGAAGAAGAAGAAGAAGAAGAAGACTACTACACTGCTTTAATACTACTAACTAACTACTATACTATACTATAATATACTACTACTACTAACTAAACTACTACTATATATGACTTACTACTATACTCTCCCTCTCTCCTCTACTAATGTACTATTATACTAGCTATCTTGTAAACTACAACTACAACTACCTACTAATGACTACTACTAATGTATGAATTTTTATGTGAATCTTGTAAAGCAACAAATCAAAGCGCTCAGATGACATTAAAAAAATTGTTTTTAAAATTTATTTATGCGTGTGTATGCGGTTTTTAAAAAAAAATTTGTCATCTGTTCCCCCGGCACACAATGGCCTACTCTTTCGAACAGCGGAACAGGATTTAACGTGTGCGCAAGATGTTCTGCATGCGTTCGCACACGGGGCCTCGGTTTCTAGTCTCATCCGAAGGACTTTGACATTCAGTTCGATTTTTGGGGGTCAAACTGGGAAGAAAGGGGCGAGGCTGGGAATGGAACCCAGAACCTCACGGTTTACTTGTTGGCAGGCAAACGTCTTAACCATCCTGCCACCTTCCTTCTACATATCCTAAGACGGAATGCGGCTACCTCCATGGAAGGTTAAAACCCAAAAAGAACACACCAGTCACATACACAAAATCTCACCATTGGTGAACCTCGAGCTCTAATCCAGGCACGAAAAGAACCTAATCTAATAATGGATAAAAAACAGAACAAAAATTCGAAAAAAAGCTCTAAATGAACGAATAGATAGGTAAAGAAATAAACGGTTAAATGAATATATCAAGAGATGAAATGATAGTGTCTCTCTCTCCTCTCTCCTCTCTCTCTCTCTCTCTCTCTCTCTCTCTCTCTCTCTCATCTCTCTCTTCTCTCTTTGTCTCTCTCTCTCTATCTCTCTTTCTCTCCCTCTCTCTCCCACCCCCTCCCTCTCTCTCTCTCTCTCTCTCTCTCTCCTCTCTCTCTCTCTCTTTCTCTCCCTCTCTCTCCACCCCCTCTCTCTCCCTCTCTCTGGAAACAGATGACAAAATTTACAAACCGCATACACACGGGGACTGGATGTAAAAAAGCACATGAGTGCTTTTTTCCATTATCCTCGATATAAAAGAATAAATAGAAAAGATTTTTTTTAAATCTCTCTCTCTCTCTCTCTCTCTCCTCTCTTTCTCTCTCCCTTTCTCTTCTCCCTCTCTCTCTCTCTCTCTTCTCTCTCCATCCTCTCTCTCTCTCTCTCTCTCTCTCCCCCTCCCTCTCTCCCCCCCTCCCTCTCTCTCTCTCCCTCTCTCTCTTGCTGCCTCATCTTCTGTGACGTCCCCCGTCCTGCTGTTCCACACGCCACTCATCCCAATCTCCCCGCCACAGCCATACCCAGATTCGTTATTATGTCTCATCCTCAGGGTCGGAAGTTCACAGGGAGTCTATCAATATCAGGCCTGCAGTGGGATAAAGCAACATTCTCCTAACCAACGCAAAATAAAGACACACAAAACCCGGTTGGCATGCAGATAGCACAACTCTTAATCTAATTCGCTGGTCTCCCTATTTCTTAACAGTTACAGGACTGCTGTTTTGTTCAGAGCGCGCGTACCATAAATCTCCATTATCAAACACAGCCCAAGTTTGGATACAAGGCGTGATATATGATAGCAGGACTGAGGAGAAAGTCAAGTTGAAGGTTAAAGTGTCCCATAACCTATAAGGTCGTAGGAGAGCCAGGCGTCAGAGACCTCAACTTCTCTAGTGGGCAGCATAGATTTTGTCTGCAGCGCACTATGTTTGTAATATCTGTTTGTTTAAACTATTGATTATTCATCATTGATTGCATGACTGTGTAAGATTAGGTTGAATGCATGGCTTTGATTTGTCTTTTGCAAGATATAGCGCTATATAAGTTCCATCTATTATCATAATTATTATTATTATTATTATTATATTGAGGGCGGCGCCCATCTCCTCTCCCTCGCTGCTGTACCTTCCCTGACCCTAAAGAGGGCAGGTACCCATTTACAGCTAACGGTCACCTATCCAAGTGGTAACCACGCTCCATGCTGTTTAACAAACACTCTCGTCCTTCGGATGAGACTATAAACCGAGGCCCCGTGTGCGAACGCATGCAGAACATCTTGCGCACACGTTAAATCCTGTTACGCTGTTCGAAAGAGTAGGCCATTGTGTGCCGGTGGGAACAGATGACAAAATTTATAAAACCGCATACACACGGGGACTGAATGTAAAAAACCACATGAGTGCTTATTCCATTATCCTCGATATAAAATAATAAATAAATAAAATAAATAATTAATATGGCTGGGGGAAAGCGAGTGCTCTGACCACTGAGCTATCGCGTCCCCTGAAGAGAAAGTAGAGGGTCTAACAATAAAGTAGATGAAGTAGGCCTCGCTTTTATCACACCGTCTACAGCTCACTTCACAGACCTTGAATATAAAAGGAAATTATACAATGTAGATTAAGTGGAGGCAGATAAGAAAAAAAGAAACTCTAAACAAAAAGTCAAAGAGTTGCTGTGTTTTCAAATGAATCAACATTGCAACAGCAGAGAGAGAGAGAGAGAGAGAGAGAGAGAGAGAAGAGAGAGAGAGAGAGAGGAGAGAGAGAGAGAGAGAGAGAGAGAGAGAGAGGAGAGAGAGAGAGAGAGACAGACAGACAGACAGACAGACAGACAGACAGAAATGAAAAACAGCAGCTAAAAACATAGAGACTAAATGTAAAAGTTTACACACACACAACCCCACACACACACACACAACACACACACACACACACACACACACACACACACACACACACACACACATCTAGAAACATTTTGAAGCATAGATCAGATTATCAAAGATATGACAGATATCCAGCTATATATGATAATCTTAACTATACTTCAAAATGTTTCCAGATTTGTGTAGTTATACATTTGCCAAAATCACCCCAGGGATATCCTAAACGTCTGTGTTACATGTATGTATGTGTGCATTAAGTCCAGTTAGCACACTGTGTGTGTTGTGTGTGTGTGTGTGTGTGTGCGTGTGGTGTGCATTAAGTCCAGGTTAGCACTCTGCGTGTAAGTGTGTGTGTGTGTGTGTGCGTGTGTGTGTGTGTGTGTGTGTGTGCGCGCGGCGTGTGTGTGTGTGTGTGCGTGTAAGTGTGTGTGTGTGTGTGCGTGTAATGTGTGTGTGTGTGTGCGTGTAATTGTGTATGTGTGTGCATTAAGTCCAGGTTAGCACTGATTGTGTGTGTTAGTTTATGTGTCTGTACTGTGTGTATGAGTATGTGTGCTTGTACTCTGTGTGTGTGTGTGTGTGTTGTGTGTGTTGGTATTGTGTGTATGTGTCCGTTTGTGTTTTTATACTCTGTGTGTGTGTTCGCGCGCGTGCATAAATGCGCGCGCGCGTGTGTGTAAGCGTAAGTGTATGTGTATGCGTGTATTTTCGGTCATGTCTGTGTACGTGCATTTACGCATGAGCGCGCTTCGGCACACTCATGTATGTCTGTGTGTGCGTGCACGCGCATATGCACAAGTGTGTGCGTGTTTGGATGATTTGCAATTATATAGCTGGATATTCACAAGATTTTGACCAAGTCTTTTCTTATTTTTGTCTATTTCTTTTGCACCTTGTATTTGCAGCAGGCGATTAACTTTAACGTTCTTATCAAGGAAGTAGATGAATTCAGTCGTTTCAGTACTATTTGTTTTTTCATCGAGTTTAGTTTTCTGTGGTGTTGGTTGTTGTTGTTGTTGTTTTATTTTGTTTCCTTTAACTGAAGCGCGCGTGAATTGAAGTCTTGTGTTTTTGCACCTTCAGTGTGAGGACTTGAATGAATGAATAAATGAATCTGTAATTTATAAAGCGCATTAAAAACCAAACCAAAGCGTAGGCATGATAGCAAAGTGAGAAGTACATCGCTAAATTGCATTTGTGTGTGTGTGTGTGTGTGTGTGTGTGTGTGTGTGTGTGGTGGAGAGAGAGAGAGTATGTGTGTGTTTTGTGTATGTCTGATGTATGTGTAATAAATATATATTTATATATATAATATATATAATTAATATATATATATATAATATATGTGTGTGTGTGTGTGTGTGTGTGTCTGTCTGTCTGGAAGGTGGCAGGATGGTTAAGACGTTTGCCTGCCAACAAGTAAACCGTGAGGTTCTGGGTTCGATTCCCAGCCTCGCCCTTTCTTCCCAGTTTGACTAAAAATCGAACTGAATGTCAAAGTCCTTCGGATGAGATAATAACCTGAGGCCCCGTGTGCGAACGCATGCAGAACATCTTGCGCACACGTTAAATCCTGTTCCGCTTTTCGAAAGAGTAGGCCATTGTGTGCCGGTGGGCACAGATGACAAAATTTACAAAACCGCATACACACGGGGACTGGATGTAAAAAAACAACAACACATGAGTGCTTATTCCATTATCCTCGGTTAAAAAAAAAGTCATCGCATCTGAGCGCTTTGATTTGTTGCTTTACAAGATTCAGCACTATATAAATTCCATACATCTTCATTATTATTATCATTATTATTATTATTATTATTATTATTATTATTATTATATTATTATCATGTTCAGGCTGATTCGCACCGTCCGCAAAACGTGCAAAAAAGACAACACAGCAACAACCAAAAAGCTATGTGCCCATGTCAGTCTGTCCATCCGTTCTGCTCTCTTCTCCCCAGCTTCTTGTTTTAGGTCCCTTCTTTCAAACCCTGGTTTGATTTCATTTCGCTTCCTCTGATTTATACCATTTTTCATTTTCATTATGTTTTCATGTTCATTTTCATGCCACTTTAAGTCGCGGCAGATTTCAATGGTGAAAGACAGTTGATTCTAGTGCGATTTAGGATTAAAAAAAAAAAAGTTCTGATATTTGATTGTGTATAAATCTCTTCTTACTTACAATTTTTTGTCAGCTGACATGTTTGCAATGTGAGAACACTAGTCCTGGCTCGACTGTAATAATTCGCAAGTATGGGGTGATGGTAATGAGAGTGATTAAGGAGGGGGGGGGGGGGGTAAGGAGATCAGTAGTGTACTGAGTTAACTCCCACTAAATGGACTTTGGCTAAACAGACGTGTGAAGTGTGGAAGCGAGACAATGAGTATGGAGGGGCGTGGGTGTGAACGTAACCTGCCCTATGGGCATTTTTGTTGTTGTTTTGCTATCATCGTTGACCCACCAGTGTGTTTGGACAAAAATTAAATTAAAACCTTGTGAGTTCATGGAGTGTTTTCATCTAACCCCCCCCCCCCCCCCCCCCGCCCCTTCCCCCTTCCCCCGTCACACACACACACCTCCTTCTATCTCCAGCACATAACAAACTAGATTGGTCAGGATGAGTTGTATCAATACTGGGCTTACATCAGTATTACGACACCAAGAATAGTGAAAAAATTATATTCAAAATAGAAAAGAGGAGATAGATTCAGTAACGCTATGGTTTTTCTTTTTTGATAAGCACGCGATGGAAGAGACTGGAAAAACAACAACCATGGCTATTATTATTTATTATTATTATTATTATTATTATTATTATTATTATTATTATCATCATCATCATCATCATCATCATCATCATCATCATCATCATCATCATCATCATAGTAGTAGTAGTAGTAGTAGTAGTAGTAGTAGTAGTAGTAGTAGTATCATCACCATTATTATTATTATCATCATCATCGTCGTCGTAGTCATCATTATCATTATCATTATCATCATCATCACTACTACTACTACTACTACTGCTGCTGCTACTACTACTACTACTACTACTACTACTACTATCAACATCATTATTATCATCATCATCATCATCATCATCATCCTCCTCCTCCTCCTCCTCCTCCTCCTCTTCCGCCTAGTATGACCCTGACCTTTGTGACAAAGAAACCGCAGAAGTATTGAAAAAGAAACTGCTTCCTCAATCCCCAGGCCACACACGTCAAACATCCCCCTACTCCCCACTCCCCCCTCCAACTTCCCCCCCACCTCCACCCCCAACCTCCCTCATATCCTGTCATTTGCAGACACGCACATCCGGCACACGCCACTTTGACCTTCACCTTTTGAGGCCTTCCTGCTTATCTGCATAGAGTTCATTTCCTGTTTTATGAAGGCAGTGTGGGAGGCAGCTAGCCCGAAACGACAGATAATAATAATAATAATAATATATTAATAATGATGATAACAACAACAATAATGATGATGATAACAAGAACAAGAACAACAATAATAATAATAATAATAATAATAATAATAATGTATGGAATTTATATAGCGCTGAATCTTGTAAAGCAACAAATCAAAGCGCTCAGATGACTTTTTTTTAAAAATCGAGGATAATGGAATAAGCACGTATATGCTTTTTTAGTTCAGTCCCTGTGTGTATGCGGTTTTGTAAATTGTTGTCATCTGTTCCCACCGGCACACAATGGCCTACTCTTACGAAAAGTGGAACGGGACATAGCAGAGATAAGGCTGAAAGAGTCGAAAACAAACCAAGGCTGGAGTATACCCCATAATAAAACAACAATTTTAACTCATAGCAGACTTAAAAATAGCCATACTCATCCAAAATTGTTCTCCCCCCCGTGTTAGTCTAAATAGCATCCCCACATTCTGGAAACTCTTTGTTATGAATTTCCTCTTTTCTATCCCTCTCTTTGTTTCTGCCTTGTTCCTTTTTCTTCCTGTCACCTCCTTCTTTGTCTATTTTCTTGCCTTCTTGGTCCATTCTCCCGCTTTTTCTTTTTTTTTCCCCCCAGAAAGACTTAAAAGATAAACAATTCTCTATTATGCCGAAGTCAGATGCGCTGGGCCAGACTTGTCAGGCGCTTAACGGCAGCGTGACTCATTTTCGCTCATATGACAGACAACAATAGTTGCAGTATGAACCTTCGACGACGAGGAAGAAGAATTGAAAATGGTGGTTGTGGTATTTTGTCTACGTCATTTATTTGTTCTTGACAATTTGTTGAGTTGGTGTTTTTTTTAAGCGTTATCAAAAATTTTCAACACATTTTTTTCTTTACACATCGGCTCTTGTAGCGTGTATGAAATAAGGTTTTTGTTTTTGTTTTTAAAGATTAGCCCTAACTTGACCTTTCATGTGGCAGACTTTGTTACATTTCTTCTGTCTTTTTTTCCCGCCCGTCTTTGTGTCTTTTCTTTTGTCTGTTTGTGTAATTATCTCCCATACATCTAAACAGTTCTGTCCCTTTCTCTCTTTCTCTCTCTTTCTCTCTCTCTCTCTCTCTCTCTCTCTCTCTCTCTCTTCTCTCTCTCTCTCTCTCTCTCTCTCTCTCTCTCTCTCTCTCTCTCTCCTCTCTCTCTCTCTCTCTTTCGTGTGTGTGTGTGTGTGTGTGTGTGTGTGTTGTCCTCCCCCCCCCCCCCCCCCCCGTCCATCTCATTTAATTTCATTTATATTTCATTTATACCACTTTAAGTCGCGCAGATTTCTCTGCATGAAATTCGGGCTGCCCTCCCCGGGGAGAGCACGTCGCCACAAGAGCAGCGCCACGCCCCTTTTTGTGTGTCTGCAACTGTATTTTTGTTTCCCTATCAGAGTAGCTTTTTTCTACGGAATTTTGCCAAGGGCAACTCTCTTGTTGCCGTGGGTTCTTTTACGCGCGCGGAATAATTTTGTGTAACACACGGGACCTCGGTTTTTCGTCTCATCCGAAAGACTAGCGCCCAGACCACCACTCATGGGGTAATGGATGGGGGAAAAGTTTCGGGCCCATACAGGATTCGAATCACCGCACACTTCCGACCCGGACTTTTCGCTTTCTAGACAGGCGTGTTACATCTAGACTACCGATACATTCTATACTTTTCTTCCTTTCCCTCCCTGTCTCCTCTGTGTGTGTGTGTGTGTGTGTGTGTGTGTGTGTGTGTGTAAGTAATACTGTTTCCATCATCGTCGTCGTCAGTATATATATATATATATATATAATTTTTTTTATTTTTATTTTTTTTTTGCCACAACTCCGAGACTCACAAATGATGGGATTTTTGTGTATGCGACCGTTTTTTGTTGTTTTCTTTAGCCCACCATGAAAGGAACCACAATCCATCTTCGGAGATTTTTCTTGACTTACCTTTTGTTTTAATCCAGCCCCTCAGTCTGTCTGTCACTCAGTCTGTCTTGTCTGTCTGTCTGTCTTGTCTGTCTTGTCTGTCTGTCAGTATCCGTAAGCGGCAACACACAGGTGTGCCAGCGATGCGTGCTTACGTGCAAACTTTTGCAAAATATGCTGGGTGAGTGGGGTGTGGGGTTGGGGGGTGGATGGGTTGGGGGTGGGGGTTGGGGGGAGGGGGGTGGAGAGGCGGGGTGCCCGCAGTACACTGCGTGTGAATGAATGGCTTTTGAATAAGTTAGCGTGAGGGAAGCTGTTTCTAACCCCACACCCACTCCCTTCTCTCCCCCCCCCCTCTCTTCCCCAGAACCAACGAACAAAAGAGAGCGTAGAAAGGGTCCCTTACAAAGGCCACCTACCTGGCCCCTAAAAAGGATTTCTGAAAATCCTGTGTGTAGGGGTTGTATGACTAAACCCCTAACATTCGGTAAGATCCGTGTTTCCCAAGCATGCATCTGGTGTTACAATGTGTTGTTGCAATTATAACTGGATTGAAAGTGTGTGTGTGTGTGCTGTTTGTGTGGTGTGTGTGTTGTGTGTGTGTGTGTGTGTGTGTGTGTGCGGTAGTAGTATGTATGTGTGTGTCGTATGTGTGTTGTGTGTCTGTGTGTCTGTGTGGTCATCTATCTATTGTCTATCTATCTATCTATCTTATACGTCGTCTATTATCTTCTATGTTCTATATATCTATTATATATGTATCATGTCTGTCTGTCTATCTATTATCTATCTATCTATATCTATCTATCTAGCTACTATCTATCCATATATATATAATATATATATATACATAACTACATACATATTCATACATACTACATACATACACACACCACCCATATATATATGTATATATATATGTTATGTATGTATATGTTGTATTATTATGTATGTATATATGTATATGTATGTATATGTATATATATATATATATATGATACATCATACATACATACATACATCATACATAATATATACATACATACATAATCATACATACAACAACACACACACACACAATATATATATATATATTATATATATATATATATATATATATATATATATATATGTATATATATATGTGTATGTATGTATATGTGTGTGTTGTATGTATGTAGGGTATGTATGTATGTATTATGTATAATGTATGATGTATGTATGTATGTATGATGTATGTATGTATGATGTATGTATGTATGATGAATGTATGATGTATGTATGTATGTATATGTATGTATGTATGATGATGTATGTATGATGCATTTAAGTGTGTGTGTGCATGCGTGTGTATATGCATACGTGTGTGTGTGTGCATGCGTGTGTATGTGTGTGTGTGCGCGTATGTGTGTATTTAAATGTAAGTAAGTAACACTGTCTCCATCGCCACTGTCAACAGTAGGAGCTCCACGCAATGCCACCAGGATTCGCCATCTTTCTCTGTCTCTGCTGAGTTCTACAATCTTCTGTAGCCACCCCCCCCCCCCCCCCCCCCCCCCCCCCCCGTCTCCTCCGACCACTGACCTCAATGATGCTGGCGATGTAGGATGTTGGTCGTCTGCCTCTTTTCCTTCTGCCCTCAACCTTGCCTTGGAGAACTGTCGTCGTCAGATGTTTCAGTGTGGTCTGTTTGCATGGCCAACATATCTCAGTCTGCGTTTATCAATTTTAGCGAAACATTTGCCTTGGCAGTGAAAGTTCATCAAGAATGCTTTGATTTGTTCTTCTGTCTGACCAACTGACTCTTAGAAGTTGCCTGTAGAACCACATTAATTTTTGTCTGCGTTCATTTTGTCTCTGTCCAGTTTTCCTGGTGTCCAGGCTTCTGACCCATACAGCAATACAGGCCAGATTAGTGTTTTGACCATTCTTATTTTCAGATATTCAGGTATAATAATAATAATAATAATAATGATAATGATAATGATAATAATAATAATAATAACAATAATAATAATAATAATAATAATAATAATAATAATAATGTATGGAATTTATATAGCGCTGAATCTTGTAAAGCAACAAATCAAAGCGCTCAGATGACAATTTATTTTCTAATCGAGTATAATGGAATAAGCACTCATGTGCTTTTTTTTTTATATATCCAGTCCCCGTGTGTATGCGGTTTTGTAAATTTTGTCATCTGTTTCCACCGGCACACAATGGCCTACTCTTTCGAAAAGCGGAACAGGATTTAACGTGTGCGCAAGATGTTCTGCATGCGTTCGCACACGGGGCCTCGGTTTATAGTCTCATCCGAAGGACTTTTTTTTTTTTGGTCAGAGGTATGCCTCTGTCTTTTCAAACGTTGTTTAACTGAATTATCTTTTTCTTGGCCATTTTGATTCTAGCCAAGAACATATGCTTCTCTGTTAAAAAGCCCAAATAATACTATGTGAAATTTTGAAAGTATTCCAGATCTGTTCCATTGATTTTGATATTGTGAGGGGGGAATGCACTATACCCTTCATGTGCATCGCTTTGGTCTTTTTTTGGTATTGCACTTAAGGCCAGCAGTGTTGCCCTCTGCGTGGACTCTGTAGAGAATGCTTCTTATGCTTGTGGTATCATTGGCCATGAGGGCTGTATCATCAGCGTTTCTGAGATTTATGATGTTTCTGCCTCCTGTATTATAATATTAGTGGATAGGTGGTCTAGAGGTAACGCGCCTGCCTAGAAAGCGGAAAGTCCGGGTCGGAAGTGTGCGGTGGTTCGAATCCCGTTTGGCCCCGAAACTTTTCCCCTCCCCATCCATTAGACCATGAGTGGGGGTTTTGATGCTAGTCTTTCGGATGAGACGAAAAACCGAGCTCCTGTGTGTTACACATAGTTATCAGCGCACTTTAAAAAAAACAACAACCCACGGCAACAAGAGAGTTTGTCTCTGGCAAAATTCTGTAGAAAAAAGACACTGTGATAGAGAAACAAATACAGTTGCAGACAGAAAAAAAAGGGGATGGCGCTGCTCTTGTGGCGACGCGCTCTCCTCGGAGAGAACAGCCCGAATTTCACCTAGAGAAATATGCTTTGCCTTAAATTGGTATGAACATAAAAATAAATGTCATACTATTTTACATGTAACGAATACAATTGCACTTAAAGATAGAGTGAATGTCTTTAAAAGACGACATTCATTTGTGGGGCAGATTTTTCTCCCCGTTTACTCGGCTAGGGCCCTGAGGTTCCTCAATAGTGAGATTTTGCGTATTTATTTATTTATTTATTTTATTTTATTTATACCACTTTAAGTCACGGCAGATTTCTCTACGTGAAATTCGAGCCGCTCTCCCCGGGGAGAGCGCGTCGCCACAAGAGCAGCGCCACCCATTTTTTCCCCCCTCCTGTCTGCAACAGTATTTGTTTCCCTATCAGAGTGGCTTTTTTTCTACAGAATTTTGCAAGGGACAACTCTCTTGTTGCCGTGGGTTCTTTTACGTGCGCTGAATAAATTTGTGTAACACACGGAACCTCGGTTTATCGTCTCATCCAAAAGACTAGCATCAAAACCACCACTCATGATCTAATGGATGGGGAGGGGAAAAGTTTCGGGTCCAAACGGGATACGAACCACCGCACACTTCCGACCCGGGCTTTTTGCTTTCTAGACAGGCGCGTTACCTCTAGACCACCGATCCACCGGAACCTTTTTTTTTGCCCACCATGAAGGTAACCGCATTCCGACTTCGGGATGCATGCTGGGTATGATGCATGGTGTTTCCACAACCCACCAAACGTTGACAGGAATTACGGAATCTTAAACGTGCATATTTAATCTTCTTCATAAGTATGTGATTCACATACACGAAGAGAATTAAGGCACTGGCAGGTCTGCACTTGAAGTTGACCTGGCTGGGAGACCGTAAAAAAAAAAATCTCCATCCTCAATTCACCAGATGCTGCAGAGATTCAAACCCACGACTTCATGGTCCCATGGGAATGAAGTCGATGGTCTTAACCACTCGGCTATGCTGTCTCTCACGGGACAGAGAAATATTGCTGAATAGCCTATACACCAGTAGGCGATGGGATAGCTCAGTGGTCAGAGCATCCGCTTTCACCAAGCTAAAGTTAAGCAGCATTGAGCGTGGTTACCACTTGGATGGGTGACCGTTTGTGCGCCTTGGCTTCAGTACAGTCCCCCAGTTCATCCAGCTGTAAATGGGTACTTTGCCATCTTTAGGGTCAAGGCAGGTAAAGACAGATCTTTTCGTATTGTATTGTGTTGCATTGTATTGTATTGTATTGAGACTGTAAACCAAGGTTCCGTGTGCGAACGCACGCAGAACATCTTGCGCACACGTTAAAACCTGATCCGCTTTTCGGAAGAGTAAGCCATTGTGTGCCGGTGGGAACGGAGGACATTTACAAAACTGCCTACATACGGGGACTGGATTTTTAAAAAAAAGAAGCACATGCATGCTTATTCCGTTGTCCTCGAAATAAAAGAATAAAATAAAAATGCACTTGCTGGCCCCTTTAAGGAAGCTGAGGTCCCTGACACCTCACTCCTCAAAGAGAGCATAGGTATGGGAATACTGTACCTTATAACCACCACCCCTACTACCAACCCTTCCACACCCTCCCAACCCCTCCCATCCACCCACCCACGTCAACGCAAAAAAAAAAAAAAACCCAAACAAACCACACACCACCAAATCTACGGCATATGATTTTTTTGTTATTCAATTTTATTTCCTTTAAACAAGCAGGTTTGTTTTTTTCCACCTTAAAACTGAATAAAATATACAACACATATAACAACACATATGACGCACACATCACAAAAATAATCATGAACATTTTACGTGTCGTTTAATCAATACTGTTCTTTATACCAGTGGAGTTTCCCCAGTTCCCCCAGCTGTAAATGGGTACCTGCCCTCTTTAGGGTCAGGGAAGGTAAAGCAGCGAGGGAGAGGAGATGGGCGCCGCTCTCAACATGCTGGCCCCTAGAGAAGCTGAGGTCTCTGACGCCTCGCTCTCCTACGACCACATAGGTTATGGGACACCTTTACCTGTTCACCTTAATCAACAGAAAAGAGCAGCTTCTAGGTTCGCTAGCCACTGTGTTCTAGTCTGCGAAACAGAACATTAATGTGCATGTCCACAGTAATAATCTTACAGACAATCGATTTTCAAGACAGAATGAGTGAATGAATGATCTTTAATACGCAAGGATGTTAGATGTTAGTCCAAGCCTAGTCTTATAATCTGTCCTTTTAAAAAATACATCAATCATAAGAGCATGTATCAATCATAAAAACACATATCAATCATAAGAACAAATACAAATTATACAACATAAACCGATTATAATAATATATACCAATTATAACAATATATAGCAATCATAACAACATAAATCACAACAACACATACCTATCACAACAACATTATACCAATCATTACAACATACACCAACCATAACAACATACACCAATCATAACAACATAAACCAATCATAACAGCATTATACCAATCATAACATCATATACCGATCATAACAACATACACCGATCATTACAACATACACCAACCATAACAACATACACTAATCATAACAATATATACCAATCATAACAGCATTATACCATAATAACATCATATATCGATCATAACAACATATACCGATCATAACAACATATGCAAATTATGACAACAGATAAAAGGTAAAGGTAAAAACGGGACAGGATAGCTCAGTGGTCGGAGCACTGGCTTTCCCCCAGCCAAGTTAAGCAGCGTCGAGCGTGGTTACCAGTTGGATGGGTGACCGTTTGCGCGCCTTGGCTTCAGTACAGTTCCCCAGTTCACCCAGCTGTAAATGGGTACCTGCCCTCTTTAGGGTCAGGGAAGGTAAAGCAGCGAGGACAACAGATACAAATTATAAAAACGCACAATATGAAAAAAAAATCATTAAAACAATGGAAGGAAAAAGCCTTCACACAAAGTACTGAAGCATGCACAAGAAACTCTTAAAATTTTAAAGACACAAGCAGGCCACTATCAATCTACTCATCTGTAATACACACACACACACAATCCTGTTCCGCTTTTCGTAAGAGTAGGCCATTGTGTGCCGGTGGGAACAGATGACAGAATTTACAAAACCGCATACACACGGGGACTAGATGTAAAAAAGCACATAAGTGTTTATTCCATTGTCCTCGATATAAAAGAATAAAATAAATACATAATTAAAATAAATAAAACACACACACACACACACACCCCACACACACACCACGCACGCACGCACACACAACACACACACTCACACTCACACACACACACACACACTCACACACACTCACTCACACACACACACTCACACACACACACACACACACACACACACACACACACACACACACACACACACACACACAAAAACACACACAATATATATATATATATATATATAAAATTTATATATATATAAATAATCTATATAATTTTTATGATGGGAATGAAGTTGTAACTGATGACCTGCACTTGTTTTTCCTCACTATATTTTGTCAATTATCTATAACTATCTATCTATCTATCTATCTATCTATCTATCTATCTATCTATCTATCTATCTATCTATCTATCTATCTATCTATCTATCTATCTATCGATCGATCTATCTATCTATCTATCTATCTATCTCGCGGAGACTGTATGCAAAAAAAGCGCACGAGTTCTCATTCATTATCCTCGAAATAAAAGAATTTGTCATTGCCATTGTCTATCTATCGATCTATCGATCTATCGATCTATCTATCTATCTATCTATCTATCTCTATTTCTCTATCTATCTATCTATCTATCTATCTA
>CM054143.1:9057487-9064987 GCA_028751875.1 Rapana venosa | reverse complement strand
ATGTGTGTGGGCTTGTCAAGATCTCTTTTAGACAGTCTGTCGTCATTTGAATTCATCCCATGGCTCTTACTCACGAAAGCATTGGTTCCTGGTTACGCTGACATAATTGCCAATTGGGAGCGTGCGTGGTTGGTTATTTGAATGACGCACGTTACCATACAATCGAAAAAGCAAAACTGGCCGGCCATACAATGGGAAAAAAAAGAGGCTTTTCCAGAAATTCATTTATGTGTGCGTGCGTGCGTGCGTGCGTGCGTGCGTGCGTGTGTGTGTGTGTGTGTGTGTGTGTGTGTGTGTGTGTGTGTGTGTGTGTGTACGTGCGCGCGCGCGTGTGTGTGCAAGAGGGTGTTTGACTATATTCTTGAATTAAAGCATGAGTCACCTGATAATAGTGAGCGCATGTGTATGACTGTATGTGTACCGCTATCTATCTGTCTGTCTGTCTGTCTGTCTGTCTGTCTGTCTGTCTGTCTGTCTGTCTATCTATCTATCTATCTCTCTCTCTCACTATCTATGTGTGTATGATGTATGTATGTATGTATGTATGTATGTATGTATGTATGTATGTACCTATGTATATATGTGTATATATATTATATATATATATATAATATATATATATATATATATATATAATATATTATATATATATATATATATATATATATATGGGTGTGTGTGTGTGTGAATAACAGTGTCTCTGTCTCCCTAAGTCTCCGTTACTCTTTCTTCCTTCTCTCTTTCTCTCTCCCTCCTCTCTCTTCTTTTTCTCTCCCTCTCTGTCCCTCTCTCTCCCTCTCCGCCATCCCTCTCTTTTATCTGTCTCCGACCCCCTTCTCTCTCTCTCCCTCTCTCTCTCTCTCTCTCTCCCTTTTCGCTCTCTCTCCTCCCCTCCCTCTCTCTTGTTCTCTCTCTTCCCTCTCTCCCCTCTCTCTCTCTCTTCTCTCCCTTCCCCTCTGTCTCTCCTTCCCCCTATCTCTCTAAATTTACTCCCCTTCTCTCTCTCCCTCCCTCCTCTCTCTCCCTCCCCTCTCTCCCTTCTGTCCCCTCTCCTCTCTCTCCCATCCCATCCAATCCCCCCATCTCTCGAATCCTCTCTCCACTCCTCTCTCCTCTGTCTCTTTCTCCTCTCCTCTCTCCCCCCTCCCCCCTACCTCCCTCTCCTCTTCCCCTCCCATCTTCCCCTCTCTCTACCTCCACTCCCCCCTCTCTCTCTCCCTCCTCTCCCCCCCCTACCACCCCCCCCTACCCCTCTCCTCTCTCTCTCTCTCCCCCAAAACATTCCCACCACTACATTCCCCTAGTCACTGACCTGCCCAGCACAGAAGCTGACACAGATGGGTCCTCGCCATCCTGACAGCGCTGACGTCAGGGCACCCCGCGCACTTCCTGACGTCAACCAGGCGTCTCTGCAGAGGCTCCCTCCGCCCCGCCAGGCTGACGTCATCGCCCTCAGCCTCGCGGGTCTCGATGACGCCATCCGACGACGCCTCCCGGGCTGCGTGGCAGCGCGTCAGGTGACGCTGGTAGATGCCCACGAGGCGCTGATGCCTGTGGAGTGTCCCGGACAGCTGCTCCCCCAGAGACACGATCTCCTGGAGCAAAGCCTCCACCTCCTGATGCTCTACGCTCGTCTTCTCCATCAAGTCCGTCTCCCTTCTCACCCACTCTTCGTCTTCTTCCTCCCTCATCGTCACTCCGTTCTGTGACGTCGAAGAGTCGCGCGGGTGAGCATCGACGACGTCACACTGACGATGGAGAATTTCCAGCTTCGGTGCGGAGCTGGCTGAAGACTTCCCGGGCGTGGGAGTTGAGGATACGCCTTCTTGTACGGACTGAGGCATCTGGCGCAAGAGATGGTCCTTGGAGACTCGAACTTTGCGGTGGCTGTCGGAGCACTGTTGACAGTAATGCTCCTGGCAGTCCAGACACACGTTGATGGCTTGCTTGTCCGGACAGACCAGGCAGGGCACGCTGGTGTTTTTCTGGAGCTCCTGCAGGACCAAGGACTCCATCACGGGGTCCGTGCCCATCTGCCGGACAAGCTGACCGATGGTCAGGGCCCGGTCCCTGGGCGGACCTAGAGGGTGCCCGCACTGCCCGCGAGGACAGCAGGCTCCCAAGCCTTGGGTCTGCAGGACGTCTCGAAGACATCGTCTGCATAGCAGATGTCCGCAAGGCAGGATGCTGGGTCCCAGACACAGGGACCCACAGTGTGGGCAGGAGGTCACTGGGTCTCTGGTGTCTGAGAAAGAGGGATGGCCGTCTGTGTCCATCATGTGCGGACCTGGACAAGAGAGATTGGGGGGGGGGGGGGGGGGGGGGGCAAGGTTAACGCGCAGTCTATAACGCGGGACGGGATGGCCTGGTGGTTTAGTGTGATGCGCGCTGCTGCGCTCGTGATCTGCTGACGCGGGTTCGAATCTCGTTCAAGAAAGGTGGTTTTTTTCTCCTCTGGAGTTAACATCAGTGCCGATTCCCCTCCTCCCCCTCCTCCCCCCCTCCCCCCCGCCCAAAAAAAAATGTCCTTTGGATGAGATTATAAACCGAGGTCCCGTGTGCGAACGCACGCAGAATATCTTGTGTACATGTTAAAACCTGTTCCTGTTTTTTGAAAGAGCAGGTCATTTGTGTGACGTGGGAACGTATGACAAAATTTACAGAAGCTGCATACATATGAGGACTGGATGTAAAAAAAAACAACAACAACAACAACACTCGAGTTTTTATTTCATTGTCCTTGAAATAAAAGAAGGAAAAAATAAATGAATTAAAACACACACACACACACACACACGCACGCACACACACACACACGCACGCACGCACACACACACACCACACACACACACCCCACACACACACACACACACACACACACACACACACACACACACACACACACACACACACACACACACACACACACACACCACACACACACACACACATCGCAACCAACTGTATCTGCAGAATTTGTTTATTCTCTGCCGAGAAACGTTTATCATGGAATATCAACAAAAATGTCAACTGTTGTTTTTTTTTTGTTTTTGGTTTTGGTTTTGTTGTTCTAAATTGACTGTGGGGTGGTGGCTTTTAAAAAAAAAAAAAAAAGCTTTCCCACCTTCTGCAAATTCTGTGCTAGAAATTTCCTCTTTTCTATCACTCTCTTTGCTTTGGTCTTTTTTTCTCTCTCTCTCTTCTTACCTTTCTATAATCTGTCTCTCGTTTTTGTTTGTCTTTCCAGTTCATTCGCCTGCACTTTTTTCAAGCAACTATTTCAAATAGATTTGTTTCCCCGAAGTCGGAATGTGGCTACATTAATGATGGACAAAGTAATATCTGGCCGCGTACGCACAATCTTACCATTGTTGAACCTTAGAGCTCTAGCCGAGGAACGAAAACAGAAAGAAAAGCTACAGGGGGAGGAGAAAAATAAGCCCCAAGTAGAAAAGAACAACCAAACCAAGCCAAATCAAACCGAACTAACTAAACCAAGTCAAACTAAGCGAAACGAAATCAAACCAAGCCAAACCAAACCGACCCGAGCCAAAGCAATCCAAGCCAAAACAAACCAAGCCAAAACCAACCAAGCCAAACCAAGCCAAGCCAAAACAAACCGAACCAAACCGAAAAAAAACAAACGAGATATTGCACAACTTCCGCATTCTCTTCCCACGAATTTCAAAATCCTGCGTTGTCGCATTCACCGTGATATATATCTATCTAGTCTTCCCACGCTTTGCTAAAGGTAGATAGATATGCATGTGTGTAGTAGGCTTGAGGGTATCATTATGGGTGAATGGGTGCGTGTGTTGGTGTGGTGTGCATTTGAATGAATTGTGATAGAGGAGTGCTGGACTGACAGAAGGATTGCATTTGGAAAGATATCAACATGGTTCAAGGAGCTCTACGTACTTTTAAATGACAATGCGTCTTTTACGTCATGTATTGCAGTCGAGGGGTATATTTGTTTCTTCGTGTACAAGTGGGCGATAAAGGTTTATCTTGTATCTACAACCTAAACAAATACAGAAAAAAAGTAAAAAGCAAAAGGTATCACTTGGATGGGTGACCGTTTGCGCGCCTTGGTTTCAGTACAGTCCCCCAGTTCACCCAGTTGTGAATGGGTACCTGCTCTCTTTTGGGTCAGGGAAGGTAAAGCAGCGAGGGATAGCGCCGACCTCAATTATTATGCTGGCCCCTGGAAAAGTTGAGGTCTCTGATGCTTCGCTCCCCTACGACCACATAGGTTATGGGACACCTTTACCTTTACCAACATGGTTTAAGGATCTATATGTAATTGCATATGACAATGTGTGCTTTACGTCGCGCATTGCAGTCGAGAGACATTTTTTTTTGTAGGGCCTCTACAACCACCTCAATTATCATAAACCCCTTGTATATATATTTTTTTCTTTCTCGTCTAATATCATGAGAGTGAACAGACGTAAAATCGAAGACAACTACAACATGTTTTTTTCCATATAAAAAGGTAAAGGTGTCCCATAACCTATAAGGTCGTAGAGGAGCGAGGCGTCAGAGACCTCACTTCTCTAGGGCAAGCATATTGAGGGCGGCGCCCATCTCCTCTCCCTCGCTGCTTTACCTTCCCTGACCCTAAAGAGGGAAGGTACCCATTTACAGTTGGGTGAACTTGGGGAATTGTACTGAAGCCAAGGCGCGCAAACGGTCACCCATCCAACTGGTAACCACGCTCGACGCTGCTTAACCTTGGCTGGGGGAAAGCGAGTGCTCCGACCACTGAGCTATCCCGTCCCATATGCAGGTGGACAATAAAGACTGTGCTTTATCTACAACCTAGAAGTACAGAAAAAAGGGAAAGCAATGGCATGTTTATCTGGATGTCACGACGGTCTGAAAATCATGAATTATTTCTTTGTTGTTCCTTGGCTAGCGGTTCGGGCACGCCACACCAACATCTGGACTGGCCAAGACTGTCCTACTACAGGCAACAGTACCAGGAGGGAGACGAAGAAGAGGCAGACAGAGAAAACGATGGGAAGACAACATCAGAGAGTGGACTGATAGCCTTGAGTGGAACGAATTGCTACAGAGAGCAGAGGACCGCGAGGAGTGGAGGAAGCTGGTTTCAAAATCTTCATTGATGCCTCCCACGGTCCATGGGACTATGGGATAGGTGAGGTGAGGGCTAGAGCTTCATGGCTTACCAAATGTGACATTTTGTGTACGCCACCGTTTTATTTATTTATCTATTTATTTATTTATTTATACCACTTAAGTCACGGCAGATTTCTCTGCATGAAATTCGGGCTGCTCTCCCCGGGGAGAGGAGAGCGCGTCACCACAAGAGCAGCGCCACCCATATATTTTTTTCTTTAACCTGTCTGCAACTGTATTTGTTTCCCTATCAGGTGGCTTTTTTCTACAGAATTTTGCCAGGAACAACTCTCTTATTGCTGTGGGTTCTTTTATGTTCGATAAATAATTATGTGTAACACACGGGACCTCGGTTTATCGTCTCATCCGAAAGACTAGCGCCCAGACCACCACTCATGATCTAATGGATGGGGGAAAAAATTTCGGGTCCAAGCGGGATTCGAACCACCGCACATTTCCGACCCGGACTTTTCGCTTTCTAGACAGACGCGTTACCTCTACACCACCAAATTCCGACTTTGGGGATAGTGTCTAAACACGAACACCTGTGTGCATGCTCTTCTTTTTCTTTTACTTCAGTCATCTCTTTCTAAAAAGGTAAAAAGGTAAAGGTAACGGAGTCCCATAACCTATAAGGTCGTAGGGGAGCGAGGCGTCAGAGACCTCACTTCTCTAGGGCCAGCATATTGAGGACGGCGCCCATCTCCTCTCCCTCGCTGCTTTACCTTCCCTGACCCTAAAGAGGGCAGGTACCCATTTACAGCTGGGTGAGCTGGGGGAACTGTACTGAAGCCAAGGCGCGCAAACGGTCACCCATCCAACTGGTAACCACGCTCGACGCTGCTTAACTTGGCTGGGGGAAAGCGAGTGCTCCGACCACTGAGCTATCCCGTCCCCCATCTCCTTCTACCAGCACAAAAATGGTCTAGGTCAAAAAGTAACGGTAAAGCCGTCCCATAACCTATATGGTCGTAGGGGAGTGAGGCATCAGAGATCTCAACTTCTCCAGGGGCCAGCATATTGAGGGCAGTGGCGCCCATCTCCTCTCCCTCGCTGCTTTTACCTTCCCTGACCCTAAAAGAGGGCAGGTACCCATTTACAGCTGAGTGAACTGGGGGAACTGTACTGAAGCCAAGGCGCGCAAACGGTCACCCATGATGACAAAATTTACAAAACCGCATACACACGGGGACTGAATGTAAAAAAAAAAGCACATACGTGCTTATTCCATTATCCTCGATATAAAAGAATAAATAAAACATAAATAAAAAAATAAAAAAATTAAAAAAAACCCATCCAAGTGGTAACCACGTTCGACGCTGCTTAACTTTGGCTGGGGGAAAGCGAGTGCTCCGACCACTGAGCTATCCCGTCCCCCAAAATGGTATAAAATAAAATGACATAAAAAATATAAAAGCAAAATTAAATAAAGCGGGCGCCTTCGTGGCAGTTCGATATCAGGAGCTCAGACAGCGAGAACAAAGCTCTACACTCTAACCACTAGGCACACAATGGCCTACTCTTCCCCCAAAACGGAACAGGTTTAAACGTGTGCGCAAGATGTTCTGCGTGCGTTCGCGCACAGGACCTCAGTTTATAGTCTCATCTGAAGGACTTATCCCTGCCCCCTGAATCCTAAATTACTGAAGTTGTTCTATGGGGCGAGTTGTGTGTGTGTGCGTGTGTGTGTGTGTGTGTATGTGTGTGCGTGCGTACCTGTGTGTGTGTATGTGTGTGTTTGCGTGCGCCCGCGTGCGTGTGTGTGTGCGCGTGCGTGTGTGTGTGCGCGCGTTTGTGTGTGTGGTGTGTGCTTACGTCCGTGTGTGTATGTCGTGCGTGTGTGCGTGCGTGCGTGCGTGCGTGTGTGTGCATGTGTGTGTTTGTATGTGTGTGCGTTGCTGAAATTCTTACGGCGTTTGATATTTTGTTGTAAACATCCCTCTGTATTGTCTGCACTCGTGTTGCGTTGTTGGAGGATTCAAAAAGAACTGTGTAAATTTGTTCAGTCTACACAAGACTTCTTTTTCTTTTTCTGTCGGGTTGTCGGTTTGAAAAGTTTGAATAGCTTAGGCAACAGACAGCAAATATATCAGGGGGATTTGAACCCATAATCATAGACACAGACACGGACACAGACGCGCGCGCGCGCACAAACACACAGACAAACGCACGCGCGCACACACACACAAACAAACGTACGCACGCATGTACACGCACATACATGTATACACACACACACGCACACGTACATGCTCACACAAGCATCACTTTATATGAAAGGTGTGGAGAGAGAGAGAGAGAGAGAGAGAGAGAGAGAGAGAGAGAGAGAGAGAGAGAGAGAGAGATACAGAGACAGAG
>CM054143.1:9039987-9052487 GCA_028751875.1 Rapana venosa | reverse complement strand
ACATTATTTTCCTTTTGTTAATAGAATGAAAAATGTATCTAGACAAACTATGTTGTACTCATCATTTCTTACTTTGAACATATCTGTCAATAGTACATTGATACATTTGCTTAAAAACGTTTCTCTTAAGTTTGAGTACATGTAACATTCCAATAGAAAGGGGGATTCATTTTCCATTTTTGTTTTACAAAATGGGCATAATTTATCTCGGATATTATCACTATATCTATACAAATTATTGTTAAGAGGTAAAACATTAAATCTTGCTTGTGTAATTGCTACACGAAAGCAGTAGACATCTATAGAGTTTAAATACTGCTCTTTTACAAAAAATAGTTTTAAAGAGTGTGGGTGAGTGAGAGAGACAGAGAGAGAACATGCGTGTGTACACACACCCACACCCTCCCAAAACCCCCCCCACCCCAAAATGCACACAAACAAATCAAAATAAAACCAAACCTACCCACACCACCACCACCACCACCACCCCACCTCTCCCCCCAAAAAAGAAGACAAATTCCACCTACCTTTACTTGCTAAAAATTTAATAAATAAAAATAAAACACCAATCCCAAAATCGTTTCTAGTAGCACAAAGAACACACAGAACACTCACACACACACACAGCAGTGCTGATACTGCTGCTAACTGGTATCAGTCAGTCAGTCAGTATGTGAGTGTGAGTGTGTGCATGTGTCTATGTGAAGTCCGGAAGTTTGTATAGCACAGACTGGAAGAGGAGGTAGGAGGTAGGCCTGGGTAGGTAGGTTAGCTTAGGGATAGCTTATCCTAGAGACAGACAGCTAGGAGGCTAGCTATTTCTTTAGTTCCTGATACCCCCTATGACGCTGACGACTTGATGTGTGTGTGTGTGTGTGTGTGGGATGGGGGGGAGGGGGGTGGAGGTGGGAGGGGTGTGTTGGGGTGGGGGTGGGGCTGGGGGCTGGGGTGTGAGTGTGAGTGTGAGAGTGAGTGTGTGTGTGAGTGTGTGTGTGTGAGAGTTAGTGAGAGAGAGAGAGTGTGTGTGTGAGTATGTGTGTATGGGGGTGGGGGGTTTGTGAGTGTGTGAGTGTGTGTGTGGGGGTGGGGGTGCGTTGTGAGTATGTGTGTGAGAGTGAGTGTCTGTGTGAGTGAGTGAGAGAGTGAGAGAGAGAGAGTGTGCGTGCGAGTGTGTATGTGTGTGTTGTGAGTGTTGTGTGTGTGTGTGTGGGGGGGGGGGGGGCTATGTGTGTGTGTTGGTGTGTGTGTTGGTGTGTGTGTGAGGGAGTGATTTTGAGTGTGTGTGTGTGTGTCGGGGGGGGGGGGGGGGGGTATGTGTGTGTGTGTGTGCGTGGTGTGTGTGTAAGGGAGTGATTTGATGTGTGTGTGTGTGTGTGTGTGTGTGTGTGTGTGCGGTGTGCCTGAGAGAGTGTGTGTTGTGTTTGTGTGTGAGTGTGGTGTGTGTGTATGTTTTGGTTTGTGGTAAGTGTGTGGTGTGTGTGTTGTGTGTTTGGTGTGAGGTGTGCGTGTGTGAGTGTGTGTGTGGGTGTGTGCGTATGAGTGTGTGTGCGAGTGTGTGTGTTTGTGTGTACGTGTGTGTACGCGCGCGTGTGTGTGTGTGTGTGTGTGTGTGTGTGTGTGTGTGTGTTGGTGTGGTGTGTGCGTGTGTTGAAATGCTATCTGCCTGCAAGAGTGCTGCCTATAACATTATAGGAATCCACAACCACACCTCCTGATAACAACAACACAGTGCGTGTCTATATAGATATTATATATCCTGGTTAGTTAGGATAACAGTGTCACTTTTTAAACTACTGCCTCTCTCTTCTCTCTCTCCTCTCCTCTCTCTCACTCTCTCTCTCTCTCTCTCTCCTGTTCTTTTCTTCCTCTTGTCTCCCCTGTCTCTCTCTCTCTGTCTCTCTGTCCCTCTGTCTGGCTGTCCTCTCTCTGTGACTGTGTGTCTCTGTCTCTGTGTGTCTGTTTGTTCGTTCTCTCTGTGTCTCCGTCTCTCTTCCTCTGTCTTTGGTGTCCTGTTATGTCTGTCTGTCTCTGTCTCGTCTTCTTTTGATATATCTATGTGTCTGTTTTTGTTCTCTCGGCTGTTGTCTGTTACTGTCTTGTCTGTCTGTCTGGCTGTTCTCTTCTTCTCTCTCTCTCTCTCTCTCTCTTCTCTTCTCTGCTTTTGTAACATGTCTTCCGATTTACAAAAGCACGAACAGGCACACACACAAAGCCACAAAGTCACACACGCACACACACATGTACACACACGCGCACACACACATATACACACACACATCCGGGAAGGAAAGTATGTTAATACTGAAACATAATGCACAGACACAGATAAGATATACAGACGGACAGCCTGTCTCTGTCTGTTTGTCCGTTTGTCTGTCTCTGTCTGTCTGTCTGTCTGTCTCTCTCAAACACACACACACACACACACACACACACACACACACACACACACACACACACACACACACACACACACACACACACACAGCGCACGCTCGCGCTTACGCACTGCACGCATACACGTATACACACGGGTACATGACTTTGTAAACACATACACAAGTACATAGATCGGTGGTCTAGAGGTAACGCGTCTGTCTAGAAAGCGAAAAGTCCGGGTCGTAAGTGTGCGGTGGTTCGAATCCCGCTGGGCTCAAAACTTCCTCCCCCATCCATTAGACCATGAGCGGTGGTCTGGGCGCTAGTGTTTTGGATGAGACGATAAATCGAGGTCCCGTCTGTTACACAAAGTTATTCAGCGCACATAAAAGAACCCACGGCAACAAGGGAGTTGTCCCTGGCAAAATTCTTAGAAAAAAGCCACTCCGATAGGGAAACGAATACAGACATCCCCCCCCCCCAAAAAAAAAAAAAATAAAAGCTGCTGTTGTGGCGACGCGCTCTCCCCGGGGAGAGCAGCCCGAATTTCACGCAGAGAAATCTCGTGACTTAAAATGGTATAATAAATAAATAAATAAATAAAATGTATGTATGCGAACACGCTCACGTGCGTGCGTACACACACACACACACACACACACACACACACACACACACACACACACACACACACACCACACACACACACACACACACACACACACACACACACACACGCACGCACACACACACACACGCACACACGCATGCACACTGGACGGAATAGCCTGGTGGTTAGTTAGAGTGCTGCGTTCTTGATCTGCTGACACCGGTTCGAATCTCGTTCAAGAGGATTATATTTTTTCCCTCTGGAGTTAACATCAGTACCAACTCCACTCCCCCCAAAAAAAACCACCAAACTTTTTAAAATTTAAAATCCTTGGGATGAGACTATAAACACACTGCTTCACTTGGCTGGGGAAAAGCGAGTGCTGCGACCACTACCACTGATTTGATAGCGGCTTAGAATCCAACACACGAGGCAAACCCCATTCACAAGCAAGTTATCAAATAAACGTATTCATGGACGACAGCAAGTGCATTGTGTCAGCGATGAATGCGCCGGCATAGCCTAGCAAGTGTGCTATTTTGTTCACACAGATTGCTGTTATGTATTAACGCCCCCCTCCCTCCCTCCCTTCCACGTGAACAACAATAATAACAATAGAAGAAAATCCTTCTTTTTTTTCAAGATTGAAGTCCTTTTTGCGTTGAAAGGGTGTGGAGAAGTACGCTCTATTTCAGCAAAGAAAACAAACCTTGTATTGTGAGCGCTACCGCCACGGGATAGCTCAGTGGTCGGAGCACTCGCTTTTCCCCCAGCCAAGGTTAAGCAGCGTCGAGCGTGGTTACCACTTGGATGGTGACCGTTTGCGCGCCTTGGTTTCAGTACAGTCCCCCCAGTTCACCCAGCTGTAAACAGGTACCTGCCCTCCTTTAGGGTCAGGGAAGGTAAAGCAGCGAGGGAAGGAGATGGGCGCCGTCCTCAATATGCTGGCCCCTAGTGAAGTGAGGTCTCTGACGCCTCGCTCCCCTACGCTAGATAGGTTATGGGACACCTTTGGGGTTTTTTATTCACCAGGGGAGCATTTCTGAACGTGGATCTTTTTTGCGTTCTATGTTCCGGGGAAGGGATCGGTGGCCTAGTGGTCACACACCTACCTAGAAAGAAAGCAAGAAGTCCGGGTTTCGAGTGTGTGGTGGTTCGATCCCCGTTTGTCCCCGAAATTTTCCCCACCCATTCAATTTTTAATGTCTATTCTTTTATATCGAGGATAATGGAATAAGCACCTATGTGCTTTTTTTACATCCAGTCCCCGTGTGTATGCGGATTTGTGAATTCTGTCATCTGTTCCCACCGGCACACAATGGCCTACTCTTACGAAAAGCGGAACAGGATTTAACGTGTGCGCAAGATGTTCCGCGTGCGTTCGCACACGGGACCTCGGTTTATAGTGTCATCCGAAAGACTTTGGGGGAGAGTGAAGTCTGCACTGATGTTAACTCCAGAGGAAAATATCCCCCTTGAACGGGAATCGAACCCGGGTCGTCAGATTGCGAGCGCAATGTTCTGACCACTAGGCTACCCCGTCCTGTCATTTAGACTGTGAGCTGGTAGTCTGAGTACTAGTATATTGTCTGAGACGATAAACCGAAGTCCCGTGTGCTATACTTATTTAGTGCAGTATAATAATAATAATAAAGATAATAATAATTGTCCCTGGCAAAATTATCGCAGAAAAAAGCCACTGTGATAGGAAACCAAATTCACAATCATGCAGACAGGAAAAAAAAGAAAAGAAAAGGTGGCTCTGCTCTTGTGGCGACGCTCTTCTCTCTCTCTCTCTCTCTCTCTCTCTCTCTCTCTCTCTCTCCTCTCTCTCTCTCTCTCATCTCTCTCTCTCTCTCTCTCTCTCTGTCATTGTCTCTCACCTTTTATCGTTTTGCTTATAGTTATAGTGTATCCTGATGAAGGATTCATATTTATATTTGCAATACTTTATTGGACTAAACTCTGTACTTAAGTTTTAATGAGTGCCCTATTTCAATATCTTATAGTTATGTGTAACAAGTATATGTACCATTTGACAATGTGTAGATGTTTATCTTTATGACTTATTAAGTTTGGTTGTGTTATTTTTCTTGTTTTTGTTGTTCTTGTTGTTGTTGTTGTTGTTGTTGTTATTGTTTGTTTTTCTCTTTTTTTCTTCTTTTGTTGGTTTGGTTTTTCTTTCCCTCTTTTGTTTGTTTTGGTGAGGGTTTTTTGGGGGGTGGGGGTGGGGGGTGTTTTAAGGGTTTTCTTTTATTTGGTTGTTTTGAAAAGGGTTGTTTCCCCTTGTTTTTATTGTGTGACTGTATAAGTATTGGGTTATTATTATTAAGATGTATCCCTAACGGGCGGGGACTGGATGTAAAAAAGCACATATGTGCTTATTCATTATCCTCGAAATAAAAGAATTTGTCATGTTGTCATTGTCATTGTCTTGCTCATTGCTCTCCTCTCTCTCTCTCTCTCTCTCTCTCTCTCTCTTCTCTCTCCTCTCTCTCTCCTCTCCTGGAAGAACAGCCTGAATTTGACGCAGAGAAATCTGCCGTGACTTAAAGTGGTGTACAATACAATATAATACAATACAATACAAGACAATGCAATACAATACAGTACAATGCACTACAGTACAATACAACACAACACAACACAATACAACACAATACAATACAACACAATACAATACAATGCAATACAATACAATACAATACAATGCAATATCTCCTGTCTGTGTATTGATAAACCCTCATCTTTTTTCATTCTTCGGCTAGAAATCCGTTTTTCATCAATGTGGGGACGGGATTGCCTGGTGGTTAGAGTGATGCGCTCGTGATCTGCTGACCTGGGTTCGAATCTCGTTCAAGAGGTTTTATTGTTCCTCTTGAGCTAACATCAGTGCTGACTCCCCTTCCCTCAAAAAGTCCTTCGGATGAGACGATAAACCGATGTCCCGTGTGCGAACGCAAGCGGAACATCTTGCGCACACGTTACAACCCGTTTCGCTTTTCGGCCATTATGTGCTGGTGGGAACGGATGAAAAAATTTACAAAACTGCATACACACGGGGATTAGATTACAAAAAAAGAAAGAAAAAAGAACAAGAGTGCTTATTCCATTACATACACACACACACACACACTCACACACACACACTCACACACATACACACACACTGACACTCACACACATACAGACACACACACACACACTCACACACACACTCACACACACACACGACACACTCACACACACAGACACACACACACACACTCACACCACACACACACACACACACCACACACACACACTCACACACACAACACCACACACACAGACACACACACACACACACACACACACACACACACACACACTCACACACACACAGACACACACACACACACACACACACACACACACACACACACACACACACACACACACACACACACACACACACACTCACAACACAACACACACACACTCACACTACACACACAACACACACACCACTCACACACACACACACACACACTCACACACACACACACTCACACACACTACAACACACACCACACACACACACACTCACACACAGACACACACACACACTTTACACACCTACACACACACTCACACACAACACAACTCACAACACCACACACACACAACACACACCAACACACACAACACCACACACACACACAAACCACACACACACCACACACACAACTACACAACTGCCTTCGTCAGCGTAAAAGTACAAACACAGGAGAGATTTTTCAAATGATTTTCTTTAGAAAAAGAAAGAGGCGAAAAAAAAATCAAACATAGAAAAAAAATATCGATCGAGGAATTTCCCAAAAAGTGAAGGTACACCGGCCCTGTGGGAATTCTACACTGTGATATATTATAAAGTCTTTCGGATGAGACTATAAACCGAGGCCCCGTGTACGAACGCACGCAGAACGTCTTGCGCACACGTTAAATCCTGTTCCGCTTTTCGTAAGAGTAGGCCATTGGTGTGCCGGTGGGAACGGATGACAAAAAATTTACAAAACCGCATACACACGGGGACTGGATGTAAAAAAAAGCACATAAGTGCTTATTCCATTATCCTCGATATAAAAGAATAAATAAAGACATAAATAAATACTCAAAATAAATGAATGAATGAATTCAGCAATGGTGAGATTTAAAATAGGTACCTGGTATAAAAGTGAGTGTGTGTGTGTGTGTGTGTGTGTGTGTGTAGGGGTGGGTGGGGGAGGGAGGGTGTCTGGAAAGTCTTTATTATGTTTTCTAGCGCTATATAAATTCCATACATTATTATGATTATTTATTCTTCTATATTATGTAGGTTACTATTTTTTTTCCGGTTTAAAGGCTTCGGTATGATGTTACGTAAAAAAAAACCCCCAAACCAACCCAAAAACTAAACCTCTCCGAAGTCGAAATGCAGCTACCTAGATGATAGGTGGGTGGGTATGGGTGGAATGGGGATGAAGAGTGAAGTGGGGGGGGGGGGGGGACGGTAGACCTAAAAGGTAAAGGAGTCTCATAACCTATAAGGTCGTAGGGGAGCGAGGCGTCAGAGACCTCAACTTCTCTAGGGGCCAGCATATTGAGGGCGGCGGCGTCCATCTCCTCTCCCTCGCTGCTTTACCTTCCCTGACCCTAAAGAGGGCAGGTACCCATTTACAGCTGGGTGAACTGGGGGAACTGTACTAAAGCCAAGGCGCGCAAACTGGTCACCCATCCAAGTGGTAACCACGCTCGACGCTGCTTAAACTTGGCTGGGGGAAAGCGAGTGCTCCGACCACTGAGCTATCCCGTCCTCTTGGACGGTAGACTGCTTACGCAAAAATCTCACCTTTGGTAAAGCTCAAAGCTGTAGCGGAGGAAGGAGAAAATAAAAACGGGCGTTACCCTCGGGTGATTTTACGGTGAAGTTTTATTTATTTATTTATTTATTCTTTAATATCGAGGATAATGGAATAAGCACTCATGTGCTTTTTTTTACATCCAGTCCCCGTGTGTGTGCGGTTGTGTAAATTTTGTCATCTGTTCCCACCGGCACACAATGGCCTACTCTTTCGAATAGCGGAACAGGATTAACGCGTGCGCAATATGTTTTGCATGCGTTCGCACACGGGGCCTCAGTTTATAGTCTCATCCGAAGGACTTTGACATTCAGTTCGATTTTTTGGTCAAACTGGGAAGAAAAGGCGAGGCTGGGAATCGAACCCACAACCTCACGGTTGACTTGTTGGCAGGCAAACGTCTTAACCATCCTGCTACCTTCCTTGAAAGTTAATATTGATGCAGCCAATTTTGTTTAAAGATAGATACAAAATAAAATGAATAATTTCTTGAGGTGTAAAATCTTGCATCTATGTAGAAACGTTTTCGTGGCTTCTTTTAACAGAAAAAAAGACAGACGAAAAGATGAAATAATTTCTTCATTTTGAGATGTAAAATCTTCCATATATGTAGAAATGTTTTCGTGGCTACCTTTACAGGAAAAAAAAGACAGACAAAAAGCTGAAATAATTTCTTCATTTTGAGGTGTACAATCTTCCATATGTGTAGAAATGTTTTCGTGGCTATATTTACCGAAAAAAAGACAGATTCAAAAGCTGAAATAATTTCCTTATTTTGAGGTGTAAAACCGTCCATATGTGTAGAAATGTTTTCGTGGCTACCTTTACAGAAAAAAGACAGATAAAAAGCTGAAATAATTTCCTTATTTTGAGGTGTAAAATCTTCCATATGTGTAGAAATGTCTTCGTGGCTACCTTTAACAGAAAAAAACCAGAAAAAAAACTGAAATTATTTCCTCATTTTGAGGTGTAAAATCTTCCATATATGTAGAAACGTTTTCGTGGCTTCTTTTAACAGAAAAAAAGACAGATAAACAGCTGAAATAATTTCCTTATTTTGAGGTGTAAAATCTTCCATATGTGTAGAAATGTTTTCGTGGCTACCTTTACAGAAAAAAAGACAGATAAAAAGCTGAAATAATTTCCTTATTTTGAGGTGTAAAATCTTCCATATGTGTAGAAATGTTTTCGTGGCTACCTTTACAGAAAAAAAGACAGATTCCAAAGCTGAAATAATTTCCTTATTTTGAGGTGTAAAATCTTCCATATGTGTAGAAATGTTTTCGTGGCTACCTTTACAGAAAAAAAGACAGATAAACAGCTGAAATAATTTCCTTATTTTGAGGTGTAAAATCTTCCATATGTGTAGAAATGTTTTCGTGGCTACCTTTACAGGGAAAAAAAGACAGATAAAAAGCTGAAATAATTTCCTTATTTTGAGGTGTAAAATCGTCCATATGTGTAGAAATGTTTTCGTGGCTACCTTTACAGGGAAAAAAAGACAGATAAAAAGCTGAAATAATTTCCTTATTTTGAGGTGTAAAATCTTCCATAGAAATGTTTTCGTGGCTTCTTCCCCCCCCCCCCCCCCCCCCAAAAAAAAAAGAAAAAAAAAAAAGAAAAAAGTGCACTTTTGTTGGACAGTTCATCTGAATTAAGATAAGGAAAGAAGTAGGTAGAAGGAATTCTTCTTCGTCGTCGAACGCTCAAACAACAAACTATTGTTGTCTGTTATAATTTATGAGCGAAAATGCGTCACTCTGCCATACAAGTCAGGCCCAGCACATCCGACTTCGACATATAAGAGAGATTCGCTACCCTTTAAGACAGTCTTTCTGGGGGAAAAATAAAGATATGAGATAGGACCAAGAAGGCAGAAAATAGACAAGAAGGTGGTAACAGGAAGAAAAGCAACACAGAAACAAAGAGAGTGATAGAAAAGAGGGAATTCCGAGCAGAGAATTTTCAGAATGTGGGGATGCTATTTATAACTATTGAGAGGCCCCCAGCATCCCCACGGAAAAGGTAGAAGGAATAAACAACCAGAGAAGGAAAAAAAACAACAACACACAACTTCTTTCTAGTTCTTTTTCAAATACTACAAACAGTCTTACTCCATCCCATGGTAAATTTTACACAGTCCCCCCCCCCCCCCCCCCCCCCCCCCCACGAAAAATATCTCTTCCCTTTGAGAGCTTCACATGTACGAGTACAAACATTCAAACGTACACACGCGTACACCCTGCGTGCTTAAGCTCATGCTGCGTGCGCGCGCGCGCACACACATACACACATACGCGCGCGCTACACACACACATACACACAAACACACACACATGCAAGCACGCACGTACGCATACACACATTTTATAAGTTTGCATACACACGGGGATCTGATGTAAAAAACAAATATAAAAAAAAATAGAAAAGCACATGAGTGCTTATTCCATTATCCTCGAAATAAAACAATACAAATAAAATAAATAAATAATAGAAATAATACACACAGACACACACACACACGCGCGCGCGCACTCACACACAGACACACAGATACACAGACACACACACACACACACACCTAAGTATGCACACGCACACAGCCACACATATTCTCTCTCTCTCTCTCTCTCTCTCCTCTCTCTCTCTCTCTCTCTCTTCTCTCTCCTCTCTCTCTTTCACAAACACACACACACACACACACACACACACACACACACACACTCAACTGACATTCGTCAGGGTAAAAGTACAAACACAGGTGAGGTTTTTCAAATATTTTCTTTAGAAAAAGAAAGAGGCGAAAAAAAAATCGAGCATAGTAAAAAAAAAATATATCGATCGAGGAATTTCCCAGAAAGTGAAGGTACACCGCCCTGAGGGAATTCTACAGTATGATATATTATTTTCATCAAAAAACGGGTACTCTCTTTCAATGAAAGAACAGAACTGTCAAAATCATGAATAGCACTCAAAAACAACTTCATCATCACCCCTCCCCCTCCCCTCCCCCCAAAAAAATAAGGTCAGCGACTTGTCAGTCATACCTTTGTAACCACAAAAAGAACGACTACTTTTGTCATTCATTCTTTCTTGAATAGGGACCCAGTGAAGAGAACATGACGAGAGGAGTGGCGCAGTGCAGATTTAAAAAAGAACAAAAAAAGAAAGAAAAGAAAAGGAGAAGAAAAGGAAGAGAAAGATTTTTTTTCAAGATTTTATTTCAAGAAAAACCCCAAGGGGTACATGAAATTTAACAAAATCACAACTTGCCGATGTGGGCGTGTGAAAAATACTCACACACAAATTCGCTCCAAAATGAAAGAGCACAAACCATGGACATGAAAAGTGAAAAAGCATTCACAACACAGGAAAGGCATAGCAACCTAACATGCCTGAATACATTTCCCGTAACCAACTGCACACTCTCTCTCTCTCTCTCTCTCTCTCTCTCTCTCTCTCTCGTGCCAGGATGAGGATGTGTGCTGTGCTGTGGACAAGCTTCACAGAGACAGAAACTTCCCTTCCGGGTGTGGACGATTATTTGTGTGGAAATTTCCGACGGAAGGGTGCCTAGAATACTTTTGTTTATTCATTTATTTATTTATTTATTTATTTATTCTTTTATATGGAGGATAATGGAATAACCACTCATGTGCTTTTATCACATCTAGCCCCCTTGTGTATGCAGTTTTTAAAAAAACAACAAGTTTTGTCATCCGTTCCCACCGGCACACAATGGCCTACTCTTCCGAAAAGCGGGACGGGATTTAACATGTGCGCAAGATGTTCTGCGTGCGTTCGCACACGGGACGTCGGTTTGTAGTCTCACTCGAAGGACTTTTGTGGAGGAGTGGAGTCGATTTTGATGTTAACTCCAGAGGAAAAATCCTCTTGAACAAGATTCGAATCCGGGTCAGCAGATCTCGAGCTCAATACACATCACTCTTACTTCCAGGCTATCACACACACACACACACCACACACACACACACACATCGCTGCCCTTTTTGTTATGCATGATGTCGTCTGCAATTGTCGGAATCATGTGACTAGTAACAGATTAATCTCTAAAGTTACAAACAGGAATTAATTCAGCCCAAGTCATGTGTGTGGGTTTTCTTTTTTAAGTATTGAAATTTGGTGCATGCAGCTGTGAAGATTTTTCTGTGTTTTTTTTCAAAGTTGTGCTCTAAAATGTGTCAGAGAGCACAATTATCATTATAAAAGGTAAAGGTGTCCCATATCCTATGTGGTCGTAAAGGAGCGAGGCATCAGAGACCTCAGCTTCTCCAGGGGCCAGCATATTGAGGCGGTAGCGCCCATCTCCTCTTCCTCGCTGCTTTACCTTCCCTGACCCTAAAGAAGGCAGGTGCCCATTTACAGCTGGGTGAACTGGGGGACTGTACTGAAGCCAAGGTGCGCAAACAGTCACTCATCTAAGTGGTAACCACGCTCCATGCTGCTTAACCTTGGCTGGGGGAAAGCGAGTGCTCTGACCACATAGCTATCCCGTCCTCCCATTACTCATTATCAATCAGAAGTTAAAGTAGGTAGAAAATTGTTGTTCGTGTTACCATACTGGCTTGTTTTACATGGCACCGGTGAATGGAATTAAGTAATGTATAGAT
>CM054143.1:9032487-9034987 GCA_028751875.1 Rapana venosa | reverse complement strand
AAGAAAAAAAAACCCACAAAAACCCCCAACCCTACACAACTAAATACTGGGTGGCGCTACTCTTGTGGCGACGCACTCTTTCACCTCTGGGGGGGAAAAGCAGTCCGAATTTTTAGGCAGAGAACTCTTAAACACTGGTATACAATACAACCCGATAGACACACACACACACACACGGCTTTAAGGTACTAGCAATGAAGTGATAACGAACGCAGAAGGTCTGAC
The DNA here is from genome assembly GCA_028751875.1 of Rapana venosa. Classification (NCBI taxonomy): domain Eukaryota; kingdom Metazoa; phylum Mollusca; class Gastropoda; order Neogastropoda; family Muricidae; genus Rapana; species Rapana venosa. The sequence goes on along the minus strand of CM054143.1, from coordinate 9,034,762 downwards.
TCTTAAATACGATCGTATAGTAAAAAGTTTTAAAAAAAGACAAAGAAAAAAAAGAAACCGGCAGAAGGTCAGTGAGAGAGGTCAAAGTGCAAGTTAGTGAACGAACAGATTTAGAACTGGGAGACTGGGCGGTGTTGTGGTGTATTATTAGTAACAGGAACTTACTAGCAGTCGTACCCCGTAAGCCCTTTATCTTGGGAAAGGAGTAGGTTCCCGAACATGCTTCTCATGGTGGTGGTATTCAAAAGCGGAAGGTCAGAGAACTGCAACTTGTGACCCTACCCCATGAAATAAATCGCGTTGCACCGAGGATCAAATCTTTTTTTTAAAAATATATATAGTTAGCATGATATAACTCTGCAATAAAGAAAAAGGGTTATTCACTAAAAAAAAAAAAATTTTTAAAACAGATTGAAAATCGAACAATTCTAAAAAAAAGAAAAAAAGTAATTACAAATTGAAACGAAGGACTTGCAGGAAGTGACAAAACGAGAAATGGACCAAGTTTTCCATCCCAAGAGGCTGACAGGATGTTGTTTTAAAAATAAATATTCAAAGCAAAAACAACAACAACAACAAACTCAACAGAATTACGCTTTGATACTTCAGTACAAGGTACAAGTAAGTTTGTAGGGTTGATTTTTTTCCCCCTTAAATTTCATGAAAATCTCAAAATCAACAACCTGACACCCCCCCCCCCCCCCCACACACACACACACACATACACACACACACACTCACACACTCCACTTGTTCCTAATGGAAGATTAGGTCAGTCAGGAGAACTGCGACTCATTTCCTTGGAGAGTGTCACCCTTTTATTCAGTCACCCGTTTGCACTTGGTAAGCACTACTTGTGATAGGCGAAGTCTTTGAGTGTGCAGAGGTAGAGGAAGGAGGGAGGGAGGGGGGGGTGTGGTGGTGGTTGGGAGGGGGGGGGGGGGGGTTGGGGGAAGTAGAGGTAAAAGTGCACTGTACTGAAACAGAGGCATGTGTGTGTTGTGTGTGTGTGTGTGTGTGTGTGTGGGTGGGTGCGTGTGGGTGTGTGTGTGTGTTTGTGTGTGTGTGTGTGTTGTGTGTGTGTGTGTGTGTGTGTGTAAGTGTGTGTGTGTTGTGTGTAAGTGTGTGTGTGTGTGCGCGTGTGTGTTGTGTGTGTGCGTGTTCTTTTATATCGAGGACACTGGAATAAACCCTTATGTGCTTTTTTTTACATCCAATCCTCGGGCGTATACAGGTTTTGTAAACTCTGTCATCTGTTCCCACCGGTACACAATGGCCTACTCTTACGAAAAGCGGAACAGGATTTAACGTGTGCGCAAGATGTTCTGCGTGCGTTCGCACACGAGGCCTCGGTTTATAGTCTCATCCGAAGGACTTTTGGGGAGAGTGGAATCTGCACTGATGTTAACTCCAGGGGAAACATCCCCTTGAACGGGAATCGTGTGTGTGTGTGTGTGTGTGTGTGTGTGTGTGTGTGTGTGTGTGTGTGTGTAAAAACTAACATTTCAACAATTCTAGATGACACATTGAATAACCGATGCATTTCTTTTTTTCAACAAGCCATCCTTCTATGTTGAAAAAGAAAAGAAAATTCAGGAAACAAAAGTCACAATACTAAGTTTTGGAAAAGAAAACAAGAGAACGGTAAAAATAAACCTGTCCAAACAAACAAAAAACAACTCCAAAATAAACAAAACAGCCTGATAAAGGGGATGCACAGCAAGAAGTAAAAAATATATCATGTTAACAATAAGCTTGTAATCACATAAATTAATCATTTTCTTCCTTCTTCTTTTCTGGATTTCCACAAACACACATACGCATTCCTTGATAGATTTGACACTTAGTACTATGTTATCATGGGACACAGTACTTTTCATACGCCTACATACGGGATAGCCTAGTGGTTAGAACATTGCACTCGCAATCTGACGACCGAGGTTCGATTCCCGTTCAAGGGGGATATTTTTTCTCCTCGAGTTAATATCAGCACAAACTCCACTCTCCCCAAAAGTCCTTCGGAGGAGACTATAAACCGAGGCCCCGTGTGCGAACGCACGCAGAACATCTTGCGCACACGTTAAATCCTGTTCTGCTTTTCGTAAGAGTAGGCCATTGTGTGCCGGTGGGAACATAATTTACAAAACCGCATGCACATGGGGACTGGATGTAAAAAAAAAGCACATAAGGGCTTCTTCCATTATCCTCGATATAAAATAATAATAATAATAATAATAATAATAATAATAATACACCCCCTTTCCACCCCACCTAC
>CM054143.1:9022487-9027487 GCA_028751875.1 Rapana venosa | reverse complement strand
CAAATAAAACTATAGATTTACCTAACAGTGATGAAAACGATCTCCTATGATTCAGGAGATCGGTGTATTTAAAAAACAATGAATGAGATTTGACCTAAACTTATGTTTGACGTTATTGAGAATGACAGAATGACAGTGGTGATGAAGAAATCGTCTTTTGGTCGATTTTTAACATTTTAAATATATTTTCGCATTGAAATATCATGCTAACTAATTTGAGCTTGCCTCGAAGTAATCTACGAGAAATATATATATATATATATTATATATATATATATATATACTGTCATTGGGTAGACTATCAGGAATATTCATCTAGTAGTTTCTGAGTAGAGGGATATGAACATAGCAGTGGTACATAATAATATTATTCCACGGCATATAGGGTGCACTTGCACTGGGCAGTTAAGAAGCTATAAAGGCACTAGCAGGTCTGTACTTGACGTTGACCTGGAAGATCGCAAAAATCCCTGCCTTAAATTCACCAGACGCTACCAAGATTTCAACCGCTGATACGTGGGATTGAAGTCGAACGGTTTTAATCGCTTGGCTATAGCGACATCCGTCAACCGTTCAATTTGCATTGAATGATCAGAAATTCAGAGAGAGTGTATGTGTGCGCTGTGCGGTGTGTGTGTGTGTGTGTGTGTGTGTGTTTGTTGTGTGTGTGCGCGTGTGTTTGTGCATGTGTTTGTGTGTGTGTGTGTGGTGTGTGTGTGGCGCGTGTGTTTGTGCATGTGTTTGTGTGTGTGTGTGTTTGTGTGTTGTTGGTGTTGTTGTTGTCTTCGATTTTGGTCTGTTCTCTCTGAGTAATATTAGAAGGGTGTGTGTGTGTGTGTGTTGTGTGTGTGTGTGTGTGTGTGTGTGTGTGTGTGTGTGTTGTGTGTGTGTGTTTGTGTTGTTTGTGTGTGTGTGTGTTGTTGTTGTTGTCGTTGTTGTCTTCGATTTTACGTCTGTTCTCTTCTCAGTGATATTAGACGGTGTGTGTATTGTGTGGTGTGTGTGTGTGTGTGTGTGTGTGCGCGTGCGTGTGCGTGTGCCTGTGCGCACGCACGCGCGTGTGTGTGTGCGCTCGCGATGCGTGCGTGTATGTTGCGCGCGCGTGTGTGTGTGTCATGGAAAGGTGGGGTGGGGGGTGGGGTTCTATTGCGCAACAACTCTCATTTGTTTAGATTGTATTCTTTGAAAGATGCTGGCAGAGACAGTCAGAGTATATTATATATATATATTCTCTCTCTCTCTCTCTCTCCTCTCTCTCTTCTCTCTATCTCTCCCCCCCCCCCCCTCTCTCTCTCTCTCTGGTGTATGGCACAATGAGCAGTGAGCAGTAGGGTTTTTTATGTGTGTGGGCCGTGGATTGATGAAATCCAGCATGGCTGACAGCTCATCTTCTCTCTAACAGAAGGAGAAGAGAGCTGACAAATCCGATTCATCCATCACACGGCGGCCGCTAAGGAAACTGGCAATCTGAGGAGGTATTGTGCGCATCTGTGAATTGTGTGAATCTGTGAAAACGACAATCTGAGGAGGTATTGTGGCATCTGTGAATTGTGCGTATGGGAAGTGTGTCCATGTGGAATTGTGTATATATGGTATTGTGACATCTGTGAATTGTGCGTATGGGAAGTGTGTGCATGTGGAATTGTGTATATATAGTATTGTGCGCATCTGTGAATTGTGCGTATGGGAAGTGCGTGCATGTGGAATTGTGTATATATGGAATGGTGTGCATCTGTGAATTGTGTGAATCTGTGAAAACGACAATCTGAGGAGGTATTGTGCGCATCTGGGAATTGTGCGTATGGGAAGTGCGTGCATGTGGAATTGTGTATATATGGAATTGTGCGCATCTGTGAATTGTGTGAATCTGTGAAAACGACAATCTGAGGAGGTATTGTGCGCATCTGTGAATTGTGCGTATGGGAAGTGTGTGCATGTGGAATTGTGTATATATGGTATTGTGCGCATCTGTGAATTGTGCGTATGGGAAGTGAGTGCATGTGGAATTGTGTATATATGGAATGGTGTGCATCTGTGAATTGTGTGAATCTGTGAAAACGACAATCTGAGGAGGTATTGTGCGCATCTGTGAATTGTGCGTATGGGAAGTGTGTGCATGTGGAATTGTGTATATATGGAATTGTGTGTATCTGTGAATTGTGTGAATCTGTGAAAACGACAATCTGAGGAGGTATTGTGCGCAACTGGGAATTGTGCGTATGGGAAGTGCGTGCATGTGGAATTGTGTATATATGGAATTGTGCGCATCTGTGAATTGTGTGAATCTGTGAAAACGACAATCTGAGGAGGTATTGTGCGCATCTGTGAATTGTGCGTATGGGAAGTGCGTGCATGTGGAATTGTGTACATATGGTATTGTGCGCATCTGTGAATTGTGCGTATGGGAAGTGTGTACATTGTGTATATATGGAATTGTGTGCATCTGTGAATTGTGTGAATCTGTAAATTGTGTGAATCTGGGAAGTGTGTGCATGTGGAATTGTGTATAAGGAATTGTGTCCATCTGTGAAGTGTGTACATGTGGGAATGTGTATATAAGGAATTGTGCGTTTGTGATTTGTGCATCTGTGAAGTGTGTACATGTGGAAATGTGTGTATATGGAATTGTGTGCATCTGTGAAGTGTGTAAAATGTGGAATTGTGTATAAGGAATTGTGTGCATTTGCGAAGTGTGTAAAATGTGGAATTGTGTATATATGAAATTGTTTGCATCTGTGAATTGTCTGAATCTCGGAAGTGTGTGCATGTGGAATTGTGTATAAGTAATTGTGTGCATCTGTGATGTGTGTAATGTGGAATTGTGTATATATGGAATTGTGTGCTTCTGTGAATTGTGTACATGTGGAATTGTGTATATATGGAATTGTGTGCATCTGTGATGTGTGTAATGTGGAATTGTGTATATATGGAATTGTGTGCATCTGTGAATTGTGCATCTGGGAAGTGTGTGCATGTGGAATTGTGTGCATGGAATTGTGTGCATCTGTGAAGTGTGTACATGTGGAATTGTGTATAAGGAATTGTGTGTATCTGTGAAGTGTGTACATGTGGAATTGTGTGTATATGGAATTGTGTGCATCTGTGAAGTGTGTGCATGTGGAATTGTGTATAAGGAATTGTGTGCATCTGTGAAGTGTGTGCATATAGAATTGTGTATAAGGAATTGTGTGCATCTGTGAAGTGTGTGCATCTGTGAAGTGTGTACATGTGGAATTGTGTGTATATGGAATTGTGTGCATCTGTGAAGTGTGTACATGTGGAATTGTGTATATGGAATTGTGTGCATCTGTGAAGTGTGTGCATGTGGAATTGTGTATAAGGATTTGTGTGCATCTGTGAAGTGTGTACACGTGGAATTGTGTGTATATGGAATTGTGTGCATCTGTGAAGTGTGTACATGTGTAATTGTATATATCTGGAATTGTGTGCATCTGTGAATTGTGTATCAGGGAAGTGTGTGCATGTGGAATTGTGTATATGGAATTGTGTGCATCTGTAATGTGTGTGCATGTGGAATTGTGTATAATGGAATTGTGTGCATTTGGGAAGTGTGTGCATGTGGAATTTTTGTATAAATGGAATTTTTGTAAATCTGCGAGTGTGTGCATGTGGAATTGTGTATATGGAATGTGTGCACTGTGAAGTGTTGCATGGGGGAATTGTGTAATATGGAATTGGGGTGCATCTGTGAAAGTGTGTGATCTGTGACAGTGTGTAAAATGTGGAAAATTGTGTATATATGGAATTGTGTGCATATGTGAATTGTGTATCTGGGAAGTGGGGTACATGTGGAATTGTGTAATTTTGGAAATTTAGTTTTGCACTGGGGAATTTGTGTGCTTTTGGGGAATTGTGTATATGGAATTGTTTTGCATCTGTGAATTGTGCATCTGTGAAGTGTGTACATGTGGAATTGTGTATAAGGAATTGTGTGCATCTGTGAATTGTGCGTGTGTGAAGTGTGTGCATGTGGAATTGTGTATATGGAATTGTGTGCATCTGTGAAGTGTGTGCATGTGGAATTGTGTATACGGAATTGTGTAAATCTGTGAAGTGTGTACATGTGGAATTGTGTATATGGAATTGTGTGCATCTGGGAATTGCGTGCATCTGTGAAGTATATATAATTATGTGAATTGTGTACGCGGAATTGTGCGTTTGTGATGTGTGCATTTGTGAAATGTGCAACTGTGAATTGTGTATCTGGAGTTGTGCATCATATTTTTTAAAAAATCTGGAGTTGTGCATAAGGAATTGTTTTTATCTGGAATTGTGCATAGGATTTTTTTCCAACTGGAAATGTGCATCAGTGAGTTGTGTATCAGTGTGTATCTGGAATGATGTATCTAAGATTGTGCATATGGAATTGTGCATCTGGAATTGTGCAGCAGTGAATTATGCATAGGGAAGTGTGCATCAGTAAAGTGTGCATCTCAAGTGTGCAACTGGGAATTGTGCATCTTGCATTGCACATTCATTTGTGTACCTGGAACTATGCATCAATTAGGTGTGCATCAGTGAATTGTGCATCAGCAAAGTGTGCATCAGTGAATTATGCGTATGTGACGTATGCGTATATACTTGTGAATCCGTGAATTATGCAACAGTGAAGTGTGAATTACGCGTATGCGACGTGTGTATATGGGCTTGTGCATCAATGTGCTATGCAACAGTGAAGTGTGCATCAGTGAGTTATGCGTATGTGACGTGTGCATATGGACGTGTGCATCAGTGCATTATGCAACAGTGAAGTGTGCATCAGTGAATGGAAGCCGAATGGTGACAGGGGTGAAGTAGTGTGTGTGACCAGTGCATTGTAATCTGACCCTGATCAGCTGAAAATGAACTTTGGTATTTACATTTTAAAAAATCTTATTCTTTGCTGAAACGCAATATATTCCATTCCAATTCTTTTGTTTCCTGAGTTCTAAACTGTATTGTGATTCTTTCACGTGTGTCCACCCTACCTGTCTTCTATT
>CM054143.1:9017487-9019987 GCA_028751875.1 Rapana venosa | reverse complement strand
TCGAAATAAAGGGAAAAAAATGTCATTGTCATTTGTCTCTGTGTCTGTCTGTACCACTCTGTCTGACTCTGTATGTCTCTGTCTCTGCCTTTCCCTCTCTGTGGTAAGGATAGATGAAGCATGCACATGCAAGTGGAAATGTGTATGTGTGCATGTGTGTGTGTATGTGTGTGTGCGCGCGCGCGTGTGCGTGCACAGAACGAACATGCATCTCTTTTTTAGGCTCTCACCGTATCATCCTCTCCCCCTCTCCTCAACACCCAGCAACACACACACACCCCACACACACACACAACCACACACACACACACACACACACACACACACGCTCGCACGCACACGCACACCACACCACACACACACACACACACACACACACACACACACACACACACACACACACACACACACACACACACACTCTCATGTATGTTTTTGCATGTTTAAATTTTACCTAATTCTTCAGACATTTCATTATTGTTTGCTTAATGGAATGTTTGTTTGATTGATTTACATTTTGGACTGAGGGCTGGATGAAGAAAAGCCACCATTGTGCTTATTCTTTTCCCTCATTAAAAATGTTCATTCATTCTATTGCGTATGCCTGTCCCCCCTTGCACACAAGTTCTTCAAAATGAATCGTAATAATTACAATAAACATTTTCAAATATAAAAGCAAATACACAAGCATTGCATTCATTTACAGTACCTGGTTTCTAGTTACATCAAATAATTGAATCTAGTTTCAAGGAACCCCCCCCAAAAAAAAAACCAAAAAAACCCCAACCAAATAAAACCCGAAATAAATTTCAGCCAACAGATTTTTATAACAGAATTTTAAACTCTTTCTATATCCAGTTCAAGCAGCATTAAACTTCGTTTCTTGTTAATATTTGTTAAGTTAGAAAAAAAAGGTTTCCCTTCTACAAAACTTTGGAAAGTTAATCTGATTCATCCTATTTTTTGGTGAAACTTCATTCAGAAATAATACGAACATACAATCACAATTATATATTTCTTCGCATGAATGATGTGATTTTTTTAAAGGTATTACCGATTTATAATTATATAACTGCCCTCAGCATACTATAAAATCTCTGTCTTGCAATGATCACAATATCATTTTACACTAATTTTCCGTCACTTTGCACACACAGATTTAAATCCATTTTTTTTGCAGAATTTCGATTTACATTGTGCAAGAAGTGCGCTGTTTTGCAGGCTACATGTACGTTTATTTCTCACAGGCAATTGAAGACATCTGAATGTGCCAGAGTTGTGTGCATTATTTGATGATGGACTGATTTGAGTATAGTTGGATATTATAGAGGAAGAGAGACACTGTGGCACAGACAGATTAAAATGAGGGTCGGCGAGAGAGAGAGAGAGAGAGAGAGAGAGAGAGAGAGAGAGAGAGAGAAGAGAGAGAGAGAGAGAGAGAGAGAGAGAGGGGAGAGAAAAGACAGACAGACAGACACAGACAACAGACACACAGACAGAGACAGAGACAGACAGACAGACAGACAGACAGAGAGACAGAGAGAGAGAGAGAGAGAGAGAGAGAGAGAGAGAGAGAGAGAGAGAGAGAGAGAGAGAGAGAGAGAGAGAGAGAGAGAGAGAGAGGATGTATGCATCCGAGATCTTGTGCACATACCCTACACTTGTAAACATACAATCATTCATTCATGAGTGGAATATGATTTTTTGTTGTTGGTTTGTTTCTGTTGTAATGAAGCAAATATATACATTTCAAATTCTTCAGACATTCGTAATAAAATAAACCCTAACTTCATTCGTGCTATATCACTTTTCAAATGAGCCAGACAGTCCCAATAAAACAACTATAAACCACATTTCAAATTATGCAAACATTTGGACAAAAAATTGTATATACAACATTCTATACGGTTCAAACATTCTAAATAAATCAAATGTATACTTGCCTGTAAATCATACATTCTAAATATACCGAATGTATACTGCCCTGTAAATGATTAAACCATTTTAAATATACCAAATGCATACTGGCCTGTAAATGATTAAAACATTCTAAATATACCAAATGCATACTGCCCTGTAATGTATACTGCCGTTTTTCTTATAATTTTCATACTCGTATTTCTTTTCAAGTTTTGACAACTTTTAAGTCATCTTTAAGTTGGGTTTCTATTTTTCATTTTTTTCTTTCAGCTGCGAGCCGGCTACCCACCCCTAACTCCAGCCTCTCTTTTTTTGGCTGAAGGGGGAGGTAGGCTTTTCCCAATGCTCTGACCAGCAGTGACAAAATTGACACAATGACCAATCAACTGACCTGCGTGTGCTTTTCATTAGCCACACCCTCATTTGATGGCTGTATCTCTGACCATCATGTCATTCCGCGCCACAGCATCGGCTGTTGGGTTTTATTTTTATTAAATTTTAATTTTAATTTTATTCTTTTATATCGAGGATAATGGAATAAGCACATGTGCTTTTTGTTACGTCCAGTCCCCGCGTGTAT
>CM054143.1:9009987-9012487 GCA_028751875.1 Rapana venosa | reverse complement strand
GAAGAAGAAGAAGAAGAAGAAGAAGAAGAAGAAGAATTGCGAAGAAGAAGAATTGTGAAGAAAGAAAAGAAAGAAGAAGAAGAAGAAGAAGAGAAGAAGAAGAAAGAAGAAGAAGGAAGAAGAAGAAAAGAAGAAGGAAGAAGAAAATGGAAGAAGAAGAAGTGAAGAAGAAGAAGAAGAAGAAGAAGAAAGAAGAAGAAGAAGAATTGGAAGAAGAAGAAGAAGAAGAAAAGAAGAAAAGAAGAAGGAGAAGAAGAAGAAGAAGAAGAAAAGAGAAGAAGAAAGAAGAAGAAGAAGAAGAAGAAGAAGAAGAAGAAGAAGAAGAAGAAGAAGAAGAAAGAAGAAGAAGAAGAAGAAAGAAGAAGAGAAGAAGAAGAAGAAGAAGAAGAAGAAAGAAGAAGAAAAGAAGAAAAGGAAGAAGAAGAAGAAGAAGAAGAAGAAGAAGATATGAAGAAGAGAATTGAGAAGAATTGAAGATGAAAATTAAGACGAATTAAGAAGAAGAAGAAAAAGAAGAAGAATTGCGAAGTAGAAGAAGAATTGGAAGAAGAATTGCGAAGAAAAAGAAAAGAATGCGAAGAAGAAGAATTGCGAAGAAGAAGAATTGCAAAGAAGAAGAATTGCGAAGAAGAAGAAGAATTGCGAAAAGAAGAAGAAGAAGAAGAATGCGAAGAAGAAGAATTGTGAAGAATTGCGAAAATTTAAGAAGAAGAATTGCGAAGAACAAGGATGAAAAAAAGGATGGAGAAGAAGAATTGCGAAGAATTGCGAAGAATTGCGAAGAAGAATTGCGAAGAATTGCGAAGAAGAAGAAGAGAGAAGAAGAAGGATGAAGAAGAAGGATGGAGAAGAAGAATGCGAAAAATTGCGAAGAATTGCGAAGAAGAGAAGAAGAAGAAGAAGAAGAAGAAGAAGAATTGCGAAGAAGAAAGTTGAATAAGAAGAGAAAGAAGAAGAAGAAGAATTGCAACGATGACGACAACGACGACGACGAAGAAGAACAAGAACAAGAACAAACAACAACAAAAAGAACAAGAAATTAAGGAAAGTGAAGTGAGGAAGACAATCCACTGTACTGAAAGAACACACCCTCCCACCATCCCTCCCACCTCTTCCCTTCCCCCTACTCTTCCAGTCACCTCTTCCCTCCCCCCTGACCTCCACACCCCCCCCCTCCGCTACCGCTCGAAGTGATGTGGAGATAACCTAAGAGAATTGTCCTGAGAATGGACCCTACAAGGACAAGACTCATCAGAAAAGGGCCAGAGCAAACCTTGGGTATTTGGAAAAGGCGTGTGGAGAAACTGATGGAAGGAAAAGCTGACCATGGACACTTTAGGGTCAGTGATGGTGGTGGTAGTGGTGATAGTGGCGGTGGTGGTGGTGGTTGTGTGTGTGTTGTGTGTGTAGTAGTAGTAGTAGAGTAGTAGTAGTAGTAGTAGTAGTAGTAGTAGTAGTTAGTAGTAAAGTAGTAGCGCAGTAGTAGTAGTTAGATAGTAGTAGCAGCTAGTAGTATGTAGTAGTAGTTAGTAGATAGTAGTAGTATAGAGTAGTAGTAGTAGTAGAGTAAGTAGTAGTAGTAGTAGTAGTAGTAGTAGCAGAGTAGCTAGCAGCTAGATAGTAGTAGTAGTAGTAGTAGTAGCAACAGCAGCAGCAGCAGCAGTAGTAATAGTAGTAGTAGAGCAGTAGTATAGAAGTAGCAGCAGCAGCAGCAGCAGCTAGTAGAGTAGTAGTAGTATAGTTAGTGTAGTAGTAGTAGTAGTAGTAGCTGCAGCAGCAGCAGCAGCAGTAGCATAGTAGTAGTAGAAGTAGTAGTAGTGTAGTAGTAGTAGTAGTAGTAGTGAGTAGTAGTAGTAGCAGCAGCAGCAGCAGCAGCTAGCATAGTAGTAGTAGTAGTAGTAGTAGTAGGTTAGTAGTAGATAGTAGTAGTAGTAGGTAGTAGTAGTAGTAGTAGTAGTAGAGCAGAGTAGTGTAGTCAGTAGTAGTAGTAGTGTAGTAGTAGTAGTAGTAGTAGTAGTGGTAGTAGTAGAGAGTAGTAGTAGTAGTAGTAGTAGTAGTAGTAGTAGTAGTAGTAGTTAGTAGTAGCAGCAGCAGCAGTAGTAGTAGTAGTAGTAGTGTAGTAGTAGTAGTAGTAGTAGTAGAGTAGTAGTAGTAGTAGTGTAGTAGTAGTAGTAGTGTAGCAGTGAGTAGTAGTAGTAGTAGTAGTAGTGTAGTAGTAGAGGTAGTAGTAGTAGTGTAGTAGTAGTAGAGCGTGCAGGTAGCAGTAGTAGTATGTAGTAGTAGTAGTAGTGAGAGAGTAGCTACAGAGCTAGGTAGTAGGTAGTAGTAGTAGTAGCAGCTGAGCAGTAGTAGTAGTAGTAGTAGAGCAGCAGAGTAGAGAGAGAGGAGAATGTAGTAGTAGTAAGTAGTGTGTAGTGTGTAGTGGGTAGTAGTAGTGTAGTAGTGTGTCAAGGAGCTGTAGGTGTTATGTAGTAGTGTGTAGTGTGTGTAGTGGTAGTGT
>CM054143.1:8957425-9009487 GCA_028751875.1 Rapana venosa | reverse complement strand
ACCACCACATGGTACTTCCCAACGGGTTTTTCCATTCTTCTAAAATGTCTATGTAAAAACCCAAGCATTTCCATAAGACGTTGTGCCATAGCTATACTTGAAGATAAACTGTAAAGTGACTCTTAACTAGCTTGGTTGATTTTTGCTGTGATAACCACTGGGCAAAGAGCTCCTTTTCCAGTTGCAAAATCATAATAACCTTCTTGCACAGTAAATTTATTAACCGCTCTAGTTTTGGGATCATATTTTTTAAGCCATTGTTGCGCTGCAATGTTTGTCCATGATACTTTGTAGAAGACCTCGGCAAAGCAACTTTTTTATGTTGACAGCGTTGTCATAGGAATGGCTATTTAACAGGTACACCTGTTGGGATTTTTTGTTAGTGTTATAAACATTATCTACTATAAATAATAATGTATAAATATAATAAAGATGCAAAATACGAGGCTGGATCTCACTATAACCCAAAGACTATTTTTTAAAAAGCTAGATGTTGCTGTTCAAGACATTGTCTTTGAAGTAAAAGTTCCCAACCCACGAAATCATACTTAAACCCCCATTAAGGGATGATCCACTGCGAAAGCAGGGTTTGTCTAATCCTATACAGTTCAAATCAAAACCACTTAAAACTTTGCTATCCACTTTTGCAACTAGGGGCTGTGGTGTGTCATATCTGACCACATAACCACCCAAAAACCATTTAGTAAAGTCGTGTACAGGTTTCAGTGAAACAAATCAGTTCAGCGTGTGTTATCTACTCAGTCCCACTGCCCACTGATAGAAAACTTCAATCCCTTTAATAGTAGGATTAACAGAAGGCTATGAGGGGTTGTGCAATGAGTTAATATTGATTCTAAACTGCATTCAGAAAAACACAGGAAAAAATCATGGCATGGGACCTGTATTTGTGGGGTGCACAGGAGTATAACTATGCTGGTGGCCTCCAAATACATCTTTCTCACGCGGTGCAAGAGTTGTTCTTGGTTCAATAGAGCAAAAAAACATGTATGCATGGACGACTTTTATTCTTGATAAAGTGAAGGTTAACAAGACCAGGGTTAAAAGGATTAAAGACTCTGTTCGGACCTAATGTGTGGGGCTTGCTTGGTGCAACAGGGACAGACAAGACAAGTAATTAGGGGCACTGGTTTTTATGCACAGAAGCATTTCTAGCAAATCTTGAAAGACAGTATTAACTCGGGTCCGTTACCTACCATCAAGCATCAAGCATTACAAGATTTCTTCACTATTGCACGGTCTAAGGTAGACTTTGCTATAGGACATGGGTTTTTATATTGCTGCCTTCCAACATGCATTTACAAAAGGGAAAAATTACAAACTACAACAACAATATTATTATTGGATTGATTGTGCTTGAAAAAATGAAAGTGAAAAAATACAAAGAAACAGTGGAAAAGTTTAAGCCGACAAAAAAAAAGGGGAAAGAACTACTACCCCCCCACAGGCAAAAAAAAAAATAATTATTCCCCTTGTAAAGACAGTCCTATGAGAAAAAACTGTTTTTAAAACGGGTATACTTTTTAAGGCCTTGCTATTTTTTATTTTAAAAAGAAAAAACCAACAAAAAACCAGAAACGCCCATAAATGCCCCAAAATCCCCAACTTTTCCTGCGTTGAAATAGCCACTAACAACAAACCAATTTTACCGGAAGGCGCGCCAACTTTGTAGGCTAATTTTTTTATAGTCAGCTAAGGACCGATTGTTTCCAACCCGGGTTGCCTGGGGGTGCAAAGGTGGTGGTGGTGGGGGAATTGCTTCCGCAGCCATACACAAGTGTGCTAAAGGAAACCCAATGCTTAATTCGACAATGTTACCTTGCTCGCGAAACTTTAGGGGATTCTTTGGGAAAATTTTGTTTTCAAAAAGAATTGGGTGATTTTTTCTTTTATTTGCAACCTGAGTTGAGTTTTTCTGTTTTTTTTTAAGCCCTCTAATTTGTTTGGGGCTTTCATTTTGCAATTTTTTAACGTTTGATTCTTTTTTTTTATTTCCTGGAAAATTTTGCATCCTGCTTCTGCTAGCTTTTTCTTTTCTATTCATTGGGAGCTAAAACCCCCAGCTTTCAAAATTTATCATTCGCCCAATACTCTGATGCTTATTGAACCCTTTTTTCCGAAAGGGGGGGGGTTATCATTTTTTTTTTCAGTCTGTTCTCGTCCTTGTGAAGCTATTTCCAACTCTAGAATAGTTTCAGTGTTGTGTTTGCCGACTGTGCTAGGTCTTCAAGTGGTAGACTTTCAATGTTTGTTGGTAGGTTTTGTTCAGCATTTTGTAGTTGTGCAACAGCTTGTGTAGGCAGTCTGTTAGTAGTTAGTGCATCACTAATACCTAGTTTTCTCTGCATAGCAATGCTTAGTCTCTGCTTGAGTGTATTTTTTGCTAAGAACTGATTTGGATTATTTTTCTTTGTTAATAAAACCTTTTGTCCTGTGTCAGTTATAGCATACAGATTGTCTTTGTTGTCCATATCATAGTCAGTATGGTCTAGTACTTCTGGCGTTGGTTGTCCCAAACTTGTGTGAAAATCTTTAACCTGCTTTCTAATAATTCTCTTCTGACTGAATGCAAGGGTGCTACAGATGCTGCTCGCTTCACCCATATCATCAGCTGGCGTAAACACATCATCCATATCTATATCATAGTCTTCCATTATTCTATTATTGTTTTTTTTTTTGCTACTTATAGAAAAAAGATGGCGCAACAAACATTTGGAGCAATCCTTGATCCATACAGACGTTTAAAAGATCCCTTAGGCATTAAAGGAAACAGACAGACAATCGTTATTACAAACAACCCCTCCACTATTGATGAAAATCAGATTCTGACTGTTAGGTTTCCTAATTTAGGAAAAGATGATGTCATTGTTCCAGGGACAACTAGGCTTGCTTTTCAGATTGAACTAGAGTCTGGAGATGATCCAAACAGAAGTGTGGTAGCAAACTTAGGTAGGGCTATTATAAAAAAGATTAGTGTCAAGCTAGAAGGCAGGGAAGTGCTATCATTGAACAATGCCGACATATTCTTGACCTATACTGATTTATGGATGACAAAAGAAAAAGAGATGATCCTAATTATATCAAGGCATACAGGATGATGAGGGACTAAAACACAGAGTAGTCTGCGATAAGGGAAACAGGAAAAAAGATGCTGCCATAGCAAAGCCTATGGTAACAGGTTTTGTATTCCTCCTACTTTGACTGCTTCATCTCTCACATGCTTACTAACAGGGCACTCAGAGACAGACTTCGTATGAGCTGACCTTTAATGACAGTGCTCGGGTTATTACATCCAGTGACCCTGACGCAAAGTTATCATAATAATTAGTATATCTTTTAGAGTATGAATGTTGTCAATCACCAGACTTGCACGCTAGAATGCACAGCATATCAGTCAATGCTTGCTATCTATTATGAAAGAGCTTTAACCATAAGCACATTATTGAAGAGTAAAGCAGTACTGTGTGGAACATAAATCAGAACACACCCGCAAGATCATTAAAAGAATATTAATGCTGTTTTGAAAGAACCAACCTCCCCCCTTTTCCAGATTAAGTGAGAGTTCATTAATCCCCGGTATAAAACATTAATCATGTACTATAGAGGGCAACCAAATCAAGTCTACGCTTCAGTTATTTACCATATCAAAACACTTGATAAGGTTAAGAAAATACTTGGTTCTGGTCAACAACAATGATACCACTACTGGTGTTAACAAGCTAATCTTTAACATCTACATGATGTTAGGCTTCATGAATACCTAACTTCTAAATATGCATTGTGGGTTGACTTTAAAGAGCTACAAAATGATAACTGCATGGTTCATAAGACGCAATGAAAACGGCTCAGAAGGAATAACTATACAAATAGAGAAAGAGCAAGAAAATATGAGCCCATAAAAATATATCTATTTGTAGTGAATGGCTGCACAGCTCAACATAGAAGGAAATAGACTAAAAGAAATTGTTTACTAATGGACCCAGCTAAGTTTTCTTTCTACCAATAGAAACACACTGCTCTCTAAGATTGCGACAGACTGGCTGTGGCAAGACTTGTATATTTTTAGATTTATTACAACCATGTACAAAAACCTTTCGAGTTCATTGTTATATCTGTCCAACACTGCACAACAATATACCATACAAGAGAGAAATTTCTTTAGGACAATGAGAATATACTTATAGTCAATCCTCTGACAGGCTAAGCGAGTGATTAGAATACTATTACAAGACTGTTTGAAAATAGGCAGACCCTTTTCTTAATAGACACGCTCAGCAGAGCGTGACATTGTTAAGAAAAGAATAGTTGTCTAATCTCGCTTTCAGTGGGAGTACATGCACAGATATCTGTTTTTGGTTCTGACACAAAAATATAATAGCATATTAAAAGATTACCGTGAACAAATCAAAGTCGTTGTAATTTTTCACATGAAAGACAGAGATGGGTTTAATAATTGCCTTCGGGAGAATGATGTTATTACAGACGGACAAGAAAGAGAAAGAATAAAACTAAAACTCAGAAGCTCAAAGCATAGTAATAATAATAATAATAATAATATATGGAATTTATATCGCGCTGAATCTTGTAAAAAACAAACAAATCGAAGCGCTTAACCTAAACTAATACTCAAAACAGACCAGCCAACTAAATATTGTGTAGAGTAAAACCCAATAGCTTTTTTTTAAACCCACACACAAGAACATGCAGCCAGACACACATACTACATTGTATGAATCATCTCGCTGTGTGGCTGTGTGTGCACTAGGCGAGCGCCTCGCAGCGAGTCATTCAGCCAATCAGGAAGCCGGCTGGTTATTGCACCACACTAAGCTTGAACAGTTATATAGTTAATAGTTTACATCAATCTCGCCCTCCAGGGCAGCCCAGTGGGGAAAGGTCGAATGCGTTAGACAGGGCAGGCAGGCAGAGCGGCAGCAATGGGAATCGAACTAGGGCAATTAGCAGTATGCTACAGGTCCCTATGTTGTGAATGTCATGTGGTGTGTGAATTCGTGTGTCGGCATTCCAACAGTTGTACCAAAGCTCCTTTGCAGTGTCCTCTCATTTTCTCTTCTGGTAACGGAGCCTGGGTAGCGAGAAGGTTTGCACTTTTTTTTTTTTTTTTTTTTAATACAAATTCAGCATAAAACAGATAAATAAAAGAAGAAGCATTAGTTTAATTTTTTAGAAATTTTTTGTAATTAGTTCTTGACAAGATATGTTTATTTTTTAGTATTTTTGTATTAGCTCCTTGAGAAGATATTTTTTACATAAATTCCCCTACTTTTTATAGTTATACCCATCAAAAAAAAATTGTATTACATTCAGTTTTAGTAGAGAGATAGGGAAAAAGGGGGTCAAGGTAACTGCTTAGTTTTAATATAAAACTATGCAAGTTTTTGGTTCGATGAGGCGAAGCCGAATCGGGCCAAAAGTTGCCTGGTTTTGGTTAAACAGTAAGTAGTTGAGCTTGACCCCCCTTTTTCCCTATCTCTCTTGCAACTCAGGGCAAAATAACAACACAAAACCAAACAACATCAACAAAAGTAAAAAAAACAAACTGCCAACACAGAAAATTGGGCTCAAACTCAGCTGGCCAATACCCAGTACTAATGGTTCTGACCAGATCATTGGGTCAGTGGTTCAAAGGTCAGGTGCTTGTCCAAACAGAGGGCAGTCGCAGGTTGGATCCCTGTTGTTTGTTGTTGTTGATGCTGTTGTTTGTTGTTTGTTGTTGTTGTTGTGCATTCCCCAGCTTAACACCTTGGGGGTCACCCAGAACATAACACTCTGACTCACTCATCATCCCACCTGGGAATCACTGTGAGATAGGAAGTACATCGGATGAGAAGTTTGCGTGTACGACTCTTTTCAAGTACCTCGCCATTATTATAGACAGGCATACTCCGACTTCAGAGGATTTTTCTCTTTTAATAACAGAGTACAGGTTGTTATGTTAAGAGCTTGCCGTGTCTGAAGGCAATTCCCAACACACCAGTTTACAACGTCATAACATTTTACAACATAATTTTACAACATAACATTTTACAACACAACATTTTTTCAACATAACATTTCACAACTTAACATTTTTAAACATAACAGTTTTACCAACATAACAGATTTTACCACACCAAAACATTTTGCAAACATAACATTTTACAACAAACGCTTTTACAACAACATTTTACAACATAAACATTTTAACAACATAAACATTTTACAACATAACATTTTTTACAACACAATTTACAACACAACATTTTAACAACACAACATTTTTACAACACAACACTTTACAACATAACAGTTTTTACACACAACATTTTTAAACAACACAACATTTTTACAACACATTTTACAACAAAACATTTTACAACATAACAACATTTTACAACATAACATTTTACAACATAACATTTTACAACACAACATTTTACAACATAACATTTTACAACATAACATTTTACAACATATTAGTGCAGGCCTGGGCAGTTAGCTGACATGTAGAACTGACACAGCTTTTAACCTGGGCCAGAGGATCCCTGTGTTGTTTGGTTTTCCTCCGCACAGGGCACCTCGAGTTATAGTCTCCTTTGAAGGACTTGTGGGGGAGTGGAGACGGCACTGATGTTAACTCCAGGGGAAAACTTCCCCTTGAACGGGATTCAAACTCGGATCATCAGATCACAAGCACAAGGTGCAACGCTCTAAAATGTGTGTGCCTGCTTGAGTTGCTGAGTGTTAGAGGGGGGGGGGGGGGGGGGGGGGGGGGGGGGGGTGGGGGGGGGGGGGGGGGGGGGGGGGGGGGGGGGGGGGAGGGCGGGGAAGTATATGTAAAGAGTATGACGATTCTCACACACTTTCAAGAATTTGATACTTGACTTCTTTTGAGCATAGAGCGTGCTCCTGCTTATGCGCACGCACGCACGCACGCACACACACAGAGTTTATGATAGGGTTATTCTTTTATTGTATGAAAAATATGTCAGATGTAAAAAAAAAAAGAATTCAGTGACAAAAATGGAACGTTTCCACATTAGAATTACAACAATATCACAAATACATGTACATATAAATCTATAATATATGACTCGTCATAGGTAAAAAAGCGGATGATTTACAAAGAAAAACATTTAAAAACAAAAATAAAACAATACATATGTTTGCATATGGTTGGTTTTAAAAAATAAAAAAGGTCCCTTCTCCTCACACACTTTCACACAAGAGTAAACACTTGCATTTTTCTCAGCAATTTACATTTTATTTCTGTGCTGATTTTTTGCAACCAGACAAGGCAAGAAACACGCAGGCGCATATCACACACCACTATACTTATACAACATTAATCTGTTGTATACATTCTCAAAAAGATGTGACGCTGTAACATCTCGAACAAGAACACAAATGAATAAATAAAACATCTCGACATACACTTTCTTCCACATCATTGTTGAACATGCTACTTTTTCCTCAATTTACATTTGATCTCAATATCTAAACTTAAAAAAATAAATAAAAACAAGCCAAAAAATCTAAAGGAAAAGAAACCACAGCCACACTCTGTCCACTACTAGACTTAAAATCATACACCATATTTTTTTTACTCACATAATTATGTTGGTGTAAAATCTGCCATCAATCTTCCAGCAGAAGATCAATACACAGATCTGCCACCAACATCAATTAAAAATATCTTACACATTATCAATGTTAATCACACAATGAGTTTTATTTTCCTTTCACATTCATGTGATTTTTCAAAGAAAATAAACGTTTAAAAACAAAAATAAAATAAAATATATGTATATATGCATTTCTTTTTTTTTAAAGGCCCCTTCTCCCCACACACTTTTCACACAATTACGTAAGCTCTTGCATTTTTACTCAGCAATTTACATTTCATCTCTTTGATACCATATTTTTTGTGGCTCACATATTTTGGTGAAAAATCTGGCATCAAAATCTTCCAGCAGAAGATCAATAACAGATCTCCCACACTCAATAAAAATTCTTTTGCAAAACCTTAAAAATCACAGAATGGCTTTCTTTTTTTCTTTCCCTTTCATGTTTTTAAAAAAAAAAAAATTTAAAAAAAGAAATATAAAACAAAAAAATTTTATTTAGGTGGGTTTTGTTTTTGTTTTTTAAAATTGTTCAAAAGGCCCTTCTCCCCCCCAAAATTTCCACACAATTTGAAAAGCCCCTCTTTTTTTCTCAGAATGTACGAAAAATAGCATTCCGCAATCAATCGCAGGGGAAAACATTGTCAGAACCATTGCAGTATACGTTGCCTGCTGAACAAACAGAATGTTGGTTTCTTGTGATCACCAAGGACCAGATCATTTTTAGCGGGCTTTAATCAACATAAAAATAAAAAAGCTTTGGGGGAAAAAAAAAATCAAAAGAGACAGATGCCAATCCTAAAAAAAATGCCATCCAAAAGTCATGTGAATATTGTAAACTTGATATTACACACACAAAAAGTATGAAATGTTTGTGGTTTCAAACAGCATATATGGTGATGAAAATACCAGTGATATACCTTCCATTGTTTCCCTGATTTAAGTATTCCTAACACACACCCCTCCTATCTGCATACTAAATACCCCCCCCCCCCTCCCCCCCCCCTCTCTCTGTCTAGCCCCCCTCCCCTAACACACTATATTTCCACCCACAAAACACCCCCCCCTACACACATCTCATCACACTGTCCCCCCATCCCCCCACACCACATTCACACACACCAAAACCCCCCATACCACACCCAATTCCCCACAACATCCCCATACACACATACAACCCCCCCCCCCCCCCCTTCACACCATCTTCAACAACGTGCACTCATACCACACACTCCACACACATCATTCCACACACACCCATCTTCACCACACACCCCATTCTCACCCACACACCACTTCCACACACACCCCATATCATTCATAACACACACACCTTCTTCTCTCTCACTATCTTTCACACACACTATCTTTCCAAAAACCACAACCACATTTTCCTAAATTGTTTTCCCTTTTCCCTTTTCCCCCAACTCCCAACCACCCCTACCCCTCCCCCTTCCTAGCACTCTTTCCCTAAAATTTACCACCCCCCCCAAACCCCCTTAAAAAAAGAATTTCCCATGTGTCAGCATGCCCCAAAAAACTTTTACCTCCCTGTTGTGCCACATGGTGGGGGGGCAGTTTTTAGGTAACAGTGTCAGGATTATATAAACAGTAGAAAAAAAGGAAAGGGGTCGGTTTCGGGTGTCTGTAGGAAAGCATGTGGACACAGCAGCAGATAAATTTTGTGGAACATGCTGTAGACACAGTTCCCAGTTAATAGAACTTTCTTATTTTAAATTGGATTTCTTTCATCACAAAAATTTCGTCTGTAAAAAGCAAAGCAATTTAGACCCAAAAACTTTTGAAGACTTTGTGCCCTAAAAAATAAAGAATAAAAACCCAAATAAAAATATTTAGGGCTTTTGAATTAAGGTCAAAAAAAACCTGTTAAATTTTTTTTTGAAAAATCAAAGGGCCAAAAATTTAAAGCAGATGATTTTGGGTTTTTAAAAAAAGGCCAAAAGAACAAGGTGAGGAAAACCCATCACTATCGGCGGCCCTTTCTCCCATCCCCCTTATCCCAAAGGTATTTTTTGCCCCCCCTCTCCTACTGCCACCACCACACCCAAAACCCACCACACACACAAACACACACACACACCCGCACGCACGCACACGCGCGCGGGCCCACGCACACCACACGCACGCACGCGCGCGCCGCGCCCCACCACACCACACAACCACAAAACGTGGGCTTTTTCCTTTCGTCGTTTTTTACGGTAAGACGTAAAATTTAAAACGACCCCCTTACCCTACTAATACTACACACCAAAAAATTTTGTGTTTCTTTCTACTACTACTGCCACTGCAGCAGCTGCTGCTTTTTTTCTACTACCACATACACACACACCCTCTTTCTCTTTCTCTCCACACAACACACACCCCCACACCTTACAACTCACACACAGCGACTAAACCACACCACACACCTACGCACGCCCCCCCCCGCAGAACTACCCACACAAAACCCCAAACCAATCACACACACACACACCCCACGGGCACCACACACTTTCCCCCCTTACACACCCACCCCAACACCACCTTACGACCCCCAACCACCACTAACCACACAAACTACCAAAAACCACAAAAACCATCCCCCCCCCCCCCCCCCCATCTAATCCCCCCCTAACCTACCCCACAACCCACCCCCTCACACCTTCTACACCACCACACCCCCACTGCTACTACTCTACTACCCCCACCCCCCCCCACACCCCCAAACCTCCCCCCCCCTATACTATGAAAACCCCCCCCTCCCACACACACCCCCAAACACACACACAAAACCCTCCTCTTATAAAACCCATAAACTTTACACCGCAGTAAAAAATCATGGAAAGATAACCAAAAAAGAATAACCACATAGGGTTCACATCTGTAACAGTATCCCAACCTGCAAATTAAAACACAAATCAGAATTCCTTTTTAGCATTTGCCCCTTCTATGAAACCCTTTTTCATTATAAAAGCAGCATAGTAAAAGCAGCCTTTTAAGGGATTGACCACTTCAACAAGTTTACTAAGTATTTTCAATGCCTTTGGGTTCAGAAAAAAATTGGGTACAAACAAAGGGGGGGCAGCATTTACAAATATTTGCCAGCCCCTTTGTAGGCATGTTTTCAACAATAGCATTGTCTCAGTGATTTTAAATCCAACTTAAAAAAAAAAACAAATTTTTTTCTTTTTTTTTTTGTTCTTTTTTCTTCTTGTTTTTCTTATTTTTTTCTCTTGAGTGTTTTTTTTTCTTCTTTTTTTTCTTTCACATTGTAAAGCACCATTTTTTTTTTCTTTTTTTCTTGTGTTTTTTTTTCTTTTCGTCTTTTTTCTTTTTCACATTACTTTGTAAAACCATCTTTTAGTTGGTTTTGGGTTTTTTTTTTTTGGGGGGGGGGTTTTTTTTTATCATTAAAAAAAATTCTTCTGGGGGTTTCTTTTTTTCCCCCACGTTTTTCCCTTCGTTTTTTTTTACCATGTTTTTTTCTTTAAACCATGGCGGGTTTTCTTTTCCTTTTTTTTTTAATGCGTGCTACTTTTCGGTTATATATATCAATATTTTTTTTACATCAAGTCATCACTGATGTGATCACTGATCACGGATGTACTTTGCAGTGTCGTCCGTTGCAAATTCTTTTGACATTAAATTTTGTGTCACAGTTTTTCCCCTAGCGGCCCAACCCAATTTGGGGGTCCTGCACAGAAGTGATGGTGTTTTCCATGACGGCGGTGTCCTGTCTCTTTTGCGACATTGCCGCCATCTGATGTCCTCGGCAGGATGTCCTTGGGGGCCGGGTTTTTCCTTGGGAGCGAAGTCCCTTTGGGGATGCCTTTTCAGCGATGTCCTTAGAGCGATGCCTTGGGGCGTGTCCTTGGGACGTGTCCTTGGCGCGGTTGGCGCGATGTCCCGACATGGCCTGCGATGTCCTTGGTGCGTGTCCTTTAACGTATCCTTGGTAACGAATCCTTGGTAGCGTGTCCTTGTTAACATGCCTTTGGAGCGAGTCTTGGAGCCATTCCTTTGGTACGTGTCCCCTTTGGGAGCGAGTCTTGGTAGCAATGTCCTCGGCGATGTCCTCGGAAGCGTGTCCTTGGAGCGGGTCCTTGGCAGCAAACCCCCCTTTCCCTTTGGGGCGAAAGTCTCGGGAGCGATGTCCTTGGCGCAATGTCCTTTGGGAGCAAAGTCCCTTTGGGGCATGTCCCCGGCGATGTTCCCGGAGATGACCCGGCGATGTCCCCGAGATGACCGGGGAGACCTCGGGATGTCCCGGAGATGACCTCGGCGATGTCTCGGGGGATGACCTCGGCGATGTCCCCCCGGGGATGACCTCGGCGTGTCCCGGAGTGCCTCGGCGATGTCCCGGAATGACCTCGGCAATGTCCCCCGGGGATGACCCCCGGCATTTTCCCCCGGGGATGACTTGGCTTTTTTTCCCGGAGATACCTCGGCAAAGTCCCCGGAGATCCTCGGCAAGTCCCCGGAGATGACCTCGGAAATTTCCCCCGGGGATGCCTCGGCAATGTCCCCGGGGATGCCTCGGTTTTGTCCCCGGAGTGACCTCGGGGATGTCCCGGAGATGACCCCGGGGGTTTTCCTCCAGGGGGTTCCTGCCCAAACCCAAGTTACAAACCCTCGGGGATAGGCCCGTTTGTCATTGGCAACGTAGTTTTCATACATTAAAAACATTATATAAAAAAAAGCAAACCCTTTTCCCTTTTTTAAAAAATCAAAAAAATAAGTTAAAAAAAAATTCATTTCTGTGCCCGTTTATTTCCTTGATTTTGTTTTATTTTTGTCCGGGAAAGGATGAAATTCATATTACCGGGGGGTCCCCGGGGAACTCCCCTGTGGTGCTGGATGGCCTGTCTGTTCTGACACTGGATTCCAGGCCTGTATTCCAGAAAGCGGTGAAAAAATATCATGACGGGAAAAAAGCCACAGCTCTCTAGCTTAATTGATTTCAACTTTTTCCCTTTGCAATACGTTTTTTTGCCCCTTCTGCTTTATTTGCTCAATCAAAATGAGTTAATCTCATTCATTGGAAAACAAAAACCACAAACGATTTTTTAATGATGTTTGTGTACATTATTTCTGTTTGGTTTTAATTTTAAAATATTTTAAAAACCCTTTTGGAAAAAACATTTACATTTCAAAAGGGCTTAAAACACTTTCGAACAAGATATTTCATTTTTAAACAAAGAAAAATGTACTTTTACTCATTAAAAACCCACTCTTTGGATTGACCGTGACCGACTGACCACTTCAAATCGAAAAGACCGCTGACCAAGACAGACCCCCGTCTCAAACAATTTAAATTTTCAATGGGAATAAAAATTCCAAGGTTTGTTTTTAAAAAAATATAGTTTATATTTTTCTTATTATTTGATTTAAGATGATTTATAACGCAGGAAAAACAATTCCATTTACTTTTTTAAAACATAAATATTCTAAATTTTCCCCTTCATAGCTAAAAAACGACAAAGATTCATATTTCTTTGAACTTGGCCCTGCCACTCTTTTGACTCCAGTTCATGATGGCTGCCTGCACACGTGACACTTGGTTCCCGTCCCCCAGCTCCCGAAAGAAGGGAGTCCAACAGTAACCTGAAAAATTTAGTTGGTTTTCTTGAACATACATGACAGTCACCTGATCATGTTACTTTAAAAGAGGTGGAATTAAGGATTATTATTTACATAGTGTGTCACAATGCCAATTTACTTTATTAGCTCAAATATCAATGATTCGGTACTTTCAAACATGACATCTGGAACTAGTACATAACATTACAATTCTTGTTAACAATTATTCGAATGCAGTTTTTATCGCTGTTGTTGATGAATCAATTTACAATAAATGTACACAACAATTATGTAAAACATGCTAAAAACAAAAAAGGCCAGGGCTACAAGTCAATTTTTTTTAAAACAAAAACATTTACATGGTTTAGTTACAAATGAGATCAGCAGTATTCTCACCTGGGTCTTGATCCCCTTCATGCAGGCAGGTTCATGGAACTTACAGCTGTGTTGCCTCCCCTCATTTGGTGACTGACGGCGCTGGATGTGACTGGAGCTGTTCTGGTGTGTTGACTTTGGCACAGGTGATTCTTCCCCTCATTTCAGTGACTGATAAGATGGAAGCTGGACCTGACTGGAGTTGCTCTGGTGTTTTGACTTCGGCACAGGCGATGCTTCCCATCGTTCAGTTTTTGATGGCGCTGGATTTAACTGGAGCTGTTCTGGTGTACTGATTTTGGCACAGGCGATACTTCCCATCATTCAAATTTCGGTGGCACTGGACCTGACTGGAGCTGTTCTGGTGTGTTGATTTTGGCACAGGCGAAGCTTCTCCTCATTCAGTGACTGATGGCACTGGACCTGACTGGAGCCATTCTGGTGTTTTTGGCACAGGCGATGCTTCCCCTCATTCAGTTTCTTATGGCACTGTATGTGACTGGAGCTGTTCTGGGGTTTTGGGGCAGACGAGCTTCCCCTTCGTTTCTTATGCACTGGACCTTTTGGACGTTTGGTGTTTTTGGCAAGGCGATGCTTCCCCTCATTCATTTTTTGGGGACTGTATGTGACTGGAGTGTTTGGTGTATTTGGGCAGACGATGTTTCCATTCAGTTTTTTTTTGGCACTGGCCCTTACGGAGCGTTTGGTGTTTTTGCCGGGCGATGTTTCCCCCTCATTCATTTTTTTTTGGGGCACTGTATGTGACGGAGCTTTTCTGGTGTATTTGGGCGGGACGATGTTTTCCCTTCAGTTTCTTTAGGGAGGACCTTATGGATTTTTCTGGGGGTTTTTGGCACAGGCAATGCTTCCCTTTTGTTGGTTTTTGAGGGCGGATTTAAAAGGGGAGTGTTCTGGTTTTTTTGCTTTTGGCACAGGCATGATTTCCATCATTCATTTTTTGAGGGTGCGGGATTTACTGGGGCTGTTCTGGAGTACTGTTTTTTTGGGCACAGCTGAGCTCCCCATCATTAATGCTGAGGGCATGGACTGTTGGAGTTGTTCGGGTGATTTGGCTCGGCGATGCCCCCCATCTTCATTTTTTGATGGCACTGGTTTTTTGGGAGCTGTTCGGGTGTTTTTTGGCAAGACGTGTTTCCCATTGGTCAGTTTCAGATGGCAAGGGATTTGAATGGAGCTGTTCGGTGTACTGACTTTTGGCACAGCGATGTTTTTCATTAATTTTGATGGTGTGGATTTTCTGGGGTTCGGGTGACGACTTTGGCCAGCGATTTTTTCCCCTCATTCAAGACAGGTGGCACTGTACCTGGTGGGCGTTGTTTGGTGTAGACTGGCACAGACGTTTTTCCATCTTTCAGTTTGGGGTGGCAATGGATTTGACCGGGGCTGTTCTGGTGTCGGATTTTGGGCACAGACGATGCTTCCCCTTCATCCAGTGATGAGGGCACTCACTTAATTTAGCCCCTGGGCTCTTGCTCTACCTTTTTAAACAGAACCCCAGCCCCCAAACTTTTTAAAATAGTTTAACCCACCCAGATATTAAAAACTAACCCCTTACATCTAATATGACAAATATAAAATAAATAAACCCATTTTCCCTTTAGCATAAACAGAAACACTTGAATTCCGGGCTGTTAGATTGTGGGCCCAAACCCCTTAAGTGGCAAAAATTTAGGGATTTTTTTTTCCCAGTATCTAAATCAAAGCCAGCCCTGCCCCAGAGCAAAACTTATGTCCCCAATGGGGGGGGGGGGAAACCCCAAAAAAATTTTGAGCAGACTGGGACCCAAAGTTCCCCATAAACACTTCACAAAAGGGAATCGCAAAAGTTTTTAAATAAATTATTTGGGCCAACACTGCAGGTGCCTGTCGCCTCGGGCCCTTGACGCCCAACGCGGGAGGGGTTTTCTGTTTTTTTTAAAAAAATACTGCAGAGTCCCTCATTTGCCCAAGTAGTCTTAATTTTTTGGGGGTTAATTTAATGCTGCATAATCATTAAGTTTTTAATACATTTTTGGGGTTTTGGGGTTTTTTTAAAAAACAAAAACCCATTTAGTTGCCCTTTTGATAGGTATTTTTTTCTATGCCCTAAAACAGGCAGAAAAGAGCAAAAGATAAAACCCCAAATGCAAACACAGATTCCCAAAACATTTGGGGGAAATTTTTCCCAAAAAGGAACAGGCCCCAAGACAAAAAAAAGGAAAAAAGCCAAACAAGCAAGGACACAAACCCAACGAATTGGCAGGTTTTGTTGAAAAAAAAACATAAAAAAAATTACACTTTTAAAAAGGAAAGGGGATTCTACTTAGGTAAAACAAAAAATGACAAAAAAAAGGAACCGGGGTTTTTTTTTTTTTTTGGAAACGTGATGTCACAGCACCAAAGGGTGGAAAAATTTCAGAGGCACTTTTGGTCTTATCATCAGTCCCTTAAATGACGGATGGGGTTAGTTGACTTTTTTCTCCAGGCTCTTTTCCGTCTTCTGCTGATCAAGTTTGGGAGAGTTGCCCCCCCTATGTGATCCACACGATTCCCCCCATGTGATCCAAAAAAAAGGGAAAAACCAGGTTAAAAACCTTTATGTAAAAAAGGTTTGGGAAAAAAAAAAAAGCTGAAGGAATGTCGGGAAAAATGTGAGGGGGTTTGGAAAAAGAAAACCCCCTCCTAACTAACGTCCAAAAATCCAGTAGATGATGGCACACTACCCCAAACCCAAAACGCCCAAAGATCCCAAAGGGAAAGGGTTGGGCACAGTCACATTTTCCTCCTAACCAAACGCCCCCAAAGAAACCAGTAGGTGAAAGTCACACCCCCTTTCAGGGACCAACTGCCCCCAAAAAATGAAGTTGCACTCCCCATAACCACTGCCTAAAAATTAAAATTTTCCCGGGTCCCTCCAAACCACTGTCCCAAACCCTTTTGTAGGTTATCAGGGAAACCCGGGGACTGCTTTCCTTTGATCTCTTGCACTAATTTTTTTGTCCCTATTTTTAAGTTTTTTTTTTTTCTATCTAATTTTAAAATTTCTACTTTTTGGGGCAAAATTTTTTTTATACTACTTTAATTCATCTACTTTTATGGCCATTTCTAACTCTAGTTCTAAATTTTATCATTTTTTTGGGGGGGTTTTCATTGTCCCATTGGGCTAAATTTTACATCTTTAGCAAAGGGTCACGGATGCAATCAGGGAAATTTTGGGGCTCAGTGTTAAAAGGGAAATGCCCGGTTTTGTATCCAATGGCCCCGACCCCACTTTTTGCCAAAACCATTTTTACTCACCAGTGCTTAGCTTCTCGCAGGAAAACGGAAACAAGTCCCAAAATTCTTGTGAACAATGAGAAAATCTGAGGATAGCAGAATACCCCCCCCTTCTAAAAATTAAGGTTGAAAAAACTAAGAACTCTGGGGGGTAGCAGAATTTTTCCCCCTTCCCGAAAAAAAGGTCGAATTTGGTAAAAAAAAAACTTTTTTTGGGGATAGCAAATATCCCCATTCCAAAACCCAAGGGCGAAAGTACTGAGAAACTCGGGGGATAGCAGAAAAATCCCCCTTATGAAATTTAAAGGGCCCAATGTACTGAGAATTCCCGGGGCAAAAACCCATTCAAAAACTAAAAAAAGCCCAGTTTTGAAACCTTTTTGGGGAAAAACAGAATATCCCCCTTTGAAAAATTTTCGATTTTTCTAAAAACTTTGGGGGAACAGAATATCCCCATTCGGGAAAATTAAAGGGCGAATTTTTTATAAGAACTTTGGGGATAGCCGAAATCCCCCTTTTTGAAAACTTTTCTAATTTAAGAACTCTGGGGTAGCAGAATACCCCCCTTTTGAAAAAAAAAAATTAATACTAAAACCTGGGGATAGCAGAAAATCCCCATTTGAAAAAAAAGGGTTAATTACTAAAACTCTGGGGATAGAGAATTCCCCCTTTTTGAAAAATTTCGTTAATTAAATGGGAAAATCTGGGGGTAACAGAATATCCCCTTCGAAAATAAGGGCGAGTAATAAGGGCCCCTGGAGATAGCAGGGGAAAATCCCCATTCTGAAAACTAAGGTTTGAAAGTAATAAGAACTCTGGAGGGTAGCAGAAAACCCCATTCTGAAAAAATTCTAAGTTAAAAACTTATTTAAAAAATTGAAACTTTTGGGATAGCAGAATATTCCCATTCTGAAAAAATAGGGGCCGATATCTTCCCCACCCTAATTTCCTTCGTCCTTCCCTTTCCCCCCAACAAAGGATCCAACGGCCGAAACCCAAAAACAGCCATTGGTGTCTCACTTCACGGATTTTGTGGGCCGAAAACTCCCCAAATTGATGGGAAGTTTTGATAACAAAAAAAAAAAAAAGGAAAAAAACATTTTAAAAATGACCAAAATTTTCTCAAAACAGAACCCAAAAGAATGGGTGTGGGTGTTGGTGTGTTTAGTGAGTTTCGTGCGCGCCTGTGTGTAGGAGTAAGCCCCCAGAGTGGGGAGGGCGGGAGTGGGGATGGAGGGGAGGGAGAGAGAGAGAGAGACAATGACAATGACAAAAATTTAATGTGTTAGGTTTTCCAACCCCTTCACAAACGGGTAGTTGGGGGAGGGGATCGAAATCGAAAGATACAACAACAAAATAGAACACTGTACAATATCAACGATTCTTCGCGAGCGGTAACCAGAACGCGGTATTGTTTATACATAATTGAACATGTGTGCAAATGTCACTGTAAAAGGTAGCGGATAACGGATATTGTGGTAGCATCGAGGAACTGTCACACACAGAGCGGCATTAGCGGTGTGGCTGCACTGCTGGCTGGTCACTGGGCGTGTCCGGAAGATTCCCATCTTTGGCTGCTTTCAGTATGGACTCGAAGCCCCTGTCCATTGTGTTTTCCAGTTTTTGTATAATTATGTTCTATCAACATCTGGCAATCCTCGGGGGACACTGTGGTGCTGCTTCCGGATTCACTGATTGCATTGACACTTTCTGCATTGGTTTTGAATGGTTTCACCCTCCCCCTGTTCTCCCTCACATCTTCCTCAGAGCTGTAGTCTGTCAGTGTCACAGGCGCTGTTGTTGGTGCGTCACTGCAGACAGTCATGACATCTTCATTTCCAATACTGTTGTCCGTGTCAGATTCGTCATGCCAGTCTCTTAGCTTCAATTCGTGCGGCTGCACTGTCACTGACACTGGGTCGACACCACACAAGCTTGACGGAGACGAGAGGGCTGGCCGTGTTGCACGTGCGGATTGAACAGCACAGCGAGGAGTGCCAGTGGGCGTGTCACCAATAACTGTGTCCAAAGCAGTTTTATTTTCGGCATTATAAAATAAAATAAACTAGGGGGTGTCGGCAAAAACAAATCTGAAGGGGAGACAGGATTTTCATGTTGCTTTTCCATCAATCTGACCTTATGTGTCTCCACCTTCCTTTTGTCCCTGGCAGTTTGCGCTGCCCCTTTCCTGCGGTACACAACACTGTCACTGTGGCTGTGTGTGGCTTGATGTTGGTGGGCTGGCGACAGGCGCAACACAATAACGGTTTGATTGTCTCTGCCGTCGATTTTGAAGGAAGTTAAGGCCATTTCCTGCAGAAAGGTGTTCAGAACCGTTTCTAAAGAAGGAGGTAGCCCTGTTACTGGCATACTGGAAGCCTTTCTGGTAGAAAACACTAAATTTGTTTCACTCACTTTTGTAACCACGTCTTGCTGGTAGCCAAGCAAGGGACGTCACTCCAGAGAGAGAGAGAGAGAGAGAGAGGGAGGAGAGAGAGAGAGAGAGAGAGAGAGAGAGAGAGGTGAGAGAGAGAGAAGAGAGAGAAGAGAGAGAGAGAGAAGAGAGAGAAAATGTGGGGACACGCGCGGGAACATCTCACGCACACGTGAAAACCGTTCCAACGGACGCTATAGCCGAGTGGTTAAGAATGTTCGACTTCAATCCCATGGGTCCATGAAGTCATGGGTTCGAATCCCGACGGCCATCTGGTGAATTAAGGGTGGGTATTTTTATGATGTCCCAGCTCAACTTCAAGTGCAGCAGACCAGATGAAATTCAAGTGCAGCAGACCTGCCAGTGCCTTCATTCCCTTTGCGTGCGTGCGTGTGTGTGTGTGTGTGTGTGTGTGTGTGTGTGTCTGTGTGTGTGTGTACACACACATATATGTATATACACACATGCAGAAGATCATATTATAGGTGCTCGTTGAAGATCCCGTAATTCATGTCAGCATTCGGTGGGTTCCGGAAACACAAACATACCCAGCAATACATCCCCGAAGTCGGAATGTGGCTACCTTCATGGTGGGCAAAAACGGTCCTATACGCAAATATCTCACCAACGGTTGAACCTCGAGGCTCTAGCCGATGAACGTTAAAAAACGTTCCACATTTGGAAGAGAAGACCCCTGTATACTGGTAGGAGTGGAAGACAATTTTTAAAAAATGAAAACGCATGCGCATAGGTGTTTACACATCCTGCATGATGTCGGAATGCAGCTATCTACATGGTTCACACACGTTCATATCCACAAAAAATGTCACTATTGGTGAACCTTGTTGCTCTAGTCAAGGAATGTAAAAAAAAAAATCAGCAAAATGTGGCAAGTCATGAACACCGTGTATTGACTGCACTAGGCCAAGCTAGGGCCTAGGCCTACAGCATCAGGGGATTCAGCCAAGTTGACAATAATGGCGATCTGGTGTGGTGTGGTATTTTTACAATCGAATTGACGTCCAGACAGCGATCAGAAGCAGATAATATTGATAGACCAGAAAATGAAATAGAGACACAACAATCCTTTAAGTATGATCGATTCAAAAAGATCAATCGTTGCACTACAAAAAAACACTTTATCAGTGACTGTTGCGCTCACACTACTGTTGTAGGCATCAGCAATTAGGCCCTGTTCACAGTGTGTCAAAGACTCCGCCAATTGTCCAGGCTTCCTTCCTTCCTTCCACCTGGCTCTTTTACGTCAACAAGCATTGACGTGGTTTGTGACAAGATTTCATCAAATATTTGTGCTTCCAGATTCTCCCTCCCTGGGCTAGGTCCTAGGCCTAGCTTTGATACGGTAGGGCCTACCAGTAGGCTAGCACAGGCTTCGGCTAGAATGTTTGTGCAAAACTGTGGTGTGTCTGTGTGCGTGCGTGTGCGCCTACACGGGCATGTGGGGGTGCATTGCTGAGTGGGTGGGTGCCAGTGCCAGCCTGCCAGCATCCATGCCTTCTCAACTGAACTCATCCAGACATATTCAAATAACTAAAGCCTACCAAACACACAAGTGTCTGCAAAAATGTGACAATACTCACAATGAGATTTTCCCTGAAGTCGCACGCTACCACTGCAGTGGCTCTACAGTGGCATCATCAGCTGTAGGAAGTTTTTTCTCATGAGGGGAAGTCGTACTCTGGCCTCTGTTCGTGTGGTTTTCTGTTGCCAAGTTAGCCGCCAGTCAAAGGTCAAGGTCTAGGTGGGGTTATCAAGGTCGGTCCGTAGTACACAAGGTGGCCGTCATGTCTTTCTGATGCGTTGTTCCTGTGAGCATAAAACGTTTTCCGTTAGTTCTCATTAGCACTTAATTCTAACAGGTGATCAGCACTATGAATTCTACTGCGTTTTTATCACATCTCGTTTTTACTCTCATTCAGTGCGTGCGCGCACGGGTACGTACATGTGTATGCACGGGTACGTACATGTGTATGCTCGTGCACGAGTTTTATGCGCGTGCTTGCGTGTGTACATGTCCGCGTACTTGTGGACAAGTATGGTGGGCATGTGCGCATGAAAAAAAAAAGGGGTTTGTCACAAATGTACATGAATATCTGGACTAAGGTAGTGTCACATCATAATGAGGGGCCTGAAGTTTGAAACGATGCGCGGGAAAATCTGTAGGCACTCTCTGATGCTATTGGGGTTTCCCGTTAAACCGGGGGGACCTTGTTTTTTATTCCTCTAAGGGCAGTACTCTTATCAGGAGAGGACTATTCCAGCAACTGACCTGTCCAAAGGCCCTAGGCTTGGCTTGTATCCCTGCAGAGACAGGGATTCTGAGAGAGGAAAGGAAGGGTTAAGGTGCAGAGAAGAGAGAGAGGGAGAGAGAAGAGACAGACAGACAGAGACGAGACGAGAGAAGAAGAGAGAGTGAAGAGACAGTCAGACAACAGTAATTTTTTAATTTTATATTAATTTTTTTTATCCTTTCTAATATTGAGGGATAATGGAAAAAAGCACTCATGTGCTTTTTACAATCCAGTCCCCGTGTGTAATGAGATTTTGTAAATTTTGTCATATGTTTCCACTGGCCCACAATGGCCTACTCTTCCGAAAAGCGGAACAGATTGATACGGATGGAATTTATACAGTGCTATATCTTGCAAAAAACAAATCAAAGCCCTTTCATTCATCCTAGTCTTTCACATGCAGCCAGTTACAATTAACAGATTTTTACAAATTCAAATGTAAACACACACACACGCACAATTAACAGTTTTTTACAAATTCAAATGTAAACACATACACCCTGCATGCCCCCCCACCCCCCACACACACAAAGGTTGTAAACTCAGGCAGGGTGGTGTGGGGGTGGAGTTGGTTGTTGAGGGCAGGGACAGAAATGAGATGAAACAAGAGGGGAGAATCTTAGGTTTCAAATAAATGGTCTTTAGGCTGATTTTAAAAGCATCATACGTAGGCTTTGACTAAGAGGAGAGAGGCTGGTCGTTTCAAGATCACTGGACCCAAACAGAGAAGAGTGCTCGTTGAATCTAGTTTACTTCACGTGATTTAACGTGTGTGCAGGAGATGTTCTGCAATGTGTTGGAAAGCCGGGCCTCAGTATTAAAGTCTCAGTATCAGTGAGAGAGAGTGATAGTGAGTATACAATGTCGTAGTGGTAAGGGTGGATGTAGATTTAGGGTTAATGATGCTTTAATTAGTAAAGCAGGAATGTGATAGAGCTGTTTTTGTTGGAACTTTTTGCTTTCCACCACTTGTGCTTTGGATTAAGTAGGCTTTGTCTCCAGTTTGCTGCCACCATTTCTTTTGGCTAAGGGAGTTCTTCTTGTTCTTCTGCTTCTTTTTCTTTTTCTTCTTCCTTCTTGTTCTTCTTCTTTGTCATTCTCAATCCCAAACACTTTGATAGCAGTTATTATTTATCTGTCAAATGAGCAAATCTGCATTGCACTTCCACTAAGCACCTGACAGGTCAGGCTCAGCACATCTGACTTCAGTGTGGGAGAGAATTGTCATCTTTAAAGTCTTTATGGAGAAAAGGCAGGAGATGGACTAAGAAAGAAGAAAGTAGCCAAGAAGGACCTGGCAGGTAGAAAATGGAAAATGTAGAAGCAAAAAGATAGAAAGTAGAAGGGAATTTCCTTCCACAGCATTTCATTATTTGGGATGCTATTTATACCCCAGCAATCCACCAACAGGGAAACTTTGCTATATAAATTGGCTGTTTTTCTTCAAGTTTGTAAAATGGGAAAAGTATCCCAAGGATATGGAGCATCAAATTTTAGCAGCTCATGCACTGAATTAATCGTCCTCAACATATCTGGATATTGCCTGTTTACAAGATTTAATTAACTTGCTTTCCAAACTTTGTTTCCAGTAATGTCAAATCACCTAGGAAATGTGCAAAGTTAGCCAGCGTGTGAATTAGTTTCAGCTGCTTTCGAAGGTCCCCTCCCCCCCCCCCCCCCCCCCCCCAAAAAAGGGGGGGGGGGGGGTGGAAAGGCCCCCCCCCCACTCCCCCCCCCCCTTAAATCCTCACCCCTCCTTCTCCAGCACACACACATATATATATATACACACACACACACACACACACCACTCTCATTGATTTTCTAAGTCCCCCTGCCTCAAGCACCAGTGTACAAAGGCCTGCAGCTACAAGTGGGCGTGGTTGTACTGGGACATGGACGTCCTCAATACATAGAGAGATAGAGAGAATGGGGGGAGAGAGGGGTATTTTACATGAGATGTGTTTTTTCCTGAGGGCAGACTTTTCAGGAGGACTCTGTCCGCCCACTGAGTGTCTAAGGCCCTAGGCTTGGCTTGCCTGCAGAGACAGGGATCATAGAGAGAGGGAAAGAAAGGACAAAGGAGCAGAGAGAAAGAGAGAGAGAGAGGGGGGGAGGGGGAGGGAGGGATGGAGGAGAGAGAGGAGTGAATCTATTGTGGTGGGGGGGTAGGATGGTGGTTTTAGGGTCAGCTGCTGCTTTAATTAGTACAGGGGGAGTGTGGCAGAGCTGTTTTGTCTGGACTTTGCCTTCCACACTTGTGCTCTGGAGTCAGTAGTGCTTTTGCTGTCCAAGTTGCTGTCACCATTCTTATGCTTAGGGAGTTCTTCTTATTCTTGTTCTTGTTCCTCTTGTTCTTATTGTTCTTTCTGCTTCTTCTTCTTTTTCTTTTTCAAAACTATATTGTACTTCCACTAAGCACCTGACAAGTCAGGCTCAGCACATCTGACTTCAGTGTGGGAGAGAATTGTCATCTTTAAAGTCCTTTATGGAGAAAAGGCAGGAAGAAAATGTCTAAGAAAGAAGAAAGTATCCAAGAAGACCCTGTGCAGGACGCGAATGGAAAAAAGTAGAAGCAAAGAGATCATGTAAAAAAGAGAGGGAATTCCTTCCACAGAATTTCCAGAATCCGGGGATGCTATTTATACCCCAGCATCTGCACAGGCAATATGTGTTATATAAAGGCTGTTATTTTCAATTATTGTAAAGAGAGAAAACACATCCCAAGATGTGGAGCATCAATTTTTATGCAGCTCATTGCACTGAAGTTAAATCGTACCGCAACATATTGCAGAATAAAGCCTTCTGCAAGTTATATTAACTTGTTATCCAAACTTTGTTTCCAGTAATGCCAAGATCACCAGAAATGTGCAAAGTAGCAGCGTGTGAATTAGTTTCGCTGCTTTAGAATGTCCTTAACTCAACCCCTCCTTCCCTGCACACCCACACACACTCACACATACACCACACACACACACACACACACACACAAACACACCACTCTCATTGATTTCTAAAGTCCCCCTGCCTCAAGCTACCAGTGTACAAGGCCTGCAGGCTAGAAGTGGTGGTTAGTGCTGGGCAGTGGACGTCCTCAATACATAAAGAGAAGGAGAGGGGGGAGGGAGGGGTATTTTACGTGAGAGTGTGTTTTCCTGAGGGCAGACTCTTTCAGGAGGACTCTGTCCAGCCACTGACGTGTCAAAGGCCCTAGGCTTGGCTTGCCTGCAGAGACAGGATAGAGAGAGGAATGAAAAGGGGAAAGGTGGTAGAAAAGAGAGAGGGAGAGTGTAACATATGGTGTGATTAGGGTGGATGGTAGTTTAAGGGTCCGCTGCTGCTTAAATTAGTACAGGGGAAGTGTGGCTGAGCTGATTTTGGTACCTGAACATTGGCCTTCCACAAATTGTAGCAGTGGAGTAAGTTGTGCTTTTGTTGTCCCAGTTAGCTGTCACCATAACTTTGCTCTAAGGTCTTCTTCTCTTGGGCCTATATCTTTGGGGCGTCTTCTTTGCCATTGACATTGATGCATAGTTTGACAGCAATTTCTGCTGTCTGTCAAATGAGCAAAGCTGTATAGTGCTGCCATGAAGCACTTGACAAACTAGGCCCAGCACATCCATCTTTAGTGTAGGAAATAATGATTATCTTTTAAGTGTTTCTGGGAAAAAGGCAGGAGAATGGACCAAGAAGGCAGGGGATAGGCAAAAATGAGCTGACAGGAAGAAAAGCAACAATGCAGAAACAGAGAGAGGAATAAAAGAGAGGGGGTTGCTAGAACCAGAGTTTCAGAATGTGGGGATGCTATTTATGCTGACAGACTCCCCAGAATGCCCACAGGGGAACTTTGTTATATACTTACTGTTTATTATTGTATTGTAAAGTGAGAAAAAGCATCCCAAAATGTGAGGCATGCATTTTGATGCAACTCATGCACTTAAATTACTCATCGCAACAAATGCATGACATATTGTCTGTTGAGCAAGGCTTTATAACCTGTCTTGCAACATTTTATTTTCATCAATGAAAGTAAATCCTACAAATCAGGTCGACATGGGCACAGTTAGCAGTGTGTGAATTAGATCCAAGCTGCATTCACTAACCCCAAAACCCCTGCAACACCACACACACTCACACACACACACTCACACACACACACAAAACACAAAACACCACACTCATTGATTTCTAAAGTGTTCCCCTGCCTCAAAGCATACAGTGTCCAAGGCCTGCAGGCAGAAGAATGGTAGTTTAGTGCTATTGTCAGTGGACGATGTTCTTATTAAAATACATAAGAGCAAGAAGAGATGGGCTGAGGAATGGGGTATTTTAGGGAGAGAAGTATTTCTGCATGAGAGCAACCACTTTCAGGAGGACCTATGTCCACAACTGACCTTCAAAGGCCCATGCTTGGCTTGCCAGCAGACGACAGGGATAGAGAGCACGAGGGAAAACAGCGGTGACAGGGTTAGAGGGGAGCAGAGAGAGAAGAGTGAGAAAGAGTGAGGAGAGAAGACAGACAGACAGAGACAGACAGAGAGAAGAGACAGAGTGAGAGACAGTCAATACAGACAGTAATTTTTAATTTTTTATTTTTTTTTTATCCTTTTATATTGAGGATAATGGAAAAAGCACTCATGTGCTTTTTTACATCCAGTCCCCGTGTGTATGAGATTTAGTAAATTTTGTCATATGTTTCCACTGGCACACAATGGCCTACTCTTCCGAAAAGCGGAACAAGATTTAATACATGGAATTTATACAGTGCTATATCTTGCAAAAAACAAATCAAAGCGCTTTCATTCATCCTAGTCTTTCACATGCAGCCAGTTACAATTAATAGATTTTTACAAATTCAAATGTAAACACACACACACGCACAATTAACAGTTTTTTACAAATTCAAATGTAAACACACACACCCTGCATGCCCCCCCACCCCCCACACACACAAAGGTTGTAAACACAGGCAGGGTGGTGTGGGGGTGGAGTTGGTTGTTGAGGGCAGGGGCAGAAATGAGATGAAACAAGAGGGGAGAATCTTAGGTTTTAAATAAATGTGTCTTTAGGCTGGATTTAAAAGCATCATAAGTAGGCTTTGACGAAGGGAGAGAGGCAGGTCGTTCCAGATCACTGGAGCAGAAACAGAGAAAGAGTGACTGGTTGAATCTAGGTATTCTTAACGTGATTTAACGTGTGTGCAGGATGTTCTGCATGTGTTGGAACAGGGGCCTCAGTTTATAGTCTCAGTATCAGTGAGAGAGAGTGATAGGAGTATACATGTCGTAGTGGTAAGGGTGGATGGTAGATTTAGAGTTAGATGCAGCTCTAAAATTAGTAAAGGGGAATGTGAATAGAGCTTGTTTTTGTTGGACTTTAGCATTTCCACCACTTGTGCTGTGGAGATAATAAGGGCTTTTGTTTCCAGTTTCCCTGCACCATCATTTGTAAGGATTCTTCTTGTTTCTTCAGCTTCTTTTTCTTTTCCTTCTTCCTATCTTGTTCTTCTTTTATGTCATTCTCAATCCAAACACTTATTTGGATACGCCGCTAAAATTTATCTGTCAAATGCAGCCAACACAGCCATGGTACTTCCACTAATCACCTGACAGTTCAGTCTCCAGGCCACATCTGACTTCAGTGTAGGGAGAGAATTAGTCCATCTTTAATTAAAGTCTTATGGAGAAAAGGAGAGATGGACTAAGAAAGAAGAAAAGTAGCCAAGAGGACCTGGCAGTAGAAAATGGAACATGTGAAAGCAAAAAAGATAGAAAGTAGAAGAAGGGAATTCCTTCCCATGATTTCCATTATGTGTTGATGCTATTTATACCCCAGCATCTCCACAGGGAAACTTTGTTATATAATTGGCTGTTTTCTTCAAGTATTGTAAAATGAGGAAAAGTATCCCAAGATATGGAGCATCAATTTTTATGCAGCTCATGCACTGAAGTTAATCGTCCTCAACATAAGCAGAATATTCCTGTTACAAGGTTGTTTAATAACTTTGCTTATCAGCAACTTTGATATTCATAATGTCAAGATCACCAGGATATGATGCAAAGTTAAGCAGCGTTGTGAATAAGTTCAGCTGCTTTAGAAGCTTATCCTCACCCCTCCTCTCTCCAGCACACACAACACACATATATATATACACACACACCCACACCACTCTCATTGATTTTCTAAAGTCCCCCCATCCCCCCACCCCCCCCCCTCCTCAGCATTATACCAGTGTACAAGGCCCCACTAGAAGTGGTGGTTAGTGCTGGGGCAGTTGGACGTCCTCACTACATAGAGAGATAGAGAGCGGGGAGAGAGGGGGTATTTAACAAGAGAGTTGTGTTTTTCCTGAGGCAGACTCTTCACATAGACTCTGTCCCAGCCACTGACAGTGTAAAGGCCCTAGGCTTGGCTTGCTGCAGAGACAGGGATAGAGAGAGGGAAAGAAAGGGGAAAGGAGACAGAGAGAATAGAGAGAGAGAGAGCAAGAGAGAGAGAGAGAGAGAGAGAGAGAGAGTGAAGAGAGAGAGAGAGAGAGAGAGAGGAGTGATCATACTAGTGGTCTTGGGGTGGATGGTAGTTTTTAGGGTCAGCTGCTGCTGTAATTAGTACAGTGGGAGTGTGGCTGAGCTGTTTGTCTGGCTTTGCCACACCCCCACTTTGTGCTGTGAAAGTAAGTAGTGGTTTTTTTGTGTCCAA
The DNA here is from genome assembly GCA_028751875.1 of Rapana venosa. Classification (NCBI taxonomy): domain Eukaryota; kingdom Metazoa; phylum Mollusca; class Gastropoda; order Neogastropoda; family Muricidae; genus Rapana; species Rapana venosa. Next base: position 8,981,168 of record CM054143.1, on the reverse strand, counting down.
GATTTGCTGCCCGAGAACCATCTCTTTTGCTTAGGGAAGTTCTTCCTTATTCTTGTTCTTGATCTTCTAGTTCTTGTTTCTTACTCTTGTTCTTGTTGTTGTTGTCCTTCATTCTTGTTTCTTCTTGTTCTTGTTGTTGTTTCTTCGTTATTCTTGCCTCTTGTTCTTGTTCTTCCTTAGTCATTGACAATGCCCAAACACTTTGATAGCAGTTACTGTTGTCTGTCAAATGAGCGCAAGACTCTGGCATTGCACTTACCACTATCAACACCTGACAAGTCATGGCACAGCACATCTGACTTCAGTGTGGGGAGAGAAAATTGTACTATCTTTAAAGTCTACTCCCGAAAAAGGCAGCAGGAATGGACTAAGAAAGAAAAAATAGCCAAGAAGGACCTGGCAGAAAGGAAATGGAAAAGGTAGAAGCAAAAAAGATATATCCTAGAGAGGGAATTCCTTCCACAGAATTTCCAAAATGTGGGGATGCTATTTATACCCCAGCATTCCCTTAGGGAAACTTTGTTATATAATGGCTGTTTTTTTTCAATTATTGTAAAGAGAGAAAAAGCATCCCAAGATCTGGAGCATCAATTTGTACGTAGCTCATGCACCGAAGTTAATCGTCCACAACATATGCAGAATATTGCCTGTTGCAAGGTTTTATAACTTGCTTTCCAAACTTTGTATATTCTCACAAATTGCCAAGATCCAAGCCAAGAAATATGTCAAACAGATAGCAAGACGTGAGTGAATCATAAGTTTCTAGCTGCTTTAGAAGCCTTATCCTCATCTTTCCTTCCCATGCAACACACACAGGATACACAACACACACACAACACACCACTCACTCTCAATGATTTCCTAAAAGTCCCCCCTGCCTCAAGCTATCCATGTACAAGGCCTGCAGCTAGAAGTGGTGTTAGTGCTGGGCAGTGGAGACGTCCTCAATACATAAACAGATAGAGAGAGAGACGTGGGAGGGGTATTTTAGGTGAGAGTGAATTTTGCAAGAGGCAGACTCTTTCAGAGGACTCTGTCAGCCACGACGTTTCAAGGTCCCTAGGCTTGGCTTGCCTGCAGAGACAGGGATAGAGAGAGAGAAATAAAGAGGAAAAAGGAGCAGAGAGAGAAGAGGAGAGAGAGTCGATAGAGAGAGAGAGTCACGAAAGAGAGAGAGAGAGTAGAGAGAGAGAGATGAGTCGAGAAGACAGAGGAGCTTACAATAACTGTGTGGTTGGGGTGGATGGTAGTTTTAAGGGGCAGCTGCAGCTTTAATAGTACAGGGGAGTTTGATGAGCTGTTTTGTCTGGACATTTGCCTTCCCCTGATTGTGCTCTGTGGAGTAAGTAGGGCTTTCGTTGCCAGGTTGCTGCAGCTCATAGATATTAAGAACCATTCTTATGCTTGGGGAGTTTTTCATGCCTTAATTCTTGTTTTTTCTTGTTCTTCAATGTTTTTGTTATTATTCTTGTTCTTCACTTTCTTCGAGTCTTCTGTTCTTGTTCTGTTCTGTTTTTTTCTTTCCTTGTTCTTGTTCATGTTCTTTTCCAAACTTTCTTCGTCTTCTGTTCTTGTTCTTGTTTACTTGTTCTTCTTCTTCTTTCTTCTTCTTATCATCTTCTTCTTTCATCTTCTTCTCTTCTTCTTCTTCTTCAGGCTTCTTCTTCTTCCACTTTGTCATTGTCAATGCCAAATACGCTGATATCAGTTACTGTTGTCTGTCAAATGAACAAGACTGCATTGTACTTCCACTAAACACCTGACAAGTCAGGCTCAGCACATCTGACTTCAGTGTGGGAGAGAATTGTTGTCTCTGAAGTCTGTCTGGAGAAAGGGCAGGAGAATAGACCAAACAAGAAGAAAGGAGCCAAAAAGGGCCTGGCAGAAAGAAAATGGAAGGTAGAAGCAAAAAGATGGATAGTAGAGAGGGAATTCCTTCACAGGATATCCAGTATGTGGGGATGCTATTTATACATAGCAAACCCTTAGAGAAACATTGATTATATAATGCGGTTTTTGTTCAAGTATTGTAAAGAGAGATAAAAAAAAAACCACCCCAAGATGTGAGCAAACATTTTTAATGCAGCTCATGCCACATGAAGTTAATCGTCCACAACATATGCGGCATATTGCCTGTTGCAAGGTTTTATAACTTGTTTTGTTAAACTTTGTTTTCCATAATGCCAAGATCACCAGGAAATGTGTAAAGTTAGCAGCGTGTGAATTTGTTTCAGCTGCTTTAAGAGCCTTATCCTCACCCCTCTTCCCCTGCACATACACATATACCACAGACAAACACACACACCACACACACACACACACACACACACCACTCCTCATGATACTTCCTGAAGTCTCCTGCCTCAACTACAGTGGTACAAGGCCCTAGCGCAGGCTACAAGTGGAGGTTAGTGACTGGGCAGTGGAAAGCCCTCCCTCCAAATACATAAAGAGAGAGGAGAGAGACGAGGAGAGAGAGAGAGAGAGAGCGAGGAGAGAGAGAGGAAGAGAGAGAGAAGGGGAAGGAGGGGGTAATTATTACGAGAGAGTGTATTTTGCATGAGGGCATACCTCTTTCATGAGGACTCTGTCAAGTCACTGAGACCCTGTCAGGCCCCCTAGGCTTGGTTTGCCTGCAGAACAGGGATAGAGAGAGGGAAAGAAATTGGGTAAGAGCACAGAGAGAGAGAGAGACAGAGACAGAGTGAAGAGAGGTAATCCATGTTGTGGTGGAAAGGTGGATGGTGATTTATGGAGTTAGATGCTGCTTTAATTAGACAGGGGGAGTGAGAAGAGCGTTTTTTTATGTCTGGGACTTTGTGCCTTCCACGGCTTGTGCTGTGGAGTAAGTAGGGCCTTTTCGTTGTCCCAGGTCAAACTGCTGCCAAACTTCTTACTCTTTTTGTGATTATCATTTGTGCTGGCTGTTCAGGCTGACCAGGGAGATGACAGATTGGTTGAAGTTAATTCGAATCCATGTGGTAATAGTTGCTTTGTCTGGTCTGGTTGGTTTTTTTTTTAACTTGTGCTTATTTTTATGTATATTGTAGTGCTTGTGGTAAATGTGTGTCCGTGTGTAGTGTGATGTGTGATGGTTGTGTTGTGTGTGTGTGTGTGTGTGTGTAGAGTGTGGGAGTTGTGAGTGTGTGTGTGTGTGGAGTGTGGTTCTTCTCAGGGGATAGGAATTGTATTACAACAGGAAACCAACCCTCTGATGATTCATTTTAATCACAGTTTTTTTTCCCGCTACGTTATTACAAGTAGTGTTGCTATCAGAAGGACAGAAAGTAATAAAATCTTGCAGTGCTAACTGTGATATTTCACTAGTATTCTGATGGGCAAAACAATAACAAAACCAAATCTCATTTTTTATATTTTTACAGAATTTAACTTTTATTTATGTTTCCATGTGATCTTTCATGCACTTACATATCTAAACTGAATTCATCCCCAAGTTAGAATGGGGCTATCATCCCCTCGTTTTAACCAATCCCATAGTAATCGCCGCTGTTGGGGCATGACTGAAGATTTTGCAACCCAGCTTCCTCCTCCACTCCTAGGAGTGCTTAACTTTCTGTAGTAAATCATTTCCACTCAAGGTTGCTATCTGAATGGGTGGTGAAAACGCTTCAAAGCGAGAAACTCCACAATCCATTGGCCGAAATTCCAAAGCGCTTTAGCCGTGAAATGGAAAAAAAACACCTCTTGAACGATACGCGCCTGGAATGGACTGCGTTTCTTCAAACTCCAACCAATAAATTATTTTTTCAAGTTGTCACAGCCGAAACCCGACCATGTTCCACGCCTACTTCACACCTTTTATCGAATCTCTATCCCTCTAAACCCCCCTAAATCCCTACCTCCATCCCTGACAGACAAGCCTGAAAAGCCTCTGATACTTTTACCGTGATCCACAGGCTTAACAGTCTACTCCACAAAAAAAAGAAGCGTGCTACATCTCATGTGAAAATGCACCGTCAACGCAAACTACCGCCCCTTCGTGTAATTTTTAAGGACCATCTATTGGCACATCACTATACCAGCCAACCATCTTAGCTCTCATACTTTTGGTGGGCAGACAACTTCAGGCAGAAAGACCTTAACACGCCAATATGATAGGGACGCAGAGGGAAGGGGGAAGGGAGTGGTGGTGGGGGGTGGGGGGGGGGGGGGGTGGGAGGGGGTGGCGGGCAGGGAAGAATGTTGGGAGGGAAGGGGTGGGGGGGGGGGGGGCGGGGGGATAAAGGGGGCAAATTTGTGAAGCAGACTAGTTAAACACAACTTCGCGCCGAGCGCGCCCTACTCTTCTAGTTAAACTTATCCCTGGATTAAACTTTGGCGAAGTCTTCTGGCCCACGGCGTTATTTCGACAGTTGCGAATTAAAACGTCTCTTAGGTGTATACATACCCTGCCCCCACCCAGCTCCCCACCTCCCCGGTCCTGACTCTTAACAACCAATAGGCCGGAACAGTTTGGTCATTTAGGAACAGGGGCAGAGAGCCAAACGACCGGGGACATAACTGCTGGAGTTTGCCCTGCACCCACAGACTTACCATTGCCAATACCCTCTAACCCCCACAAGCAGTCAAGGAGGACAACCTGGCAATGCGCCCAAACGCAAGATCCAAAACCAAATAATTTAATCTTCACACCACGGCGCTTGGAAATCCCAGCATCAATTACAGAGCCGAACAAGAACCTACCCTGGAGCTGACATAGGCAAGCGACCCACGACCTTGTGCTGCTGGGATTCAAATGAAGCTGAAGAAAAACAAACACCTGCAAACCCACGTCTCAATTTTTGCCGTGACAAACTGAAAATCCAATGCGAGATCTTTCCAAGCTAAGCTGGCGACGTTTTGGCGGCAATAACCCTCCCTGGACAATGACATCAATAAACCTCAACCAACACTCAATGAGGCAGTCCGAGAATCAGCAGAGGAGGTACTTCGGTCGTCAGAGAAATAAGCACCAACCATGGACTACCAATGACATCTTGGACCTCTGCGATACAAGAAGAGCACTGAAAACCAACCAGGTCTTCCAACCCTAAGAATACCGGGAGGCCAACAATCTCGTGAAGAAGTCAATGTTAAAGGCCAGAGAGAATGGATCAGTGATCAATGTGATTGAGATCGAAAAAAAAGCAATGAAAGTGGGCAACCAGTAAAAGGCATAACGACACCCTGAAGAAACTCACAACCCAATATTCAACCAAATCTTCAGTCATATGAAGACATCTCCGACAACCTCCTCAACAGAAAGCTCCGCTGCATTGAACAGGTGGTCTGAATATTGTCAAGAACTGTACAACTACCCAATACAACCTGACAAGACATAATAGAAGAAGAAAGCAGCAACATCACGAGCACCCTCCGCCATTACCTATACTGAGGGAAGAAGTGGAAGAACCATCCCAGCTTATACCAGTAGGAAAGCCCCAGGACAGGACAATATACCAGCAGAGCTACTCAACATGGGTGGCGAAACAGTCATCACGAAATGTTACAGCTATCTGTCAGAAGATTTGGGAGACAAAACAGTGGCCAAAGAATGGACACAATCACCTCATTATACCCCTGCCCAAGAAGGGGAAATTTACGCCAATTGCCCAAACTATAGAACAATCAGCCTCATCAGCCACGCCCAGCAAATCATGCTCAAAGTTATTTTGAATCGACTCAAGAAGGAGGCAGAAGAACACCTTGCAGAGGACCAAGCAGGGTTTCAGGGCAAGGCAGAGAGCACAATCGAACAGATTTTTTAACGGCCACATCCATGATGGAAAAACAAAATCTTCAACATCCAAGAGACCCGTGTTCCACAACTTCATCGACTTTCAAGAAGGCTTTGACAGAGTAAGGCACGAAGGCCTGTGGCAGGTCCTCCGAATGTTTGGCATTAGAAGAAGGACTATGCAAGCCCATCAAGCACTGTAACAACACCGCAAGACAGTGCAGTCCCCCCCCCCCTTCATGAACAATCAGGTCGGAGACTACTTCCAAAACACAGTTGGGGTCCGCCAAGGATGCCTGTTATCTCCAGTCCTGTTCAAATCTGTTCTTGGAAAACATTATGAGAGAGACGCCTCCATGACTTCCACTCTAACCATCACCCATTGGTGGCAGACCTCTCAACAAACTATACGGTTTGCCGAATGCGCCTTCTTGCGAGACCTCGATGGCGGAAGTAAACACAGAGCTGCCAAGATCTTACGACCAGACTTGAGAACATGGAAGGCTCGGCAGCATATGGGATTGAGGTGAGCTTCGGAGAAAACGTAAAAGTACTTGTGAACAGCAACGAGCAATGCCACTTGCTAAAATTCTTACATGCGAGAACAGCCAACAACTGGAGGAGCGGTAGAAGCTTTTAAAATACCTTGGCGCTACACTCACAAAGGACGGACGACGAACGACAGAAATCAAAGTCAGAATAGCCATGGCACATCTTCCATGTCAAAACACACCTACCATATGGAAAAAGTAAAGAGACTCAGTTTCCCAAACAACTAAAGCTCTACAAAGCCTTACTAAATTCAAGACGATCCCTGCTGAACGGAAGTGAAAACCTGGACATTGACTTGCTGTAAACAGCAAAGCGAATCCACAATTTCTAAACAAATTGCCATAGAAAACTACTGGGCATATCCTGGATGAGAACGAAAGACCAATGAATTTGTCAAGAGTCAAATAACAAGGCTAGCAGTCCACAGGAACCCCTTTCTCACCATCGTCACGAAGAAAAAAAGCTGACCTGGTTAATCGGGCCACGTCACCCGCCACAACACTCTGCCCAAAACAGTACGGCAGGAAACACCCCCCTCGAAGGTGGCAGAAGGAGGGGAAGACAGAACAAACGTCATGGATGGACAACATTCAGAGAATAGACCAGGCGAATGATGACTCGGCACTTCTTTCGCAAGAAACGCCCGAGACCGAGATGGATGGAGGAGCATACCCCCACGATGCACGACTTTCATGTCTCCCCCCACGGACCCGGCCAAGGGTCAGCGGTCTGATAGATGATGATGAGTATTTTAGCTGAGGGCGCAGATTCTTATCAGGAGGACTCTGTCCGGCCACAGACGATTCCAAAGGCCCTAGGCTTGTCTAGCCTGCAGAGACAAGGATAGAGAAGAGGGAAAGAGAGGGGAACGGCGGGGAGAGAGAGAGAGAGAGATAGAGAGAGAGAAGAGAGAGAGAGGAGAGGAGAGAGAGAGAGAAGAGAGAGAGAGAGAGAGAGAGAGAGAGAGAGAAGAGAAAGAAAGAAAGAGAGAGCGAGAGAGAGAGAGGGGCTGTAAATACAGTGGTGGTACAGGTGGATGGTAGGTCCTTAGGGTTCACCTGCCTCCTTAAGTTACACAGGGAGGGGAGGGGAGGTGTAGCAGAGCTATATTTGCTGGACTTTGCCTTCCACCACTTGTGCTGTGAGTAAAGTAGTGCTTTTGTTTGCCCCAAGTCCTTGTTGCCACCATTACTTAGTCTTGAGGGATTCTTCATGTTCGTATTCTTTGTTTGTTGTTCTATCCTGTTCTTGTTGTTCTTGTTCTTGTTCTCTTCTTCTTTGTCATTGTCAATACCAAACACTCTGATAGCAGTTACTGTTGTCTATCAAATGAGCAAGACTGCATTGTACTTCCACTAAACACCTGACAAGTCAGGCTCAGCAAACCTGACTTCTGTGTGGGAGAGAATTGTCATCTTTAAAGTCTTTCTGGAGAAAGGGCAGGAGGATAGACCTACAGAAAAGAAAATAGTCAAGAAGAACCTGGCAGGAAGAAAATGGAAAAGGTAGAAGCAAAAAGATAGATAGTAGAGAGGGAATTCCTTCCACAGCATTTCCAGTATGTGGGGATGCTATTTATACTGCAGCATCCCCATAGGGAAACCTTGTTATATGATGGATGCTTTTTCAAGTATTGTAAAATGAGGAAAATGATCTCAAGATATGGAGCATCAATTTTTATGCAGTTCATGCACTGAGGTTAATCATCCACAACATATGCGGAATATTGCCCTGCTGCAAGGTTTATAACTGTTTTCCAAACCATTTGTTTCCAAATTAATGCGCAAGATCACCAGCGAAATTAGGTTGCAAAGCTATGCAGCGTGTGAATTAGTTTCAGCTGCTTTAGAAGCCTTTCCCACCCCTCCTTTCCCTGCACACACCACACACACACACTACACCACACACACACACAACACCACACCACACCACTCTCATTGATTTCCTAAAGTCCCCCTGCCTCAAGCTACTCAGTGTACAAGGCCTGCAGGCTAAAATTTGGTGGTTAGAGCGGTCAGTGGACGTTCCCAATACATAAAGAGAAGAAGGGGGGAGAGGGAGGGGTATTTTACGTGAGAGTGTGTTTTTCCTGAGGGCAGACTCTTTCAGGAGGACTCTGTCCAGCCACTGACGTGTCAAAGGCCCTAGGCTTGGCTTGCCTGCAGAGACAGGGATAGAGAGAGGGAATGAAAGGGGAAAGGAGCAGAGAAAGAGAGAGGGAGGAGTGTACATATGGTGGTGATTAGGTGGATGGTAGTTTAAGGGTCAGCTGCTGCTTTAATTAGTACAGGGGGAGTGTGGCTGAGCTGTTTTGTCTGAACTTTGCCTTCCACAACTTGTGCTGTGGAGTAAGTTGTGCTTTTGTTGTCCAGTTTGCTGTCACCATACTTGCTCTTAGGTCTTCTTCTTCTTGGGCCTTCTTTCGTCTTCTTTGCCATTGACATTGATGCATAGTTTGACAGCAATTTCTGCTGTCTGTCAAATGAGCAAAGCTGTATAGTGCTGCCAATGAAGCACATGACAAACAGCCAGCACAGTCCCATCTTTAGTGTAGGAAATAATGATTAATCTTTTACAGTCTTTCAGGAAAAAGGCAGGAGAATGGACCAAGAAGGCAGGGAAAGGCAAAAAATGACTGCGACAGGAAGAAAAGCACCAAGCAGAAACAGAGAGAGGAATAAAAGGAGAGGGAGGGGGTTGCTAGAACCAGAGTTTCAGAATGTTGGGGAGCTATTTTGCTGACAGACTCCCCAGAATGCCCACAAAGGGGAACTTTGTTATATACTATCACTGTATATTATTGTATTGTAAGTGATAAAAAGCCTCCCAAAATGTGAAGCATGCATTTTGATGCAAACCACTTCACTTAAATATCATCCCACAAGATGCATGACAATAGTCCTGTTGCAAGGTTTATTATAACCTGTTTTGCCAAAATTTATTTTCATCATGAAAAGTAAAAATTAATCAGGGAATGGGCCACAGTTTACAGTGTGTAATTAGTTGTCCAGCTGCTTTTCACTACGCCCTAAACCCCTCCACACACACACACACACACACAACACATAACCCAAACACAACTACTCACTCTCATTGATTGGTCTAAACAGAGATTTGCACCTGCCTCAAGGCTACCCATTAGGTCTCAAGGCCAGCAGTAGCTAGAAGTGGTGTGGAGTTAGTGCTGGAGAGGCAGTGGAGACACTGTTAGAATTACATAAAGAGAAGGAGTAGGAGGGAGGAAGGTATTTTTACCTAGAAAGTGTTGTTTTTTATTCCTCTAAGGGCAGTACTCTTATCAGGAGAGGACTATTCCAGCAACTGACCTGTCCAAAGGCCCTAGGCTTGGCTTGTATCCCTGCAGAGACAGGGATTCTGAGAGAGGAAAGGAAGGGTTAAGGTGCAGAGAAGAGAGAGAGGGAGAGAGAAGAGACAGACAGACAGAGACGAGACGAGAGAAGAAGAGAGAGTGAAGAGACAGTCAGACAACAGTAATTTTTTAATTTTATATTAATTTTTTTTATCCTTTCTAATATTGAGGGATAATGGAAAAAAGCACTCATGTGCTTTTTACAATCCAGTCCCCGTGTGTAATGAGATTTTGTAAATTTTGTCATATGTTTCCACTGGCCCACAATGGCCTACTCTTCCGAAAAGCGGAACAGATTGATACGGATGGAATTTATACAGTGCTATATCTTGCAAAAAAAAATCAAAGCCCTTTTCAATCATCCTAGTCTTTAATACACCTGCAGCCAGTTACAATTAACAGATTTTTACAAATTCAAATGTAAACACACACACACGCACAATTAACAGTTTTTTACAAATTCAAATGTAAACACATACACCCTGCATGCCCCCCCACCCCCCACACACACAAAGGTTGTAAACTCAGGCAGGGTGGTGTGGGGGTGGAGTTGGTTGTTGAGGGCAGGGACAGAAATGAGATGAAACAAGAGGGGAGAATCTTAGGTTTTAAATAAATGTGTCTTTAGGCTGATTTTAAAAGCATCATACGTAGGCTTTGACTAAGAGGAGAGAGGCTGGTCGTTTCAAGATCACTGGACCCAAACAGAGAAGAGTGCTCGTTGAATCTAGTTTACTTCACGTGATTTAACGTGTGTGCAGGAGATGTTCTGCAATGTGTTGGAAAGCCGGGCCTCAGTATTAAAGTCTCAGTATCAGTGAGAGAGAGTGATAGTGAGTATACAATGTCGTAGTGGTAAGGGTGGATGTAGATTTAGGGTTAATGATGCTTTAATTAGTAAAGCAGGAATGTGATAGAGCTGTTTTTGTTGGAACTTTTTGCTTTCCACCACTTGTGCTTTGGATTAAGTAGGCTTTGTCTCCAGTTTGCTGCCACCATTCTTTTGCTAAGGGAGTTCTTCTTGTTCTTCTGCTTCTTTTTCTTTTTCTTCTTCTTCTTGTTCTTCTTCTTTGTCATTCTCAATCCCAAACACTTTGATAGCAGTTATTATTTATCTGTCAAATGAGCAAATCTGCATTGCACTTCCACTAAGCACCTGACAGGTCAGGCTCAGCACATCTGACTTCAGTGTGGGAGAGAATTGCGTTCATCTATTAAAGTCTTATATGGAGAACAAGCAGGAGAAGGAACTAAGAAAAGAAGAAAGTAGCCAAGACGGACATGGCAGGTAGAAAATGGAAAATGTAGAAGCTAAAAGATAGAAAGTAGAAGGGAATTTCCTTCCACAGCATTTCATTATTTGGGATGCTATTTATACCCCAGCAATCCACCAACAGGGAAACTTTGCTATATAAATTGGCTGTTTTTCTTCAAGTTTGTAAAATGAGGAAAAGTATCCCAAGATATGGAGCATCAATTTTTATGCAGCTCATGCACTGAAGTTAATCGTCCTCAACATATCTGGAATATTGCCTGTTACAAGGTTTTATAACTTGCTTTCCAAACTTTGTTTCCAGTAATGTCAAATCACCTAGGAAATGTGCAAAGTTAGCCAGCGTGTGAATTAGTTTCAGCTGCTTTCGAAGGTCCCCTCCCCCCCCCCCCCCCCCCCCCCAAAAAAGGGGGGGGGGGGGGTGGAAAGGCCCCCCCCCCACTCCCCCCCCCCCTTAAATCCTCACCCCTCCTTCTCCAGCACACACACATATATATATATACACACACACACACACACACACCACTCTCATTGATTTTCTAAGTCCCCCTGCCTCAAGCACCAGTGTACAAAGGCCTGCAGCTACAAGTGGGCGTGGTTGTACTGGGACATGGACGTCCTCAATACATAGAGAGATAGAGAGAATGGGGGGAGAGAGGGGTATTTTACATGAGATGTGTTTTTCCTGAGGGCAGACTCTTTCAGGAGGACTCTGTCCAGCCACTGACGTGTCAAAGGCCCTAGGCTTGGCTTGCCTGCAGAGACAGGGATCATAGAGAGAGGGAAAGAAAGGACAAAGGAGCAGAGAGAAAGAGAGAGAGAGAGGGGGGGAGGGGGAGGGAGGGATGGAGGAGAGAGAGGAGTGAATCTATTGTGGTGGTGGGGTGGATGGTGGTTTTAGGGTCAGCTGCTGCTTTAATTAGTACAGGGGGAGTGTGGCAGAGCTGTTTTGTCTGGACTTAGCCTTCCACTGTTGTGCTCTGGAGTCAGTAGTGCTTTTGCTGTCCAAGTTGCTGTCACCATTCTTATGCTTAGGGAGTTCTTCTTATTCTTGTTCTTGTTCCTCTTGTTCTTATTGTTCTTTCTGCTTCTTCTTCTTTTTCTTTTTCAAAACTATATTGTACTTCCACTAAGCACCTGACAAGTCAGGCTCAGCACATCTGACTTCAGTGTGGGAAGAGAATGTCATCTTTAAAGTCCTTTATGGAGAAAAGGCAGGAAGAAAATGTCTAAGAAAGAAGAAAGTATCCAAGAAGACCCTGTGCAGGACGCGAATGGAAAAAAGTATAAGCAAAGAGATCATGTAAAAAAGAGAGGGAATTCCTTCCACAGAATTTCCAGAATCCGGGGATGCTATTTATACCCCAGCATCTGCACAGGCAATATGTGTTATATAAAGGCTGTTATTTTCAATTATTGTAAAGAGAGAAAACACATCCCAAGATGTGGAGCATCAATTTTTATGCAGCTCATGCACTGAAGTTAAATCGTACCGCAACATATTGCAGAATAAAGCCTTCTGCAAGTTATATTAACTTGTTATCCAAACTTTGTTTCCAGTAATGCCAAGATCACCAGAAATGTGCAAAGTAGCAGCGTGTGAATTAGTTTCGCTGCTTTAGAATGTCCTTAACTCAACCCCTCCTTCCCTGCACACCCACACACACTCACACATACACCACACACACACACACACACACACACAAACACACCACTCTCATTGATTTCTAAAGTCCCCCTGCCTCAAGCTACCAGTGTACAAGGCCTGCAGGCTAGAAGTGGTGGTTAGTGCTGGGCAGTGGACGTCCTCAATACATAAAGAGAAGGAGAGGGGGGAGGGAGGGGTATTTTACGTGAGAGTGTGTTTTTCCTGAGGGCAGACTCTTTCAGGAGGACTCTGTCCAGCCACTGACGTGTCAAAGGCCCTAGGCTTGGCTTGCCTGCAGAGACAGGATAGAGAGAGGAATGAAAAGGGGAAAGGTGGTAGAAAAGAGAGAGGGAGAGTGTAACATATGGTGTGATTAGGGTGGATGGTAGTTTAAGGGTCCGCTGCTGCTTAAATTAGTACAGGGGAAGTGTGGCTGAGCTGATTTTGGTACCTGAACATTGGCCTTCCACAAATTGTAGCAGTGGAGTAAGTTGTGCTTTTGTTGTCCCAGTTAGCTGTCACCATAACTTTGCTCTAAGGTCTTCTTCTCTTGGGCCTATATCTTTGGGGCGTCTTCTTTGCCATTGACATGATGCATAGTTGACAGCAAATTTCGGCTGTCTGTCAAATGAGCAAAGCTGTATAGTGCTGCCATGAAGCACTTGACAAACTAGGCCCAGCACATCCATCTTTAGTGTAGGAAATAATGATTATCTTTTAAGTGTTTCTGGGAAAAAGGCAGGAGAATGGACCAAGAAGGCAGGGGATAGGCAAAAATGAGCTGACAGGAAGAAAAGCAACAATGCAGAAACAGAGAGAGGAATAAAAGAGAGGGGGTTGCTAGAACCAGAGTTTCAGAATGTGGGGATGCTATTTATGCTGACAGACTCCCCAGAATGCCCACAGGGGAACTTTGTTATATACTTACTGTTTATTATTGTATTGTAAAGTGAGAAAAAGCATCCCAAAATGTGAGGCATGCATTTTGATGCAACTCATGCACTTAAATTAATCATCCACAAGATGCATGACATATTGTCTGTTGAGCAAGGCTTTATAACCTGTCTTGCAACATTTTATTTTCATCAATGAAAGTAAATCCTACAAATCAGGTCGACATGGGCACAGTTAGCAGTGTGTGAATTAGATCCAAGCTGCATTCACTAACCCCAAAACCCCTGCAACACCACACACACTCACACACACACACTCACACACACACACAAAACACAAAACACCACACTCATTGATTTCTAAAGTGTTCCCCTGCCTCAAAGCATACAGTGTCCAAGGCCTGCAGGCAGAAGAATGGTAGTTTAGTGCTATTGTCAGTGGACGATGTTCTTATTAAAATACATAAGAGCAAGAAGAGATGGGCTGAGGAATGGGGTATTTTAGGGAGAGAAGTATTTCTGCATGAGAGCAACCACTTTCAGGAGGACCTATGTCCACAACTGACCTTCAAAGGCCCATGCTTGGCTTGCCAGCAGACGACAGGGATAGAGAGCACGAGGGAAAACAGCGGTGACAGGGTTAGAGGGGAGCAGAGAGAGAAGAGTGAGAAAGAGTGAGGAGAGAAGACAGACAGACAGAGACAGACAGAGAGAAGAGACAGAGTGAGAGACAGTCAATACAGACAGTAATTTTTAATTTTTTATTTTTTATTTATCTCTGTTTATATGAGGATAATGGAAAAAGCACTCATGTGCTTTTTTACATCCAGTCCCCGTGTGTATGAGATTTAGTAAATTTTGTCATATGTTTCCACTGGCACACAATGGCCTACTCTTCCGAAAAGCGGAACAAGATTTAATACATGGAATTTATACAGTGCTATATCTTGCAAAAAACAAATCAAAGAGCTTTCATTCAATCCTAGTCCCTTTCACATGCATCCAGTTACAAGTAATAGATTTTTTACAAATTCCATGTAAACACACACACACGCACAATTAACAGTTTTTTACAAATTCAAATGTAAACACACACACCCTGCATGCCCCCCCACCCCCCACACACACAAAGGTTGTAAACACAGGCAGGGTGGTGTGGGGGTGGAGTTGGTTGTTGAGGGCAGGGGCAGAAATGAGATGAAACAAGAGGGGAGAATCTTAGGTTTTAAATAAATGTGTCTTTAGGCTGGATTTAAAAGCATCATAAGTAGGCTTTGACGAAGGGAGAGAGGCAGGTCGTTCCAGATCACTGGAGCAGAAACAGAGAAAGAGTGACTGGTTGAATCTAGGTATTCTTAACGTGATTTAACGTGTGTGCAGGATGTTCTGCATGTGTTGGAACAGGGGCCTCAGTTTATAGTCTCAGTATCAGTGAGAGAGAGTGATAGGAGTATACATGTCGTAGTGGTAAGGGTGGATGGTAGATTTAGAGTTAGATGCAGCTCTAAAATTAGTAAAGGGGAATGTGAATAGAGCTTGTTTTTGTTGGACTTTAGCATTTCCACCACTTGTGCTGTGGAGATAATAAGGGCTTTTGTTTCCAGTTTCCCTGCACCATCATTTGTAAGGATTCTTCTTGTTTCTTCAGCTTCTTTTTCTTTTCCTTCTTCCTATCTTGTTCTTCTTTTATGTCATTCTCAATCCAAACACTTATTTGGATACGCCGCTAAAATTTATCTGTCAAATGCAGCCAACACAGCCATGGTACTTCCACTAATCACCTGACAGTTCAGTCTCCAGGCCACATCTGACTTCAGTGTAGGGAGAGAATTAGTCCATCTTTAATTAAAGTCTTATGGAGAAAAGGAGAGATGGACTAAGAAAGAAGAAAAGTAGCCAAGAGGACCTGGCAGTAGAAAATGGAACATGTGAAAGCAAAAAAGATAGAAAGTAGAAGAAGGGAATTCCTTCCCATGATTTCCATTATGTGTTGATGCTATTTATACCCCAGCATCTCCACAGGGAAACTTTGTTATATAATTGGCTGTTTTCTTCAAGTATTGTAAAATGAGGAAAAGTATCCCAAGATATGGAGCATCAATTTTTATGCAGCTCATGCACTGAAGTTAATCGTCCTCAACATAAGCAGAATATTCCTGTTACAAGGTTGTTTAATAACTTTGCTTATCAGCAACTTTGATATTCATAATGTCAAGATCACCAGGATATGATGCAAAGTTAAGCAGCGTTGTGAATAAGTTCAGCTGCTTTAGAAGCTTATCCTCACCCCTCCTCTCTCCAGCACACACAACACACATATATATATACACACACACCCACACCACTCTCATTGATTTTCTAAAGTCCCCCCATCCCCCCACCCCCCCCCCTCCTCAGCATTATACCAGTGTACAAGGCCCCACTAGAAGTGGTGGTTAGTGCTGGGGCAGTTGGACGTCCTCACTACATAGAGAGATAGAGAGCGGGGAGAGAGGGGGTATTTAACAAGAGAGTTGTGTTTTTCCTGAGGCAGACTCTTCACATAGACTCTGTCCCAGCCACTGACAGTGTAAAGGCCCTAGGCTTGGCTTGCTGCAGAGACAGGGATAGAGAGAGGGAAAGAAAGGGGAAAGGAGACAGAGAGAATAGAGAGAGAGAGAGCAAGAGAGAGAGAGAGAGAGAGAGAGAGAGAGTGAAGAGAGAGAGAGAGAGAGAGAGAGGAGTGATCATACTAGTGGTCTTGGGGTGGATGGTAGTTTTTAGGGTCAGCTGCTGCTGTAATTAGTACAGTGGGAGTGTGGCTGAGCTGTTTGTCTGGCTTTGCCACACCCCCACTTTGTGCTGTGAAAGTAAGTAGTGGTTTTTTTGTGTCCAAGATTTGCTGCCCGAGAACCATCTCTTTTGCTTAGGGAAGTTCTTCCTTATTCTTGTTCTTGATCTTCTAGTTCTTGTTTCTTACTCTTGTTCTTGTTGTTGTTGTCCTTCATTCTTGTTTCTTCTTGTTCTTGTTGTTGTTTCTTCGTTATTCTTGCCTCTTGTTCTTGTTCTTCCTTAGTCATTGACAATGCCCAAACACTTTGATAGCAGTTACTGTTGTCTGTCAAATGAGCGCAAGACTCTGGCATTGCACTTACCACTATCAACACCTGACAAGTCATGGCACAGCACATCTGACTTCAGTGTGGGGAGAGAAAATTGTACTATCTTTAAAGTCTACTCCCGAAAAAGGCAGCAGGAATGGACTAAGAAAGAAAAAATAGCCAAGAAGACCTGGCAGGAAAGGAAATGGAAAAGGTAGAAGCAAAAAAGATATATCCTAGAGAGGGAATTCCTTCCACAGAATTTCCAAAATGTGGGGATGCTATTTATACCCCAGCATTCCCTTAGGGAAACTTTGTTATATAATGGCTGTTTTTTTTCAATTATTGTAAAGAGAGAAAAAGCATCCCAAGATCTGGAGCATCAATTTGTACGTAGCTCATGCACCGAAGTTAATCGTCCACAACATATGCAGAATATTGCCTCTGTTTGCAAGGTTTTATAACTTGCTTTCCAAACTTTGTATATTCTCACAAATTGCCAAGATCCAAGCCAAGAAATATGTCAAACAGATAGCAAGACGTGAGTGAATCATAAGTTTCTAGCTGCTTTAGAAGCCTTATCCTCATCTTTCCTTCCCATGCAACACACACAGGATACACAACACACACACAACACACCACTCACTCTCAATGATTTCCTAAAAGTCCCCCCTGCCTCAAGCTATCCATGTACAAGGCCTGCAGCTAGAAGTGGTGTTAGTGCTGGGCAGTGGAGACGTCCTCAATACATAAACAGATAGAGAGAGACGTGGGAGGGGTATTTTAGGTGAGAGTGTATTTTGCATGAGGGCAGACTCTTTCAGGAGGACTCTGTCAGCCACGACGTTTCAAGGTCCCTAGGCTTGGCTTGCCTGCAGAGACAGGGATAGAGAGAGAGAAATAAAGAGGAAAAAGGAGCAGAGAGAGAAGAGGAGAGAGAGTCGATAGAGAGAGAGAGTCACGAAAGAGAGAGAGAGAGTAGAGAGAGAGAGATGAGTCGAGAAGACAGAGGAGCTTACAATAACTGTGTGGTTGGGGTGGATGGTAGTTTTAAGGGGCAGCTGCAGCTTTAATAGTACAGGGGAGTTTGATGAGCTGTTTTGTCTGGACATTTGCCTTCCCCTGATTGTGCTCTGTGGAGTAAGTAGGGCTTTCGTTGCCAGGTTGCTGCAGCTCATAGATATTAAGAACCATTCTTATGCTTGGGGAGTTTTTCATGCCTTAATTCTTGTTTTTTCTTGTTCTTCAATGTTTTTGTTATTATTCTTGTTCTTCACTTTCTTCGAGTCTTCTGTTCTTGTTCTGTTCTGTTTTTTTCTTTCCTTGTTCTTGTTCATGTTCTTTTCCAAACTTTCTTCGTCTTCTGTTCTTGTTCTTGTTTACTTGTTCTTCTTCTTCTTTCTTCTTCTTATCATCTTCTTCTTTCATCTTCTTCTCTTCTTCTTCTTCTTCAGGCTTCGTCTTCTTCCACTTTGTATCATGGTCAATGCCAAATACGCTGATATCAGTTACTGTTGTCTGTCAAATGAACAAGACTGCATTGTACTTCCACTAAACACCTGACAAGTCAGGCTCAGCACATCTGACTTCAGTGTGGGAGAGAATTGTTGTCTCTGAAGTCTGTCTGGAGAAAGGGCAGGAGAATAGACCAAACAAGAAGAAAGGAGCCAAAAAGGGCCTGGCAGAAAGAAAAAGGAAGGTAGAAGCAAAAAATGGATAGTAAGAGAGGGAATTCCTTCACAGGATATCCAGTATGTGGGGATGCTATTTATACATAGCAAACCCTTAGAGAAACATTGATTATATAATGCGGTTTTTGTTCAAGTATTGTAAAGAGAGATAAAAAAAAAACCACCCCAAGATGTGAGCAAACATTTTTAATGCAGCTCATGCCACATGAAGTTAATCGTCCACAACATATGCGGCATATTGCCTGTTGCAAGGTTTTATAACTTGTTTTGTTAAACTTTGTTTTCCATAATGCCAAGATCACCAGGAATGTTTAAAAGTTATCAGCGTGTGAATTGTTTCAGCTGCTTTAAGAGCCTTATCCTCACCCCTCTTCCCCTGCACATACACATATACCACAGACAAACACACACACCACACACACACACACACACACACACCACTCCTCATGATACTTCCTGAAGTCTCCTGCCTCAACTACAGTGGTACAAGGCCCTAGCGCAGGCTACAAGTGGAGGTTAGTGACTGGGCAGTGGAAAGCCCTCCCTCCAAATACATAAAGAGAGAGGAGAGAGACGAGGAGAGAGAGAGAGAGAGAGCGAGGAGAGAGAGAGGAAGAGAGAGAGAAGGGGAAGGAGGGGGTAATTATTACGAGAGAGTGTATTTTGCATGAGGGCATACCTCTTTCATGAGGACTCTGTCAAGTCACTGAGACCCTGTCAGGCCCCCTAGGCTTGGTTTGCCTGCAGAACAGGGATAGAGAGAGGGAAAGAAATTGGGTAAGAGCACAGAGAGAGAGAGAGACAGAGACAGAGTGAAGAGAGGTAATCCATGTTGTGGTGGAAAGGTGGATGGTGATTTATGGAGTTAGATGCTGCTTTAATTAGACAGGGGGAGTGAGAAGAGCGTTTTTTTATGTCTGGGACTTTGTGCCTTCCACGGCTTGTGCTGTGGAGTAAGTAGGGCCTTTTCGTTGTCCCAGGTCAAACTGCTGCCAAACTTCTTACTCTTTTTGTGATTATCATTTGTGCTGGCTGTTCAGGCTGACCAGGGAGATGACAGATTGGTTGAAGTTAATTCGAATCCATGTGGTAATAGTTGCTTTGTCTGGTCTGGTTGGTTTTTTTTTTAACTTGTGCTTATTTTTATGTATATTGTAGTGCTTGTGGTAAATGTGTGTCCGTGTGTAGTGTGATGTGTGATGGTTGTGTTGTGTGTGTGTGTGTGTGTGTGTAGAGTGTGGGAGTTGTGAGTGTGTGTGTGTGTGGAGTGTGGTTCTTCTCAGGGGATAGGAATTGTATTACAACAGGAAACCAACCCTCTGATGATTCATTTTAATCACAGTTTTTTTTCCCGCTACGTTATTACAAGTAGTGTTGCTATCAGAAGGACAGAAAGTAATAAAATCTTGCAGTGCTAACTGTGATATTTCACTAGTATTCTGATGGGCAAAACAATAACAAAACCAAATCTCATTTTTTATATTTTTACAGAATTTAACTTTTATTTATGTTTCCATGTGATCTTTCATGCACTTACATATCTAAACTGAATTCATCCCCAAGTTAGAATGGGGCTATCATCCCCTCGTTTTAACCAATCCCATAGTAATCGCCGCTGTTGGGGCATGACTGAAGATTTTGCAACCCAGCTTCCTCCTCCACTCCTAGGAGTGCTTAACTTTCTGTAGTAAATCATTTCCACTCAAGGTTGCTATCTGAATGGGTGGTGAAAACGCTTCAAAGCGAGAAACTCCACAATCCATTGGCCGAAATTCCAAAGCGCTTTAGCCGTGAAATGGAAAAAAAACACCTCTTGAACGATACGCGCCTGGAATGGACTGCGTTTCTTCAAACTCCAACCAATAAATTATTTTTTCAAGTTGTCACAGCCGAAACCCGACCATGTTCCACGCCTACTTCACACCTTTTATCGAATCTCTATCCCTCTAAACCCCCCTAAATCCCTACCTCCATCCCTGACAGACAAGCCTGAAAAGCCTCTGATACTTTTACCGTGATCCACAGGCTTAACAGTCTACTCCACAAAAAAAAGAAGCGTGCTACATCTCATGTGAAAATGCACCGTCAACGCAAACTACCGCCCCTTCGTGTAATTTTTAAGGACCATCTATTGGCACATCACTATACCAGCCAACCATCTTAGCTCTCATACTTTTGGTGGGCAGACAACTTCAGGCAGAAAGACCTTAACACGCCAATATGATAGGGACGCAGAGGGAAGGGGGAAGGGAGTGGTGGTGGGGGGTGGGGGGGGGGGGGGGTGGGAGGGGGTGGCGGGCAGGGAAGAATGTTGGGAGGGAAGGGGTGGGGGGGGGGGGGGCGGGGGGATAAAGGGGGCAAATTTGTGAAGCAGACTAGTTAAACACAACTTCGCGCCGAGCGCGCCCTACTCTTCTAGTTAAACTTATCCCTGGATTAAACTTTGGCGAAGTCTTCTGGCCCACGGCGTTATTTCGACAGTTGCGAATTAAAACGTCTCTTAGGTGTATACATACCCTGCCCCCACCCAGCTCCCCACCTCCCCTGTTTTGGGGGTTTTTCTGAGGGGAATTTAGCTTGGGAGTTTTTCATGGTTTATTCTTGTTTTTTTGTCTTCTTGTTTTTTTTATTATTCTTGTTCTTCCTTTCTCGTCTTTGGTTTTGTTTGTCTTGTTTTTCTTTTTGTTCTTGTTCTTGTTCTCACTTCTTCGTCTTTTGTTCTTGTTCTTGTTCTTGTTCCTTTTCTTCTTCTTCTTCATCTTCTTTTTTCTTCTTTTCTTCTTTTCTTCTTGTCTTCTTTTCTTCCACTTTGTCATGTCAATGCCAAAACGCTGATATCAGTTACTGTTGTCTGTCAAATGAACAAGACTGCATTGTACTTCCAATAAACACCTGACAAGTCAGGCTCAGCACATCTGACTTCAGTGTGGGAGAGAATTGTTGTCTCTGAAGTCTGTCTGGAGAAAGGGCAGGAGAATAGACCAAACAAAAAGAAAGGAGCCAAAAAGGGCCTGGCAGAAAGAAAATGGAAGGTAGAAGCAAAAGGATGGATAGTAGAGAGGGAATTCCTTCCACAGGATTTCCAGTATGTGGGGATGCTATTTATACTGTAGCATACCCTTAGAGAAACTTTGTTATATGATGGCGGTTTTTTCAAGTATTGTAAAGAGAGATAAAAAAAAAAAACCACCCCAAGATGTGGAGCAAACATTTTTATGCAGCTCATGCACTGAAGTTAATCGTCCACAACATATGCGGAATATTGCCTGTTGCAAGGTTTTATAACTTGTTTTGTAAACTTTGTTTCCAGTAATGCCAAGATCACCAGGAAATGTGTAAAGTTAGCAGCGTGTGAATTTGTTTCAGCTGCTTTAAGAGCCTTATCCTCACCCCTCCTTCCCCTGCACATACACATATACACACAGACACACACACCACACACACACACACACACACACCACTCTCATTGATTTCTGAAGTCTCCCTGCCTCAAGCTACCAGTGTACAAGGCCTGCAGGCTACAAGTGGTGGTTAGTGCGGGGCCCGTGGATGCCCCCCTCAATACATAAAGAGAGGAGAGAAAGGGGCGAGAGAGGAGAGAGGAGATGAGAGGAGAGAGAGAGAGAGAGAGAGAGAGAAGAGATAGGGGAAGGAGGGGTATTTACGTGAGAGTGTATTTTTGCTTGAGGGCAGACTCTTTCATGAGGACTCTGTCAAGTCACTGACCTGTCAAAGGCCCTAGGCTTGGTTTGCCTGCAGAGACAGGGATAGAGAGAGGGAAAGAAATGGGTAAGGAGCTCAGAGAGAGAGAGAGACAGAGACAGAGTGAGAGAGGAGTAATCATGTTGTGGTGGTTAAGGTGGATGGTGGATTTAGGGTTAGATGCTGCTTTAATTAGTACAGGGGGAGTGTGATGGAGCTGTTTTGTCTGGACTTTGCCTTCCACGGCTTGTGCTGTGGAGTAAGTAGGGCTTTCGTTGTCCAGGTCACTGCTGCCAATCTTCTTACTCTTGGGGATTATCAGTTTGTGCTGGCTGTTCAGGCTGGACCAGGGTGATGAGCAGAGTGGTTTGAAGTTAATTCTGAATCCATGTGGTATTGTTGCTTGTCTGTCTGGTTGGTTTTTTTTTTTAACTTGTGCTTATTTTTTGTATAGTGTAGTGCTTGTGGTAATGTGTGTCCGTGTGTGTGTGTGTGTGTGTGTGTGTGTGTGTGTGTGTGTGTTTTGTGTGTGTGTGAGTGAGGTGTGTGGTGTGTGTGTGTGTGTGTGTGTGGAGGGGTTCTTCTCAGGGGATAGAATTGTATTACAGACAGGAAACAACCCATCTGTGATTAATTTTTTAATCACAGTTTTTTTCCCTACGTTATGTACAAGCTGTTTGCTATCAGAAGGACAGAAAGTATAAAATCTTGCAGTGCTAACTGATATTTCACTAGTTCTGATGGGCAAAAAATACAAAACAAATCTCATTTTTTATATTTTTAGAATTTAACTTTTATTTTTGTTTCATGTGATCTTTCAATGCACTACATATCTAAACTGAATTATCCCCAAAGTTAGAATGGGGCTATCTTCCTCGTTTTACCAATCCCATAGTATCGCACGCTGTTGGGGCATGACTGAAGATTTTGCAACCAGCTTCCTCCACTCCTAGGAGTGCTTAACTTTCTGTAGTAAATCATTTCACTCAAGGGGCTATCTGAATGGTGGTGGAAAACCGCTTGCAAAGAGAAACTCTCACAATCATTGGCGAAATTCAAAGCTTTAGCCGTGAAATGGAAAAAAACACCTTGAACTGATAGCGCATGGATGGATGCAGTTTTTCAAAATCCATCTCAATAAATATTTTCAGTTGTCAGCAGCCGACCCTGACCATGTTCCAAGCCTACTTCCCACCTTTTTCATCTCTATCCTCTATACCCCCTAAATCCCTACCTCCATCCCTGACAGACATGCTTAAAGCCTCTGATACTTTACCGTGAGTCACTGGCTTAACAGTCTACTCCCAAAAAAAAGAAGCGTGCTACATCTCATGTGAAAATGCTCCGTCACGCAAACTACCGCCCTCTTCGTGTATTTTAAGGACCATCTATTGCACATCACTTACCACCACCATCTGTAGCTCTCATACTTTGTGGGCAGACAACTTCAGGCAGAAAGACCTTAACACGCCAATGATGATAGGGACAGCAGAGGGAGAGGGGGAAGGGTGGTGGTGGTGGGGGGGGGGGGGGAGGGGGGGGGGGGGGGGGGTTAGGGGGCAATTTTGAGCAGTTGGATCTCAGTCACAGAATGTTAACTTTGCCCATTTCCTGGTAAACTTTGGCGAAGTTGGCACGGTTATGTCGCAGTTGAATTGAAATGTTAGGTGTATACATACCCTGCCCCCACCCACCCCCCCCCAAAGGGGATGGGATAGCCTAGTGGTTAGAACATTGCGCTCGCAATCTGACGACCCGGGTTCGATTCCCTGGAGTTAACATCATTGCAGACTCCAA
>CM054143.1:8931652-8956925 GCA_028751875.1 Rapana venosa | reverse complement strand
TTTTACTCCCCACATGTGTAGGTGGTACTGGGTTACATGGTTACCAGTAGCAGAGGGAGTCTCTGACCTGACCTCACTGAATGCTATTACTAGGCCTAACCATCGTTTTGCATGAAGCACTCAGCGTGCAGACGACCACCTCTTGTTAATTCGAAACGTGTTGGAAAGACGGCAAAATGGAGAATTGCAGAATGGGGTACAACTTCAGCACACGTTAAACCTATCATTATTCTTTCATACAAATGTTCACTACTACCTGAAAAGATATGGGGTCAGCAATATTCAGCTTGCTCAAGACACTTCCTAAAAATTACAATGCAGTGCCCCAACCACACCTAAAAGAGTTCTAAATTTAAAAATCGAGTCACAGCAGAAGTGAAGGCTGGAAATCTTGCCCAACCTTGATAATCTAGTCAAGTTCTTTTTGAAATCCGTAATAAAACAAAACCAAAAAAGTTGATTAAATCTTGCTTTTCGAAATGTTTTTATCCTCGACATGTAAAAAACAATCAAGAATACTAAGCAAATCTGCATAAATAAACAATAGCAACAGTTACCTGTAGCCTCAGGTCAAAATTGTCCGAGTGGTAGTTTTGTTTGGCTTGTAGACCGGGCTTGTATCGGCCACTGTCAAGTGAAGGGTGTCCTTATTGCTGCTGCTGCTGTTGTTGCTGCCTCTGTTGTCCGGTAAGAAGTGAAGTGTATCTGCCCGTGCCTACTGCAGTTCTGCTTTGCGAGTGAACAGTCATCATGAACAATGCATCATGGGACACAAGCGCTCACAGTGTTGACTTGTCACAGGAGAGCTCACAACTCTCTTCCTGTTACATTAGGGTGAAGTTGCACAGCATCGTTATTTATTAATAATAATAATAATAATAATAATGTATGGAATTTATATAGCGCTGAATCTTGTAAAGCAACAAATCAAAGCGCTTAGATGATTATTATTATTATTTTTTTTTTGCGTGTGTATGCGGTTTTTTAAAATTTTGTCATCTTTTCCCACCGGCACACAATGGCCTACTCTTTCGAAAAGCGGAACAGGATTTAACGTGTGCGCAAGATGTTCTGCATGCGTTCGCACACGGGGCCTCGGTTTATAGTCTCATCCGAAGGACTTTCTTTATTTTATTTTATTCTTTTACATAGAGAATAATGGAATAAGCACTTATGTGCTTTTTTTTACATCCAGTCCCTGTGTGCATGCGGTTTTGTAAATTTTGTCATCACAATGGCCTACTCTTACGAAAATCGGAACAGGATTTAACGTGTGCGCAAGATGTTCTGTTCTGCGTGCGTTCGCACACGCGGCCTCAGTTTATAGTCTCATTCTAAGGACATATGCTTGCATAGCACTGTTGCTTAAAGAATTGTGCTAATGTTTGATGGCCCGCAGTGCCAAAGTGGGATGACTTGCTATAATAATAATAATAATAAATAATAAATGGAACTTATATAGCGCTATATCTTGCAAAGACAAATCAAAGCGCATGCATTCGATCTAATCTTACACAGTCATACAACCAATGACAAATAATAACTATCACAGTCCCTAAATCGGAAAACTCCGCTGGGACTCTAATTACAGTGTGTGTGTGTGTGTGTGTGTGTGTGTGAGCGCGCACACATACCTGTGTGTGTGTGTACATACCTCTGTGTGTGTGTGTGTAGTGCACATGCCTCTGTGTGTGTGCGCGCACACTTCTTTCTTTTAAAAATTCATTTAATAATAAATAATAATAAATGGAATTTATATAGCACTATATCTTGCAGAGACAAATCAAAGCGCTTGCACTCAACTCATTCTTACAGTCATACAACCAGTGACAAGTAATAGTTCCATCAAGTCCAAATGTGCACACACGCACACACCACACACACACACACACACACACACACAACACACACTCACACACACACACACACACACACACACACACACCACACACCACACACACACACACACAAAACACACACACACACACACACACACACACACACACACAGAGGTCACACACACTTGCAGGGCAATAGAATCATGGCTGTTGAAGGCAGGGACAAACTATGAGATGAGGCAGGAGAGGAAAATCTTAGGTTTGAAATAAATATGTCTTGAGACTGGATTTCAAAGTGTCATAAGAAGGCTTTTGGCGGAGAGAGAGAGGGAGATCATTCCATATCAATGGACCAGAAATTGAGAAAGAGCGACAGCCGATGGTGGATTGGTTGAATCTAGGTATTCGTAAGGACAAGGTATCTGCAGCAGAGCGAGGAGAACGAGAAGGAGTGTACAAGTGAAGACATTCACAGAGGTAGGCGGGTGCTGTTTTGTGGAGACATTTGTAACAGAGGGTACTGATCTTATAGTTTACTCTCTGTGGCACAGGCAGCCAGTGAAGAGATTGCAAGAGAGGGTAATATGCTCAGATTTTTTCTTTCTGAGGATTAGACGAGCTGCAGAGTTTTGTATACGTTGAAGGGATTGGATTGATGATGCTGGCAGACCAGCCAACAGAGAGTTGCAATAGTCCAGCCGTGAAAGAATGAGAGACGCAACAAGTTTGGATGTTGCACCTGTGGACATGTACTTTCGAATTGAACTAATACGCCGTAATTGATAGTAGCAGGACTGGCAGGTCTGAGTGATGAATTTTTGCATAGAGAGTGTGTTGTCAATAATGACCCCTAGATACTTCACAGCAGTGGATAAAGGGACTGATGCATTGCCAAGTTGTATTGAAGCTGTTGTGATGGAAGAGAGTTTGTGTTTGGTCCCTACAAGCATGGTTTCCGTTTTATCTGCATTTAGCTGTAATTTGTTCTGTATCATCCAATTTTGGATATCTTGAAAGCAGTGGGCCATATTTGTAAAGAGAGAAGGCAGATTTTCAGGAGTGTCGCTGCTTAGAATCTGAGTCATCTGAATAAAAATGATGGTTGATCTTATGGCGGTTAATTATATGTGACAGTGGAGCAGTGTAGAGGGTGAAAAGAACAGGGCCCAGAACAGATCCCTGTGGAACTCCACATTCCAATCTTGCAGGTACTGACTGAATCTTGTTTACTGTGACTGTCTGGAATCGGTCAGTAAGGTATGAACTAAACCAGGTAAGGGCTGTACCAGTAACACCAAATGTTTTTTGAAGACGGTAGAGAAAAATAGAGTGGTCAATAGTATCAAAGGCTGCAGATAAGTCGAGTAGAGTAAGAAGAGATATTTCCCCTGAGTCAGAAGCAGGTAGAAGTGTGTTTAAGTGCATTTAATTCAAGGATAATGTAATAAGCACTTGTGTGCTTTTTTTTTTAACGTGGAGAAACCTGTGTGTATGCAGTTTTGAAACTTATGCCATCCGTTCCTTCCAGCACACTACAATGATACTCATCGGAAAGTTAAACTGCTTTTAACTGCCCTTTCTTCCCAGTTTGACAAAAATAATCGAACTGAATGTCAAATTCCTTCGGATGAGACTATAAACCGAGGCCCCATGTTCGAACGCATGCAGATCATCTTGCACACCCGTTGAATCCTGTTCCACTTTTCGGAAGAGTAGGCCATTGTGTGCCGGTGGAAACAGATGACAAAATTTACAAAACCATATACACACGGGGACTAGATGTAAAGAACACATGAGTGTTTATTCCATTATCCTCGATAAAAAGAATAAATAAAATAAAAATAACATGTGCGCAAGATGTTCTGCATGCACTCACACACCCTACGGCAGTTTACAATCTCATCTGAAAGACTTTGTGGGAGTGGAGTGGGCACTGACGTTAACTCCGGAGGGGGGGGGGGGGTGGGGGTGGGGCATTGAACAGGTTTAGAGCCAGGTTGGCAGATCACACAGGTGTGTGTGTGTGTGTGTGTGTGTGTGTGTGTGTGTGTGTGTGTGTGTGTGTGTGCGCGATAAAGAGTAATAACAAGGGAAATACACAAATAGTATTCTCTACATAAACAGATCAAGAACAACATTTTTCAAAGCAATGAAATTCAAAGAGAACTACAACTACAATAAGTGCCCTTTAGGACTTAACAATAAACCTTTAGCAATGTCAAACGTTAGCTTTACATTGTTCAAAACTTTGTCAATGGAATTCTCAGAAAAGGCAGGGAGAATTTTAACTTCTCACATTCAAGTATGATATGGGTATTTGAAATATAATCACCACATAAGCATTTAACATCCTTACTGAATTTTGTCGTGAATGCATTTAATCTTATCCTGAAAAATAATGCCTTGAGTTGTCTTTCTTTGACAGCATTTGGGTGAATTTGTAAGTGATCAATGTATTCAATGACACTCTTCCCATTGGGAGTGGAATGTGAAAGCCGCTTGATTTGCCGATGCTTTTCTATGAATTTGTTTAAGGAAGCTTCTTCTAACAAAAGGTAATCCTCTGCAATGGATAGAGGGACATGCAGTACTATAGACCCTTTTTCAATACGTGCACCTTTCTTCGCAGCCCGATCAGCCCACTCATTAGAAAACAATCCTATATTATGTGAAGGAATCCAGCAAAAGGAAACATGAATTCCTCTTAAACGCAGAAGATTTATGAAGTATTTGGTATTTAGTATAAGTTTAGTAGATTGCTAATAAGTTATAGACCTTAATGCATATAATACTGATTTTTAATTCACACAAAGTAATATGTGAAAGAAACAGTATGGATGATCTAAAATGAAATTCAAAGCCACGACAATAGCGATCAGTTCAGCTGTAAAAACAGATCGATGTTTACCAACACAATACGACTTTTCTAGTCTTAGTGCCGGTATGACAAATGCTGAACCTGCTTGATGATTTCTAAGAGTGAGCCATCTGTATACATTTTAAGACAATGAGAGTAATCATGTTGTATATGTGAATAAACAATAACTGCCATAATAAATGGATTCACATTTTTTAAAATATATATATATTTAAATATATATATTTATTTCAAACCTAAGACTTCCCCCCTCCTGTTTCATATCTAACCCATGTTCTATCACCCTGCTAAAGTATACGGCCTGTGCGAGTGTATGTGTGCTTTTGAAAAACATTTGACTATCGAAATTTTATTTCATAGATTTTGTCTGTATCGCACCATGTTTGTAAATATCTGTTTGTTTAAACTTTTGATTATTTATCATTGATTGCATGACTGTGTAAGATTTGTGATGAATGCATGCGCTTTGATTTGTCTTTGCAAGATATAGCGCTATATAAGTTCCATTTATTATTATTATAATATATATATATATATATATATATATGTATATAATATATTATATATATTATATATAATATATATATATATATATATATATGTGTTTATTGATTTATTTATTTTATTTTATTCTTTTATTTCGAGGATAATGGAATAAGCACTTATGTGCTTTTTTACATCTAGTCCCTGTGTGTATGCGTTTTTTTTATTCTGTCATCTGTTCCCACGGCACACAATGTGTGTGTGAAGTCAAATCAAGTCAAAATGATCTTTATTGAAGGTAAAAGTGTAAATGTGTGTGTGTGTTTGCTCATACCTATGCGTGTTTGGGTATGGGCCTGCATTGCGTGCCTGCATTCATTCATGCAAATGTGTGCCTGTGTAAACGCATATGCAACACCCAAGCCTATGCTTTCATGTCATTATGCACAGTACTATATGAGTAGCCAAGTTTTGGAGAGATCTGTTCACACAATACCAGTCATGTGATGCTGCTACTGTTGTTGTTTCTTCGCCATAACTAGATGTATAAAATTGAACTGTTCTTTTGTTTGGAAAGTTAATGGGCTCTCTGACTATACATACTGAAACTTGGGCACCTTCACCCACCACACACGCGCGCGCGCGCGCGCACACACACACACACACATGCACAAACATACACACATACATAGATAGCTTGATAAAAAAAAAAAAGCAAATGCATTGCTTATTCAATGTACCATCTAAAAATAAAAAAATTGACTTGACTACACACACATATATACACACATACACACATATGCACACATACACACACATACACACACGTACACACACATACACACATAAACATTCACACACATACACACATGCACACACATACACACATAACACACACACACACATACACACACATACATACACATACACACATACACACATGCACACATACATACACACATACACACACATACACACACATACACACATACACACACATACACACATACATACACACACGCACATACACACATACACACAATGCATACACACATGCACACATACACACAATTATATTAGAAATTCAGCATGTTATCCATCTCTTAACCTTAAAGGGCATAAGTGGTAATTTTTGTTGGGTGCCTTCACACACTGGATTCTTTCCAAATGAGTGGGCGGATAGAGCTGCCAAAAAAGGTGCAAAACATGAACGGGATGCAATAGAATTGCATATGCCTCTATCCTTAAAAGAGGGGTACAGCGTACTAGAACAAAAATCATGGCGACAGGTCACCGAAACTAATCAGCAAAATGATATATCTTTAACTAGAACTGCAATTAACACCGATAATTTAACAGTCGTGAACCATTCAAAGGCTTATGTAAATGTTTTTACGTCAAGAAGAATTACTGCTTTATTTTATAGAATGAAACTAAATGCATTCATAACCAAATTCAGCAAAAATGGTAAATGTCTATGTGGTGAGAATATCACCAATACTCATATACTTTTTGACTGCCAGAGTGTAAAACCTTTCATGCTCCATTTTTCTGCAAATTCCCTTACCAGCATATTCAATAATTTAAAACTGGCATTTGAAATTGTGAAAGGCCTTTATCGCAGTCCCTTGGGACATTTGCTATAGTTGCATTAACGTTAATGACATGTTTTTATGTTTTTATATTTCCTGTTGCATTGCCAAGTTTCTTTATGTGATTCTTTTTGTAAAAGCATGGTTGGTGTTTTGAGGGGGTTAATTTTTTATTTATTTTTTATTTATCTATTGTCTGTTGTTAATAAGACACCCACCCCTCCATTAGTTCCCCCTCGTCTAATATCACTAGAAGTGAACAGACGTAAAATTGAAGTCAACAACAACACACATACACACATGCACACATACATATGCACACATACATACATACATACACACCCATGCACACATACACACACATACATACACGCACGCACATACACACACATACACACAATACATACACACCAACACACGTACATATACACACATACACACATGCACACATACATACATACACACATAACACTACATACATACATATACACCCATACACTCATACACACACATACATACACGCACGCACATACACATACACACAATACATACACACATACACACATACATACACACACACATAAACACATACACACATATACATACACATACACTCATACACACATGCACACATACATACACACATACACTCATACACACATACACACATACATACACATACACACTTACACACACATACACACATACATACACACATACACACACATACATACACACACGCACATACACACACATACACACAATGTATACACACATACACACATACAACACATACACACACATACATCCATACATACACACACACCAATACACACATACACCACACATACATACACGCACGCACATACACACCACGTACACACAATACATACACACAAACACACATATACACACATACACACATACGCACACATACACACATACACACATACACATACACACACATACACACATACTCACATACATACACATACCCACATACATACACACATATACACACATATACACACATACACACACAAACATACACAGACATAACACATACAACATACACACATACACACGCATACATACATACATACATACACACACACGCACATACACACACATACACACACAATACATACACACATACACCCATACACACATACACACCCATACACACATACACACACACCCATACACACATACACACACATACACACACACACCCATACACACAAACACACAAATATACACACATACATACACACATATACACACATGCACACACATACACACACACACACACACATACACACACACCCATACACACAAACACACACAAACATACTATTTATATAGTTTGGAATAGTTTTTTAATGTGCACTCATACCAATACGTATATCTCTTCTACTTAAAGCCCTTATCTCATTATGCTGCCTCCCCCCCCCCCCCCCCCCCCCCCCCCCACCCCCCCCCCCCTCCCCTGCCTCCATCGTTATACACTTTAAGTGAACAGACGTAATGAAGACCACACAAACACACACAATCACACATACACACACATACACACCATACATACACCATTCCCCATTCCCCACCCCTTCCCTTCCTTCCCCCTATCACCCCCACACCCCAACCCCCTCCACTCACCCCTCAGACTCACACACCCTGCTACTACCTGTAGTTATTAGGTCATGGTCATTCCCTACCCCCCCCTCTCCCCAACTTCCCCTTTGACCATTCTAGCTTGTCATCCATCTTCCCCTCCCCCCCTCCCCCCTCGCCCGCCTTTGTCTGCGATTTTTGTTTTGACCTTCTGTCATCTCTACTGTTATCTTTACAAGGAAAAAAAACCCACAAGGTTAACCATGTCTTTCTCCCGAAGTCAGAATGCAGATACCTTCATGGTGGCTATAAAAAAATGGTTGTATGTGCAAGAGTTCACTATTGGTGTCAACCCTGAGTTACAGGGCCAAGAAATGAAGACTTTTTTTCTGTTTGTCTGCCTGTCTGTGTCTCTAGCTCTCTTTTTCAATGTATTTAATCTTAATGTTAAACTTTTTTCCAACTTTTCCCTAAATTTCAGAGGTGTTTGCCTGTGCCGATTCCCATCCCTGAGATGTGGAGCATCCATGTTGATGTAATTCATGCACGTATGTTACTCATCCACAGGATACATGAAATATAGCCTGTTGCCAGGTTTTATAACTTGCTTTCCAAACTTAATTTTCATCAATGCTAAGGAAGATCACCAGGAAATGGGCAAAGTTAGCAGCGTGTGAATTAGCTCCAGCTTCTTCACTAACCCTACCCCCTGCACACATACACCACTCTCATTGATCTCTAAAGTCTCCCTGCCTCAGGCTACCAGTGTACAAGGCCTGCAGGCTAGAAGTGGTGGTTAGTGCTGGGCAGTTGACATCCTCATACATGAAGAGAAAGAAAGACGGAGAGAGAGACATGGGAGGGGCATTTCATGTGAGAGTGTATTTTGCAGAACAAATCACCATTGGTACATGGAATGTCCGTACACTCTACCAGTGCGGAAAAATCAAAGAACTAGAGTATGAGCTTAGCCGATATAAATGGGACATTATTGGACTAGGAGAAGTGAGATGGACAGGATTTGGTGAGACATTGACTGAAGAAGGCAACAAGATCTGGTACAGTGGCCAAGAGAAACATCACCAACATGGAGTGGCATTTATTGTCGAAAGGAAGTTAGTGGGGTGCATTATCAGCTGTACACCGGCTTCCAGCAGGATTATCAGCATCCGGGTGTGGGCCCAAGCCCAAGAACATCACCATCATACAAATCTATTGCACCATCATCTGACCATGCAGATGAAGAAGTAGAAGAATTTTATGAAGATCTTGAAGAGACCATTTATGAAAAACCCAAGAAGGACATTCATTCATCATCCAAGGGATTTTAACGCCAAAGTAGGTCTGACTTTACAACCAAGGGGCCCGGAACAGTTGGTCAGTTTGGAACTGGGGAGACCAACGACAGGGGACTACGTCTGCTGGAGTTTGCCTGCACCCACAGACTTCCCATTGCCAATACCCTTTACCCCCACAAGCAGTCAAGGAGGACAACCTGGCATGCGCCAAACGGCAAGATCCATAACCAAATAGATTTTATCTTAACACCACGGCGCTTCAAATCCAGCATCAACAGAGCCAGAACAAGAACCTACCCTGGAGCTGACATAGGCAGCGACCAGGGACCTTGTGCTGCTGGTATTCAAAATGAAGCTGAAGAAAAACAAACAGCCTGCAAACCCACGTATCAAATTTGACGTGGACAAACTGAAAGATCCAGATGTCGAGGAGATCTTCCAAGCTAAGCTTGGCGGACGTTTTGCGGCATTTAACCCTCCTGGACAATGACATCAATACCTCACCAACAACTTCAATGAGGCAGTCCGAGAAACAGCAGAGGAGGTACTCGGTCGTCAGAGGAATAAAACACCAGCCATGGACTACCAATGACATCTTGGACCTCTGCGATACAAGAAGAGCACTGAAACCAACCAGGTCTTCCAACCCTAAAGATTACCGGGAGGCCAACAATCTCGTGAAGAAGTCAATGTTAAAGGCCAGAGAGAAGTGGATCAGTGATCAATGTGATGAGATCGAAAAAAGCATGAAAGTGGGCAACAGTAAAAAGGCATACGACACCCTGAAGAAACTCACAAAACCACTTCAAACCAAATCATCAGTCATTGAAGACAGCTCCGGAAACCTCCTCACAGAAAGCTCAGCTGCATTGAACAGGTGGTTGAATATTGTCAAGAACTGTACAACTACCAATACAACCTGACAAGAGCATAATAGAAGAGAAAGCAGCAACATCAAGAGCACCCTCGCCATTACCTATACTGAGGGAAGAAGTGGAAGAAGCCATCCGCAGCTTACCAGTAGGAAAGTCCCCAGGAGCAGACAATATACCCGCAGAGCTGCTAAGCATGGTGGCGAAACAGTCCCTCACATATGTTACAGCTATCTGTCAGAAGATTTGGGAGACAAAACAGTGGCCAACAGAATGGACACAATCACTCATTATACCCTGCCCAAGAAGGGGAATTTACGCCAATGCCAAAACTATAGAACAATCAGCCTCATCAGCCCCGCCAGCAAGATCATGCTCAAAGTTATTTTGAATCACTCAAGAAGGAGGCAGAAGAACACCTTGCAGAGGAACAAGCTGGGTTCAGGGCAGGCAGGAGCACAATCGAACAGATTTTTAACTGCCACATCATGATGGAAAAACATCTTCAACATCAGAGAGACCTGTTCCACAACTTCATCGACTTCAAGAAGGCTTTTGACAGAGTATGGCACGAAGGCCTGTGGCAGGTCCTCAGAATGTTTGGCATTGAAGAAGGACTAGTGCAAACCATTCAAGCACTGTACAACACCGCAAGCAGTGCAGTCCTTCTGAACAATCAGGTCGGGACTACTTCAAAACCACAGTTGGGGTCCGACAAGGATGCCTGTTATCTCCAGTCCTGTTCAATCTGTTCTTGGAAAACATTATGAGAGAGACACTCCATGACTTCCACTCTACCATCTCCATTGGTGGCAGACCTCTCAACAACTTACGGTTTGCCGATGACATTGACCTCATGGGCGGAAGTAACACAGAGCTGCAAGATCTTACGACCAGACTTGAGAACAGAGCTGGAGCATATGGGATGGAGGTGAGCTCGGAGAAAAGTAAAGTACTTGTGAACAGCACGAGCAATGCCACTGCTAAAATTTACATGAACGGCCAAAACTGGAGGAGGTAGAAAACTTTTAAATACCTTGGCGCTACACTCACAAAGGACGGTCGATCGACGACAGAAATCAAAGTCAGAATAGCCATGGCAACATCTTCCATGTCAAAACTCACCACCATATGGAAAAGTAAAGAGATCAGTTTCCCAATCAAACTAAAGCTCTACAAAGCCCTAATTCAGACGATCCTGCTGAACGGAAGTGAAACCTGGACATTGACTGCTGAAACAGCAAAGCGAATCCAGTCATTTTAAACAAAATGCCATAGAAAACTACTGGGCATATCCTGGAGAGAATGAAAGACCAATGAATTTGTCAAGAGTCAAATAACACGGCTGGCAGGTCCACAGGAACCCCTTCTCACCATCGTCAAGAAGAAAAAGTGACATGGTTCGGCCACGTCACCGCCACAACACTCTGCCCAAACAGTACTGCAGGAAACACTCGAAGGTGGCAGAAGGAGGGGAAGACAGAACAAGTCATGGATGGACAACATCAGAGAATGGACCAGGATGAATGACTCGGCACTACTGCGCAGAGCCGAGGACCGAGATGGATGGAGGAGGCTTACCACGGCATCGTCTTTCATGTCTCCCCCACGACCGCCAAGGTCACGGGTCTGATGATGATGATGATGTATTTTGCATGAGGGCAGATTCTTTCAGGAGGACTCTGTCCGGCCACTGACGTGTCAAAGGCCCTAGGCTTGGCTTGCCTGCAGAGACAAGGATAGAGAGAGGGAAAGAGAGGGGAAAGGCGGGGAGAGAGAGAGGGGAGAGAGAGTAGAGAGAGAGAGAGATGAGGAGAGAGAGGGGAGAGAGAGAGAGGAGGAGAGGAGAGAGAGAGAGAGAGAGAAGAGAGAAAGAAAGAGAGAGCGAGAGAGAGAGAGGGGTGTACATACAGTGGTGGTCAGGTGGATGGTAGTCTTAGGGTCAACTGCTCCTTAAGTTACTACAGGGAGGGGAGGGGAGGTGTAGCAAGCTATTTTTTCTGACTTTGCCTTCCCCACTTTGCGTGGGGTAATAGTGCTTTTGTTCCCAAATTTTTGCCACCATTTAGGGTTGGGGGTTCTTCAGTTCGATCTTGTTTTTTCTTCCTGTTCTTGTTTTTCTTTCTTGTTCTTCTTCTTTTTCTTGTCAAAACAAACACCTGATAGCATACGTTTCTATAAATGAACAAACTGCATTGACTCCACTAAACACCTGACAATCAGGCTCAGCAAACCTGACTTCGTGTGGGGAGAATTGTCTCTTTAAAGTCTTTTTTGGAGAAAGGCAGAGAAACCACAGAAAAGAAAAAATCAGAAGAACCGGGGGAGAAAAAAATGGAAAGGAGAAACAAAAAAATAGATTAGAGAGGGAATTCCCTTCCCCAGCATTTCCATATGTGGGGACTATTTTACTGCAGCACCCCCCTAGGGGAAACCTTTAATGATGGGTGCTTTTTTCAGTATTGAAAAGAGGGAAAAAGATCTCAAGAATGGAGCATCATTTTTATGCAGTTCAGCACGGGTTAATCACCACAACATATCAATTTGCCGCGCAAGGTTTTATAACTTGTTTTCCCAAAATTTGTTTTCCCTAATGCCCCAAAATCACCAAAATGTGCAAAGTTAGCACGTGTGAATTTGTTTCAGCTGCTTTTAAACCTTATCCTCACCCCCCCCCTTTTCCCCGCACACACACCACACACCACATACACCCACACACACACACACACACCACACCACTCTATTATTTCTAAAGCCCCCCCGCCTCAAGCACCAGTGTACAAGGCCTGCAGGGAAATGGGGGTTAGCGGGCAGGGGACGTCCCAATACATAAAGAGAAGAAAGGGGGGGGGGAGGGGTATTTTACGTGAAGTGGTTTTTTCCGAGGGGAACTCTTTTAGGAGGGCTCTGCCAGCCACTGACGTTCAAAGCCCTAGGGTTTGGGTTGCCCGCAGAGACAGGGATAGAGAGAGGGAATGAAAGGGAAAGGACAGAGAAAGAGGGAGGAGTGTACATAGGGGGATTTGGGGATGGTAGTTTAAGCACTCTCTTTTTAATTATACGGGGGAGTGTGGCTGGCTTTTTGTCTGAACTTTGCCTTCCACAACTTGTGCTGTGGTAAGTTGGCTTTTTTTTCCATTTTCGCACCATACTTTTTCTAGGCTTTTTCTTCTTGGGCCTTCTTCGTCTTTTTTGCCATTGGGTTTATGCTAGTTTGACAGCATTTTCCCGCTTCTTTAAATGACAAAACTGTATATGCTGCCCTGAGCACTGACAAACTAGGGCCCCCAAAATCCCCCTTTAGTGTGGAAATAATGATTATCTTTAAGTCCCCTTTTTGGAAAAACAGGAGAATGGACCAAAAGGAGGGGAAGGGAAAAGAGCTACAGGAAGAAAAGCAACAATGCAGAAAAAAAGAGAGGAATAAAAGAGAGGGGGGTTTCTAGAACCAGATTTTTAGAATGTGGGGGTGCTATTTTTTTCTGACAGACTCCCCAGAATGGGCCCCCAGGGGAACTTGTTATATAAATTTCTGTTTTTATTTATTTTAAAGGAGAAAAAGCTCCCAAAATGTAACATGCATTTTGATGCAACTCGCATTAAATTAATCATCCACAAGATGCATGAAAAATTGTCTTTGCAAGGGTTTTTTTAAACCCGTTTTGAAAATTTATTTTCATCAATGATAATAAAAATTATCAGGAATGGGCACAGTTAGCATGTGTGAATTTTTCCCGCCTTCACTAACCCTAAACCCCTCCACACACAACACAACAAAAACACACACACAAACACCCACTCTCATTGATTTCTAAAGTTTTCCCCGCCTCAACTACCCGTGTCCAAGGGCCCAGGGTGAAGGGGTGGGTTGTGCTGGCAGTGGACGTGTTTAAATACTAAAGAAAGGAGAGAGGGGAGGAAGGGTATTTTACGTGAGAGGTGTTTTTTCCTGAGGGGAGACTCTTCAGGAGGGCTAGTCCCGCAACTGACCTGTCAAAGGCCCCAGGCTTGGCTCCCTGCAGAACAGGGATAGAGAAGGGAAGGGAAAGGGGTTAAGGTCGAAGAGAGAGAGGAGAGAGAGAGAAAAGACAAGACAGACAGAGAGAAGAGAGAGGTTAGAGACAGTCGACAGACAGTATTTTTTTAATTTTTTAATTTTTTTTTCCTTTTTTATTGAGGAAAGGAAAAAGCCTCAATTTCTTTTTTTTCATCCAGCCCGTTGGATGAATTTTAAATTTTGCATAAAGTTTCCCTGGGACACAAGGCCACTCTCCCAAAAGCGGAACAAATTTGATACATGGAATTTATACGGCTAAAATCTGCAAAAAACAAAAAAAGCCCTTTTATTCACCTAGTCCCTTTTACTGCAGCATTACAATTTAAAAGATTTTTTCAAATTCAAAATTTAAACCCCCCACACACGCACAATTTCAGTTTTTTTCAAATTTAAAGTAAACACAACACCCGCTGCCCCCCCCACCCCCCACACACACAAAGGTTTAAACTCAAAAGGGAGGGGGGTGTGGGGGGGGATTGGGTTTTTGGGGCAGGGGGAAGAAATGAAGAAACAAAAGGGGGGGAAACTTTTTGTTTTAAATAAAGGTCTTTAGGGTGATTAAAAAACATCATAATAGGCTTTTACGAAGGGGAAAAAGGCAGGTCGTTTTCCGATCACTGGGCCAAAACAGAGAAAGAGTGACTGGTTAATCAGTATTCTAACGGATTTAACGGTGGCAGGGTTTCTGCATGTGTTGGAAAGCGGCCTCAGTTTATACCATATCATGAAAGAGTGATAGGAGTATAAAATTTGAGTGGTAAGGGGGATGTAGATTTAGGGTTTAAAGAGCTTTAATTATAAAGGGGAATTGATGAGCTTTTTGTTGGGCTTTGCTTTCACCACTTTGCTGGGATAAGTAGGGGGTTTTTTTTCCAGTTTGGGGCCACCATTCTTTTGCAAGGGGGTTCTTTTTTCTTTTGCTTCTTTTTTTTTTTTTCTTCTTTTGTTCTTTTTCTTTGTCATTTTCCCAAACCCAAACACTTTGATAGCATTATTATTTTCTTCAAATGGCAAATCTCATTTCACTCCACTAACACCCGACGGTCAGGTCACACACGACTTCAGTGGGAGAGAATTTTCATCTTTAAAGTCTTTATGGGGAAAAGGCAGAGATGGACTAAGAAAGAAGAAAGTAGCCAAGAAGACCTGGCAGGTAAAAAAGGGAAAAAGTAGAAGCAAAAAGATAGAAATAGAGAGGGGAAATTTCCCTTCCACAGCATTTCCATTATGTTGGGATCTATTTAAAAACCCCCCATCCCACAGGGGAAAATTTGCTATTAATTGGGGTGTTTTCTTCAAGTATGTAAAATAGGAAAATAAACCCCAAGTAGGAGCATCAATTTTTTTGCAGCCATCACTAAGTTAATCGCCTCAAATATCGGAATATTGCCTGTTACAAGGGTTTTTAACTTGCTTTCCAAACTTTTTTTTCCAGTAAGTCAAATCCCAGGGAAAAGTAAAGTTAGCACGGTGAATTGTTTTCAGCTGCTTTAGAAGCCCTTTTCCTCACCCCCCCTTCTCCACCACACACATATATAAATAAAAACCCCACACCACACACCACTCCATTGATTTCTAAAATCCCCCCCCCTCAAACACCAGTGACAACCTGCAGGCACAAGTGGGGTTATACTGGGCATGGACGTCCTCAACATAAAGAAAAGAGGGGGGGAAAAGGGGGATTTTACATGGAGTGGTTTTTCCTGAGGGGAGACTCTTTAGGGGGAAACCCGTCCACCACTGAGTGCAAAGGCCCTAGCTTGCTTTCCTCAAGAGACAGGGGTAGAGAGAGGGAAAGAAAGGGCAAAGGAGCAAGAGGGAAAAAGAGAGAAGGGGGGGGGGGGGGGGGGAGGGAGGGGGAGAGAGAGTGTACTATTGTGGGGGGGGGGTGGATGGGTTTTAGGTCAGCTCTGCTTTTTTTAGTACAGGGGAGTGGGGGCAGAGCTGTTTTTTTCTGGACTTTCCTTCCACCACTTGTGCTCTGGACAGTAGTGCTTTGCGTCCAAGTTGCTGTCCCATTCTTATCTTAGGGTTTTCTTTTTCTTTTCTTGTTCCTCTTTTTCTTATTTTTTTTCTGCTTCTTCTCTTTTTTCTTTTCAAACTATATTGTACTTCCCCCAACACCGACAAGCAGGCTCAGCACATCTGACTTATGGGGAAGAATTTTCACTTTAAAGTCTTTATGGGGGAAAAGGGAGGGGAATGTCCCAAGAAAAAAGAAAAATCCAAAAAGGGCCTGGGAGGACGGAATGGAAAGGGAAAGCAAAGAGACAGTAAAAAAGAAAGGGAATTTTCCTCCCAAATTTCCCGAATCCGGGATGCTATTTAACCCCACCTCGCACACAATATGTGTTATATAAAGGCTGTTATTTTTTAATTATTTAAAAAAAGAAACACCTCCCCAAATGTGGAGCACAATTTTTTTGCAGCTCACACTGAAGTAAACGTCCGCACTACAGAATTTTCCTGCTGCAAGGTTTTTTAAAATGTTTTCCAAACTTGTTTTTAGTAATGCAAGACACCAGGAAATGTGCAAAAATTACAGCTGTGAATTAGTTTGCTGCTTTTGAAGCCTTTTCCTCACCCCCCTTTTCCCTGCCAAAACACACACACACACACAAAAACAACACACAACAAACAACCCCACACACAAACACACCACTCTCATTGTTTAAATCCCCCCTCCCCAACTACCCCGTGTACAAGGGCCCGCAGGCTAGAATGGTGGTTAGTGCTGGGGAGTGACGTCCTCAATACATAAAGAAAGGAAGGGGGGGGGGAGGGGATTTTTCGTGAGAGTGTTTTTTTCCTGAGGGGGACTCTTTCAGGGGACTCGTCCCCACTGACGTGTCAAAGGGGCCCAGGGTTGCTTCCTCAAGACAGGGGAAGAGAAGGGAATGAAAAGGGGGAAAGGGGAGAAAAGAGAGAGGGAGGGTGTACATATGGGGGTGATTTGGTGGGTGAGTTTAAGGGTCAGCTGCTGTTAAAATTGACAGGGGAGTGTGGACTGTTTTTGTCTGAACTTTGCCCTTTCCCCAACTTGTGCTGTGATAATTGTGCTTTTTTTTCCGTTTGCTGCACCATACTTTCCTTAGTCTTCTTTTTCTTGGGGCCCTTTTTTCGTCTTCTTGCCATGACATTTTATGCATATTTTACAGCAATTTTTCGTCTTCAAATGAGCAAAGCTGTATAGTGCTGCCATAAGCACTTTACAAAATAGGGGGCCCCGCACATCCTCTTTTGTGTGGAAAAAATATTTTCTTTTAAGTGTTTCTGGGAAAAAGGCGGAGAATGGGCCAAAAAGGCAGGGAATGGGAAAAAAGAGCTGACAGGGAAAAAAGCAAAAATGCAGAAACAGAGAGAGGAATAAAAAGGGGGGTTTCAAACCAAGTTTCAGAAGTGGGGGTCATTTATGCGACAACCCCCAAATGCCCCAGGGAACTTTTTTATAACTTACTGTTTATTATTGTATTGTAAAGTGGAAAAAGCACCCAAAAAGGGAACAGCATTTTGATGCAACTCATGCACTTAAAATTTAAACACCCAAGAGCATGCAATTGTCTGTTGCAAAATTTTATAACCGCTTTTCAAAATTTATTTTTTATCAATGATAAGTAAAAATTATCAGGGAAAGGGCACAGTTTTGCATGTGTGAATTTTTCCCCGCTTCACTAACCCCAAAAACCCCCGCACCACACACACACACACACACAACACACACCACACACACAAAAAACAACTCTCAAAAGATTCTAAAGTTTCCCCCCTCAAGCTACCCGTGTCCAAGGGCCTGCAGGGTAGAAGTGGTGGTTTTGCGGGCAGGACGTTAAATACTAAAGAAAAGAGAGAAGGGGAAAGGGTATTTTTGGTGAATGTATTTTGCATGAGAGCAGACCTTTTAGGGGGACTATGTCCAGCAACGACCTGTCAAAACCCAGGGTTTGGGTTCCTGCAAACAGGGATAGAGAGAGGGAAAGGGAAGGGTTAAAGGGGCAAGAGAGAGAAGGGAGAGAGAGACGACAGACAAGACAGACGAGAGAAAAGGAGGGGAGACAGTCAACAGACAGTATTTTTTTTAATTTTTAATTTTTTTTATCCCTTTTTTTTTTGAGGAAATGGAAAAAAACACTCATTGCTTTTTACATCCATCCCCGTTTTATAGATTTTGTAAATTTGTCATAGTTTCCACTGGCACACAAAGGGCCCACTCTTCCGAAAAGCGGACAAGATTTAATACATGGAATTTTACAGTGCTATACTTGCAAAAAAAAAATCAAACGCTTTTATTTATCCTACTTTCAATCACCAGTTACAATTTAAAGTTTTTACAAAATTTAAAAAGTAAACACACCACACGCACAATTTAAAATTTTTACAAATTCAAAGTAAAAACACACACCCATCACCCCCCCCCCCCCCACACACAAAGGTTTTTAAACAAGGGAGGGGGTGTGGGGGGATTGGTTGTTAGGGCAGGGGGAAAAATGGTGAAAAAAGGGGGAATCTTAGGTTTTAAATAAATGTCTTTTGCGGGGGTT
Source organism: Rapana venosa (assembly GCA_028751875.1). Lineage (NCBI taxonomy): Eukaryota > Metazoa > Mollusca > Gastropoda > Neogastropoda > Muricidae > Rapana > Rapana venosa. Next base: position 8,937,758 of record CM054143.1, on the reverse strand, counting down.
TAAAAGCACATAGTAGGGTTTTCGAAGGAGAGAGGGAGGTCGTTCCAGATCACTGGAGCGAAACAGGAAAGAGTACGGGTTTAATCTAGTATTCTTAACGTGTTTTTAAAGTGTGTGCAGGATGGGCTGCTGTTTGGAACAGGGGCCTCATTTATGTCTCTACATGAAGAGGTGATAGATATACAAGTCGTAGGGAAAGGGGGTGTAGTTTTAAATTAATGCGCTTAATTAGTAAAGGGAAAGAAGAGCTGTTTGTTGCTTTGCTTTCCACCACTTGGCTGTGGAGTAAGTAGGGGTTTTGTTTTCCCCTTTCCCCGCACCATTCTTTTGCTAAGGGTTCTTTTTGTTCTTCTGCTTCTTTTTCTTTTTCTTCTCTTCTTTTTCTTCTTTTTTCATTCTCAAACCCAAAAACTTTATACAGCTATTATTTATCTGTAAATGAGCAAATCTGCTTTCTTTCCACTAAGCCCTGACAGGGCAGGGTCAGACATCTGCTTCATGTGGGGGAAAATTGTCATCTTTAAGTCTTTATGGGGAAAAGGCAGGGGATGGACAAAAAAAGAAAAAAGTAGCCAAGAAGACCTGCAGGGAGAAAATGGAAAAGTAAAGCAAAAAGATAGAAAATAGAGAGGGGAAATTCCTTCCCCAGATTTCCATTTTGTTTGAGCTATTTACCCCCGCATCTCCACGGGGAAAATTGTTATATAATTGGCTTTTCTCAAATTTTAAAATGAGGAAAAAATAAACCCCCAAAATATGGAGCATCAATTTTTTGCAGCTCATGCACTGAAATTAACGCCTCAACAATCAGAATATTGCCTTTACAATTTTTTTTAACTTCTTTCCAAAATTTGTTTCCAGTAATTTAAGATCACCAGATTGTCAAAGTTACAGCGTGTGAATTGTTTCACGCTTTAAAAGCCTTATCCTCACCCCCCCTTTTCCAGCACACCACACACAAAATTATATACCACACACACAAAACCCTCTCATTGATTTCAAAGCCCCGCCTCAAGCACCAGTGTACAAGGCCTGCAGGGTAGAAATGGGGGTTTTGCTGGGCAGGGACTTCCCAAAACATAAGAATAGAGAGACGGGGGAGAGAGGGGGAATTTTTCATGGATGTGTTTTTTTCCGAGGGCAACCTTTCAGGAGGATCTGCCAGCCCCTGACTTGAAAGGCCCAGGGTTTTGGGTTCCTGCAGAGACAGGGAAAGAGAGGGAAAAAAAAGGGAAAGGAGCAGAGGAGAGAGAGAGAGAGAGAGAAGAGAGAAGAAGAGAGAAGAGAAGGGGAAGAAAGAGAGAGAGAGGATGTTCATACTGTGGTCTTGGGGGGGGATGGAGTTTTTTGGGGGACTGCGCGTAATTTGTACAGGGGGAGTGTGGCGAGCTTTTTGTCTGGACTTTGCCTTCCACCACTTGTCTGTAATAAGTAGGGTTTTGTTTCCAGTTTGCTGCCCCCTTTTTTGCTTAGGGATTCTTCTATTCTTGTTCTTGTTCTTCTTGTTCTTTTCATTTCGTTCTTGTTGTTGTGTCCTTCTCTTGTTCTTTTTGTTTTGTTGTGTTCTTCTTCTTTTTTGCCTTTTCTTGCTTTTTAGCATTTAAAGCCAAACACTTTGATAGCATTACTTTTTGCTGTCAAATGACAAGACTGCATTGCCTTCCATAAACACCTGACAATAAAGGCTCAGCCATCTGACTTCAGTGTGGGAGAGTTTTGTCATTTTTAAAGTCAAAACCCCCGAAAAAGGCGGGAAAAACAAGAAAAAAAAAAGTACCAAGAAGGCCCGGGCAGAAAGAAAGGGAAAAGGTAAAGAAAAAAAGATAACCTAGAGAGGGAATTCCTTCCACAAATTCCAAAATTGGGATGCTATTTATCCCCCGCATTCCCTTAGGAAACTTTGTTATAAAATGGCTGTTTTTTTTCATTTTTTTAAAAGAAAAAAAAGCACCCAAATCTGGAGCATCAAATTGTACGTAGCTCATGCACCGAAGTTAATCTCCACAACATACGAATTTGCCTGTTGAAAGGGTTTTATAACTTGTTTCCAAACTTTTTTCCAAAATGCCAAGATCACCAGAAATATGCAAAATCAGCGTTAATTATTTCAGCTCTTTAGAAGCCCTTAACCTCATTTTTCCTTCCCAGCAACACCAAAAAACCACACACACACCACTCTCATTGTTTCTAAAGTCCCCCCTGCCCTCAACTACCAGTGAAAAGGCCTGCAGGCTAGAAGTGGGGTTAGTCGGGCAGGGGAGCCTAAATACATAAACAATAAGAGAGACGTGGAGGGTTTTTAGGTGAGAGTATTTGCATGGGGGCAGACTCTTTGGGGAACTCTGCCACCACTACGTGCAAAGGCCCAGGCTTGGGTTTCCCTGCAGAGACGGGATAGAAGAGAGAAATAAAGAAAAAAGGACAGAGAGAGAGAAGAGAGAAGAGAGAGAGAGAGAGAGAGAAGAGAAGGAGAGAGAGAAGAAAGAGAAGAAAAGAGGAGTTTACATACTGTGGGGGTGGGGTGGATGGTATTTTAAGGTCACTGCGCTTTAATTAGTACAGGGGAGTGTGATGGAGCTGTTTTGTCTGGACTTTCCTTTCCACGTTTGTGCTGGGAGTAAGTAGGGCTTTCGTTGTCCAGTTGCTGCCCCATTCAAAGCTTGGGTTTTTTTCATGGTCTTTTTTCTGTTTTTCTCTTTTTCTTTTTTTTTTTTTTGTTATTATTCTTTTTCTTCATTTTTCTTCGCTTCTTGTTCTTTTTTTCTTGTTTTTTTTTTCTTGTTTGTTTTTGTTCTTCACTTTCTTCGTCTTCTTGTTTGTTCTTTTTTTGTTTTCTTCTTCTTCTTCTTCTTTCATCTTCTTCTTCATTTTCTTCTTCTTTTTTCTTCTTCTTCGTCTTCTCTTCTTCCATTTGTCATTGCAATGCCAAAAACCGTTCATTACTTTGTCTGCAAATAACAAGACTCATTGTACCCCACTAAACACCTGACAAGTCGGGCTCAGCACATCTGACTCAGTGTGGGAGAGAATTGTTGCTCTGAATCTGCGGGAAAAAGGGGCGGGAGAATGACCAAACAAGAAGAAAAAACCAAAAAGGGCCGGGCAGAAAAAAAATGGAAGGTAAAAGCAAAAAGATGGAAGTAGAGGGGGAAATTTCCCTTTCCCACGGATTCCCATATGTGGGGATGCTTTTATACTGTACATCCCCTTAGAGAAACTTTGTTTAATGGCTTTTTTCAATGTAAAGAAGAAAAAAAAAAAACCCCCCCAAAAGATGTGGAGCAAACATTTTAGCACTCATCACTGAATTAATCGTCCACAACAAATGGGGAATATTGCCGTTGAAAGGTTTTTATAATTTGTTTGTAAACTTTTTTTTCCAAAAGCAAAGATCACCAGGAAATTGTAAATTTTCAGCGTGTGAATTTGTTTCAGCTGCTTAAAGCCTTACCTCACCCCCCCTTTCCCTGCACATACACATATAACACAACACACCACCACACACACACACCACACACACACCCTCCATTGATTTCTAAGTCTCCCTGCCTCAAGCTACCAGTGTACAAGGCCGCAGGCTCCAAGGGTTTTTAGTGCTGGGCAGGGGATGCCCTCCTCAATACATAAAGAGAGAGAGAGAGAGAGAGAGGAGAAAAGAGAGAGAAAAGAGAGAGAGGGGAAGATAGGGGAAGGGGGGGTTTTTACGTGAGAGTGTATTTTGCTTGGGGGCAACTCTTTCATGGGGACCTTCAATCACTGACCTGTAAAAGGGCCCAAGCTTTTTTTTGCCTGCAAACAGGGAAAAAGGGGGGAAAGAAAGGGGGTAAGGACCAAGAGAGAGAGAGACAAACAGAGTGAAAGGAGAACAGTTGTGGTGGTTGGGTGGATGGTGGATTAGGGTTAGAGCTGTTTTAAATTATACAGGGGGATGTGAGGGAGCTGTTTTGTCGGGGCTTTGCCTTCCACCTTTGTGCTGTGGATAAGTGGGGTTTTTCGTTGTCCATCACTGCGCAATCTTCTTACTTTTGGGGATTATCATTTGTGCTGGGTGTTCAGCTGGACCAGGGGTGATGAGCAAGTGTTAAGTTTAATTCTGAAACCATGTGGGATTGTTCTTTCTGTCTGTTGGGTTTTTTTTTTTAACTTTGCTTTTTTTTGAATGTATGCTTTTGGTATTTGCCTTGGTGGTGTTTGTGTGGGTGTGTTGTGTGTGTGTGTGTGTGTGAGTGTGGTGAGTGTTGTTTGGGGTGTTTGTGGGGGGGTTCTTCTCAGGGGTAGAATTGTATTCAGACAGGAAAAAACCCATCGTGATTTAATTTTTAATCACATTTTTTCCCCCATTATTGGGGGGGGGGGGGGGGGGGGGGGGATCAAAGGACAAAATTAAAAATTTCATCAAGAAATTTTACTAGTTCTGATGGCAAAAAAAAAAACAAATCCATTTTTTATTTTTTTAAATTTTAAATTTATTTTTGTTCATGTATCTTTTAAAGCACTAATACAAACTGAATTATCCCCAAAGTTAAATGGGGGTACTTCCCCGTTTTAAACCAATCCCATAGTTCGCACCTGTTGGGCTGACTGAAGATTTTGAACCAGCTTCCTCCACCCTAGGGGTGCTTAACTTTTTTAGAAATATTCATCAAGGGGGTATCTGAATGGGGGTGGAAAAACCGCTTGCAAAGAGAAACCCACAAAATTTGCGAAATTCAAACTTTAGCCGTGAAATGGAAAAAAAACCTTGAAATGATAGCGCATGGATGGATGCAGTTTTCAAAATCCATCTCAAAAAATATTTTTTATTTCAGCACCACCCTGACCTTTCCAAGCCTACTTCCCCCCTTTTTTATCTCTTCCTCAACCCCCAAATCCCTACCTCCACCCCGACAGACATGCTTAAAGCCTCTATCTTTCCGTGAGTCACTGCTTTAAAATCTTTCTCCCCAAAAAAAAAACGGCACATCTCATGTGAAAATGCTCCGTCACGCAAACACGCCCTCTTTTGATTTTTTAAAACCCTCTATTGCACATCCTTACCACCACCATCTGTGCCTCATACTTTTTTGGGGAACAACTTTTGGCAGAAAACCTTTAAAAACGCCAAAAATGAAAGGACAGCAAGGGAAGGGGGAAGGGGGTTTGGTGGGGGGGGGGGGGGGGGGGGGGGGGGGGGGGGGGGGGGGGGGGGGGGGGGGGGTTTGGGGGGGGGGAAGAAGGGGGGGGTTAACAAATTTAACTTTGCCATTTTTCCGGGAAACTTTTGGGGAAGTTGGGGGCCGGTTTTGTCCATTTTAATTGAAATGTTAGGTGATACATACCCGCCCCCACCCACCCCCACCCCCAAAGGGGATGGGATAGCCTATGGTTAGAAATTCGCCGCAATCGACGACCCGGTCGATTTCCCCGGAGTTAAAATCATTGCAACTCCACTCCCCCAAAAGACCTTCGGGTGAGACATAACCGAGCCCCGTGTGCGAACGCACGCAGGCACTTTTCGCACACGTTTTAAAACCGTTCCGCTTTTTGCAAAGTAGGCCATTTTTGCCGGGGAACGGGTACAACATTTACAAAAACCCCATACACACAGGGACATGTAAAAAACAATACGGCTTATCCATTATCCCGATATGAAAAATAAATAAATAAATAAAATAAATAAATAAATAAATAAATAAAAAGCATTTTTTGTTTTTTCTATCGATTCCTCAAAACAAGTTGCAAACTAGAGCGTCGTTTAAAAAACTGACCATGAATCATATTCAGGGTTTTTTATTAAAAACAAATATTAAATTTTTTACTGGTTGCATGACTGTGTAAGATGGAGTTGAGTGCAAGCGCTTTGATTTGTCCTCAAAATAAAATCATATAAATCCCATTTATAACACATCACACACATCACACATCATCATCATCATCATCATATCATCATCATTATAGTATATAGTAGAGATAGAGTAATTTTTATTTTTTTGTTATTATTATTACACTACACTAACTACTACACTAACTACTACTACTACACTACTCTACACTATAACTACTACACAATACTCTACTACAATTTTTGATTGTTTTTTTTTATTTTTTTTCCCCGAAAACATCATTT
>CM054143.1:8901652-8924152 GCA_028751875.1 Rapana venosa | reverse complement strand
AACGATGGGAAGACAACATCAGAGAGTGGACTGGCCTTGAGTGGAACAATTTGCTACGGAAAGCTGAGGACCGCAAGGAGGGGAGGAGGAAGCTGGTTGCAAAATATTCAGTGGTGCCCTAACGGTCAACTAGACTACGGGGTAGGTGAGGAGGTGCAACCATACAACCATACAACCATGCATTCATAACAGACTACACATACACAAAACAAACAGCCAAACATTTTGTCCATTATAAAGGTAAAGGTAAAGGTGTCCCATAACCTATATTAAGGTCGTAGGGGAGCGAGGCGTCAGAGACCTCACTTCTCTAGGGCCAGTGTATTGAGGGCGGCGCCCATCTCCTCTCCCTCCCTGCTTTACCTTCCCTGACCCTAAAGAGGGCAGGTACCCATTTACAGCTGGGTGAACTGGGGGAACTGTACTGAAGCCAAGGCGCGAAAACGGTCACCCATCCAATTGGTAACCACGCTCGACGCTGCTTAACTTGGCTGGGGGAAAGCGAGTGCTCCGACCACTGAGCTATCCCGTCATTATACCAACCTCCAAAAATTAATGCCTGTGGTTGCAGCAGATGATGTATGAAGCAGTTCCAGAGAGGTGGCACAGAAGACAAATCTCAGCTGGTCACTGCAAGAGCTGAGTGACCACAGTCATCAGTGACCACTGGTCAGTCCTGTGGGAGCCAGACTGGAGTGACCAGAGCACTGATTTGGGAGGGGAGGGATTAAGGGGATCTGAGGGCGATTGCTGACCTGATAGGGATTGATGACTTGTAAGGGAAAAGGGGGATTGATTGTGTGCCAGAGATTGTAAGTGTATTTTGTGTGTGTGTGTTTGTGTGTGTGTGTTTGTGTGTATTTGTTTCTGTGTGTGTTTGTGTGCGCGCGCGTGTGTGAGTGTGTGTGTGTAGATGTGTGTACACGTGTGTGCACGTTCATGTACATGCATCTATATGATTTGTGTGTGTGGAGGGGGAAGGAGTAGGCGTGAGGTGGTGATGGTGAAATAAAGACAGATTGATACTAGACAATTCTATTACTATTTCGATCAGCGGATTTTAAAAAAAAAACACTTGAAATTTAAAATTAGGATGAGTTCAAGCACTTCATTTACAGAGGGACAGAAAAAGTACCATAACACGCAGAACGATTCCTGTTTCAATATCTCTGATAGACAGCCATACAAAGCAAATGTCAAGTGGATCGGGGGTCTAGAGATAACCCACCTGCCTAGAACGGGAAAAGTCCGGGTTCAAAGTGTGTAGCGGTTTGATCCCCGCTTCTTTGCCCTATCCGCTAATACGTGAGTGGCGGTCTAGGTGCTAGCCTTTCAGAAAAAAAGATGATACCCCAAGATCCCGTGTGCAACATGCATTTTCCGCACGTAAAAGAACCCACGGCAACAAGACAGTTGTCCCTGGCAAAACTATACAGAAAGAAGCCACTCTGAGAGAGAAAGAAATACACATGCAGAATGGGTGGCGCTACTCTTGTGGCGACGTTCTCTCCCTGGAAAGAGCAGCCCGAATTTCGTGCAGAAAAAATCTGCCGATCTAGGCAGAAGCGGTACATCTAGACCACAGGTCCACATGACTACATATTTCTTTTCATGGAAGAGGAGATTATTGAAACTGGAGAGATAAAAGATGAACACTTTTATCCAACACATGGATCTTCATCAAAGCAGTGTGCACAAAGTAAATTGTAAAGCATGTGTCAAGAGGTTATCTGAAAGTATGTGATGAATTGTATAATTTAGTATTTAAAATTTTCCAATTATTATGATTTTGTCTTTAAAAATCCACTTGGAGATTTTTTAAATACTGTCAAACCCAATATTCTGATTAAATCCTCTCACTTCTGACACACACACACACACACACACACACACACACACACACACACACACACACACACACACACACACACACACACACACACACACACACACACACACACACACACACACACACACACACACACACACACAGCTAAGCAGTAAAAAGAACATAAAGCAAAAACAAAATCAAACTGACAGTACCACCCAAATACAGATCTAAGAATAGTCCCAAGGCTTTGTTTGCTAATACCTCCCTTGTCCTTCACAATAGGCAAAAAACAAAAAAAAAACCAATAGCAAGACTGGCAGCAGTGATCTGAACAACGAAGACATTTCTCCAGAACACAAGTGGCGGAAAGTCCAGACAGTGGCTCCATCACACTCCTGCTAATTAAAGCAGCAGCTGACCTTAAAACCATCATCCACATCTCCCTTACTCTCTTATCGCCCCCTCCACTCCTACTACCCTCAAACCCCTACATCCATCCTTACAGGCAAAATCCTAAGGCCTCTGACACTTCACGGTGAGTCACTGGTTTAATAGAGTACTAGAAAACAAAAAAAAGTGCCCTCACGCAAAATACTCTGTCACGCAAAACTGCCTCCCTCTTCATGTACTTAGGATGTCCACTGCCCACCACTAACCACCACCTGTCTCCTCAGGCCTTGTGGGGGGATAGCTTCTGGCACACAGACCTGAACAATCAATGATGAGAGAGAGAGAGAGACAGAGAAAGAGAGAAAGAGAGAGAGAGAGAGACAAAGAGAGAGAGAGAGAGAGAGAGAGAGAGAGAGAGAGAGAGAGAGAGAGAGAGAAAGAGAGAGAGAGAGATGGTGTGTGAATGTGTGGGGGGGGGTGGGGGGCAGAGTTTAAGGTCAGCTGGAAACTAAGTCACACAATGCTAACTTTTGCCCATTTTTGGGGGTGCACTTTGGTGAACTTGCTGACAGTGGGAAATGGTTGAAAGAATGGTTGTATATCATACATGCAGTATTTTGTGGTGGTTATTTCAAAGGTGATCAACTTGGTACATACCCTTCAAATGAACCATATTTGACAATGCTCTTGCTTCACTTCGTCTAGTTTATGATATGTATATATCACAGTCTTTACACAGCACTGTGTGTGTCTTACAAAATAATTGCAGACATCACATATAATACACATGCAATTTGAACAGGACAAATGTAAATCATGTCACAATATACAATTAAAGAATGCCAGTCAAACAGCATACATTCAACAAATCATGTGAACAGCAATTACAGAAAAGAAACAAATACTTCAAGAACCCCGTTTTGCTATGGGCATTTACATTAGTGGAGACTTGAGCTCCAGTCTTCAGTGACCACCCTGTTTCAAGACTGATACTTTAACCACTGGGCTATCCCACATCTGAAAAAACCCAGACATAAAAGCAAGAATGAAAGTATGGTGCCATGTTCTAGAAAGTTCTACTCTACAAAGACAATAACTATAAACATTCACGCATATATTTGGTTTCTTTGTTTCTTCCTGGGATAGAGCTCAAATGTTCACCAATGGTGAGATTTTTGCATGTACAACCTTTTTTTAACCCATTTTTAATGTAGCTGAATTTCAAGTTTGGGGATGGTGTCTAAATATGACACATATGTTCGTGCATTTTGTGTTTTGTTTTTTAAGACTTTGTCATGTGTTCCTAACTGCACAAAAAGGCAAACTCTTCCAAAAAGGGTACAGGGTTTTACTATGTGTGCAGTATATGTTGTGTTCTTTTGCACACATGGCCTCAGCTTATAGTCTCACCCAAATGAATGGAGTCAGTACTAGTGTTATCCCCAGGGGGAAAAATTCTCCTAAAACAGGAGCCTCCATGATGGCTAATCCTGTGCCTTCAGATCCTGAAAACAATGCTGCACCCACAAGGCCATCTTGCCTCCTAGACAGATCTGATAAACCTGCATTAAGTTTCTGACAATCTAATGCAATAATCCTCCACTATGTCTGTTATTTTCACAAACAGATCAATTGACCAAAGACAACACACAGTCTTCTACCGTGCCCCTTCTCCTCCATTCCTCTAGTCATCAATACCTCTCAGTTCAGCAAAGCCCTCACAAATCTCTCCCACAAATCCCTATAAATCCCCTTCCCTGTCCCAGACAAATCTGGAAACGGATCAAGTGGTCTGACCAGTCAGTTAGTTACTGGTGACTTCATTGAGCTCCAGACTGTGTGGTAGTGGTTGTGTTTTCATTGTTATTTCAATATTCACTATATTTTGTGTCCAGTTGTGTTTAATTGTATTGCCTTGTACAGTATTAAGAAAGGTCGCATTTTGTTATTTGGTATGACATGGTTTTGTTTGGTAGTGCATGCTAGATCTGGGAACACTAACATGTACACGCTACCAAGGAAATAAACTCATAAAGACATGAAACCTACATATGCACAAGGCGCTCTTCCTTAGCACTTTCACAAAACATGTACATGCCACACACACACACACAAAACACACACACGCACACACACACACACACACACACACACACACACACACACACACACACACACACACACACACACACACACACTGGTCTAATTTAATGGTAAAGGATGCAATAATGTAGTGTCTTAGTATAATCATTACGAAATTTGTTCTTAGATAGATGGCTTGATGAAAAAAAGCAAATGCATTGCTTATTCAATGTACCATCTGGAAATAAAATTTTGACTTGACCATCTGGAAATAAAATTTTGACTTGACTTGACTTGACACACACACACACACACACACACACACACACACACACACACAGCTAAGCAGTAATAGAACACAAAGCACAAACAAAATCAAACTGACAGTAGCTCCCCACAACACATCTGCAAATGGTTCCAAGGCTTGTTCGCTAATACCTCCCTTGTCCTACACAACAGGCAAGAAACCAAGAACCCCCCAATAGCAAGACTGGTAGCAGTGACCTGAACAACGAAGACATTTCTCCAGAACACAAGTGGCGGAAAGTCCAGACAGTGGCTCCATCACACTCCCGCTAATTAAAGCAGCAGCTGACCTTAAAACCATCATCCACACCTCTCCTACTCTCTTATTGCGCCCTCCCCTCTTACTACCCTCAAACCCCTACATCCATCCTTACAGGCAAAACCCTAAGGCCTCTGACACTTCACAGTGAATCACTGGCTAAATAGAGTACTAGAGAAAAAAGAAAAAGAATGTGCCATCAAGCAAAATACTCTGTCACGCAAAACGACCTCCCTCTTCATGTACTTAGGATGTCCACTGCCCACCACTAACCACCACCTGCCTCCTCAGGCCTGGTGGGGGGATAGCTTCTGGCACACAGACCTGAACAATCAATGATGAGAGAGAGAGAGAGACAGAGAGAGAGATTGAGAGAGAGAGAGAGAGAAAGAGAGAGACATGTGTATGTGTGTAAGTGTGTGTGGAGGAGGGAGGGGGGGGCAGAGTTTAAGGTCAGCTGGAAACTAAGTCACACAATGCTAACTTTTGCCCATTTATGGGTGCACTTTGGTGAACTTGCTGTCAGTGGAAAATTAATGAAAGAATGGTTACATATTATTCATGCAGTATTTTGTGGTGTTTATTTCAAGGTTGATTAACTTGGTACATACCCTTCAAATGAACAATATTTGACAATGCTCTTGCTTCACTTCGTCTACTTTATGATATATAACACAGACTGTACACAGCACTGTGTGTGTCTTACAAAGTATTTGCAGGCATAACATATGATACAAATATAAATTGAACAGGACAAATATAAATCATGTCACAATATACAATTAAAGAATTCCAGTCAAACAGCATACGTTCAACAAATCAAGTGATCAGCAATCACAGAAAAAAACACAAATATTTCAATAACACAGTTTTGCTATGGGCATCCACATTAGTAGAGACTTGAGCTCCAGTCTTCAGTGACCACCCTGTTTCAAGACGGATGCTTAACCACTGGGCTATCCCACATCCCCAGGTAAAGGTAAAGGTAAAGGAGTCCCATAACCTACAAAGTCGTAGGGGAGCCAGGCGTCAGAGACCTCACTTCTCTAGGGCCAGCATATTGAGGGCGGCGCCCATCTCCTCTCCCTCGCTGCTTTACCTTCCCTGACCCTAAAGAGGGCAGGTACCCATTTACAGCTGGGTGAACTGGGGGAACTGTACTGAAGCCAAGGCGTGCAAACGGTCACCCATCCAACTGGTAACCACGCTCGATGCTGCTTAACTTGGCTGGGGAAAAGCGAGTGCTCCGACCACTGAGCTAATCCGTTCCCAGAACAAATAGAAAAGCAAGAAAGAAAGCATGGTATCATGCTCTAGAAAAAAGCTCTACTCTACAAAGACTGTAACTATAAACATTCACTCTCAGATTGGTTTCTTTAATAGTTCCTCAGATAGAGCTGAAATGTTCACCAATGGTGAGATTTTGCATGTACAACCTTTTTTTTAAACCCATCTTTAAGGTAGCTGAATTCCAATTTCGGGGATGTTGTCTAAATATAACACATATGTTCCTGCATTTTTTGGTTTTGGTTTGTTTTCTAAGACTTTGTCATGTGTTCCTAACTGCATGAAAATGGAAAGTCTTCCAAAAACGGTAAAGGTGTTTACTATGTGTGCAGTATGTGTTGTGTTCTTTTGCACACAGGGCCTCAGCTTATAGTCTCACCCAAAGGAATGGAATCAGTACTAGTGTTAACCCCAGGGGGAAAAAATCTCCTTAAACAGAAGCCTCCATGATGGCTAATCCTGTGCCTTCAGATCCTGAAAACAATGCTCCACCCATAAGGCTGTCTTGCCTCTTAGACAGATCTGATACAACGGTATTAAGTTTCTGACAATCTAATGCAATACTCCTCCACTATGTCTGTTATTTTCACAAACAGATCAATTGACCGCAGACAACACACACAGTCTTTTACAGTGCCCCTTCTCCTCCATTCCTCTAGTCATCAATACCTCTCAGTTCAGCAAAGCCCTCACAAATCCCTCCCACAAATCCCTGGAAATCCCCCTCCCCTGTCCCAGACAAAACTGGGAACAGATCAAGTGGTCGGACCAGTCAGTTAGTTACTGGTGACTTCATTGAGCTCCAGTCTGTGTGGTAGTGGTGGTGTTTCATTGTTATTTCAATATTCACAATATTTTTTCAGTTGTGTTTAATTGTATTGCCTTGTACAGTATTAAAAAGGTCATATTTTGTTATTTGGCACGACATGGCTTTTGTTTCGTAGTGCTTGGTAGTGAATGGTAGATCTGGGAACACTATACTAACACATACACATAGAAAGGACACTCACCCATGCACTCATAAAGACATGAAACCTACATATGCACAAGGCACTCTTCCTTAGCACTTTCACAAAACATGTACATGCCACACGCACACACACACACACACACACACACACACACACACACACACACACACACACACACACACACACACACACACACACACACACACAATCAAATTGATAGTAGCTCTAAAAACAGATCTGTAAATGGTTCCAAGGCTTGTTCCCATATATTCTCTGTCCTACACAGCAGACAAACCCCCAAGAAACCCCCAATAGCAAGACTGGCAGTAGTGACCTGAACAACGAAGACATTTCTCCAGAACACAAGTGGCGGAAAGTCCAGACAGTGGCTCCATCACACTCTCACTAATTAAAGCAGCAGCTGACCTTAAAACCATCATCCACACCTCCCTTACTCTCTTATCGCCCCTTCCCCTCCTACTACCATCAAACCCCTACATCCATCCTTACAGGCAAAACCCTAAGGCCTCTGACACTTCACAGTGAGTCACTGGTTTAATAGAGTACTAGAGAAAAAAAAAGAATCTGCCCTCACGCAAAATACTCTGTCACGCAAAAAAACGACCTCCCTCTTCATGTACTTAGGATGTCCACTGCCCACCACTAACCACCACCTGCCTCCTCAGGCCTTGTGGGGGGATAGCTTCTGGCACACAGACCTGAACAATCAATGATGAGAGACAGACAGACAGAGAGAGAGAGACAGAGAGAGAGACAGATGCGTGTGTGTGTGTGTGTGTGTGTGTGTGTGGTGTGGTGGGGGGGGGGGGGGGCAGAGTTTAAGGTCAGCTGGAAACTAAGTCACACAATGCTAACTTTTGCCCATTTTTGGGTGCACTTTGGTGAACTTGCTGTCAGTGGGAAATGGTTGAAAGAATGATTACATATAATTCATGCAGTATTGTGTGGTGTTTATTTCAAGGTTGATCAACTTGGTACATACCCTTCAAATGAACCATAATTATTTGACGATGATCTTGCTTCACTTGTCTAGTTTATGATACATATCACAGCCTTTAAACAGCACTGTGTGTGTCTTACAAAATATTTGCCAGGTATCACATATGATACAGATATAATTTTTAACAGGTTTATCTAAATCATGTCACAATATACAAAAGAAAAAAACACACAAATATTTCAATAACCCAGTTTTGCTATGGGCATTCACATTAGTAGAGACTTGAGCTCCAGTCTTCAGTGACCACCCTGTTTCAAGACTGATGCTCTAACCACTGGGCTATCCCACATCCCCAAAACAGACATAAAAGCAAGAAAGAAAGCATGGTATCATGCTCTAGAAAGAAGCTCTACTCTACAAATAAAAGAACTATAAACATTCACTCAGGGATTTTGTTTCTTTGTTTGTTCCTCAGATAGAGCTCAAATGTTCACCAATGGTGAGATTTTCCATGTACAGCCTTCTTTTTAAAACCCATCTTTAAGGTAGTGAATTCCAATTTCGGGGATGGTGTCTAAATATGACACATATGTTTGAGCATTTTTTGTTTTGTTTCTTAAGACTTTGTCATCTGCTCCTAACTGCATTGAAAGGCTCCTCTTCCAAAAACGGTAAAGGCGTTTACTATGTGTGCAGTATGTGTTGTGTGCTTTTGCACACAGGGCCTCAGCTTATAGTCTCACCCAAAGGAATGGAATCAGTACTAGTGTTAACCCCAGGGGAAAAAAATCTCCTAAAACAGGAGCCTCCATGATGGCTAATCCTGTGCCTTCAGATCCTGAAAACAATGCTGCACCCACAAGGCCATCTTGCCTCCTAGACAGATCTGATACACCTGCATTAAGTTTCTGACAATCTAATGCAATAATCCTCCACTATATCTGCTATTTTCACAAACAGATCAATTGACCGCAGACAACACACACAGTCTTTTACACGTGCCCCATCTCCTCCATTCCTCCAGTCATCAATACCTCTCAGTTCAGCAAAGCCCTCACAAATCCCTCCCACAAACCCTATAAATCCCCTTCCCTGTCCCAGACAAAACTGGGAACGGATTAAGTGGTCTGACCTTCCAGTTAGTTATTGGTGATTTCATTGAGGTTTAGCCTCAGTGGTTGTGGTGTTGGTGTTTCTGTTTACCCCATTCAGTAGGTAATGCATGGCAGTACATGATAGATCTGGGAACATTTACACATACATGTACTAAGCACACCCACTCACGCACACACAAACACATGAAGCCTATATTTGCACAAGGCACTTGTCCTAAGTACTTTCACAAAGCACGAACATGCTACACACATAGCTCAGCAGTAAAAAAAAACCCCATAAAGCACAAACAAAATCAAATGACAGTATCACCCCAAAACAGATCTGGAAATGGTTCCAAGGTGTGTTCCCTTATCTCCTCTGTCCTACACAACAGACAGACACCCAAGAAACCCCCAATAGCAAGACTGGCAGCAGTGACCCGAACAACGAAGACATTTCTCCAGAACACAAGTGGCGGAAAGTCCAGACAGTGGCTCCATCACACTCCCGCTAATTAAAGCAGCAGCTGACCTTAAAACCGCTATCCACACCCCTCCCCTACTCTCTTATCTCTCTCCTCTCTTACTACCCTCAACCTCCTACATCCATCCTTACAGGCAGAACCCTAAGGCCTCTGACGCTTCACAGTGAGTCACTGGCTTAATAGAGTACTAGAAAAAAAAAAGAAAAAGAATGTGCCCTCAAGCAAAAAACGACCTCCCTCTTCATGCACTTAGGATGTCCACTGCCCACCACTAACCACCACCTGTCTCCTCAGGCCTTGTGGGGGGATAGCTTCTGGCACACAGACCTGAACAATCAATGATGAGAGAGAGAGAGGGAGAGAGATGTGTGTGTATGTGTGTGTGTGGGGTGGGGGGGGGGGGTGGGAGAAGAGTTTAGGTCAGCTGGAAAGTAAGTCACACATTGCTAACTTCTGCCTATTTTCAGGTGCACTTTGGTGAACTTGCTGTCAGTGGAAAATGGTCGAAAGAATGGTTGCATATCATACATGCAGTATTTTGTGGTGTTTATTTCAAGGTTGATTAACTTCGCACATACCCTTCAAATGAACCATACTTGACAATATTCTTACTTCACTTCGTCTAGTTTATGATATATATCACAGCCTGTACACAGCACTGTGTGTGTCTTACAAAGAATTTGCAGGCATCACATATGATACAAATGTAAATTAAACAGGACAAATATAAATCATGTCACAATATACAATTAAAGAATTCCAGTCAAACAGCATACATTGAACAAATCAAGTGATCAGCAATCACAGGAAAAAAAACACAAATATTTCAATAACACAGTTTTGCTATGGGCATCCACATTAGTGGAGACTTGAGCTCCAGTCTTCAGTGACCACCCTGTTTCAAGACTGATGCTCTAACCACTAGGCTATCCCACATGCCCAAAGCAGACATAAAAGCAAGAATGAAAGCATGGTGCCATGTTCTAGAACGTTCTACTCTACAAAGACAGTAACTATAAACATTCACGCATATATTTGGTGTAGTTGTTTGTTCCTCAGATAGAGCTCAAATGTTCACCAAAGGTGAGACTTTACATGTACAGCCTTTTTTTAAAAACCCATCTTTAAGGTAGCTGAATTCCAAGTTTGGGGATGGCGTCTAAATATAACACATATGTTCGTGCATTTTTTGGTTTTGTTTTCTTTTCTAAGACTTTGTCATCTGCTCTTAACTGCATGAAAAGGCAAACTCTTCCAAAAAGGGTACAGGGTTTTACTATATGTGCAGTGTGTTATGTGTTCTTTTGCACACAGGGCCTCAGCTTATAGTCTCACCCAAAGGAATGGAGTCAGTACTTGTGTTAACCACAGGGGAAAAGATATAAAACAGGAGCCCCCATGATGGCTGATCCTGTGCCTTTAGATCCTGAAAACAATGCTCCACACACAAGGCTGTCATGCCTCCTAGACAGGTCTGATACACCTGTATTAAGTTTCTGACAATCTAATGCAATAATCCTCCACTATGTCTGTTATTTTCACAAACAGATCAATTGACCGCAGACAACACACACAGTCTTTTACAGTGCCCCTTTTTCTCCATTCCTCTAGTCAGCAATACCTCTCAGTTCAGCAAATCCCTCCCACAAATCCCTATAAATCCCCTTTCCTGTCCCAGACAAATCTGGGAACGGATCAAGTGGTCTGACCAGTCAGTTAGTTACTGGTGACTTCATTGAGGTTCAGCCTCAGTGGTTGTGGTGTTGGTGTTTCTGTTTACCCCAACCCCTATGATGTTTTTTTCCAGTTGTGTAATTGCATTGCATTGTACAGTATTAAACAATGTCATATTTAGCTATTTGGAATGACACTCATTCATTAGGTAATACATGGTAGTGCATGGTAAATCTGGGAACACTGCCACATACATGTACTAAGCACACCCACTCACGCACACACAAACACATGAAGCCTACACGTGCACAAGGCACCTTTCCTAAACACTTTCACAAAGCACGAACATGCTAAACACACAGCTCAGCAGTAAAAATAATAATAAAGCACATACAAAATCAAACTGACAGTATCACCCAAAACAGATCTGGAAATGCTTCCAAGGTGTGTTCGCTTATCTCCTCTGCCCTACACAACAGGCAAACACCCAATAGCAAGACTGGCAGCAGTGACCTGAACAATGAAGACATTACTCCAGAACACAAGTGGCGGAAAGTCCAGACAGTGGCTCCATCACACTCCCGCTAATTAAAGCAACAGCTGACCTTAAAACCTCTATCCACACCCTTCCCCTACTCTCTTATCTCCCTCCTCTCTTACTACACCCCAACCCCTACATCCAGCCTTACAGGCAAAACCCTAAGGCCTCTGACACTTCACAGTGAGTCACTGGCTTAATAGGGTACTAGAGAAAAAAAAAGAATGTGTCCTCACGCAAAATACTATGTCACGCAAAACGACCTCCCTCTTCATGTACTTAGGATGTCCACTGCCCACCACTAACCACCACCTGCCTCCTCAGGCCTTGTGGGGGGATAGCTTCTGGCACACAGACCTGAACAATCAATGATGAGAGAGAGAGAGACACAGAGACAGAGAGACAGTGAGAGAGATGTGTGTGTGTGTGTGTGTGGTGGTGGGGGGGTCAGAGTTTAAGATCAGCTGGAAACTAAGTCACACAATGCTAACTTTTGCCCATTTTTGGCTGCACTTTGGTGAACTTGCTGTCAGTGGAAAATGGTTGAAAGAATGGTTGTATATCATACATGCAGTATTTTGTGGTGTTTATTTCAAGGTTGACTAACTTGGCACATACCCATCAAATGAACCATATTTGACAATGATCTTGCTTCACTTCGTCTAGTTTATGATACATATCACAGCCTTTACACAGCATTGTGAGTGTCTTACTTAATATTTGCGAGGTATCACATATGATACTGATATAATTTTTTAACAGGACAAATCTAAATCATGTCACAATATACAATTAAACAATTCCAGTCAAACAGCATACATTCAACACATCAAGTGATCAGCAATCACAGAAAAAACACACACATATTTAAAGAACACAGTTTTGCTATGGGCATCCACATTAGTGGAGACTTGAGCTCCAGTCTTCAGAGACCACTCACTCTGTTTCAAGACTGATGTTCTAACCACTAGGCTATTCCACATCTCCAAAACAGATATAAAAGCGAGAATGAAAGCATGGTGCCATGTTCTAGAAAGAAGCTCTACTCTACAAAGACAGTAACTATACACATTCACTCTGAGATTTGGTTTCTTTGCTTGTTCCTCAGATAGAGCTCAAATGTTCACCAATGGTGAGATTTTGCATGTACAGCCTATTTTTACCCATCTTTAAGGAAGCTGAATTTCACCTTTGGAAATGGTGTCTAAATATGACACATATGTTTATGCGGTTTTTGCTTTGTTTTTTTAAGGCTTTGTCATGTGTTTCTTACTGCACAAAAAAGCAAACTCTTCCAAAAAGGGTAAAGGGTTTTATAATGTGTGCAGTGTGTTTTGTGTGCTCTTGCACACAGGGCCTCAGGGGAAAACATCTCCTAAAACAGGAGCCTCCATGATGGCTAATCCTGTGCCTTCAGATCCAGTAAACAATGCTCCACCCACAAGGCTGTCCTGCCTCCTAGACAGATCTGATACACCTGTATTAAGTTTCTGACAATCTAATGCTATAACCCTCCAGCATGTCTGTTATTTTCACAAACAGATCAATTGACCGAAAACAACACACAGTCTTCTACATGTGCCCCTTCTCCTCCATTCCTCTAGTCATCAATACCTCTCAGTTCAGCAAAGCCCTCACAAATCTCTCCCACAAATCCCTATAAATCCCCTTCCCTGTCCCAGACAAATCTGGAAACAGATCAAGTGGTCTGACCAGTCAGTTAGTTACTGGTGACTTCATTGAGCTCCAGACTGTGTGGTAGTGGTTGTGTTTTCATTGTTATTTCAATATTCACTATATTTTGTGTCCAGTTGTGTTTAATTGTATTGCCTTGTACAGTATTAAGAAAGGTCATATTTTGTTATTTGTTATGACATGGTTTTGTTTGGTAGTGCTTGGAATTCTGGGAACACTAACATGTACACGCTACCAAGGAAATAAACTCATAAAGACATGAAACCTACATATGCACAAGGCGCTCTTCCTTAGCACTTTCACAAAACATGTACATGCCACACACACACACACACACACACACACACACACACACACACACACACACACACACACACACACACACACACACACACACACACACACACACACACACACACACAGCTAAGCAGTAAAAAGAACATAAAGCAAAAACAAAATCAAACTGACAGTACCACCCAAAAACAGATCTAAGAATAGTCCCAAGGCTTTGTTTGCTAATACCTCCCTTGTCCTACACAATAGGCAAAAAACAAGAAACCCCCAATAGCAAGACTGGCAGCAGTGACCTGAACAACGAAGACATTTCTCCAGAACACAAGTGGCGGAAAGTCCAGACAGTGGCTCCATCACACTCCTGCTAATTAAAGCAGCAGCTGACCTTAAAACCATCATCCACACCTCTCCTACTCTCTTATCGCCCCCTCCACTCCTACTACCCTCAAACCCCTACATCCATCCTTACAGGCAAAATCCTAAGGCCTCTGACACTTCACAGTGAGTCACTGGTTTAATAGAGTACTAGAAAAGAAAAAAAAGTGCCCTCACGCAAAATACTCTGTCACGCAAAACTGCCTCCCTCTTCATGTACTTAGGATGTCCACTGCCCACCACTAACCACCACCTGTCTCCTCAGGCCTTGTGGGGGGATAGCTTCTGGCACACAGACCTGAACAATCAATGATGAGAGAGAGAGAGAGAGAGGGAGAGAGAGAGAGAGAGAGAGAGAGAGAGAGAGAGAGAGATGGTGTGTGAATGTGTGGTGGGGGGGTGGGGGGCAGAGTTTAAGGTCAGCTGGAAACTAAGTCACACAATGCTAACTTTTGCCCATTTTTGGGGGTGCACTTTGGTGAACTTGCTGAAAGTGGGAAATGGTTGAAAGAATGGTTGTATATCATACATGCAGTATTTTGTGGTGGTTATTTCAAGGGTGATCAACTTGGTACATACTCTTCAAATGAACCATATTTGACAATGCTCTTGCTTCACTTCGTCTAGTTTATGATATGTATATATCACAGTCTTTACACAGCACTGTGTGTGTCTTACAAAATAATTGCAGACATCACATATAATACACATGCAATTTGAACAGGACAAATGTAAATCATGTCACAATATACAATTAAAGAATGCCAGTCAAACAGCATACATTCAACAAATCATGTGAACAGCAATTACAGAAAAGAAACAAATACTTCAAGAACCCCGTTTTGCTATGGGCATTTACATTAGTGGAGACTTGAGCTCCAGTCTTCAGTGACCACCCTGTTTCAAGACTGATACTTTAACCACTGGGCTATCCCACATCTGAAAAAAAACAGACATAAAAGCAAGAATGAAAGTATGGTGCCATGTTCTAGAAAGTTCTACTCTACAAAGACAATAACTATAAACATTCACGCATATATTTGGTTTCTTTGTTTGTTCCTCAGATAGAGCTCAAATGTTCACCAATGGTGAGATTTTGCATGTACAACCTTTTTTTTAACCCATCTTTAATGTAGCTGAATTTCAAGTTTGGGGATGGTGTCTAAATATGACACATATGTTCGTGCATTTTGTGTTTTGTTTTTTAAGACTTTGTCATATGTTCCTAACTGCATGAAAAGGTAAACTCTTCCAAAAAGGGTAAAGGGTTTTACTATGTGTGCTGTGTGTTATGTGTGCTTTTGCACATAGGGCATCATCTTATAGTCTCACCCAAATGAATGGAGTCAGTACTAGTGTTAACCTCAGGGGAAAACATCTCCTTAAACAGGAGCCTCCATGATGGCTAATCCTGTACCTTCAGATACTGAAAACAATGCTCCACCCACAAGGCTTTCTTGCCTCCTAGACAGATCTGATACACCTGTATTAAGTTTCTGACAATCTAATGCAATAATCCTCCACTATGTCTGTTATTTTCACAAACAGATCAATTGACCACAAACAACACACACAGTCTTCTACCGTGCCCCTTCTCCTCCATTCCTCTAGTCGTCAATACCTCTCAGTTCAGCAAAGCCCTCACAGATCTCTCCCACAAATTCTTATAAATCCCCTTCCCTGTCCCAGACAAATCTGGAAACGGATCAAGTGGTCTGACCAGTTAGTTAGTTACTGGTGACTTCATTGAGATCCAGTCTGTGTGGTAGTGGTTGTGTTTTCATTGTTATTTCAATATTCACTATATTTTGTGTCCAGTTGTGTTTAATTGTATTGCCTTGTACATTATTAAGAAAGGTCGTATTTTGTTATTTGGTATGACATGGTTTTTATGTTTGGTATTGCATGGTAGATCTGGCAACACTATACTAACACATACACATAGAAAGGACACTCAGTCATGCACTCATAAAGACATGAAACCTACATATGCACAAGGCGCTCTTCCTTAGCACTTTCACAAAACATGTACATGCCACGCACACACACACAAAACACACACAACACACACACACACACACACACACACACACACACACACATACACACACACACACACACACACATAGCTAAGCAGTAAAAAAACACAAAGCACAAACAGAATCAAACTGACAGTAGCTCCCCACAACAGATCTGGAAATGGTTCCAAGGCTTGTTCGTTTATCTCCTCTGCCCTACACAACAAGCAAACCCCCAAGAAACCCCCAATAGCAAGACTGGCAGCAGTGACCTGAACAGCAAAGACATTTCTCCAGAACACAAGTGGCGGAAAGTCCAGACAGTGGCTCCATCACACTCTCACTAATTAAAGCAGCAGCTGACCTTAAAACCATCATCCACATCTCCCTTACTCTCTATCGCCCCATCCCCTCCTACTACCCTCAAACCCCTACATCCATCCTTGCCGGCAAAACCCCGAGGCCTCTGACACTTCACAGTGAGTCACTGGCTTAATAGAGTACTAGAGAAAAAAAAAATCTACCCTCAAGCAAAATAGTATGTCGCGCAAAAAATGACCTCCCTCTTCATGTACTTAGGATGTCCACTGCCCACCACTAACCACCACCTGTCTCCTCAGGCCTTGTGGGGGGATAGCTTCTGGCACACAGACCTGAACAACCAATGATGAGAGAGAGGGAGAGAGATGTGTGTGTGTTGTGGGGGGGGGGGGGGGAGCAGAGTTTAAGGTCAGCTGGAAACTAAGTCACACAATGCTAACATTTGCCCATTTTTGGGTGCACTTTGGTGAACTTGCTGTCAGTGGGAAATGATTGAAAGAATGGTTACATATTATTCATGCAGTATTTTGTGGTGTTTATTTCAAGGTTGACTAACTTGGCACATACCCTTCAAATGAACCATATTTGACAATATTCTTGCTTCACTTCGTCTAGTTTATGATATATATCACAGCCTGTACACGGCACTGTGTATGTCTTACAAAGTAATTGCAGGCATCACATATGATACAGATGTAATTTGATCAGGACAAATATAAATCATGTCACAATATACAATTAAAGAATACCAATCAAACAGCATACATTCAACAAATCAAGTGATCAACAATCACATATAAAAAGCACAAATATTTCAATAACACAGTTTTGCTATGGGCATCCACATTAGTAGAGACTTGAGCTCCAGTCTTCAGTGACCACCCTGTTTCAAGACTGATGCTCTAACCACTAGGCTATCCCACATCCCCAAAACAGATAGAAAAGCGAGAATGAAAGGATGGTGCCATGCTCTAGAAAGAAGCTCTACTCTACAAAGAAAATGACTATAAACATTCACGCATATATTTGGTTTCTTTGTTTGTTCCTGGGATAGAGCTCAAATGTTCACCATGGTGAGATTTTGCATGTACAGCCTTCTTTTTAAAACCCATCTTTAAGGTAGCTGAATTCCAATTTTGGGGATGGTGTCTAAATATGATACATATGTTCGTGCATTTTTTGTTTTGTTTTGTTTTTTAAGACTTTGTCATCTGCTCCTAACTGCATGAAAAGGTAAACTCTTCCAAAAAGGGTAAAGGGTTTTACTATGTGTGCAGTGTGGTATGTGTTCTTTTGCACACAGGGCCTCAGCTTATAGTCTCACCCAAAGGAATGGAGTTAGTACTAGTGTTATCCCCAGGGGATAAAATCTCCTAAAACAGGAGCCTCCATGATGGCTAATCCTGTGCCTTTAGATCCTGAAAACAATGCTCCACCCACACTATTGTCATGCCTCCTAGACAGATCTGATACAACTGTCTGAAGTTTGTGACAATGTAATGCAATAATCCTCCACTATGTCTGCTATTTTCACAAACAGATCAATTGACCGCAGACAACACACACAGTCTTTTACACGTGCCCCATCTCCTCCATTCCTCCAGTCATCAATACCTCTCAGTTCAGCAAAGCCCTCACAAATCCCTCCCACAAACCCTATAAATCCCCTTCCCTGTCCCAGACAAAACTGGGAACGGATTAGGTGGTCTGACCTTCCAGTTAGTTATTGGTGATTTCATTGAAGTTTAGCCTCAGTAGTTGTGGTGTTGGTGTTTCTGTTTACTCTAACCTCTGTGATGTATTTTTCCAGTTGTGTAATTGCATTGCATTGTACAGTATTGAACGAGTCATTTTTTGGCATTTAGAATGACATGCATTCATTAGGTAACACATGGTAGTGCATGGTAGATCTGGGAACATTTACACATACATGTACTAAGCACACCCACTCACGCACACACAAACACATGAAGCCTACACGCGCACAAGGCACCTGTGCTAAACACTTTCACAAAGCACAAACATGCTAAACACACAGCTCAGCAGTAAAAAGAACATAAAGCACAAAACAAAATCAATCTGACAGTATCTCCCCACAACAGATCTGGAAATGCTTCCAAGGCGTGTTTGCCAATACCTCCCTTGTCCTACACAACAGGCAAGAAACCAAGAAACCCCCAATAGCAAGACTGGCAGCAGTGACCCGAACAACGAAGACATTTCTCCAGAACACAAGTGGGGAAAGTCCAGACAGTGGCTCCATCACACTCCCGTTAATTAAAGCAGCAGCTGACCTTAAAATCATCATCCACTCCCCTCCCCTACTCTCTTATCTCCCTCCTCTCTTACTACACTCAAACCCCTACATCCATCCTTACAGGCAGAACCCTAAGGCCTCTGACACTTCACAGTGAGTCACTGGCTTAATAGAGTACTAGAGAAAAAGAAAAGAATCTGCCCTCACGCAAAATACTCTGTCATGCAAAACGACCTCCCTCTTCATGTACTTAGGATGTCCACTGCCCACCACTAACCACCACCTGTCTCCTCAGGCCTTGTTGGGGGATAGCTTCTGGCACACAGACCTGAACAATCAATGATGAGAGAGAGAGAGGGAGAGAGAAAGAGAGAGAGAGAGAGAGAGAGAGAGAGAGAGAGAGAGAGAGAGAGAGAGAGAGAGAGAGAGAGAGAAAGAGAGAGAGAGAGAGAGAGATGTAAGGGGCAGAGTTTACAGGCAGCTGGAAACTAAGTCACACAATACTAACTTTTGGCCATTTTTGGGTGTGCACTTTGGTGAACTTGCCAACATTGAGAATTTGCTAAAAAAAAAGATTGGTATATACTATACAGGCAGTAGTTTGGGTAGTTTTTTATGTTGATTATCTTAAAATAAACCATAATTTATTATTTGACAATGCTTCTTGCAACACTTCATCTACCTTAGCAAATTTACCAGAGCTTTTGTGTAACACGTCACATGTCTCACACAATATCTACTTTCATTACCTACAGCACACATCGTTTTGATGGAACAAGTAACAAGAGGAAAAACAGGAGTTACCACGTACCCAATATTCTGTGTGCTTTTGCACACAAAGCCTCAGTTTATACTCTCACCCAAAGGAATTTTAGGGCGAGCAGAGTCAGTATTGATGTTAACTCCAGGCGATGAATCCCCTAAAATGTATGCCTCACAGGGGGCTCAATCTCTGGCCATTTTATTTTTGTTAATTCTTGAAAAATTATTTTATTTCGAGGATAATGGAATAAGCACTCATGTGCTTTTTTCATCCTGTCCCCGTGTGTGTGCAGTTTTGTAAATTTTGTCATCCGTTCCCACTGGCACACAATGGCCTACTCTTCCGAAAAGCGGAACGGGTTTTAACTTGTGCGCAAGATGTTCTGCGTGCATTCCCACACGGGACCTCGGTTTATAGTCTCATTCGAAGGACTTTTAGGGGTAGTGGAGTCGGCACTGAAGTTAACTCCAGAGGAAAAATCCTCTCGAACGAGAATCGAACCCGGGTCAGCAGATCACGAATACATCACTGTAACCACCAAACTAGACTGTACTGCCTTCTAGGAAGATCTGATACAAGTGAATTAAGTTTCTGACAATCTAATGTAACAGTACATTTTTGACTGTGTTGTTTTCACAAACGGATCAATTGACCATAGACCACAAACACACTCCACCTCCTCCATCTTCTACATTTGCCTGTTCTTCTCCCCCTTCATTCCTCTAGTCATCAATACCTTTCAGTTTAGCAAGCCCTTACAAATCCCTCCCACAAATCCCTGGAAATCCCCCTTCCCTGTCTCAGACAAATCTGGGAACAGATCATGTGGTCTGACCAGTCAGTTAGTTACTGGTGACTTCATTGAGCTTCAGTCTGAGTGGTTGTGGTGTTGGAGTTTCTTTTTACGTTAATCCTCACAATTTTTCAGTTGTGTAATTGTATTGCCTTGTATAGTATTGAACAACGTCACATTTTTTTATATTTGGTCTGACTTGATTTAGTTTGGTGAAGTATAGTTAGTAGTGGTATGTCATTGCATATTATGGTGTGGCGTGATATGGCATTCCATCTTTTTTAACTACTTTGCACTGAGTTGTGCTGTACAGTATTGTAAACATATCCACAGTCATAGCAGACATTTTTGCATGAACATTAAAACTGACCCCTCTCATGAAAAGTGTCTCGCACAGTGCCACCTTTACTCATCTATTAAAACTTTGTGTTTTTTCAACCTGTTTTCTATTTCGTTCTTAAAATTTTGAAAAGGATTTATCTGATGTGCATGGTAATAATTATCATAAAATCTTAGATATTCCCGTAACCTTTTGAAGTCAATGGGGAGCAAGATGTCAGAGACTTCAGCTTCTCTAGGGGCCAGCATATTGAGGGCGGCACACATCTCTTCTTCTTCCTCACTGCTTTACCTTTCCTGTCCTTAAAGACGGCAGGTACCCGTTTATAGCTGGGTGAACTGGGGGACTGTACTGAAGCCAAGGTGCATGGTACAAGCGGTCAGGAGAGATCAAGTGTTCTAACTGCTTAGCATCCTGTCCGCATAACAGTTGTTGTTAAAGCAGTTTGACTTTTAGAGGCAGTTTAGTCGTGCAAAAGAAAAGTCTTCAAAAACTTATTTGTTAGCGAAATTGGATGGCCACTTAAACTTCACTATGCCACGATTTAGATTTGTTGTTCTTATCCTTTTCATCCCATTATACTTGCCTCTGGCAAAGAGAGAGAGAGAGAGAGAGAGGAGAGAGAGAGAGGAGAGAGAGAGAGGATGAGAGAGAGAGAGAGAGAGAGAGAGAGTAGAGAGAGAGGAGAGAGAGAGAGAGAGAGAGAGGTTTACTTGAAGGAAGCATTTAAAATGGAAGCAGCATAACTGCTGTCTGATATTTCTCATTATGATGTGTTGTTCTCCTGTTCAATCACACTCCTTTTCTTTCCAAATGGGGCCAAGGCTTTTGCTGAGAACACTTTTTTTTCCAATTCCCCTTGTTTTTTGGGGTGTTTTTCTGTCTGTCTTTGTCTCTCTCTTGTTTTGTCTCTGTCTCTGCCTCTGTCAGTCTCTCTCTACATACCTACCTACCATCTACTTACCTACCTACCACCCACCTACCTACCTACCTACCTACCTGCCTGCCTGCTTATCTACCTACCTCCCTCCCTCCCTATCTATCTATCTATCTATCTATCTATCTATCTATCTATCTATCTATCTATCTATCTATTTATCTATCTATCTATCTTTCTACCTACCTACCTACTACGTATCTATTTATCTATCTATCTACCTACCTACCTATCTATCTATCTATCTATACATTGATCTACCTACCTACCTACCTACCTACCTATCTACCTATCTATCTATCTATCTGTCTGTCTGTCTGTCTATCTATCTATTTATCTATCTGCCTGCCTGCCTGCCTGTCTGTCTGACTTTCTGTCTCTCTTTCTGTCTATCTCTCTCTCTCTAATAATCAATCAATAAATCTATCTATCTATCTCTCTGTCTATCTATCTATCTACCTACCTATCTACCTATCACATAGTGCTTATTCCATTATCCTCAAAATAAGATAATCAAATAAAATAATAAAATAAATCTTTTAACATTTTTTTCCTTATAGCCATTGTTTACAAACCCTTTTTTGGTAGTCTTCTCTCAGAGAATACTCATGACATAACAGACTCATGACATGTCACACTCATGACATAGCATACTCATGACATAGCAGACTCATGACATAGCAGACACATGACATAACAGACTTATGACATAGCAGACTCATGACATAGCAGACACATGACATAGCAGACTTATGACATAGCAGACTCATGACATAGCATACTCATGACATAGCAGACTTATGACATAGCAGACTTATGACGTAGCAGA
>CM054143.1:8889152-8899152 GCA_028751875.1 Rapana venosa | reverse complement strand
CGAGTTCTTATTCCATCATCCTCGATATAAAAGAATAAATAAATAAATAAATAACCTGCATTTCCCAGGACACATACACAGTGCACATTTGTATGCTACCCTAACCCAGTAGTGGGTGATACATAGGGAAGGGCTAGTCGATGGTCGGTTGCCCAATACGGGTTACTTGTAGAGAAAAGGTTAAAAATGTCGACCCTATATAAGAATAGACAAGAACAGCATGGCACTGGACCCCAGAAGGAAGGAGAAAGAAAGGAAGACCGAAAGCAACGTGGAGGAGGACTGTAGAAAATGAGATGAAGGCCATGCAGCACTCTTGGGGATCAGTGACTAGGTTGGCCCAGGATAGGCAGGAGTGGAAGCGCTTTGTTGCTGCCCTACACACCACTGGGTGTAATGGTTAATGATGATGATGTATAGGAATACATAGTGCATTCATACAGAATATGTGTTTCATTTTCAAACTTAGCCGTGCAAAGGGGGCATGATTTTCTTTGGTGTGATTCACACACACACCAACACACAACACACACACACACCACACACAACACACACACACACCACCACACACCACACAACCACAAGTGCAAATTATTGAAAGGGGTAAAAACCCCAAAATTTTACGTCAAGTGCAACTCAAAAGCAGTTAATCGTACTGAAGATATTTCTCCTCCCAAAACTGTTTGAATGAGCAGTACCCTGCATGTATCTGTCTTAATGCCCCAGCCCCTCCCTTTAAAAAAAAAGTAAATAAAGACGCTGTTTGCCCTTTTGAAACATTTTTTGGTTTTTGTTTTTTACATTGCCAACAACCCCCTAATACGGACGACTACAGAAACCCTGAAACATAGAGGTTCTCTTTCTGTGACACCTGCAGTCTTTACCCTTTTTATCTAAACACGGTACATTTCGAAAGCTTTCGCGGCGTCGTTGGGGTTCCATTTTTAAAAATTTTAAAACCCGGGGTAGGAGAGAGGGAAGGGGGGGTGGTGAGAACACAGGGGAGAGGGGGAGAAGTGAGAGAGAAAGAGGGAGAGAGAGAGAGAACATTTTCAACCCCCTTTCTTGGCCCTGAAACAAAGCAATAAAGACAAAAGGGTAAAAAAGAAGAAACTCGCCAGACAGAAAAGAGGGGAAAAGATAGGGGAAGAGAGAGAGGAAAGGAGAGGGAGGGGGAGAGAGAGGAGAGAGAGGGGTGGGTGAGAGAGAGAGAGGGGGGGAAGAGAGAGAGGAAGAGAAGAGGGTGAGGAGGAAAAAAAGGAGACGGTTTGATAGATAGATCAGACAGACAGAGGGGACGATGGGCAGACAGAGAAAGTTTAAAACCCACTGAAGCCTGAAACGTTTTATTGTACTCCACCCTTAAAAAGTATAAAAAACATGTTGAGTGCGAGTGGTGGCAGACACAAGCAGGGGGAGAAGAAGAGAGAAAAAGGGGGGGAGAGAGGGGGAGAGAGAGAGAGAGAGAGACGACAGAAGCCCCGGACAGACAAAAAAGCAGACGACAGAAAAACCGCGGGAGGAGGAGATAAAAAAACAGACAGACAGAAGAAGGGGAAGAAAAAAAACGATAGAAGACAGGCAGGGGGAGATAAACAAACGACGACGAAGACGGCAGGCAGATAAACAAACAGATAGACGACAGGCGGAGGCAGATAAAAAAAAACGACAGAAGGCAGGAGGCAGGCAGATAAAAAACGACAGACAGACAGGCGGGCAGGCAGATAAAAAACAAAAGCAGACAGACAGGCAGGCAGATAAACAAACAGACAGCAGACAGGCAGGCAGGGGGGTAAACAAACAAACAGCAGACGACAGGCAAGCAGATAAACAAACAGACAGACAGACAGACGGGCAGGCAGATAAACAGACAAAAGGGCAGACAGACAGACGGGAAGGGCAGATGAACAAACAAACAGACGACAGGCAGGCGGGAAAAAACAAACAGACAGACAGAAGACGGCAGGCGATAAACAACAGACAGACAGACGACAGGCAGGCAGTTAAAAAACAAACAGACAGACAGACGGCAAGCAGAAAAACAAAAGACAGAGACAGACAGGAGGCAGATAAACAAACGGGACGGGACAGACAGCAGACAGAAGACAAAAGACAGGCAGGCAGATGAACAAACAGACAGACGACAGCAGGGGGCAGACGACAGACAGAAACACCCAGCCGCCAAACAGAAAGGGACAGGACAGAGGAACACCAAAAGAGACAAAAGAGAGGTTTTGTGTTTTGGGGTGTGTGTGTGTTGTGTGAGTAAAGGGGGGGGGGGGGGGGGGGTGGGGGTGCTAGGGGGCCAGTCTCATTTTGCCCCCGAGGGACACCACAAGTTTGCTTTGGGTGTGTCCAGACTTCTAATCACCTGCACACACACACATCCACATAATACATACACACCACATACACCCCCAAAATACACCACACACTACATAAAAACACAAAATACATACACAAAAATACACACACATAACAAACTAACACACACACACTACCCCAACATACACATACACACTACACACACACTACAACACATCAACACATACACGCTTCCACCCCACTCAAGCCACATACACGCACACACACAGACACAACAACAAAACCCCCAACACACTACGCATAACATTGGATGGACAAAAAACCCAAGGTCCCGGTGCGAACGCACGCAAAACATTTTGCGCACACGTTAAATCCTTTTTCCGCTTTTTGAAAGGTAGGCCTTTGTGTCCCGGTGGGAAACAGATGACAAAATTTTAAAAAAAACCCGCCAACCGGGGTACTAAATGAAAAAAAACCAGGTAAAATGCTTGTTTCTTATTCTCGATATGAAAGAATAAAAAAAAAAAAAAAATAAAATAAGTAAAAAAAAACAACACGATAAATAAAAAGTAAATAAAAATACACCCCAAAAACCCACCACACCAAAAAAAACTACCCACACAAAAAACTACACCAAAAAACTGCATACACATACACAACTACAACCACATACACACACACAAACCACACACAACACAAAAACACACAACACACACAAACCCTTGGATGAGACAAAAAAACCCGAGGTCCCGTGGGGAAGAGCAGAAATCTTGCGCACAAGTTAAATATGTTCTGTATTTTTAAGGGGTAGGCCCAGTGTGCCGGGTGGGAAAGAGACAAAATTTAAAAAAGCCGCCCCAAAACATGGGGAGTGGAGTAAGAAAAAGCCATGAATGATTTTCGTTACCCTCTAATAAACCTATACGGACAGGTGTGTTTTTCTGTGTTTTTGTAAAACATTTGACAATTAAAAATTTTATTTATAATTTTGTTTTGCAGCGCACATGTTTGAAAATTCTTTTGTTTAAACTATTGATTTTTATCATTGATTGCAGACTTTTTAAGATTAGGTTGAATGCATGCGCTTTGATTTGTCTTTGGAAGATTAGCGTATAAAGTTCCATTTATTTTTAAATAAAAGAAAATTTAAATTATTAAAAAAAAAAAAATAGAAAAAAAAATATACCCCACAAAAAAAAAACAAACCCACAACACTACACACAGACACACTACACTACAACACACACCCACACCCCAATACTACACACACACAAACTACACAACACACTACAACACATACCACAAACTACCCCTCTTCTCTCTCTCACTCTCTCCCCCTTTCCCCCACACACAACACACCACAACACACCCTCTGGTACGTTCAACTTTTTTCCTTGGGGATTCCTTGGTCTCATCAACCAAATTTAGGTGTTTGGGGCAGTGTTTTGCGAAAGTGACCATTTTCCACCCCTTTAGGGATTTCCTCTCTCCCCCCCCCCACCCCACCTCTCTCTCTCTCTCTCTCCTCTCTCTCTCTTCTCTCTCTCTCTTTTCTCTCTCTCTCTCTCTCCTCTCTTCCCCGCGGGGCGTATTGTAACCATCCCTGAGGGTTTTGGGGAAGAGTTTAGAAGGGCATTTAAGAGATGGGGTTGGGGGTGAGGGGTGGGGAAGGGTGGGGTGGGGGGGGGAAACATGACAGTCGCCTTCTGGCCAGTTGAGGCTTTTCCCCCTCCCATGCTCCTCCCCCTCCTTCCTTTCTTCTCCCCCTTTTTTTTCTTTCCCCCCTTTTTCCCCAAACCCCTTTACCCCTTTTCCCCCTTTCCTCCCTTTTCCCCCCCCTCCCCCCCTCTTCTTTCCCCCTTTTCCTCCCTTTTCCCTTCAGAAAAGGGGATGGTGTAAAAAAGCAATGTGGCTTATTATTACCTTTTAAAAAAAAATTTGTCTTGTCTTGTCGCAGCTTTTTTTTTCCCCCCCCCCCCCTTCCCCCCCCCCCCCCCCCCCCCTTGTCCTCTTTTCCCTTCCTCTTTTCCTCCCTTCCTCTTCCTCTTTTCCCCTTTTCCTCCTCTTCTCCTCTCTTTCCTCTCCCTTCTCTTCTTCCCCCTCCTCCCCCCTCCCCTTTTCCTCCTTTTCTTTTTCCCTCCTCTTCCCCTCCCCTTCCCCCTCCTCTCTTTCTCCTCCTCTTCCTCCCCCTCTTTCCTCCTCCTCTTCCTCCTCCCCCCCTCCTTTTTCCCCTCCCCCCCTTTTCCTCTTTCCTCCCTTTTTCCTCCTCTTCCCCTTTCTTTCCTCTTCTCCTCCTCTTTTTCCTCCTTTCCTCCTCTTCCTCTCCTTTTTCCCCCTCTTTTCCTCCCCCCATTTCTTCTTTCCTCCTCCGTTTTTCCTCCTCCCTTTTCCCCTTTTTCCTCTCTCTTTCCCCTTCCTTCTTTTTCCTTTCTTCTCCTCCTTTCCCCTCCCTCCTCCTCTTTTTCCCCCTCTTCCTTTCCTCCCCCTTTTTCCCCTTCCTCCCCTTTCTTCCCCCCTTTCCCCCTCCCCTTCCTCCTTTCTCTTTTTCCTCCCCCCTCCCTTTTTCTTTCCCCCTCCTCCCCCTCTTCTTCTCCTCTTCTTTCCCCTCTTCTTCCTCCTCCTCCCTTTTTCTTCCCTCCTCCTCTTCCTCCTCCTTTTTTTTTCCCTCCTTCTTCCCCTCCTCTTCCCCTCCTCTTTTTTCCTCCTTTTTCCCTTTTTTCTTTTCCCCCTTCCCCCCCCTTCTCCCCCCCCTCCTCCCCCCCCCCCCCCCCCCCCCCCCCTCCCTCCTTGCCCCTCCCTTCCTCCCTTCCCCCCCCCCCCCCCCCC
Source organism: Rapana venosa (assembly GCA_028751875.1). Taxonomy (NCBI): domain Eukaryota; kingdom Metazoa; phylum Mollusca; class Gastropoda; order Neogastropoda; family Muricidae; genus Rapana; species Rapana venosa. The sequence continues at coordinate 8,894,001 of CM054143.1, read as the reverse complement.
CCCCCCCCCCCCCCCCCCCACTCTTAACGTCGTCTGAATGTCCGGGAGGCGTCTGCGAAAAAGTTCCGCCTCCCCTTTTTCCCCCCCCTGTGGGGAAATTTGCCCCGTTTTAAGAAAGAAAGAAAAGAAAAGAACAGAAAATAACAGAAAGAACAGGAAAACCCAGGTGGGCAGAAAAAGGGTGTGTTGTGTTGTGTTGTGTTGTTGTGTTGTGTGTGTGTGTGTGTGTGTGTTGGTTGTTGTGTTTTTTGTGTTTGTGTTTTTTGTGTGTGTGTGTTGTGTGTGTGTTGTGTGTGTGTTGGTTGTGTTGGTGTTGTGTTGTGTGGTGTGTTGTGTTGTGTTTTGTGTTGTGTGTGTGTGTTGTGTTGTGTTGTGGTGTGTGTTGTGTTGTATGTGTATTGTGTGTGTATTGGAAATATCAGTGCATTTTAAGATACTCTACAGAATAATACACCATATGCAGCTCAATACCATTATAGTCCTTCGGATGAGACTATAAACCGAGGCCCCGTGTTCGAACGCATGCAGAACATCTTGCAAACACATTAAATCCTGTTCCGCTTTTCGGAAGAGTAGGCCATTGTGTGCATGTGCCGGTGGAAACAGATGGCACAATTTACAAAACCGCGTACACACAGGGACTGGATGTAAAAAAGCACATGAGTGCTTATTCCATTATCCTATTCAACATGATACTGTTACATACAATACCATACCATACCGTGGCATACCATACCATACCATGCCATTCCATACCATACCATACCATGCCATGGCATACCATACCATACCATACCACACCATACCATGCAATACCATATACCATATACCATACCATACCATACTTTTCCAGAATGTAATGTGCCATATCATAAAACAATAATAATTTTTTAAAAACACGAAAACGCCATGCTACTTAAAACCATACAAAACAACACCACTACAAACAAAAACGAAAGACATCGAGAAGATTGAAATACACATGAGTCCAACATGAATACACAAGTAAAGGTCAAGATGTCCCATAAAACCTATGTGGTCGTCGTAGAGTAAGCTGTCAGAGACCTCATCTTCTCCAGGGGCCAGCATATTGAGGGCGGCGCCCATCTCCTCTCCCTCGCTGCTTTACCTTCCCTGACCCTAAAGAGGGCAGGTACCCATTTACAGCTGGGTGAACTGGAGGATTGTACTGAAACCAAGGCAGCGCAAACGGTCACCCATCCAACTGGTAACCACGCTCAATACTGCTTAACCTTAGCTTCGGGGAAAGCAAGTGCTCTGACCACTGAGCTATCCCGTCCCCTGTGAATACACAGGCTAGAGCACAATGAAATGACCAGTAACTAACTGAATGACTGACTGGTCGTCCACTTGATCTGTTCCCAGTTTTGTCTGGGACAGGGAAGGGGGATTTACGGGGATTTGTGGGAGGGCTTTGTGAGGGCTTTGCTGAACTGAAAGGTATTGATGACTAGAGGAATGGAGGAGGAGGAGGAGAACAGGCACGTGCAGATGACTGAAGAGGTCAGGAGTGTTTGTCGTGTGTGTGGTCAATTTATCAGCATGTGACAGTAACAGATGTAGTGGATGGTGTCTTATTGCATTAGGTTGTCAGAGATTTAATGGAGTTTGTTCAGATCTCTCTGTATGAATGAATATCTGACCTGTTGGCCTCTCTGGAAAAAAGCTTTACTCGATTATAAAGAAATCATAAACAATAGTAATAATCATTAATAATAAATTATAAATAATAATTTATTCATATACAGTGACAATCCACCACGAAATGAGTCGCTTTGCACCTGACCCACTTTTTTCCCCCAATAGGAGCCATTTTAGGCAGGTGGGGGTCAGGTTTTTGATTTTGAGGTTTTGATTGGTTATTAAACTATAGCTATTCTCCTACCTTGTACCGAAGTATCAAGACATAATTTTGTTTTCTTGTGCTTTAAAAACGTATTTTTAAATAAAAGAGCCAAGCCCTCATTCCGACCACCTATTACAGTGGAAAAACTTGTCCGTTTCTCATTTTGTCACTTTCTACAGTCTATCATTTCAATTTGTAGTAATTTTTCATAAAGTTGTTCGATTTTCAATCTCTTTTCTCTATTATTGAATAGCCTGTTTATTGCAAATCAATCACATACTGATAACTCCAAATTAACATCGGGTGCAATGCAATTCATTTTTTGGTGGAGCGTCACCCATTCATTGTCTGAATGTAAATTAGTGTGAATTTGTTTACTAAGGGGGGCGGGGGTATGGGGATACAATAGCCTAGCAGTATGATATTGGCAGAGCGGGAAAGCCTGGTGGTGAGACCTTTATTATTATTATAATAATAATAATAAAAATAATAATAATAATAATGTATGGAATTTATATAGCGCTGAATCTTGTAAAGCAACAAATCAAAGCGCTCTGTTGATTTTTTTTGTGTGCGTGTGTATGCGTTTTTAAAAAAATTGTCATCTGTTCCCACCGGCACACAATGGCCTACTCTTTCGAACAGCGGAACAGGATTTAACGTGTGCGCAAGATGTTCTGCATGCGTTCGCACACGGGGCCTCGGTTTATAGTCTCATCCGAAGGACTTTGACATTCAGTTCGATTTTTTTGTCAAACTGGGAAGAAAGGGCGAGGCTGGGAATCGAACCCAGAACCTCACGGTTTACTAGTTGGCAGGCAAACGTCTTAACCATCCTGCCACCTTCCTTTACACTCGCGATCTCATGTCCCGAGTTCAAACCTAGATTTGAGCACCACCGAGACACCTGTTCAATGGTTTTGTTTTTCTTCTCCTGGAGGTAACATCAAAATTGACTCCAATCCTCTGAAAGTCCTTTGGATGAGAACTGTAAACCGAGGTCCCCGTGTGTGAACGTATGCATAACATCCTGCAGACAACTTAAAACGTGTCCCCTCTATCAGAAGAGTAGGTCATTGTGTGCTGGTGGGAAGTGATGACAAACATTTCCGAAACTTCATGCACACAGGGACTGGATATCAAAAAAGCACATCAGCACTTATCTATCATCCTCGAAATCAAGAAGAATCTAAAATATTCTTACAAAGGCGAAATGAGAATATAACTTCTGCGCAGTACAATACAGTACAGTACAACACAATACAACACAAAACAACAACAACAACAACAACAACAACAACAATAATAATAATAATAATAATAATAATAATAATAATAATAATAATAATAATAATAATATAATATAATAATAACAACAATAACAATAATGATAATAATAATAATAATAATAATAATAATAATAATAATAATAATAATAATAATAAAAAAATAATAATAATAATAAAGGGAATTTATAAGCGTATATCTTGCAAAGGACAAGTCAAGCCATGCATTAAACCCTAATCTTAACAGTCAACAACCAATGAAAAAATTAATAAATGGGTTTAAACAGATATTACAAACATGGGGCTGCAGACAAAATCGAAATAAATTTCAAGGGTCAAATGTTTTTCAAAAGCACACACACACCACCGGGTCATTTATTTAAAAGGGGTGATAGGACAGGGGTTAGTGAAGGGGGATTTTTTTGAATAAACAGGAGGGGAAAATCTTAGTTTAAATAATGTTTTAGGTGGATTTAAAAGTTCAAACGGGTTTTTGGCGAAGAGAGAGAGGGGGGTACTATTCAGGTCGAGGACCAAAATAGAGAAAGAGCGGGGGCCCCAACGGGGATTGGTTGAAATCTAGTATTCGTTTGAAATTAGTCGACTGCGGGTTTTTGTTAGTTGAAGGGAGTGGATAGATGATGTGGCAGCCCACCCAAAAAGAAATTGAAATACCCAGCGTGAAAGAATGGAAAGTGAAAAGTTTGGCTGTTAATCGGGGGGACAGGTACTTTTGAATTGCACTAATAGCCTAATTGATAGTAGCAGGAGACAGGTCTGGGCGAGAATTTTTGACAGAGAGGTGTTGTCGATAACAAAACCCAGATACTTCACAGCAGGGATAGAGGGACTGATGTATTGCCCGGGGTTTTTTGAAGTTGTTGTAAAGGAAGGGTTTGTGTTTTGGGCCCCACGGCATTGTTCGTTTTTTCTGCATTTAGCTTTAATAAAACAAAACAATATACAACTCAATACTCTATCCCATTCCCGAGAGATGTATGAAGCAACTGCAGAGAGGTGGCACAGCAGAAAAGTAAAACAAACTCAGGGTACTGCAGGGGTGAGTGACGCAGTCACAGTACCATGGCCAGTCATCCGTGGGAGCCAGGGCTGGGGTGACCCGAGCCTTGATTTGGGAGGGGAGGGGTTTAGGGGATTGAGGGGGTTGTGCCTGATAGGGGTTGTGACCCGATAGGGATTGATGACTGTAGGGATTGGACCTGCAAGGGGAACTGGGGGAGATGTTTAAGTTTTTTATGTATTTTATTTTCTTTTTTTTTTATTCGAGGAAATGGAAAAAGCGTTGTGTGTGCTTTTTTTCGTTTAACATCCAGTCCCCGTGGTTGCGGTTTTGTAAAGTTTCATCCTTCCCACCGGCCACAGGCTACTTTCCCCATAAGTGCGAGAGACTGTGTGTGTGTCCAATTTGAAGCTGGGGTAAGTAGGTAAAGGTGAGGGGGGGAGGGGGGGGGGGGGGAGAGGGTGAGTCGCGTGCACTTTTCCACGGAGAGGGGGAGAGAGGAGAGAGAAGAGAGAGAGAGAGAGAGAGAGAGAGGGGAGAGAGAGAAGGAGAGAAGGGGGGAAGGGCTACAGACAGCACATAACAGACAGACAAAAAAGAGACAGTCAGGCAGGCAGAAAGGCATACGGCAGGCAGCGGAGAAAAAACTCAGATAGACAAAAAAGGCGGGGAACA
>CM054143.1:8881652-8886652 GCA_028751875.1 Rapana venosa | reverse complement strand
CAAGTTTGCGGTTGTTTGAATCCCCGTTTGGGCCAGAAACTTCTCCCCACCCCCACCCCCACTCCCCCCCCAATCCATTAGACCATGAGTGGTGGTGGTCTGGGTGCTAGTCTTTCGTATGAGACGATAAACCGAGGTCCCGTGTGTTTCATATTATTATTTAGCGCGCGTAAAAGCATAACCCACGGCAACAATAGAGTTGCCTCTGGCAAAATACAGTTGCAGACAGAAAAAGAACCCCCCCCCCCCACCTCCCCCTCCAAAAAAAAAAAATTGGGTGGCGCTGCTCTTGTAGCGACGCGCTCTCTCCAGGGAGAGCAGCCCGAATTTCAAGCATAGAAATCTGCCGTGACTTAAAGTGGTATACAAGAACAGGACTGAGTTACTTGTAACTAACAGATTCACTCATCCAGCAGTGTACAATATACGAGGCTCTATGTACAGCACACCCACACCCCCCACACACCCACACCCACACACACTACACCCCAACACACACCACGCACGCACGCACACACCACACACACACACACGCACGCAGCAACGCACACCACCGCGCACACACACACCCCACAACACACACAACACACCACAACACACAGAGTTTCGCAGTTAGTATGTGTACTAGCGCATACTTTTAATCTATTCTTTGCACCCCGTCGACATGTCTTTTTGTAGATCACTCATATAGTGTACCTCACACTGGCACAGCAGACAGACTGTGCTATGCATGCTCTGTGTGTCTGTGGGTGTGTATGTTTGTGTGTGTGTGTGTGTGTTTGTTTGTTTGTTTGTTTTGTTTTGTTTAATGTCTATTCACTACATGGTGATTTAGACACACCCGCATTCTTACCAAAGTACCTATTATTACACACCGCATCTCTCTCTCTCTCTCTCTCTCTCTCTCTCTCTCTCTCTCTCTCTCTCCTACACGCACCCACACACACACATAAGTATATATATATATATATATATATATATATATATATATATATATATATATATATATTATATATATATATATATAATAACTAATTACAGTAAAGGGTGGCATATTTCTTATGAATATCTAAACCTCTCCTTTTATACATGTCTAGAAGAATTGGGCAATCAAACAACAAATGGTGGACTGAAAGTGGAATAGAACAACAACATGTTACATTTTTTGAATATTTAGTATTCCATGCATTTAATCTCAGTTTATGTATTAGAATTTCTAATTTCCGTGGGCAAGGAAACTGCTGATAATGTTTTACTATAATCTTTGAATGCATGCATTTCATTAACTTAGAATGAATTTCATAAGACGACAATGCAAGATTAGAATCAAACACTATGTGTGTGCTCCGTGTGTGTGTGTGTGTGTGTGTGTGGTGTGGAGTGTCACCTGACTGCACAGACAGTGTGATCTTACAGAGTTTTCACAAAGTTCCCTGTATTCTGGGGGTCACCAGTCTATCAACTAAGGCCAATGCGATTTCGCAAAGCGGATTATAAAGCAAACGCATAATAATACTGACCTTATCTTTCTACGACGCCAGGATACGCACGCATGCACGCACGCACGCACATAAACGCGCGTGCCTGCGCGCACACACACATATACACATGCTACACACGTTAAATCCTGTTCCGCTTTTCGAAAGAGTAGGCCATTGTGTGCCGGTGGGAACAGACGACAGAATTTACAAACACGCATACACACGGGGACTTAATATAAAAAAAGTGCATAAGTGCTTATTCCATTATCTTCGATATAAAATAATAAATATATAAATAAATAAATGCATAATTTACATACCACTTGCACGCTCGCGCGCACATGCACACGCTCACGCACACACACATGCACACACACACACGCACGCACGCACGCACACAAAAACAAGCAAGCTAGCACTGGTAAAAATGCACCACACACACACACACTCACACACATTCATTAACATCCATGCATCTCTCTCTATCTTTCTCTTTCTCTTTCTCTCTCTCTCACACACACATACACAAACACAAAGAAGCTCATCATACGCACACGCACAAGCACACATACCCGAACACACATAGACACATACACGAACACACAGACACACACACGCACGCACGTGCACGTGCGCACACACATACACACAGACACAGGCACACACACACACACAGGCACACATAGGTAAGGTGACAAATCTTAGTATCTCTCTCTCTCTCTCTCTCTATTATGGCCTAAGGCTGAGATACATTAAATTTCTGAGTTCTGAGTTCTCTCTCTCTCTCTCTCTCTCTCTCTCTCTTGGGGAACGCTTCGGGTAGTTGATATGTAAACAGCTGTTGAATGAAGCTCCGCATTCAAAAGTAAATTTGGCGTTCCTGTGCCTTTGCCTGAGACTGTGAAGTGACTGGAAGATATCATGCCAGAGGTGGCTTTAAGTTTCAGGCCCATGTGTGGCTGCTTTGTGGCCACCTTCATTGCATTCATGTCTCGACGTGCAATGTTGAGAAAATCATTGTACATCCCGACATTGAAGTTGGGCAGGCTGCCTGACGGTGCTACTGTAGGTTTGCTCCTCGCCTATTTGTACCTAGGCGTTTTTCTGCATCGGTGTGGCGATGTGGAGCTGAACCCTGGACCTGGACCCAGTGGAAGGAAGGACAGTCTGCGCCAAACCCAGCTGAACTCTGGTGCTGGTTCCGCTTCATCGTCTCCTAAGAGGACAAGTCGGGAGCCTACACTGAAGGACATCGCAGCAAACCTGCAGGAGCTGACCTCCATGTTTAAAGAACTGAAGGAAGAGGTGAGGCAAGTCAAAGACACATTTGCAGGTATCCTGAATGAAATGACATCATTGAAAGGGACTGTTACTGAACTGAAACAGGAAAACCAAAGACTGAAAGAACAAAATGAAAAATTGTGTGAAAAGGTGGAAAAGCTGGAATTAAAGACTGATGACTTGGAAGGGCAGTCTAAAAGAAACAACATTCTTTTCTATGGCATACCAAGACAGGACAATGAAACTCGTGACGACTGTGAAAAACTGATCAAAGACATACTGACTGACAAATTAGGACTGAGTCATGACATGGAGTTTGACAGGATCCATCGTTTGAATAGAAACCCTAACTCCCCTATCATAGGGAGATGTGCATTCTACAGGGATAAGGAGATGATTCTGAAGGCTAAACGCAAACTCCGTGGAAGCAATGTCTTCATTGGAGAAGACTTTACTCCACGTGTGCGTGATATCAGAAGAAAACTTGTTCCTCATTTGAAGGATGCCAGAAAAGATGGGAAAAGAGCGTTCATGGTCTTTGATCATCTGATCATTGATGGTAAGAAACTCTATCTAGACGAAAGTCCAGATCCTACAAATGCGGTCTAGCATTCTGGCTGGCCTACTTAACAACTAAACCATTCTATATTATCAGTCTCTGGTGGTTGTTGTTGTTTTTTTCACTGGGTTTTCTGTTTTTCAGTCAGAGGGAACAGATGAAAATCAGTCACCGCCTGCATTAAATTTTGCCCCCTCTCCTCCACGTGCAAACTGCACTGAATTTTGTCCTGGGCTTGTCCCACAGGCTGCTGACATGGTAACTGTGTCAACGTTGCCACCTAATGTCAGTGCCCACGTAAAGTGTGTGAATCAGCTCCTGTTTTCTAGCCATTCAAATTCAAGTGCACGATCTTAAAAATGAAACTGATATGATTATGTGTAAAAAAAAAAAAAAAAAAAGGTTTTGATTATGATAACGCTAATAGATGTGTGCGTGCGTGCGTGTGTGTGTGTGTGTGTGTGTGTGTGTGTGGTGTGTGAGAGAGAGAGAGAGAGAGAGAGAGAGAGAGAGAGAGAGAGAGAGAGAGAGAGAGAGAAATCAAATCAAAATTAAATCCATGTTGTGCTTACTGTCGGCATTGGAATGTCAATAGGATGGTGTCTGAGATAAACGATCCAAAAAAAAGTTTTGTTACATTATGATGTTGGTTACCAGATATTGTAATGGAAACTCTTGTGGGAAATTTATAGTTGAACATGTTGTTGTTGTCGTTGTTTTTCTTACAATTACAGTATATTATAACCCAGCTAGCTATTCAATTTTATAAACGAAAAAGGTCCAGAAAGATAAATTGTTGGATCAAGAAGGAACTTTTGTTATACATTAAAGGAATAAAACATCACTGAAGTAATGTTAGTATGTTCATTTTATCAAAAGGACATTAAGGTTTGGAAAAGGGTGTATTATGTGCTTGTGTTTATCTACTACTAGAAAATCATTTTGATGTTAATAGGGGTATGCTTATGTCTGAAAGATAGTTGCGGATAAGATTTTAGAGCTTTCAGATGTGCATGTATTGAAGAAAAGAGATTTCATTAAATTGACTGTAGCTTTTGTCCCAGATATCATAGGTAAAGATTCTCATTGTTTTAGTATTACAGTGAGTGCATAGTGTGTAAATATGGCAAATATATGATAAATATGTGTATAAGTCTGAATGTATGTATTCTAATCTGATAAATTTGCTGGATTTGATCATGGTTGTTATGTGTGTATCAGACACGGGTAAAAGTGTAATGATTATATTTGGTTATCTGCGGATTTGTATAAAGTTTATAGATCGATGACACAACTGAAATTAACTTAATCAAACAACGAAGATTTTCCTTTTCAGGTTGCTTGAAACATTTACTGTCAAAGATATCTTGTGCTTTATGTTGATCTACATATTGAAAATTACATGTTTACAGATTAAGATTTGGAACACCTGGCCACTGTTTGGCTTTGAAACTGGTGTATTGTACCCCCTTCAGTAAGGGGCTATGGCCTATACTGAATAAACCATTTCGAGTTCGAGTTCGAGTTCGAGTTCGAGTTCTCTCTCTCTCTCTCTCTCTCTCTCTCTCTCTCTCTCTCTCTCTCTCTCTCTCTCTCTCTCTCTCTCTCTCTCTCTCTCTCTCTCTCTCTCTCTCTCTCTCTCACTGCAAACAACTCTCAACAAGCCTCTTAGAAATGCA
>CM054143.1:8846652-8876652 GCA_028751875.1 Rapana venosa | reverse complement strand
CAAATTTCTGCCCAGTTTCCAAAACAGCAGCTGCCTCCTCTGCTGTTTTGGAGGTCATCGTCGGACACGACGGACAAACAAACAATGCATACAGAGAAGTGAGGTATCTGATGCTTCGCTCCCCTACGACTTTATAGGTTATGGGACACCCTTTACCTTTTTTTTTTTTAATAATGCATAATTGTCTTCCACACGAATGGCAACTGTGAAAGCTGTTCACTGTGGGTGCCTCCGACTGTGCCATTTTTTTAAAAGGAATAAATGAACGTACCTAATCTATTTAACTAAGAGAGAGACAAACTGCGTCCGTGGGTGTGTGTGTGTTTGTGTATTTGTGTGTGTGTGTGAGTGTGTGTTTTGTTTGTTTTGTTTTGTTTTGTTTAATGTCTATTCACTACATGGCGATTTAGACATTCATACCAAAGTACCTATTATTACACACCGCATCTCTCTCTCTCTTTCTCTCCCCTACACGCACCCACACACACACACACATAAGTATATATATACTTATATATACTTATGTGTGTATATATATATATATGTGTGTATATATATATATATATATATATATATATATATATATATATATATATTGAGCGCTTTGATTTGTTGCTTTACAAGATTCAGCGCTATATAAATTCCATACATTATTATTATTATTATTTATTATATATATATATATATATGTAATTACAGTAAAGGTCTTACAGGTGAAGAATATATGTCTTCAGCAACTGACACTATGAATTGCTGAGAGTCATATAAAACTTCTTGACTAGTGGCATATTTCTTATGAATATCCAAACCTCTCCTTTTATACATGTCAAGAAGAATTGGGCAATCAAACAACAAATGGTGGACTGAAAGTGGAATAGAACAACAACATGTTGCATTTTTTGAATATTTAGTATTCCATGCATTTAATCTCAGTTTATGTATTAGAATTTCTAATTTCTAATTTCTAGTGTGTGTGTGTAAGTGTGTGTGTGTGTGTGGGGGGGGGGGTGTGTGGTGGGGGGGGGGTGTGTGGGTGTGTGTGTGTGTGTGTGTTAGTTCTTCAGTTTAACGTCCTTCTAGTAAATAGTGTTATCAGACGTGTGTGTGTGTGGGTGCGTGATATGTGCGTTCGTGTATGCATAGGTGTGTCTGTGTGTGTCTGTGAGTGTGTGTGTGTGCGTTTACGTGAGTTTGTTTGTATGTTTGTTTGTATCTATGTGTGTGTGCGTGTGTGTGTTGGTGCGTGTAATAGAGTGTGTGAGAGAGAAAGAGAGAGACAGACAGACAGAGAATGTGTGTGAAATTGTAAGCGCATGAACATCAGTACATGCGTGTGTGAGGCTGTATGTCTATGTGTATGAGTGTGAGTGTGATTGTGTGTGTGATTGAGTGTGTTGTGTGAGAGAGGAGGTGTGTGTGTGTGTGTGTGGTGTGTGCTCACGCGCGTGTGTGAGTGTGTGTGTGTGTGCGCGCGCGTACGTGTATTTATATGTATGTGTGCGCGAGCGTGCGTGTGTGCAAGCGGGTGAGTGTGTGTGTATTTGTGTGTGTGATCACCAATGGTGATATTTTCTGTATTCGACTGTTTTTGCCCACCATGAAGTTAGCCGCATTCCTCGTCGTCGTCAACGTCGAACGCTCAGACAGCAACTCCTGAGGCCCTGACAAATGCTGCCGTGCGCTGAAGGCCCTCCCTCCAGGGGTCCTAAGAGTTTGTCCCTCATCGGCAGGTCAGCAGTATAGGCCAGATATCGGCCAGTCCTCAGGTTTGGGTGTGTTGGATAGACAGGTCTGGAGGAGGAAGTGTTCTTCCACTGTCAGGGGAGAAGTGCTGCAACAGGTGCACGCCTCAGAATATCACCAATGTGGAACTTGGTGAACATGTGATGTCTGAGTCTGCAGTGTCCAGTCCTCAGCCTCACAATTGTTACATGGTCTTCTCTGGCCATCTTCTCTGTTGCTTTTCCTTCACATTCGTCTTTGGCTCTTCATACGTACCCTCCTGGCTGCGGTCAACAGTGCTTCAGTTTCAACCCTTTTCATTTCATTTTACCACTTGAAGTCACGAGATTTCTCTGCGTGAAATTCGGGCTGCTCTCCTCGGGCCGGGAGAGCGCGTCGCCACAAGAGCACCGCCACTTTTTTGGGTTGTTGTTGTTGTCTGCAACTGTGTTTGTTTCCTTATCAGAGAGGCCTTTTTCTAAGAATTTTTCCAGGGACAACTCTCTTGTTGCCGTGGGTTCTTTTTTTACGTGCGCTGAATAATTTTGTGTAACACACGGGACCTCGGTTTACCGTCTCATCCGAAAGACTAGCGCCCAGACCACCACTCATGGTCTAATGGATGGGGGAAAAGTTTCGGGCCCAAACGGGATTCGAACCACCGCACACTTCCGACCCGGACTTTTCGCATTCTAGACAGGCGCGTTACCTCTAGACCACCGATCCTTCCGTCTTCCGATTTTGGGGAAACGGACGAACTTTATAATCATAAACCTTTCAGGGGGCAGACCTTCCCTTTCCAGGGACTTTCTCTGTCCAAAAGGACTTTCTTTTTTGTGTTCATCATTCATTTCTTTTTGTTGTTGTTGTTTCTTCTTTACAGTATGAGCATCGGGGGAAAAAGAGAAGGAAGACAGAAAGAGTAAGGTCTCTCTATAACACAGAGAGAGAGAGAGAGAGAGAGAGAGAGAGAGAGAGAGAGAGAGAGAGAGAGAGAGAGAGAGAGAGAGAGAGAGTCCACCATATTCAATTCAATTATTCAGTCTGGCAATCTTCTTACACAAGTCTGTGTGAAGCTATCGATTCAAACATTCTTGGCAGTGTTAAATTACAACAATAACACACAAAAAGCAACACCAACCCACAAACAAATAAGTCACCGAAAAAAGTCAGGGGTGCAGTAACAGTCTTGCCTTTTAGACTGAACAGACACAATTATATCAACCAGTTATACCCCAGCCCGACAAGTCCTACTGAATGTTGTCGTCAAACGCTCAGACACCAACTACTGCTGTCTGTCATATGAGCGAAAATGCGTTGCGCTGCCGTTAATTAAGCGCTTGACAAGTCAGGCCCAGTCCATCCGGAAAAAAAAATTGTTGTCTTTTAAGTCTTTCTGGAAATAAGCAAGTAGGAGAATGGACCGAGAAGGCATAACACAGACAAGAAGAAGGTGACAGGGGGAAAAAAGGACTAAGGCGGAAATGAAGAGAGGGATGAAAAAAGAGTAAATTCCTAGCACAGAGTTTTCAGACCGCAGGGATTTTTTTTAATAGTGACAGGTACCTGGCATCTCCATGAGAGAGTGCTACTAAAAAATTTGTGATAATCGTCAAGAAAGCTAAGACAGCACAGCCTGCCTGCCTGAAGAATGATCGAGAACTTATTCAGATCTGGTGGTGAAAGGATTTGAAGAGCTTTGAAAATTGCAAAGAATAAATCATTTAGAACCGATTCACTTTCCGTGTATAGTTTTGCTATTCAATATATTAATATCAATACGAAAAAGGTTTCCGATATAAAATGATTAATTTTGACCTTGTCAAAAGGTTTGATTTGGTTGTACAACATAAAGCTCTATATACATTATTATTTTTTATTTTTTAAAGGTGTCCCATGACCTATGTGGTCGTAGAGGAGCGAGGCGTCAGAGACCTCACTTCTCCAGGAGCCAGCATATTGAGGGCGGCGCCCATCTCCTCTCCCTCGCTGCTTTACCTTCCCTGACCCTAAAGAGGGCAGGTACCCATTTACAGCTGGGTGAACAGAGGAACTGTACTAAAGCCAAGGCGCGCAAACGGTCACCCATCCACTTGGTAACTAAACTCGACGCTGCTTAACCTTAGCTGGGGGAAAACGAGTGCTCTGACCACTGAGCTATCCCGTCCCCATAATCATGAGTAGCAGCAGCAACAGTAGTAGCAGCAGCGGCGGCGGCAGCAGCAGCAGTAGCAGCAGTAGTAGAAGCAATAATAGTAGTAGTAGCAATAGCAGTAGCAGCAGCAGCAGTAGTAGTAGTAGTAGTAGTAGAAGTAGTAGTAGTAGTAGTAGCAGTAGCAGCAGCAGCTGCAGTAGTAGTAGCAGCAGCAGCAGCAGCAGCAGTAACAGCAGCAGCAGCAGCAGTACTAGTAATAGCAGCAGCAGCAGCAGCAGCAGAGCAGCAGTAGTAGTAGCAGCAGCAGCAGTAGTAGTAGTAGTAGTAGAAGTAGTAGTAGTATAGTAGTAGTAGTAGTAGTAGTAGTATAGTAGTAGTAGTAGTAGTGGTAGTAGTAGTAGTAGTAGTAGTAGTAGTAGTAGTAGTATCATCAACTAAAGATTGCTTTCTCCAAATTCTAGCTAAAGAGTACTGGTTGCTTTTCATAATAAACCATTCCAGTCAGTTAGGCTTCAACATAACAAAGCTCTGACTCTGCAGATAGCGGTAAAAACTCTACGGTACTCCCAATACTGGTAGAATCTATTAGATGTAACCATTATTGTAATAACAGAAATGCTGGGTAATGGTAATGATAAGGATGATCGTGATTACAATGAAGATGGATAATTATTATCATGGTAGCGTAATGATAGTCATCATGGCTGTGATTACCAAATAGCTTGTCATCAAATAGCAAGAAAAACCATACAACAAGTTTAACGATGATTTTTTCCACAGAGCTGAAAGGACATGTGAAACGTGGACTATAACAGCAGACACTGAAGGAAAGGTTACAGGCAATGGAGATGAGATGCTTTCGCAAACTCCTTGGTATCTCATACAGAGACCACATCACTAATGAGGAAGTGAATGCTAGAATTAAAAACTGCCATCGGACCATATGAAGAGCTCCTGACTTCAGTGACAAGACGCAAACTAAAGTGGTTTGGGCACGTCACACGAACATCTGGACTGGCCAAGACTGTCCTACTACAGGGAACAGTACAAGGAGGGAGACGAGGCAGACAGAGAAAACGATGGGAAGACAACATCAGAGAGTAGACTGGCCTTGAGTGGAACGATTTGCTACAGAAAGCTGAGGACCGCAGGGAGTGGAGGAAGCTGGTTGCAAAATCTTCAGTAGTGCCCTCACAGTCCATGGGATTCGGGATTTGTGAGGTTAGGTAAGTAGGAAAGGACAACTGCAGGAGCATTTTCCCATTCCACATGCAAGCATACTTCTCCATCATCCACACCCCCACCCACCCATCCCCACCTCAGCCCCCTTCTCTCCTCCTCCTCCTCCTCCTCCTCCTCCTCCCGTCCTCCCTCCAGTTCACACTATCACCACCTCCACCCATTTCTTTCATCCCCACACCCCCCTCCCCACCCCCACCACCCCAACATGTAATGTATTGTATTGTATTATGTGGTATTGTGTTGTTTTGTACTACATTGGATTGTATTCCACTTTTTAAGTCACGGCAGATTTACCTGCGTAAAATTCGGGCTGCTGCTGCTCTGTGTGTGTGTGTGTGTGTGTGTGTGTGTGTGTGTGTGTGTGTGTGTGTTGTGTGTGTGTGTTTTCTATTGTAATGTGTTGTATTGTACTGTTTTGCATTGCATTGCACAATACTGTGTACCACTTTAAGTGACGGCAGATTTCTCTGCGAGAAATTCGGGCTGCTCTCCTCGGGAAGAGCGCGTCGCCACAAGTGCAGCGCCACCCGTGTGTGTGTATGTGTGTGTGTGTGCGTGCGTACACGCGTGCACGCGTGCGTGTGTGCGCGTGTGTGTGCGTGCGTGAGTGTGCGGTCATATATGCTTGCCCTTGTGTGTTATATTTTCTTCTCCTACCCTTCACTGGGGACGGGGTAGCTCAGTGGTCGGAGCACTCGCTTTCCCCCAGCCAAGTTAAGCAGCGTCGAGCGTGGTTACCACTGGGATGGGTGACCGTTTGCGCGCCTTGGCTTCAGTACAGTTCCCCCAGTTCACCCAGCTGTAAATGGGTACCTGCCCTCTTTAGGGTCAGGGAAGGTAAAGCAGCGAGGGAGAGGAGATGGGCGCCACCGCCCTCAATATGCTGGCCCTAGAGAAGTGAGGTCTCTGACGCCTCGCTCCCCTACGACCTTATAGGTTATGGGACTCCTTTACCTTTTACCTTTTTTTTTTTTACTCTTCACCATTGTAATTGCCCTTCATGGGATGATTAAAGTGTTTTTCACTTGACTTGACTTGAATTGACATCACATCAACCTTGTATAACTATGACATCCATTCTCGTCTTAACACAAGTCTCCACAACTGACTCCATAGTTGTGAACTGTTCTCAAATCAAGGACTGGCCTCTCTGTCCAGTTTCAGATGCCATCAGTTATCAAACGATAGCCAAGTCTGAGCGGTGTATCAGTACTGAATATCTCCAAGATCCTCTTTTGCCTTTTGTTCAAGGTCGGTAGCAGTAAATGTTATCGTAATAGTAGAAGTAAGAAGTACACGTAGTAGAAACAGATGTGGTGGTGGTGGTGGTAGTGGTGGTGGTAGTAGTAGTAGTAGTAGTAGTAGTAGTAGGAGGAGGAGGAGTGTGATTAGTCTGGTTAATAGTTAGTGGGAGTACGTAGTAGTAGTAGTAGTAGTAGTAGCAGTAGTAGCAGTAGTAGTAGGAGGAAGAGGAGGAGGAGGAAGGAGGAGGAGGAGGGTGAGTATCTGGTTAATTGTTAGTGGGGTCGTAGTAATAGTAGGAGGAGGAGGAGTGGAGGAGGAAATAAGAGTGGTAGAAGTAGTAGTTGTTGTAGTAATAGATGACGTTGTTGTAGTTGTAGTAAGTGTAGTAGTAGTAGCAGCAGCAGCACAGTAGTTGTAGTTGTAGTTGTTGTAGAAGGAGTGGTAGAAGTAGTAGTAGTAGCAGCAGCAGTAGCAGTAGCAGTAGCAAGTAGCAGTAGAAGTTGTAGGAGTAGTGATCATAAATATCAAGCCTTACCCTTGCATCTATCAATGTTTTTCTGGCTTGTGTTCGTTCTTTAAATATTTTTAGTCGGATTTGGATACAAAGGTAACACGTTCTTTCGAGTGTGTGTGTGTGTGTGTGGAGGTGGGGGGGGGGGGGGGGGGGGGGGGGGGGGGGGGGGGGGACTGTTGAAGAGTATGGACAGCTTAAATTGTATGATGATATAGTAAATGTACCACATATCACTACTTTGTACTGACCTTTTTATATGACAGTTTTCCCTTCTCTTTGCGATTAATTATTTTAAATTTCACGCCTCTTACATCTAAACGAGGGCAACAACAACTGGAAGACCGTTATTATTTTTCTCTTTGCATTTTTTTTTCAATTAAAAAAAAAAAGTCCCTTAAAACCATTACTATGGCAACATCAGGAGGACTTCTTTCTCTTCTCTTTGCATTGTTTTTGTTCTTCTTTTTTATGTCAGGTCCCTTTAAACTATTACTATGACAACAACATCAGGACCATTATTTCCTTCCCCTTTGCATTATTTTACTTTTCAATTCCCCCCCCCCCCCCCCCCCCCCCCCCCCCCCCCCCCCCCCCCCCCCCTAATTTCAGGTTCCTTAAAACCATTACCATGACAACAACAGGAGGACCTATATCCCTTCTCTTTGCATTTTTTTTTATG
This sequence comes from Rapana venosa, assembly GCA_028751875.1. Lineage (NCBI taxonomy): Eukaryota > Metazoa > Mollusca > Gastropoda > Neogastropoda > Muricidae > Rapana > Rapana venosa. The sequence goes on along the minus strand of CM054143.1, from coordinate 8,869,095 downwards.
TCAGGTCCCTTTAAACTATTACTATGACAATAATAATAATAATAATAATAATAATAATAATAATAATAATAATAATAATAATAATAATATATGGAATTTATATAGCGCTGAATCTTGTAAGAAACAAACAAATCGGACAACAACGACATCAGGACCATTATTTTTTTCCCCTTTGCATTATTTTACTTTTCATAGCCCCTCCCCCCCCCCCCCCCCCCCCCCCCCCCCCTAATTTCAGGTTCCTTAAAACCATTACCATGGCAACAACAGGAGGACCATTATTTCCCTTCTCTTTGCATTATTTAACTTTTCAATTTTTTTTCCCAATTTCAGGTTCCTTAAAACCATTACCATGGCAACAATAGGGGGACCATTATTTCCCTTCAATTTGCATGATTTTTTTTCAATTTAAAAACAAAAACAAATTCAGGTTCCTTAAAACCATTACCATGACACCATCAAGAGAACCATAATTTCCCTTCTCTTTGCATGATTTCAACTTTTTCAAAAAATATATTTGTTTCCAATTTCAGGTCCCTTACAACCAGAACCATGGCAACACCACCACTACAACTACTACCAATACCATCACCACGACCATAACAACAACAACACACAACAACAACAACACCAACACCAACACCAATACCACCAACAACACCACCAAGAACAGGAGAACCGTTGCACGTCTCGCCTCCTGACGAACCGGTCATCGCCTGTCCAAGCTGCAAGATCCTCTGCCTGGAACCCAACATCCTGCCCTGCGGACATCTGCTCTGCAGATGCTGCCTCCGAGCTGTCCTACAGAGGCAGGGCCACAACGCCGGCTGTCCCCGGTGCCAGCGCCTCCTCTACCTGCCTCGAAACCAGGACCTCACCGTGTCGCAGCTCGTGGCCAAGATGGGCAGGGACCCTGTCATGGAGCACCTGGTCTTCCAGGAGCTGAAGGTCAAGGCCGCCAACGCTTGGTGTCTGTTGTGCCAGCAAGAGAAGAAGCCCGCGGTGAACGTGTGCGTGGATTGTCAGGTCTTCCACTGCCAAAAGTGCTCGGACACCCACTGTGAAAACCCGCGCTTCGGGCAGCATGTCTCTCGCAGGCTTCCCCGGGTTTATGCCTCCCAGTCTGTGCAGAATCCTTCCTCGTCGTCGTCGTCGTTGTCGTCGTCGTCGTCGTCAAGAGTGTGCGAGGTTGCTGCTGCTTCTGCTTCTGTTTCTGTTTCTGCTGCTGCTGCGTCTTCTTCTTCTGCTGCTGCGTCTTGTTTTTCTACCTATCCTCCTCTTTCTTCTTCTTCTGCTTTCTTCTTCTTGTCATGCTGCCTCCTCCTCTTCCTTCTTCTTCTTCTTCTTCTTCTTCTTCCCTTTCCTTCTTCTCCTCTCCTCTTTCTTCTCCTCTTTCTCCTCTTCCTTTTTCTCCTTCTACTCTCTCCCTCTCCTTCTCCTTCTTCTAATCCTCCTCCGCTTCCTACATCTCATCCTCCTTCTCTTCCTACTTCTTCTGCTCCTCCTCTGCCTTCTTCTAATCCTCCTTCTCTTCCTACTTCTTCTGTTCCTCCTCTGCCTTCTTCTAATCCTCCTCATCTTCTTCCTACTCCTTCTACTCCTCCTTATCCTTCTTCTTCTTCTTCTCCTCCTACTCCTTCTCCTCCTCCTACTCCTTCTCCTTCTTCTTCTGACAAGAAGTCTTCAGTCAGCACATCTGCCTCATTTACAGACAGCCCCCGAGTACAGTATAACCCCCCTCCTCCTCCTCTACATCATCTCCCTAGCAGCAGCAGCAGCAGCAGCAGCAGCAGCAGCAGCAGCAGAAGCAGAAGCTCCTCCACTTCTGCCGTATCAGGATGTGCCAACGCCGTGTGGAAGGAATGGCTGAAAAAGGAAGCAGACTTGCTACAGACGTTGCTCACAGAGCACGAGCAAGTCCAAGCCGAGCTGAACAGCGTCTTGGATCTCACCCAACAGGTGCTGGCCAAGCTGTTCATTCACAAAGGCGTCATAGAAAGGTACGAAGAGCTCATGACAGCCCCGGACTGCTTCCAACGCATAATCTCTTCCAGCCTCGTTGTGCATCCAGTGGTTTCCGATTTCGTCGGGGATTGCAAGTTAATGGTCTTCGAGTTGCGCCTTGGGAAAGTGGGCCAGTGTGTCCAGTGTCCTGAGGAGCAAGCTGTGGACAGTCTCGTGGAGCAACTCGCCGGCCTTTTGAAGCGTTCCAGTGAGTTGGTTGTGGAGAAGGTGTGATGATGGCGATGATGGTGATGATGATGATGATGATGATGATGATGATGATGATGGTGATGATGGTGATGGTGTAGTAGTAGTAGATCTTCAGTTTAACGTCCTTCCACTAAATAGTGATATCAGACGGGAAAGTGTGTATGTGTGTGTGTGTGTGTGTGTGTGTGTGTGTGTGGTGTGTGTGTGTGTGTGTGTGTGTGCGCGCGCACGGTGTGTGTGTGTGTGTAGGGGGGGGAGGGATATGCATATAACTAATCAATTGGATACAGCTCTGTGTGTGTGTGAGAGTTTGTGTGTGTGAGTGTGAGTGAGTGTGTGTGAGTGAGTGAGTGTGTGTGTATGTCTGTCTGTCTCTCTCTCTCTATCTCTCTAAAGTGGGGACTGGATGTAAAAAAGCACATGAGTGCTTATTCCATTATCCTCGATAGAACATAAATACATAAATATCTCTCTGTCTGTGTGTCTGTCTGTCTCTATCTATTTATTTATTCTTTTATATTTATTTATTCTTTTATATCGAGGATAATGGAATAAGCACTCATGTGCTTTTTTACATCCAGTCACCGTGTGTATGCGGTTTTGTAAATTTTGTCATCTGTTTCCACCGGCTCACAATGGCCTACTCTTCCGAAAAGCGGAACAGGATTTAACGTGTGTGCAAGATGTTCTGCATATCTATCTATCTATCTATCTATCTATCTATCTATCTATCTATCTATCTATCTATCTATGTGTGTGTCTGTAAGTCTGTCTGTCTCTCTCTCTTGGATGTAAAAGAAAGCATATGTGTGTTTAAGCCATTATCCTCATGTAACAGAATAAAGGATAACACTAGTATTGATAATAATATAATAATACCTATCTTTGATACTAATACTTCTACTACTACTACTACTACTACTACCATACTGACCACTACTACTACTACTACTACTACTACTACTTACTACTACTACTACTATATACTACTTCTATCAAGAAGAAGAATGATAACAGTAACAAGGAATAAATACATTATATACATTAATCATCATCATCATTAGCCATTACACCCAGCGGTGTGTAGGGCAGTAACAAAGCGCTTCCACTCCTGCATATTCTGGGCCAACCTAGTCACTGATCCCCAAGAGTGCTGCATGGCCTTCATCTCACTTTCTACAGTTCTTCTCCACGTTGCTTTTGGTCTTCCTTTCTTTCTCCTTCCTTCTGGGGTCCAGTGCAATGCTGTTCTTGTGATTGATGTGGGTCTCTTGGAGGATGTGCCCAATACACTTCCACCTGTCGTCTGGTGATGATGGTTCCATGTCTTTTCCTGCATGCATCTCCGTTGTAGGTCTTCATGGAGTTCTTCTCTGGCCAAAAGATCGGAGAAATTCTTCGGCAGACATATGGGGCTGTGAGAAAGGATCGAAGTTTGGTAAGATCACTTCCGTCATTCTCCGTGACTCAGAACGTACAGGAAGCGTAGACAAAACACCAGCTATGGTATAGCTTCAAGCTTTGGTGTTGGTGCTGTACTGGAGATTGATCTACAGTTATTGTTCATCTCCTAAACACATTCTGGCCTTGCCAGTCTGTTGTGGATGTTCTTTTTTGTGCCGCACTCTGGTTTGATGCTGGCCGCCAAGTTATATGTGAACTTGTATGTTTGGGTAGGTCTGTTCATTACTTTCACAGGGTGTGTGTTACATTGAGCGGATCATTGACTCTGTTTTCTTGGTGCGAATACAAAACCTACTTGCTTTACGAATGTTTGCGTGTATTCCTGGTCTTCTCCTGATTTGTTGGTATGTGTGGGACAGCAGCGCCAGGTCATCCGCAAAGTCAAGTGTCTTTGTGTTGAGAACAGGCTCCAGCGAATCCTCTTGGGGTGTCTTCTGTCGTCTTCCTCATCACCCAATCGTTAGCAGATTGAGCGAGAAACTTGCTGACATACACATCCTTGTCTTACTCCAGTCTTGACTCAAAAACACTGTTGCTATGGCCCACGAGCATCTGAAGTTGTCAAAGAAGCTTTTGATAAGGGTGTTCCCAGTTTCGATGGGATGCCATGTGTCGAGGATACTCCAATGGATGTCTCTGTGTATGCTGTCAAAAGGCCTTTTCGAGTCCACAAAATCCCACATACAGTTGGCTTTGCCATTCTGTGCTTGTTTGTTGATGTTTCTGAGCCTGTGAATATCTGGTATATTACATCCTCGTTGCTTCCTGAACCCCTGCTTGTTCTTTCCTCAAAGCATCGCCACTGAGCATCTGGATATTCTTCCTGATGATGACCTTGGCCAGTTATCTTGCAGTGTACAGACAAAAGAGTGATTTCCCCTAGTTTTTGCAGTCGCTTCAGGGTTTCCTTTCTTGAGGATTTTGAATATCACTCCCTTGGTCACATAATCAGGTACTTTTCTCGTTCTTCCCCATTTTTTTATGCCAGGAGGCTGGTGAACAGTGGTTGGCAGTATGTCAGCTATAGTTTCTCAGAATCTGCCTTGAACGTTCGGCACTAGGTTGTCCCTGGCCTGGTGACTTGCCGTTCTTGAGGGGTACTTGATGGTAGCCACAAATCTCTTCCTTTTGTTGTGGGGTTGACGTCAATGTCTAAGTCTTTAGTTTGTTTTGGGATGCGGCTGTATCGTCAGGTGTGTGTTCGGTTGAGAACTTCCGGGAAGTGTTCAGCCCATTTTCTTCTTGCTCTTTCTCTGTTGTCAACAGTTTCCCTTAGTCTGTCCCTGATTGGTCCTCCAGCGATCCTCTTAATTTTGTTGCTACTTTCTTGTGTGATCTTGTTGACTCTCCCTTGCATCTCCTTGGGCCGCCGCATCTTATGCCTCAGCTGCCAGCTTGTCCATGGCTTTCTCTCTTGTTACGGCGTGCGAGTCTCTTTCCACTTTGCCGGTGTGCCTCTCTGTACAACTCCTTCCTGACTCTCTCGTAGCCGTGGAGGACTTTACTTGCAGAAGTCTCTTATTGGTCTCTATTCTTTCTTGATGGATTCTCGAGGGTTCTTGTTGGATCCAGTCATTGTTGGTTTCTTCTTCTTTTGATGGCCTCGATGTTGTCCTTGCTGATCTCAGTGATTACAGTTTACAAATCTGCTTCATGTCGTTCTATGGTCTTGATGTTCTGCATGTTCTGCAGGATGTGGGAATTGTCTCAGATCGTTGTACGTATGAAGGTATTTAAGTTGTGTTCTCAATTCGATGAGGTGATCTAATCGAGCTTGAGTGGTTGGTCCTTGTGTTCTTCTTCAGTTTAGTATGGTTGTGTGCTGTCTTCCAGGGTGATGATCGTCCCGCATCCGCACTTCGCTTGGTTCTCACATCCAGAGAGATCTTCTCCAATTACCATTGAGCATCTGATGGTCATCTGGTTCATATCTCTCCATTCGGCGACGCCCAAGTCTGCTTGTGGATGTCCCGGTGCGGTGAATAGTGTCCATCCTACCACTAAGTTGTTCATGGCACGAACTCCCAAGTCTCTCCCTGTTGTATTTCTGTTTCCCCACCCCGTGTTTTCCCATGACCTCTCCTCATAGTCGCGTTGTTGTCACTTCCGTCCTTGGCTATTGAGGTCCCCCATGCTGACGATGAGGTCTGGCGTGGGGCTTTTCAGTCTCAGTTTGAAGTTGGATGTGTTTATGTCATCTGTGCTTCATCGTTAGCTGTTGTTGGTTGTGCGTAGCTCTGGATGATGGTGTGTTGATGTGCCTTCCCTTCTGTATCGCACTCATTTAGTCTGCTGTTGATGGGCTTCCTCTCTTTAGGCTTCGATTATTTCGACGGTATTGAAGATGGGATGGAAGCTCCCTCAGTGGTGTGGTGTCATCTTCCTGAGTAGAGGACGGTTTCTCCGGTGGTGGTTTCTCTTTCTCCTGGCCGTCAATCTGCGCTCAGTGTCGCCGAGGTCTGGAGGTGGGTTGCGTAGCTGCGAGTGGGGTCGGGGCTGATTGCAGTTAGCTTTCTGAGGAAGATTAGGGAATTGGGCAAGTGGCGGTGCGGTGGGGGGGGGGGGGAAAAGAGGGGTGTAGGGGGGAGGGGATGGGGGGGCAAACCAGGTGGGGGAAGGGGGGGGGATGGGGGGGGAGGGGGGTGGGGGGTGGTATATGGGGGGGGGGGGGGGGGGGGGCAAGGGTGGGGGTAGTAGGTGAAGGGGGGAGAGGAGTAGGGGGGGTCGGGGGGGGGGGGGGTTTATTGGTTTGGTGATGGGGGGTGAGGAGCAGTGGGGGATAATGTGGGGGGGGGGGGGGAGTGAGGGGGTGTGGGGGTGGGGGGGGTGGGGGGGGGAGTGTGAGGGAGGAGGGGAGTGGAGGTGGGGGAGGGGGGGGTGGGGCGGCGAGGGGGGGCGGGGAGGAGATGATGAAGGCAGGGACGTGGTGTTGGAGGGGTGTGGGAAGAGGAGGGCAGGGGGGGGAAGTAGGTGGAAGGAGAGAGCGGGGATTCGGGGTGGCGGGGGGGGGGGCGATGAGTGGAGGAGATGGGGGTGGGGTGGCGGGTGGGGGGGGGGGTGGGGGGGGTGGTTTGGGCTTGGGTTGTGAGGTGTTGAGGGTGGGGGAGGTGGAGGGAGGGTGACGGGAATGGGCCTTTTTGGGTTTGTTTGTTTTTTTTTCTTTTGTTTCTATTCCCTTATCATGCTGGTTGTTCCTCTCGGCTATGGCCATCAAGCATTCATAAGAGTCTCACTGAGACCCGGGAGGTCCTTAGCACGCAAAAGTATAGTTTTGTCTGTTTCCTGTTTCTGTAACTCTCTTTTTTACGGGACAGGGTGTTAGCCCTTGTGGCCCAACCCCCAACCTGGAGAAGGGTTCCACCTTAGTGCCCTCTTACGGACTTTGCCTTGGTTGGAGGGCTAGGGATCCTGATTCTTGCAATGCTCCATTTAATACGTATAGATAAAAAAAAAAAAAATATGAATGAACAAATAAATAATAGCATATAATATAAAAAATCTACAATGTTGATTTATTAAGAAGGGAAGATGCCGACGACGACGACGAGACGAAGAAGAAGAAGAAGAAGAGAAGAACAAGAGAAGAAGAAGAAGAACAAGAACAAGAAGAACTAGAACAAGAACAAGAAGAACTAAGAAGAAGAAGAAGCAACAACAAGAAGAAGAAGAAGACGAAGAAGAAGAAGACGACGAAGAAGAAGACGAAGACGAGACTCCTGAAGAAACCGGTGATTCCTTTGTTACGCCAGCTGTCACCCCATCCTTTACCTTACTACCCCCTCCGCCTCCTCCTTCCTCATCCTCCTCTCCTGTGCCATACCTAACCCCCACCACAGCATCCTTTCCTAGTACCAGCCCCCCACTATCGGTCTTCTCTCATAACCAATAATTCCTAGAATAGCGATGAGAACCCATCTACTCCTCTTCCAAAGCCTACTCCCGCCGCGCCAGTGCCCTTACTACCACCACAGCAGACACCGGTGATCCTCTTCCCCATCAGCCTCGACCCATCGCTGTCGTCGGATGCCAAGCGAGTGTACTGGTTGCGGCCCAGCTGCAGACAGGAGAAGTTCCTTCCTAGCATCACCGCGGTCATCAACGTGGGCAGGAACCGGCTGGTTATGGCCGACATCGCCAACCGCAAGGTGAAGGTCGTGGAAGCACAAAGAAACCCTCGCAAAGTGTCCGTCTCCCTGAAGTTTGCAGAACACCCTTGGGATTTAGGCCTGATGACGGATGGGCTGGTCGCCATGACGACGCGGACCCGGATTGTCTATTTACTGAAAGTGGACAAAAGCGTGACGGTGGAGATGGGGTTGGGCACCCTCCGTCATTACCAAGGCGTGGCTGGACATGAGAGGGGGCACTTAGTGGTCAGCTCCGCGGCGAGCAAAGGTCAGCCCGCTGTGGTGGACGTGGTGGACAGAGCCGGGGCAGTGCTGTCCTCGTTCCAGCACGACACGGGCATGACGGTGCCGCTGACGCTGCCGCATTACATGGGCAAGGCCGGCTACCAGCGCGTGTTGCGGGGGGTGGGGTTGGACGGATGGGGACACGCGCCGGCTGTACGAATTCACATTACCACATGGCATGTTCTACGCATGTCGTTCGTTAACAATCAGGTGCTGACCATCACCCGGCTGTGTGTGTCGACGTCACTAGGGGAACGTTTGTTAATTCTGTGGGGTCCAAGTCGTGTTCATGAAAGATCGCTGTGGTCAGTGGGGACAAGGTGGCTGACCAGCCGCGTGGTTAGCGAGCCCTTTCTACCCCTGGCTTGTTGGCGTCGGTGTTCTGTCCTTCTGAAGGTTCAATTTTGGTGGTAAGTCTGGTATCGCATGTTCGCTCCTGACGAAAGCTTTGTGATTTGCCATAAGCTTGGACAGTCATGAGGAACGAAATATGGTTTTAATGTTTTTTTTAGGTTATTGCATGTCTTGTTTTGGCATTATTTGCTTGCTTATAGGTGTGATTCAGATTCAGATTCAGATTCAGAATATTTTATTGCCATTTGAGTTTTAAGAGAAATTGAAGCCTGCTGTGTTAAAGTTATCTTGAAGCGAGCCGTACTGTGGTTAATTCTTGTGTACAGGGAAGAATGCAAGGAAGTAGGCTGTTTTTCGTTCCTTCAGTGATACGTATTTGTGACCCACAAGTTTATCTGCGCTGACCATAAATGACGTGTATTTCCCTTATGCCAGAGGAAGTTATGCTTGTTTGTGTATGACTACTCGTGTCCTTTGTGTCTGCAAATCAGCTTGTTGTAAAAAGTGCATGTTTTATAGCTCACAAAGTAATGTCGGTTTTTTTATGCTTTTGTCTCAAAAGCAAAATATCACATTTTAATCAAAGCATTTTATGCCTAGTACCCGGACTTAAGATATGATTTTCACAAGGGTGGTACGTTGAGATTTGATATCTTAATACCCGGATATAAACAAGTGTTGTACATTAGAATTGAATATGTTAATAGCTGGATAGAAACAAGTGGGGTAGATTGGTATCTAATCTCATAATACCCGGATAGAAACAAGCGTTATACTTTCAGATTTAATACCTTAATACCTGGATATAAACAAGTGGTGATCATTCATATTTAATACATTAATACGCAGATCTAAACAAAAATTGCACACTGACATTTAATATCATAATACCCGGATGTAAACAAGTAGGGTATATTGGTATCTAATCTCTTAATACCTGGATAAAAACAAGTGTTACACTTTTAGATTTAATACCTTAGTTCCAAGATATAAACAAGTCATGTAGAGTAAGATTTCATATCTTAATACCCATATATAAACACGCATTGTACACCGAAATTTAATATCTTCATACCCATATAACAAACAAGTCTTATACCTTCAGATTTTAATACCTTAATACATAGGACATGAAGGTATTCTTCTCACCGGGTATGCACTTTGAGAGTTACGTTCTAATCATTAGTGGCAGCTGTCATCATGGCCTTAAACGGCTGCCCAATGTTAACAACCGACTAAAAGACTGAAGCCATTGTCTGTGCCATTGTATTAATTTGTCAAACCAGCGTGTTGGATCTCGATGAGTAAGATTCCTCACCTCACCTCACCTCACCTATCCCGTAGTCGGTTGGACCGTGGGAGAACTAACGAAGATTTGTGCAACCAGCTTCCTCCACTCCCCACGGTCCTCTGCTTTCCGTAGCAAGATTAAGGAGTACGATTAACACAGTTAAATTTGGTACGTGCCATGATTTAAAAAAACAAAAGTAATCTTAATTTTCGTGATCTGTGTGTTTTTATAGTTCATACAGGTATTGTCGTTCAAGAAGTATTTAGAGGGTAAATTAATGATCGGGGAATTTTTTTTTTTTTTGGGGGGGGGGGGGGGGGCGGGCATAGATTTTTACCCTAAGCGATAGTGTTAATAATGCTATGTCACTTCATCTCATGGCATTCACACTTTATTTTTCTATTGGTGTCTTAAACTCCAATGCCTAGTGGCGAGTGTGTTAAGCTCTCAATGGTTTGGCAGTTGATAGGAAATATCGCTTGGAGGGATGTGAATACTGGGGGAGTAATAAAAATTTTTTTTAGGCGGGGTGGGGGGCTGGGTCGTCACCTTTTCTGAGGGTCTATGTCTTGCTTAAGGTGACTCTTGTGACTGAGCAAATAATTATTCTCTTGGAGGATTTTGTCGTCCTGTATTTGCTCGTCTCTCCATGCCATCAAGCCAATGTATAATGCAGTCATGTATGGGTATATCCTCAGTTTAACGTCAGTTTCACATTTATTTCGTGATTTTGCCGGAAAAAATTGTATCTAAACAAAAGAACCTTAACTATAAACAGAAAAGTGTCAGATAACTGTACTACTAAATAAACAAACTTTACATACTTACACAAACGAAATTAATCGGACTCTTTTCATCCTAACACATGTCAACAATAAAACGATGGTTCAGACAGAATCTGATCCAGTGACAAACTTGGTACAGCAGGTAAAAATGCTTTTTAAATGTCCACAATAAAAAATAACATGACTATTGGTAATCTTACCCTCACAAATACAGTTGACATCTTTCACGTATTTTGTCCTGAAAGCATTTCGTTTAAATCTGTACATAGGGGATGTCCATGTATGAATGTATGTATGTGTGTATGTTGCTTGTCACCATGTTACAGACAAGTTTAGTCCATTGGTGTTTGGGGGACTCTTTTTTTGGATGGAACATTGTGGATTTGAACCTTTTGGACAAAATAGCCTGGTGGTTAGAACGTTGCGCATTGTACTGACGATCTAACCAAACTGGGTTCAAACCCCATTGAAAGGAATACCTCACCGCCTAAAGTTAACATCAGTGCTAACTCACCCACCACCCTACCCCCCTCCCGCCAATACAGGTCCTTCAGATGAAAACTATGAAATGTGGCCTGCGCTCTTTGGCCTGTGTGAACGCGCGCAGAAACATCTCGCGCAAATGTTCAAACCTCTTCGCTTTGTCGGAAGAGTATGCCTCGTGTGTGTGGTGGGAACAGACGGAGAAATTTACAAAACGTTGTACTCGGGGACTGGATGTGAATAGAACATGCGTGCTTGTTTCAGCATCCTTGACTATAACGGAATAAAATAAGGAAAAATTGATATGGGGCAGAACAAGCTCCACTTTTGGGTGACTCCCCAACTGAAGCAACCATGATCCCAGAAAACTCTCTTTTTAAACAACATGTCTACAGTTGTTACAGAAGAAAGCAAACATGGAAGTATCAGCGATTCGAACTTTTTTATTATTTATTTTATTTATTCTTTTCATTTCGAGGATAATGGAATAAGCTCTCACGTGCTGTTGTACATCTATGTTCCCCGTGTGTATTGGGCTTTTTTGTAAATTTTGTCATACGTTCCCACCGGCATACAACGACCTACTACAAAACGGGTTTTTAACGTGTGCGCAAGATGTTCTGCGTGCGTTCGCATACGGGGCCTCGGTTTATAGTCTCATCCGAAGGAGTTTGGGGGGTAATGGAGTCGACACTGATGTTAACTCCAGAGGAAAAGTTCTCTTGAACGAGATTCAAACCCGGGTCAGCAGATCACGAGCGCAATGCGCATCACTCCTTTTCTTTCGGTATGTAACTCCCCGAGAACATAAAACGGCTGTCTTTGATACTGACTACACAGACAAAAACGAGAAGAAGGCCAAAATAATCTAACTGTTGAAGTTAAACAAAATCTTGAAAAAATATCGTTCAAATCTACTTCTTCTTAGTCGAACGCTCAGACAGCAACTCCTGAGGCCCTGACAAATGCTGCCATGCGCTGAAGGCCCTCCAGGGGTCCAAAGAGTTTGTCCCTCATCGGCAGGTCAAATCATTTTAAACGATTTTTTTTAATTGATGGATCAGTGTAAGATATACACAAATTAGAGAGCGTCAACTTTTACCATTTCTGTAAGCAAAACTTTTTTTTTAATGATAAAGAGATTTTTTTTATCCGTATTTACGGCAGAAAATTAACTGCGATATTTATGACCCTGAAGTAACATTTCAGTACCCATTTTCGGGTTTCGTAAAATTTTCTTTTTGTGTTGATTATAAATCAGTTGGATCAACTATCAAACATTTGGAAAAAGGTAAACTACGGGATAACATTATCTTTGAAACTAGATTCTTGATGCACTGGATCAAGTCACAAAGTACAGCATTTAGGGATTTTGCTGGGATTCATTACGTTGCGGACTGTAGTGAAATGAGATGGTCGATGCTCTTGCTAAATAAGGCGTTTCAGAAAGCTTTAACATTAAAGAATTGCATACAACTGGTCTAAAGTTATCACCAGATGAAAATAAGGATGATTTTTTAGCAATTCTGTGCATTCTTAATTCCAGAAATTTTGCATTTTGGAAATATTTCTTCCTCAAGAGATAAAAGATATGAATTACGATTGAATGCCTGGAATGCAAAGTATTCCAAAAAATGTGACATGCTCGTGTTCTCACTCCTTTACAGCCCATCCACTCCATTACTGTCCATTCTTCGTCGCACGCCCAAACAGCAACTATTGTTGTCTTTCATATGAGCGAAATTGCGTTGCGCTGCCGTTAAGCGCCTGACAAGTCAGGTCCAGCGCATCCGACTTTGGCGTGGGAGAGAATTGTTATCTTTTAAGTCTTTCTGGGATGAAAACATCTCCGCAGAATGGACCAAGAGTGCAGGAAATAGACGAGAAGGAGGTAACAGGAAGTAAAGGAACCAGGCAGAAACAGAGAGGGATAGAAAAGAGGGAATTGGTAGCACCGAATTTGTAGAAGGTGGGGGTGGCTGTTTATACTGACAGGCCCCTGGCATTCCGACAGATCAGAACGAGCGGTAATGTGTGTGTAGGCCAAACACCTGTGTTAAAAAATTCGCACTTTTTCTACTGTTTTTCCATATGTCTCTTATATCCATACCGCACGTACTAAGGCATCCACGGAATAAAAACCACTTTATGTGGAAGACTAGCCTACTCGACTCCAAAAATTCATGTGATTTTTGTACATTTTTTGGCAGATTTGAATTTTAATTTTTTTTTCAGTTTTATATACTATACCCCTTCAGTCTCCGGTCCTTTGACGTCTGCTACGCTTCCTAAACCGCCCACCCAAATATGCATGCGCGGGGTCAACACTGTAGGAACACAAGCAATCCTTATCGAGATCATTTCCACCTTTCTTATGACTACCCGGTTATTGCTCTATGTCCTCAATCCCGCATTGCTTTTAAAAAACCCCTTTTCATGTGAATATCAATTTTATGCCTTAACTGAATATGCAAGTGTATGCGTACACTAACATGCACATGCTCGCACACGCACATATACATGCATACATACAAACATACACAACACATGGACACTCACACACACACAATACACTACACACACGCGCGCACGCGCCACAGACATACACACACTACATTACACATGCACAACACCACACAACAGACACACACTCATCACACACTCACACAACACAAACACAACACACACTCATTCACTCACTCACTCAACTTACTCATTCACTCACTCATTCACTTACTCACACTGACCTGCTTGTGCATTTGTGCTTAAAAAGAAAGATTATTGTGGTGATTTCATACTTTCGAAGAAAAGGAGGAAATAAGAATAAAAAGGACAATGTTTAGATATCTCATTCGTGTACATGTGTGTTTATAAGATTGCCAGCTGTGTATAGCAACCTTCATCCCCCCCTCCTTATTTCTGTCTCTAATTCTGTCATTGAAATCCCCACCACCCACCCCATTCAGGAGAGGAGAGAGAGAGAGGATGAGGGAGAGTTGAGAGACGAGAGAGTAGGAGAGAGACAGGACAGACAGACAGACAACAGGACATACAGACAGACGAGACATACACAGATGGCAGAGAGGGAGAGATGAGATGAGAGCGACACACACACAGAGAAAGAGACAGAGAGAGGAAAAGAGTATGCGCGTGCGCTGTGCGCGTTGTTGCGCATTGCGTGCGTGCGTGCGCGCGCGCGCGTGTGTGTTGTGTGTCTGTTGGTGTATGTCTGTTGTTGTGTGTGTGCTGCTGTGTGTGTCTTGCTGTGCGCGCGCGAAAATCCAGACACAAATTTTCTTTACCCCCCAAAAAAATCTGGTATAACTAAAATATCATTCCGCTGAAAAATGCGAAAAAAGATTTTAAATGACACGAAGAGAAAAATCATACGCATAAGAAGAACACACATGCACGACACGCACGCACGTGCGCGGGCCCACACTCACACACAATCACACACACACACACCGCACGCACACACACACGCACACACCCGCACATTACCCCCACACACACCAGCTCCCCACACAAACACACCACACACACACACACACACTCCGCCACAACACACACACACACACACCCGCACACCACACACACACACCACACAACACACACACACCATGACTCCACACACGCACACACCACACAACACACACACACACACACACACACTCACACACACTCACAAACTCACACACACACAAACACCCGCCCACACACACACACACACACACACCACACACTAACACACCACACGCAGGATAAATTATAAATCGAGTCCCCATGTGCGAACACACTCATGACATTTTCACCTTCACCTAGTTCTGTAAACCGTGGGGTCACCAATGAAGATGTTGTAACCAGCTTCCTCCACTCCCCGCGGTCCTCGGCTTTCCGTAGCAAATCGTTCCACTCAAGGCCAGTCCACTCTCTGATGTTGTCTTCCCATCGTTTTCTATGTCTGCCTCTTCTGTCTCCCTCCTTGTACTGTTCCCTGTAGGACAGTCTTGGCCAGTCCAGCATGTTCGTGTGACGTGTCCGTACCTCTTCAGTTTGCGAATTTTCAATAAAGTCGGGAGCTCTTCATTATGGTCCGATTGTGTTTTTGATTCTGGTTTTCACTTTCTCATTAGCATTGTGACTTTTGTATGAATGAAAAACCTGTTCCGCTTTTAAAAAGAGTAGGCCATTTTGTGCTGGTGCTGAGCAGATGACAAAGCTTACAAAACTGGATACACACAAGAACTAGAAAAATAAGCTTAATGTGAGTGTTTATTCCCATTACCCTGAAATAACTGAAAGTATAATAACGATAATTAACATTACAATATAAATAAGCACAAAGAACAGTCCAAGCTGTATCAGCTTGTATTCCACGAATCAGTTTCGAATATGAAAATATATATTGCGGTTAAGTCAGAAAGTGACTTTTGTGACACCAAAACATTACAAATATTCAAATTTCTAAAAGATGTAGATACTTACGTTTATGTAATTTGTCTATGCTCTGGCTCTTCTGGAAAAAAAAGATAATAATGCACATTTTTGATCATGTCTAACAGATAGTCTTCCACATCACCATTTTTTTCTCACATTCATACATTTGTTTTTAAGAGGATGCCTGTAGAAATGTATACTGGGCAGACATTGTTGATAGCCATGACAACCGTGTCAGAGATGACACCCTTCCTCTCCCCTGTACATTGGTCATGCAAATATGTACAGGCATAATAATAATAATAATAAGAAGAAGAAGAAGAAGCTATGAGAATGTTAAAGATTTGATACAATTTTTATCAGTATTCGTCTTCATCATCATCATCATCATATCTTATCATCATCTTCACATCGTCGTCGTCGTAGTCGTACTTGTCGTCGTAGTTTGTTTTATTATCAGTGGTTGTGAGTAGTAGTTGTTTTAGTAGCAGCAGCAGCAGCAGCAGCACAGCAGCTAGGGCAAGCAGCAGCAGCAGTAGTTAGTAGTAGTAGGTAGTAGTAGTAGAAGTGTTAAGCAGTAGAAGTAGGAAGTAGTAGTAGAAGTAGTTTGCAGTAGTAGTAGTAGTAGTTGTTAAGTTGTCAGTAGTTAGTAGTAGTAGTAGTAGTCTTGTGTACAGGGATGAGTGAAAGTGTTACAGTTGCTCACTAAGAGCAAGGCTGCTTTAAGGAATCTGGTTTGGGGTTTTATCTCACTTTATGTGTGGTTGATGTGGTTTTTCCCACAACGCGGTGCCCGCCCTGGGTTGACCCTTATGGTTGGCCAGGAGGTTGCTACAAGGAACGACAGCAGAGTTGAGTTGTATACCCTGTTTTAATCGGTATATAGCTGGCACACAGTTTTAATCTGAGATTTAAAAGTTGACGAGGTGACAGCCCTGGTATGGCCTCTGTGGTCGGCGGGGCTATAAACAACAGAATTGGATTTATTTATTTTTATTTATTTATTTTATTCTTTTATATCGAGGATAATGGAATAAACACTTATGTGCTTTTTTACATCCAGTCCCCGCGTGTATGCAGTTTTATAAATTCTGTCATCTGTTCCCCGGCACACAATGGCGTATCTTACGAAAAGCGGAAACAGGATTTAACTTTGTGCGCAAGATGTTCTGCGTGTGTTCGCACACGTGGCCTCGGTTTATGTCTCACCCGAAGGACTTTTGGGGAGAGTGGAGTCTGCACTGATGTTAACTCCAGGGGAAAATATCCTCCTTGAATGGGAATCGAACCCGGGGTCGTTCAGATTGCAGCGTAAATGTTCTGACCATAGGCTATCCCGCCCCTTGGGGATCTGGATTGGTGAGAGGTCAAGTCAATCAAGTCAAAGTAAAGGGTCAAAATTTTAAATTTCCAGATGGTACAATTGAATAAGCAATCATTTGCTTTTTTCATCAAGCCATCTATTAAGAAAAAAATTTCGAAATGATTATACTAAGACACTCCCATTATTGCATCCTTTTACCATTAAATTTAAACAGTAAAAAAAAAAAAAAAAAAAAAAAAAGGAAAATTCGATAAGGAAATCATAAAAATACAAATTCCACATTACACTTAACGACACAATATCTGCACACCTGAGCGGTGCGCGCTCACGTCCACCACAATTTAATAAAAATTTTTAAAGAATTAAAAAAAGAAAATCTAGAACGTAGGACACCAAATTACTTCACTTAAGTTTCATCCATTTTTTCACGTTTATACTTTAGATAATAAAAAAGCTACGGGAATAAAACGTTGAAATACTAGGATTCGTCATATGAGAAAGTGTGTTTGTGTGTGTTTTGGGGTGTGTGGTGGTGTGTGTGTGTGGTGTGTGTGTATGTGTGGGTGTGTGTGAGAGAGGAGAGGGAGAGAGAGAGAGGGGAGAGGAGAGTGAGAGGAGAGAGAGGAGAGCGAGAGAGAGAGAGAGAGGGGAGAGAGAGAGAGAGAGAAAAGGGGAAGAGAGAGAGAGGAGAGAGATGAGAGAGAGGGAAGTGCAGATAGATACAAAAAGGGGACAGAGAGATAGTCAGAGAGGAGACACAGAGAAAGCTCACGTCAAAGTTCTTTCGCCTCCTCTCACGCTTTTTTTAAAATAGAAAAACCTTCTCACATTGTGTTTCTCTTCCTACTCTCCATCGCACTAGTAAAATTCACGACTGACCACAAAACTCTGAACTGAACATGCACACACTTGAGCACTGACTCTCTCTATCTCTCTCTCTCTCTCTTCTCTGTCCATTGTCCGTCGCAATCAGAATCACAGGCAGATCTGAGTTTCAGCACAGCAAAATCTCCATTCTCTCTCAACAATCAACGTTTTTGTCTGTTCAAGGTTTGTATGAGTTTTTAAATTTTGTTTTTAGTTTCTATCCTGCATCTATTAACCAGCTTCTTCCACTTCCTGCGGTTCTCCGCTACGAGAAAAAAAAAGTGGATTGGAGGAAGCTGGTTTCAAAATATTCAGTGGTGCCCGCAAGGTACATGGGACTACGGGGCATGGTGAAAGTAAAGAAAGTGATCTTGGATTGCTTCCCAACCCCTACCTATTATTTTATAATGAATGTTTTGAATTTTAAAAAAAAATACATAGCACATGAGCATAAACGGTTTTTCACTAAATTAAAAACAAACTGAGAACTCACCAATAAATTGAACCAGTAAAAATAGAAAAATCGATAAAATGATACATTGGAAAATAACAAATTACACACATTGACATACACACGCACACACATACTTAGATTTTTTTAAAAAGAAGTTAGCGAGTGCTCTGGCAACAGAAAAGGTCTATTTTGCATGATACACTACCGTTGTATAGTAACAACTTCTGTATTGTTATTTCATTTCTTTTGTACTTATCAGGGGTCTGATTCGAAGTATTTGATGCACGGATTAAAGATGAACATTTTCATCCCCGAAATTGAAATACAGCTATCTTAACTTCATGGCTTGTTTTAAGTGTGGGTGTTTGTTGGGTTTTTTTACAGGAATCATTACTCCGAATACTATTCGTGTTTAAAAAAAAAAAAAAGGTTATATGTATTGAATGGAAATCTTTTTCCTTGAAAACAGCGCCATAGCTCGCCCATGATAAAATTTTGCGTACGCGACAGTTTTTTTTAACCTATTATTTAAGGTAGCTGCATTATTCCGATTTCGGGGATGAAGATGTTTCTTTTTTAATCCGTGCATCAAATACGTTTGAATGAGACCCCTGAGGGAGTGAAAATGAAATGATATTGCAAAAGTTAAAAATACAACTATGCAACGGTAATGTATAATGTATGTTTGTCCGTCGTGTTCGACGATGACCTCCAAAACAGCAGAGAAGGCAGCTGCTGTTTCGGAAATTGGGCAGAAATTTGATTATAGTGGAGATGCCTTGCCCACAGTACATCCCCCACTCTCTCAGCCAAGTGGGCATAAGGACAGTCAGCGTTGGAGATGTTCTCCAAAGGCCAACCAGCCCCCAGGGCTGCAGCACATAAGGACTGTGCAAGTCAAGCCTCCTAGTCAGAGAGTCATAGTCGATCACTAAAGACTCAGCTGTAAAGTGGAATTCCATGAATGGGAGAGCCACTGGTCATACAGCCTCTCACTTTGCTGTTGCCCCCAGCGTCAATGGTTTAATCAAGAACTGTGATAAATCCCAGGCGCTAGAGGTGAATGTATAATGCAGCAGATGGATCGGTGGTCTAGTGGTAACGTGTCTAGTCTAGAAAAGCGAAAAGTCCGGGTCAGAAGTGTGCGGTGGTTCAAACCCCGTTTGGATCAGAAACTTCCCACCCCCATCCATTGGACCATGAGTGGTGGTCTGGGCGGATGATACGCTAAACCTGAGGTCCCGTGTGTTACACATAATTATTTAGCGCACGTAAAAGAACCCACGGCAACACGTTTTCTTCCGACCAAGAAATGTCGGATTTGGTTTTTAAAAAAAAATGTTGGTTCTTCTTTTACGAGGGGAAGGGGGGGGGGGGGGGACAAGCATAGTTCCCCCATCACTACACATGTTCATGTACTTGTCAATGCTCTTCGCATCTCATTCTGGAGGAGAGAGAGGGAGAGAGAGAGAGAAGAGAGAGAGAGAGAGAGAGAGGAGAGAGGAGAGGATGAGAAGAGAGAGGGGGGAGAGAGAGAGGGAGGAGAGAGGAGAAGACAGGAGAGAGTGAAGGGAAGGAGGGGGGGGGGGGGGAGATTTTCATTTTGAGGAGAGATGGGGGGGGGGAGGTGGGAAGGAGGAAGGAGATTATTTCATTTCGAGGAGAGAAAGAGACAGAGAGAGACAGATACAGAGACAGAGAGCGATGAGAGGAGACAGACAGACGGATAGAGACAGACAACAGAGACAGAGAGAGACAGACAGACAGACTAACATTGACATATCCAGACAGAGAGGCAAACGGACACAGACAGACACAGAGAGAGAGTCAGAGAGACAGGGACAGACACGGAGAGAGAGAGAGAGAGAAGAGGAGAGAGAGAGAGAGAGAGAGAGAGGAGAGGAGAGAGAGAGAGAGTGAGAGAGGGGAGGGAGAGAGAGAGAGAGAGTGAGAGAGAGAGAGAGAGAGAGAGAGAGAGTATTGCAGAATGTGAACAGAATAACCAAAAAACTACATCATTCTTGAAATGATAATGATTATTATCTATTGCATGCTTGCATACTGTCTGCATGCCTTCTGATTCAAACTTTGATCCTTGATGTTATTCTTCTTTTCTTCTTCTTTTCTTCTTCTTCTTCTTCTTCTTTCTTCTCTTCTTCTTCTTCTTCTTCTTCTTCTTCTTCTTTGCATTTTCTTTGCATTATTCTTTGCATTCTTCTTTGCATTCTTCTTCTTCCTCTTCTTCTTTTCTCGCATTCTTCTTCTTTGCATTTCTTTCCATTCTTCTTCTTCGCATTCTCTTCGCATTTTTCTTCTCGCATTCTCTTCGCATTCTTCTTCTTCTTTTCTTCTTCTTTTCTTCTTCTTTTTTCCTTCTCCTTCTTTGCATTCTTCTTCTTCTTCTTCTTTGCATTTTATTCTTCTTCTTCTTCTTCTTCTTCTTCTCCTCCCCTCCTCCTCCTCCTCTCCTCTCCTCCTCCTCCTCACTCCTCCTCCTCCTCATCCTTTTCCTCCTCCTCCTCCTCTTCTCCATCATCTTCTTCTTCTCCTCATTCTTCTTCTTCTTCTTCTTCATTCTTCTTCGTTCTTCTTCTTTTCTTCTTCTTCTTCTTTTCTTCTTCTTCTTCATTCTTCTCTTCCTCTCCTCCTCTCCTCCTTTTTCCTTTCCTCTCCTTTTCCTTTTCATCCTCCTCTCCTCCTCCTCCCCTTCTCCCTCTCCTCCTCCTCTCCTCCTCTTCTCCTCTTCTTCTCCTCTCCTCTCTCCTCCTCCTCTTCCTCCTCCTCCTCCTTTTCCTTTTCCTCTCCTCTCTTCTTCTTCTCCCCTCCTCCTCCTCCTCTTCCTCCTCTCTCTCCTCTCCTCCTTCTCCTCCTCCTCTCCTCCTCTACTCCTCCTCCTCCTCTACCTCCTCCTCCTCCTCCTCTTCTCCTCCTTCTCCTCCTTCTCCTTCTTCTTCTTGTTTCGCTCAGTTCTTCTCTTAAGGGCACACAAGGCAAAGACATGGCAGGACCTTCTGAAGACCAACAACTACCATCATTCAAGCAGTGTACCGACCCCTTAGCCTTGTGTCCACTCTGCCAGAACCTGTGTCTGGGACCGGCCCTTTTCAAGTGCGGGCACCTGCAGTGCCGAAAATGTGTGTACGACATGTTCAGGCCTTCGAGCTCCATCCTGCGGTGTCCTCGATGCTCCATCCCCGTGTACATGCCCAGGGGAAAGATGCGGGACGACGCCATCAAACAGCTGCTCCGGTTCCTTCCCGCAGACCCTGTGATGGAAGACCGAGTCCTTGAAGAGCTCCGGAAAGTCACGGACGTGAGGTGCCGGTCTTGCTCCGAGTCGGGCGAAGCGGTGGCAGTGTGCATCGACTGCCGCGCCGATTTCTGCCCAGGGTGTTCCGCCTGTCACCACAGCATTTTCCCCAGCGACGTTCTACTCCCGCTAGGCCGTTTTGTTGCTCGAGCTGCTGCTTCGTCACTTGCCGCTGCTGGACCCCGTCCTCGTCCTCCTCTTCCTCCTCCTTATCATCCTCATCCTCCTCCTCCTCCTCATCATCATCCTCCTCCTCCTCATCATCTCCTCCTTTATCCTCCTCCTCCTTTCCTCCTCATCCTCCTCCTCCTCCTTCTTATCCTCCTCATCCTTCACTCCTCATCTCCTCATCATCCTACTCCTCCTCATCCTCATCCTCCGCATCCTACTCCTTCTTTAAGTCAGATCCTCGTAGCGTCTTCAGACACCAGAGTCTGGGCTACATCCACCGCCGGCACGTCCATCAACGTCCAGCAGACTCCTCCTCGGCCTCCTCCTCCTCATTATCCTCCTCCTCATCCTCATCCTCCTCATCCTCATCCTCATCCTCATCATCCTCCTTCTTCTTCAAGTCAGATCCGCGTAGCGTCTTCAGACACCAGAGTCTGGGCTACATTCACCGCCGGCACGTCCATCAACACCAACATCATCAACGCCCAGCAGACTCCTCCTCGGCCTCCTCATCCTCATCATCAACCTCATCCTCCTCATCCTCATCCTCATCATCCTCCTTCTTCTTCAAGTCAGATCCGCGTAGCGTCTTCAGACCCAAGGGTCTGGGCTACATCCCCCGCCGGCACGTCCACCAACATCAACATCATCAACGCCCAGCAGACTCCTCCTCGGCCTCCTCCTCCTCCTCATCCTCATCATCATCCTCATCCTCATCCTCATCCTTCTTCAAGTCAGATCCGCGTAGCGTCTTCAGACCCAAGGGTCTGGGCTACATTCACCGCCGGCACGTCCACCAACACCAACACTAACATCATCATCGCCCAGCAGACTCCTCCTCCTCCTCAGCCTCCAGCCGCCAGGTCAACCGCCC
>CM054143.1:8819152-8841652 GCA_028751875.1 Rapana venosa | reverse complement strand
GATTTAAACTAAATGCTTTCAGGACAAAGTATGTGAAAGATGTAAACTGTATTTGTGGGGAGAAGATTACCAATAGTCATGTTATTTTTGATTGTGGACATTTAAAAGCATTTTTACCTGCTATACCAGGTTTATCACTGGATCAGATTTTGTCTGAACCATCGTTACTGTTGGACAT
This sequence comes from Rapana venosa, assembly GCA_028751875.1. Taxonomy (NCBI): domain Eukaryota; kingdom Metazoa; phylum Mollusca; class Gastropoda; order Neogastropoda; family Muricidae; genus Rapana; species Rapana venosa. Next base: position 8,841,474 of record CM054143.1, on the reverse strand, counting down.
TGTGTTAGGATTGATAAGAAGTCCTATAATTCAGTTTTTGTAGTATGTTAAAGTTAGTTTTTAAGTACTGTTATTTGACACTTTTTGTTCTTGTTTGCATTCTCTTGTTTATATTACTTTTTCCCGTCTAAAATCACTAAATGTGAATAGACGTTAAACTGAAGATCACACGCACTCACGCACACACGCACACACACACACTGTGGGAACCACACTAATTGTGATCGTGTCATTACTACATTAATATTCTCCCACTGACATTTTCGTTATCCAGTTAGAGCTCATCTGTTTAATATTTAACTATTACTGTTTCTGTAACAGTGAATATTTGTGGCTATGCGTGTAAGTCATATGGTTGAGGACAGGATAGCTCAGTGGTCAGAACACTCGCTTTTTCCCAGCTAAGTTAAGCAGCATCGAGCGTGGTTACCTCTCGGATGAGTGACCGTTTGCGCGCCTTGGCTTCAGTACAGCCCCCCCAGTTCACCCAGCTGGAAATGGGTACTTGCCCTCTTTAGGGTCAGGGAAGGTAAAGCAGCGAGGGAGAGGAGATGGGCGCCGCCCTCAATATGCTGGCCCCTAGAGAAGTTGAGGTCTCTGACGCCTCGCTCCCCTACGGCTACATAGGTTATGGGACACCTTTACCTTGACCATATGGTTGTGTGTGAGAAAACAGATCTAAACAACTTCAGTGGGGAAAGGATGGCCTGGTAGATAGAGTGATGCGCATTGCGTTCATGATCTGCTGAGTCCGTTTCGAATCTCGTTCAAGAGGATTTTTCCTCTACAGTTAACATCAGTGCAGACTCCACTCTCCCTAAAAAGTCCTTCGGATGAGACCATAAACCGAGGTCCCGTGTGTGAACACAGAAAGTCCATCTTCCGCACACGCTAAAACTCGTTCCGATTTTTGTAAGAGTAGGCCATTGTGTGCCGGTAGGAACGGATGACAACATTGACAAAACTGCATACACGAGGAGACAGGATGTAAAAAGGCATAAGAGTGTTTGTTCCATTATCCTCGAAATGAAAGAATCAATAAAATATAATATATACATTTTTTTCGTTCCTCGGCTAGAGCTTTGAGGTTCACCAATGGTGAGATTTTGCGAAACATGCGACTTTTTTTGTTTGTTGGCCCACCATGGAGGTAGGCACACTCCCACTTCGGGAATGTAGGTAAAGTAAAGGTAAAGGAGTCCCATAACCTATAAGGTCGTAGGGGAGCGAGGCGTCAGAGACCTCACTTCTCTAGGGCCAGCATATTGAGGGCGGCGCCCATCTCCTCTCCCTCGCTGCTTTACCTTCCCTGACCCTAAAGAGGGCAGGTACCCATTTACAGCTGGGGTGAACTGGGGGCACTGTACTGAAGCCAAGGCGCGCAAACGGTCACCCATCCAACTGGTAACCACGCTCGACGCTGCTTAACTGGGCTGGGGGAAAGCGAGTGCTCCGACCACTGAGCTATCCCGTCCCCTACATTCGGGAATGTGCGTTGGGTATTTTCGAGTTTCCGTAACCCGCCGAACGCTGGCATGAAATATAGGGTCTTTGATGTGTATAATTATATTTTTGTTTAATTATTTATCTTGTGCATATGTATACACATGACGAGAATGAAGGCACTGGCTGGTTTGCGATTTAATTGACTCACGCAATCGTTAAAAAAAAAATCACCCTTACTTCACCAAACACTGCCGAGATTCGAACCCACGACTTCATGGATGCATGGGATTGAAGTCGAACGGTCTTAACCACTCGGCTATAGTGTTCGTCAGTACTGCATGCAATAATTGTATAAAGGCTTTGTAAAAAAAAAAAACAGCAACAAACAACCAGTTATTCACTGACTTTTTTTATTTCAACAGTTGAAGAAATATCTGATAGTATTTTTGGCCCAGCTTTTCATATCATCTGTTTCTGTTGTTTTTCCCCCGATCAAAGTAAAAAAACAAAACCCAAAAAAGTAATGCAACCAAACGCGCAAAATAAAACAATCAAAAAGTGAACTGAAAAACCATACAAACAGAACACACAATTGTCATTGCACTTTCGTTGTTGTTGCTTTGTTGTAGGGTTGGTTTTGGGGTTGTTGTTTTTTTTTACTACTTCACTCGTGACACAACTGCACATTGCAGCCTAGCACTTGAAGCCAATGAACTTAGAAATCAACAGAACCTTCCGTGACCATATCACATCCACGTTATTTTTCTTCAGTACCCAAATGTATGTTATATCACCATTCCTCACCTTCACCTATCCCGTAGTCCCGTGGACCGTGGGGGGCACCACTGAAGATTTTGGCAACCAGCTTCCTCCTCAACTCCCCATAGTCCTCTGCTTTCCATAGCAAGGCGTTCCACTCAAGGCCAGTCCACTCGCTGATGTTGTCTTCCCATCGTTTTCTCTGTCTACCATTCTATCAACAGGTAAGTAAACTGTGAGGTTCTGGGTTCGATTCTTAGCCTGCCCTAACAAGCCATCCGCGAAATTCTGGGTTTGATACCCAGCCTTGCCTGTTTTTCCTAGTTTGACTGGAAAAATCGAACTGAATGTCAAAAGTCTTTTCGGTGGAGATTCTAAACTAGTGGCGGCTGTATGCTTACAGAATTGTGAACGTAAAAGAACCCACAACAGTTGAAAAATATTCGGAAAGAGTAAGGAGGGACCTCTGACCTGTTCTGGCAGAATTGGAAGTCTCAATTGTCTCAATTTTTTGTGTGAGGTCAGGATGAAAGAAAATTGTATAAGCTTAATCTTTTACCCTCAATAAAGATCATTTTGACTTGACTTGAGCTGTGTCCCTGAAGTCGGAATGCAGCTACCTTAACGGCGGGAAAAGGACGGTCGTGCGCACACACACACATACACACAAACACACACACACACACGCACACACGCGCGCGCCCACACACGCACACACGCACATACACACACACTCACACTCATACACACACACACACACACACAAACACACACACACACACACAATTACCGTTCTATACCTCGAACCTCTAGCAAAGGAACGCAAACGAAACAACAACAACAACAACAACAACAAAGCCCCAAACCAACCAAACAAACAAAGAAAAATCACCGTTCCCAAACTATCCAGGGGTAAAAATTGAATGGGCGTACACTTGAACACTCCCATCTCCATACACCCCCCACTCTCCACTCCTCTTCTCTCCATCTCCCCTCTCACTCTCTTCCCTTTCCCAGTCCCCTATCTGCCTTTCCACAGCTCCCTCCAAGAAAATGAACTTTATGCTAATGAGGCAGTGTAAGGTCAAAAGGCGGGGGTCAAAGTGTCATGTTTTGGTCGTGATGTATCCATAAATGACAGCCTGTTCTGGGAGACAGGGAGGGGGGATAGGATGTTTGACAAGTGGCCAAGGGGATTAGAAAGCAACTCCTCTTTCACACACATCTTCATTTTCCTTGTCAGGAAGGTCAGGGTGACATTAGCCCGGTGAGGACAGTCATTAGCAAAATGGGGGGACTCATGATTGTCATGTGAGGACCATTGTTAGCAAACTGGGAGACTAATGATTGTTTGTTTTTTTAAATGTTGATCTGAAATGTGAGTGATAGTTTGAAATAGCAATCGTTATTCATCCCTGTTCTCTCTCTCTCTCTCTCTCTCTCTCTCTCTCTCTCTCTCTCCAAAAGAGTAGGCCATTGTGTGCTGGTGGCAACAGATGACAAAATTTACAAAACCGCATACACACGGTGACTTGATGTAAAAAAGCACACGAGTGTTTATTCCATTATCCTCGATATAAAAGAATAAATTACATTAAATTAAAAAATCTCTCTCTCATATTAGTGGTGAGGACAATCGTTAGCTACATAATTGGGGAACAATGATTATTTTTATTTTCTTCTAAACTTTCCAATGATAGTGTGAAAAAAAAATTTCTGTTCATCCCTGCTTACAGACCTCTTCATCCTCGAATGCCTCTGACAGCAACTATTGTTGTCTGTTGTATGAACGAAAATGCGTCACACTGCCGTTAAGCGCCTGACAAGTCAGGCTCAGCACATCCTATTCCAGCATGGGAGAGAATTTTTATCCTTAAGTTTTTCTGGGTAAAAAAAACAGGCAGGAGAATGGACCAAGAAGGCAAAAACTGGACAAGAACAGGGTGACAGGAAAACCAGGAATAAAGCAGAAATAAAGAGAGTGATAGAAAAGAGGAAATTTCTAGCAGAAAATGTCCAGAATGGGGGTATGCTATTTATTCAGATAGCTCCTAGCATCCTCATGGGGGACAATCATTAACAAAATAATGGGGGAAAGATTGTAACAGAGTGGACATCTTTTGATGTCCCATCTCTGTACAATCCCTGGGTACAGTTTCACAGTTTGAATGTGGCCTCTATAAAGAGGCTGCTTAAATAATACATTTCACCATGCTCGTCTAATATCACTTAGAGTGAATAGACGTTAAATGACAACAACAACAGCAAAGTGCATACAATGGACGGTTTTCAATCAGGGAAACAGTGCTGCACAATTTGCAGGTGTGTCTCAAAATAGTAACACCTTGCTCTGATCGCATGGGAGGTAATCTAATTACTGCACCATCACATAATGAATAGGATTTTTTTCAATTTTGTTCTAAACTTTTAAGTGATGGTGTGTAAAAGCAATCTTTATTCATCCTTGCTGACTAACTATTGTGTTTCCCAACCACCCTGGGCTATTTGGTGTGTGTGTCTTCGATTTCACATCTGTTCACTTCAAGTGATATTAGACCAGTGAGGTTGGTTTGGGGGGGATAATAAAATGAGAGCTTTAAGAAAAAGAGATGTGTGTTGGTATTTATGTGCATTAAAAGACTGATTTCAATCCATATTATAGACAACATATGTTCAAAAAACAAATAGCAGTAAAACACAAATAATAACAAAACCACAGAACAATTAAAAACTAACTCTAAAATTGGAAAATGAACAATTTTGAACCACGCATAAAGGCTGTTGTGAATAAAGCAAAATGTAGACTGAGACAGTAAAGGGGTTATAGGTCAGCAGATCAGAAGCACAATAGGCTTACACTCTAGCCCCCAGGCTATGCTGTTCCTGTGTGTCTCTCTAACAGGGGTGCAACACACTTTCACTCATATAACAGCAATACTTGCTGTCTAAGCCTTCCACGAAAACTAAGAAGAAGGTACAGTTTTTGTTCTATTCAGAAGGTCAGTCTGGCTGATTTGCTTCATTTTATTCAGAAACTGTGTTTTATTTTAGTTTCTTATTCGAAAAAGTATGTTAGAAATCTAACAAGACAGCTATAACAAATGAAAAAAAAATGTTTTCTATTTTTCCCCCCACAGAATGGTGATGCTTGTTATTGTGCTAACTCCTTTAGCAAAGATCTATACATTTTAAGAATTATGTTGCTTAATGCAGCTGTTTCACTTTATTTATGTTCGGTTTTGTGATATATTTTATATTATGTGTGAGTTGTCAACTTTCTTGCATGCTGTCAATAAAATCTTTGGATAACCATTAGCAGTAACATTAGAAACAAGTTTTAACCAGGAAGAGGTTTGACATAACTGTTCAGTAAAAAAAAAAAAAAAAAAAAAGAGAGAGAGAGAGAGAGAGAAGAGAGAGAGAGAGAGAGAGAGAGAGAGAGAGAGAAAAGAGCAAGGCATATAGACATGCATGGGCATATTATTGCTTTTTTAAACTCGGCAGTGTATGATAAAGTAAAGGTAAAGGTGTCCTATAAACTATAAGGTCATAGGGGAGCGAGGCATCAGAGACCTCACTTCTCTAGGGGCCACCATATTGAGGGTGGTGCCCATCTCCTCTCCCTCACTGCTTTATCTTCCCTGACTCTAAAGAGGGTGGGTACCCATTTCCAGCTGGGTGAACTGGGGGACTGCACTGAATCCAAGGCATGCAAACGGCACTATACAAGTGGTAACCACGCTTGATGCTGCTTAACTCGGCTGGTGGAAAATGAGTGCTCCGACCACTGAACTAGCCTGTCCCAAGTGTGCCATAGTTGGCATAAAATGGACCTGTGAATGAGTGATACACAATGTTTTGTTAGTGGTGATTACTTTGGGGCATATAAAGAGTATTATGCTATGCACCCCAACTTGTGTGTGTGTGAAGTCAAGTGAACAGAAGTGAAGTCAAGTCAAATTTTTATTTCCAGATGGTACATTAAATAAGCAATGCATTTGCTTTTTTTCATCAAGCCATCTATTATGTAGGAATGAAAACTGTGTGTGTGTGTTCGAGAGAGAGAGAGAGAGAGAGAGAGACAGTGAGAGAGAGAGTGCGTGATTGCATGTGTTACTCTGTGTACGTGTGTGTGCATGCTGTGTGTGTGAGTGTGTGTCTGTGACTGTGTATGTTGGTGTGTTGTGTGTGTGTGTTTCTGTCTGTGTGCGTGTGCATGTTTGTGTGCGCATGTGTAGGGGGGACTCAATGTCCTAATAATATGTTGTTCTTGTGTTTCTTTTAAATTAAAGTAGCTTGCAGAAACTCTTTTTAAAATATAGATCTTTACTAATCCTTAGAAAGAGTCAGGAAGTGGTAGAAAGAATGGGAGATAATTTACCAAGTCAAAATTAATGACACAAAACAAGTGCCGTTAAACATCAATACCAAGACCAGAGGTTTGGTATTAAAAGATTACACATGCATCAGTGCTGTTCAAGATTGATATTGATCTAACAATGCAATGTAACAAGCAATGAAAGTAGCTAAGTGAGAGGTAGAGAGGGAGGGAGGGAGAGGAGACACACACACACACACAAAGAGACAAAGAGACAGAGACAGAAAAACAGATCAGCAGGCACACAGACAGACAGAAAAACAGGCAGAGACATAGAGGGCTAGAGAGAAAGAATGAATAAAATGAATTAATAAATAACCTGACCAACACCACAGTGTCTGTATCTCTTGGGCCTGGTTGACATTGGGATATAATTATTATGATTGTAAGGCCAAAGTACAGCCCTGTCAAGTAGTCTCAAAGCACATGCACTTCCACAGTAGTATAATTACATCATTCTCATTATCATTGGCCATCACGCAATGAACAACTGATTCTGCTTTGGTGGGCCCAGTTGCTCTGGTCTCATTGTGGCCTCAGATTCGGTTTGCCCATATACTTCTGTGCCTGTGGTGAGTTTGTGTCAAAGCCTTTGGAGTTGGAGGTTCTCATGGGACGGTCGTTGAAGGGACGTTGTGGTGGTTGTCACCTTGGGTGGATGACTCAGTCTCGCTCTGTGACTGAGCTAGTACTAGGCTTAGTAGGTGGTGTCCTGCGTATCTTAGCTCAGAACAGGCACCACTTAACATCACAAAAGTGACCCAGCAGCAGTGCAGGGCCACTCTGGCTGGAGATCCTACAGTGGCCTGATACTGACAAGCTCCCTGTGAACTTCTGACCCTGAGGACGCGATATAACCAATCTGGGTATGGCTGTGGCGAGGAGATTGAAATTAGTCACGTGGGAGCAGTGGGATGGAAGGTCTTAGAAGATGAGGCCACAAAAGAAAAAAAAGAAGAAAGAAAAATCTCCAGGATTAGAAGTGAATGGGCTAGCATTTGAAAGGGTGTAGCCAAAAATGGACACTGTATCTCCCCCACCCCACCCCACCCCCCACTCCCAAACCCTGCCCACTACCCTACTACCTCTCTGCTCTTCTCCATTTTCTCCTCTCCCCACTGCTCGCTCACTCATTCTGCCGTTAAGGGGCTATCTGCCTTCCACTGCTTCTGCCAAGGAAATGAACTTTATGTTAATGAGGCAGGAGGAGGTCAAGAGGTGGAGGTCAAAGTGTCACGCGGTGGATGTGTGCGTCTGCCAATGACAGGATATGAGGGATGTTTGAGGAGTGGCAGAGGGGGATGGGGGTGGGGGTGGGGGAGGGGTTAGAAGGCAACTCCTCTTTCACACCTCTTCGATTTTCCTTCCATGCAAAGTTCGGGGCTACACTATACAGTGGATAATCAGCAGCAATAGAGACGTTTTTCCACAGAAGTATAATGATAGAGTAAAATAATAGTGTTATTCATAGCCTGGTCTCAATTATCATGCATGTCAAGGATGGTGTGTTTTAAGCCAGCCTTTGTCAAACACACAATTTATTTCATTCTCTCCTCTCTTTGTGTTTGGAAAAATCTATTTTCTTTACTTGTGTCACATCTTTCCTCTTTTAGGTTTGTGTGCAGAGGGTGGAGAGGGGTTGTATATAAACTGTGGCCATACTAGTCTTTGTAATACTTAATGTAACAGTAATTGTTCACTCTTTTTCTCTATGTTGTGTCTTTTTTTTTTTATTATTCTTTTATTTCAAGGATTATGGAAAATGAACTCATGTTATTTCTGTTTACATCAGGTCCCTGCATGTATGTGGTTCTGTCAATTGTGTCATTCATTCCCACAAGTACACAGTGACCTACTCTTCTGAAAAAGCAGAACAGCTTTTAAAAGTGTGTGCAAGATGTTTTAATTGACTAAGGACAAATTTGTATAGAAGTAAACTCAGCGAGCATACCAATATTCTTATCCCCCCCTTTAGCATCCCCATCCCCATCACCCCTATCCCCCCTCACTCCTGTACTTATGAATGGATAGCAATAAAACCAGAACCTGTGTACTCACATTGCAAAACTTTCAGCTGTAAAAAGAAATAACATAAGCGTGGCAAAAATGATACACAATTAGTATGTCTTCTGCTAGGTATTTTTTATGTTTCTTTTTCTCCAAGGATGTAATAGCTCAGTGGTCAGAGCACTCACTTTCCCCAAGCTAAGGTTAAACAGCATTTAGCGTGGTTACCAAGTAGATAGGTGACTATTAACATTTGTGCCACTTGGTTTCAGTACAGTCCCCCAGTTCAACCAGCTGTCAATGTGTACCTGCCCTCTTTAGGGTCAGGGAAGGTAAAGCAATGAGAGAGAGAGGAGATAGGCGCCGCCCTCAATATGCTGGCCCTTTGAGAAATGAGGTCTCTGACATCTCGCTCCACAATGACCACATCATTTTATCATGGGAACACATTTACCCTTTACTTTAACTTTACAGCTTCAAAGAATCAGACAGCTCAGATTTGAATGCTACCAAGGAAGAAAGTCACTGTCGTTGTAATCATTACTTCAGGGAAAAAATAAACAAAAAGAATTTCAAATTGTTGTTGCTCAGTGCCTATGTTAGTTTCTGTGAGAGCTGTCAACGTAGGTGTGTGTGTGTGTGTGTGTGTGTGTGTGCGTGTGCTGTGTGTGTGTGTGTGTGTGTGCGTGCGTGTGTGTGTGAGTGTGTGTTACTTATTACATGTTTTCCAGAGATTAAAAAGGTAAAAGTAAAGGTGTTTCCATAACCTAAGCGGGTTATTGGGGAACGAGGCCTCAGCTTCTCTAGGGGCCAGCATATTGAGGGCGGCGCCCATCTCCTCTCTCTCGCTGCTTGACCTTCCCTGACCCTAAAGAGGGCAGGTACCCGTTTACAGCTGGGTGAACTGGGGTGACTGTACTGAAGCCAAGGCGCACAAACGGCTACCCATCCTCTTGGTAACCACGCTCAATGCTGCTTAACCTTAGCTTGAGGAAAGTGAGTGTCCTGATCACTGAGCTATCCCGGCCTAGTTGGAGGTTACTAGTAGCAATTGACAAATTCTAACTCGGACAACTTTGAAGGGATTAATCTAGAAGGAGGAGGATTGGGAAAGGGGGAGGGGGGGTGCAGGAAGAAGAATGGATGGCCTGACATGGGCACATAGCTGTTTTTTGCACGTTTTGCAGGCAGTGTGAATCAGCCTGAAAATGGTCTGTGAGAGGATGGAGACTGCTCCCCTGTGGAGCATTGATTTTATATTTTATGGTGTGGTGTGGTAACAGCCTTCTGCTGTCTGTTCAACTGCTATTTGTCTCCATCTGTCCGTCTGTCCTTCTATCGTGTCTAACTTGTCTGTCTATCTGTCTGTCTTGTCTGTCTCGGATGTGTGTCTAGTCAGTCTGTCTCTCTCTCAGTTTGTCTGAATCTCTAACTCTCTCTCTGTCTGTCTGTCTGTCTGTCTGTCACTGTTTGTCTGTCTTTTTGTCTCTCTCTGTCTCTATCGCTATATATGTATGTATGTATGTATATTATATATATATATATATATATATATATATATATATATATATATGTATATATATATATATGTGTATATATATGTATATATATATATGTATATATGTATGTATGTATAAATAAAACTTACACATGCATAGATAAACATGCACATATCCCACAACTAAATACAGACATGGTGCGTGTGTTTGTGTGCGCGCGTATGCGTGCGTGTGTGTGAGTACCTGTCTATCTGTTCATCTGACGGTTGGACGGTTTGTCTGCTTGCTAGTTGTCTGTTAGTTTCAGACTCAAGTGTTCTTGCACAGACAACAGACAGACAGACATACAAACAGACAAACAGTCAAACAGACAAACAGGCAGATACACACAAACACACACGACCCCCCCCCCAACACACACACCACTCACACACATTCATACACACATTTTTGGTTTTGGTTGCACGTGAGTGTGTGTGTATGTGTTTTCTTTCTCTTTTCTTCTGTTTCTATTTTTTTTAATTAGTTTTATTATTATTGGTTATGGTAATAATGTAGTTAGATAATATTGAACAAGTTGGTTTTTTTGTTCCTAGATAGATGGCTTGATGAAAAAAAAAAAGCAAATGCATTTCTTATTTAATGTACCATCTGGAAATAAAAAAAATTGACTTGACTTGACTTGACACACACACACAGAGTCATAGATAACAGCTACCTTACAACCTCAATTGTAGACGGAACACTTCCTCCAATTACGATGCAACAAAACAAATCCAAACAACAACAAAAGCAAACACCAAACGGACAGTAACAAGACTACTTAAATACAAGTAATGCTGAAACATCTCAATTGGCTCTATCTTGGAGAGAACATTAGCCTCATTTCCTCTGCACACAACACAGCTCTAATCAAATACACCATCGACAGACCCTATAGCCCAGTGGTTCATTTAAGACCGTTGGACTTCAATGTCATGGTTTCTTGAAATCGCGAGTTCGAATCTTGCCATGTTTGGTGAAATAAGATTAGGGATTTTTTTTAACGATCTTCCAGGTCAACTTTAAGTGCAGAACTTCCAGTGCCTTAATTCATGTTCGTGTATTTACACATGCAGATGATCAAACAATCATGCACGTTAAAGATCCCGGAATTCATGTCAGATTTTGGTGGGTTAGGGAAACACCAATATAAAAAGGTAAAGGTGTCCCATAACCTATGTGGTCATAGAGGAACGAGGCGTCAGAGACCTCAACTTCTCTAGGGGCCAGCATATTGAGGGTGGCGCCATCTCCTCTCCCTCGCTGCTTTACCTTTCCTGACCCTAAAGAGGGCAGGTACCCATTTACAGCTGGGTGAACTGTATTGAAGCCAAGGCGCGAAAACGGTCACCCATCCAAGTGGTAACCACGCTCCACGCTGCTTAACTTTGGCTGGGGGAAAGCGAGTGCTCTGACCACTGAGCTATCCCGTGCCCTACAATATACCCAGCATGTTATTGGTGAATCTTAGAGGTCTAGCCGAGGTACAAATTACTTGAATATTGGACTATTTAGCAGAGTAGGCTAACTTAACGCACACACGCACGCACGCACACACGCACGAAAGCAAACACACATACACACACGCACACACACGCACACACGCACACACGCCATCTAACACAATTTGTGAAGAGACGTAAAATTAATCGAACTACACACACACACACACACACACTTATAATAATTAGGACCATTTTTGTAGTCCACCTCTAGTTTCTTTGGACAAAACTAGGATGACTAACAATTGTAAGTAGTTTAATTTACTGTTAAGGTATCCTTAAATGCTGTCACTAAACTTGTATATTGACATTTTTTTCCTTTTTAATCTTTGGAGACGTGATAGCCCAGTGGTCAGAGCAATCACTTTCCCCAAGCTAAGATTAAGCAGCATTGAGCGTGGCTACCAAGTGAGTGAATTACCGGTTTGTGTGCCTTAGCTTCAGTACAGTCCCTCAGTTCCCCCAGCTTTAAATGGGTACCTGCCCTCTTTAGGGTCAGGGAAGGTAAATCAGGGAGGGAGAGGAGATAGGCGCAAACCTCAATAAGCTGGTCTCTAGAGAAGTTTAGGTCTCTGACGCCTCGTTCCCTAATGATCCCATAGATTATGAAAACAATTTTACCTTTTTTACCCTTTCTAAATCTTTATAAATCACTCTTGTTATTATAAAGAGGCTGTGTAAATTCACAATGACATTGACTGCCTAGTTTTTACATTTCTCTGAATTACTTGCCTAATTGTCATTGTAATGAGTGTATGTGTGTGTGTGTGTGTGTGTGTTTGTGTGTGTGTAAAATAAGTCTGTCTTCTTAGTCAATGGATTTAAAACATTGAATTCATACATTGGTAGATGTGTGTGGGTGTGCGTGGGTGAGTTCGCACACGCACGAACATGGGTGTGTAGGTGTTGCGTATGTGCATGGGTAAATAATAGGTTTTTATCTCTTTCTAGTCAACAGTTTTTTTATAACATTGTGTTCCCATTTGGTGGTGTGTGTGTGTGTGTGTGTGTGTGTGTGTGTGTGTGTTCATGACATTTTTATTTGAAGTCATTTTGGAATGTTTTAATCAATATGAAATGTAGCTTTATTGTGTCTTTCGAGATTATGATACTATCAATGTGCTTGCCAGTATCGTAATTGCCCTTCACGGGATAATTAAAGTGTTTTTGACTTGACTTGACTTGACTTGACTTGTGTTTGAATGCTTGCACTTGTTTTCTACCACTGCTTTGTGCCAAAATCCATTCAGCAGATAGTTTACAAAGTTCATTACCCAGTGTGTAAGAAAGAGCCTAGGTTGATGATGAGTACTTTTCTACTTCTACAACCGGCAGGGACGGGATAGCTCAGTGGTCAGAGCACTCGCTTTCCCCCAGCCAAGGTTAAGCAGCATCGAGAGTGGTTACCACTTTGATGGGTGACCGTTTACGCGCCTTGGTTTCAGTACTGTTCACCCAGTTCATCCAGCTGTCAATGGGTACCTGCCCTCTTTAGGGTCAGGGAAGGTAAAGCAGCGAGGGAGAGGAGATGGGGGCCGCCCTCAATATGCTTCCCCTAGAGAAGTTGAGGTCTCTGTCGCCTCACTTCCCTACGACCACATAGGTTATGGGACATCTTTACCTTTACAACCAGCCAAACACTGACAAGACTTACAAAGTTTCAACATGGATACTGTATTATTTGTGTGTTTATGTACACACACAGTGGAGTAAGGCACTGGCATGTCTGTATGTAAGATGACCTGACGTATTTTAACATTTTCACCCTTAGATCACGGAGCACTTGGGTGAATCAACACTGCAATTTGAACCATTCAGGTTAAAAGCCTGTCACCTTAGCGATTCGCAAATCGTAGGAAAATATAGAATTGTCTTCGATACAACGACGACAACAAGAACAACAACAATAACAACAAAATAATCAGAACAAAACTTTTCAGCTTCGCAACACTTGTGTTATATAACGTTGTTCACTAAACAAGAAACACTTAACAACAACAAAAACAACAACAACAACAGAAGCTGTAGCAACAACAACAGCAACAACAGCACGCATATTTTCAACAAAAAACTTGATCTAAATGGTAGAGAAAGCTTTCAGTTTGGCAGCCAACTGTGTTAAAAAACCAAATGTAAGGAAGGAAGAAATGAAAAGGGGAAAAAAGAAAGAAGAGAGAACATGACCTTAGCATGAGGGAACACAAAGACTGTCTGCTGACTTGCCTGTTATTAGACACTTGGCAATGTCAACAAATGTACAAAACAATCTCAGCAAACATCACGCACAAAAATAATGTGTCTGGCTAAAAACTCCGTTTTCCATCTCTGTGTCTCTGTGTCTCTGTCTGACTCTCTCTGTCTCTCTCTTGTCTCTTCTATCTGTCTGTCTCTCTTCTCTCTGTCTCTTGTCTGTCTGCTGTCCCTGTTCTCTCTCTGTCTCTGTCTGCTGTCTCTGTTCTCTGTCTCTCTTCTCTGTCTCTCTGTCTGTCTGTCTGTCTGTCTGTCTCTCTCTCTCTCTCTTTCTCTCTCTCTCTCTCTCTCTCTCTGGAAATAAGATGAAAGCGCGAGAGTAGAAATTCTGACAGAGAACAAGTTTGCAGACAATGAAAAAAAGCGAAATAAAGTTGATAAAAAAACCCAACTTACCAGACAGTGTGAGAGCCAGTACTTTGAAAACTGTGTGCAGCTCAGCTCTATCATCTCCAAACCATAATATTTGGAACAACATCAGACATATTTTATTTAGGACATACGTGTATTATTAATACGATCTGCCTAGCTATATACACGTCTGTTGTTATGAGAGTGGGTTTTTAATAGTTTGATACTAATACATTTTTGCAGTCATGAATTAGTGAAGGGGTTCTTATAAAGTTTGTGTTTGCTTATACATATTATGATTATCAAAAGAAAATGAAAATTGCCTGATAATTATACAAGTAAAACTATCTTGGTTGTTTTTTTCCCCATAAGATTTGTAGCCTTTTCTTTTCTTTTCTCTTGTTTATTTTTTTAAACTAATCTTACATATACATATTCTTAATGAGATTTTGACTTTTCAAATGCTTCCAACACCAACAAAGATCATATATTATAGTATTTTAGCTAACATACTGTAATACATAAACGTTAATTTTACATCATTTTAGGGGTTTTAGAACACTACCACAGGCACTACTTCCTGAAACCTGTTTTATTAAACGATTTGCTTATGTATAAAGGTGTACCACAAGGTATAGTTCTGTAGCCCTTCCTCTATACTGTATGTGATACTAGCTATAGAACTTTAACAGAAACCTTACATACTCTGCTGTAACGGCGCCTATTATTTATGATATAACATACTGGCAACGTAACTGAAGTTGAGAAGCTTATTACTAGCTGTCACAGAAATTTCTTGCGCTACATTTTGAGAACAAAAAAAGGTAATCAATGTAAAAAAAGGAATCTTACCTAGACAAAATTATGTTGATACAACATCTGCGAGTCAGAGGAAAAAAGTACAGGCAGCAATGGAAAATAACGGATTTAATGCTGTCCCAGCATGGGTAATCAAAATGTACGATTAAGAAAAAAAAATCATCAACAGTTTGTAGTTCATAATGGTTTGATCTCAACACTTTTATTATTGAGCAAACGAAAAGAAAATGCAGTTGCTCCACGCGATACATACTCAACGCACGCAGAACATCATGCGCACACGTTAAAACCCGTTCCGCTTTTCGGAAGAGTAGGCCATTGTGTGCCGGTGAGAACGGATGACAAAATTGACAAAACTGCATACACACGGAAACTGGATGAAGGAAAAAAACCACATTAGTGCTTATTCCATTATCCTCGAAATAAAATTTAAAAATATATTTTAAAAAACAACAACAGGCTTGTAAAATCTGTTCTTGTTCACTTTTCTGGTTTTTTAGCACAGTCAAATTTGAAGTGACTCTCTGTACAGATTGAATCAACGAGCCGTACGTAGTCCAAATGCATGGTTCTAGGGGGAAAACAAGCTTCTCCGATCGTTAAATGCACACTGACGTGAACAATGCCTCAGATTACAAAGCTGAGGGGAATGGTCAATGCCAACTGAGTACTGATGACCTAAGTATGACTGTATAATCTGAACCATTTCCCGAAAACACTGGGAAAAACAAACCTCAAGTACTACGGACGCTATAACTACGTGGTTAGAACCGTCCGACTTCAAACCCAGGGGTCCATGAGGTCGTGGGTTCCAATCTTGGCAGAGTCTGGTAAATTTAACGGTGGGGGGATATTCATGATCTTCCAGGTCAAATCTAACTACAGACCTGCCAGTGCCATAATTCCCTTCATGTATATGCACATGCAGAAGATCAAATATCCACGTTAAAGATCGTGTAATTCATGTGAGTGTTTGAAGGGTTACGGAAAAACGAACATATCCAGCATATATCCCTGAAGTTGGGATGCAGCTACCTTCATGATGGACTAAAATGATCGCATACACACAGAATATCACCACTGGTGAACCTGGAAACTGCAGCATTTCAAAAGACAGTTATTTCCATAGAAAATTACACACCAAGTTTTGTATGTCATATCTGCATGATGGCTTTCAGACCAAGTTTCAACTTTCTCTTTTCAAGCAAGATGCAGAATAGAGTGCAGCAAAATGAGACACTATGACACATGACTCCAAGTTAGAAAGAACTCATGTCTTTAACTTGTAAACAGAAACAGACTGTATCTCAGATTACACACACACAGTTGACAGAACATTTTGACTGATACAGAATTCCCCTAGCCTAGTGTATGTCAGCAGGGAAAACTAACTAGTGAGACAAAGTGAAGGGAGACACCACTCTACATAATACAGACAGACACCCTGGAAGTGGGTCAGGGGGAGACAAAAACGCAATGAAAGGGGAGAGAAGCAGGGAAGGGGGAATGCACCCAAAACACGAGCAAGCAGAGAATAATTATGACAGAGTCACAGACTGGAGATGTGACAACTCTCAGCTACCTAGAATACCAGTTGAAACTGATCAATGTTTCAGAAACAATGGCTGAAAACATGGATTTGGTTGGGGTAGTGAAAGAAGGTGATTTTTCATGAGAGAATGTGTTGGTGTTGTGTTGGGGTTGTATGGTAGTGGTTTTAGGGAAAGTGAGTGCATATACATCGGTAAAACTGATAGAAAACTTTTTTGGAGAGACAGACAGACAGACACAAAGAGACAGATATGACACAGAGAGACAGAAAGACAGACAGACAGAAAGACAGAGAGATACAGAAAGACAGAGAGAGAGGGTTTATCTTGTTTTATTTGTCATTTTGCGGATAATGCAATAAGCACTTTTTTTACATCTAGTCCCTGTGTGTCTACAATTTTGTGAATTTTGTCAGCAGTTCCCACCACCACAAAATGACCTACATTTTCGAAAAGCAGGACAGATTTTAAAGTGTGTGTCAGATGTTCTGCGTGCATTTACACATGGAGCCTCAGTTTATAGTCTCATCCGAAGGATTTTTGAGGGGAGTGTGGTGTTGGCACTGATGTTAACTCCAAGGGCAAAAATTTCTCTGCGAAGGGATTCGAATGTGGGTCGGCAGATCACCAGTACACGAAGGACTTCAAGAAGGAGTGGACTCGGCGCTGATATCAACTCCAAGGAGAAAAGTTGAATTCTTCTTCATCAAACGCTCACACAGCAACTAATAATTATTGTCTCTCTGTCAAGTGCTTTGATTTGTTTCTGCAAGATATACTGCTATATAAATTTCATTCTTCTTCTTCTTCTTCGTCTTCTTCTTCTTAATATGATGATGATGATGACGATGATGATGATGATGATGATGATGATGATGATGATGATGATGATGATGATAAGTGAAAATCCGTTGCGCTACCGTTAAACTCCTGTCAAGCCAGATTCATGTGCATCTGACATCGGTGCAGGAGAGAATAATTCTCTTCTACGTCTTTCTGGGAAAGAAGGGCACAGAAGATGGACCAAGAAGGCCAACAAAAAAAAACCCCAACAACAACAAAAACAAGAAGATGACAGGAAGAATCAGACGCAAAGAGAGGGATAGAAAAGAGGGAAGTCCTAGCATGGAATTTCCAGAAGGAGGGGATGCTATTCATAGTGACAGTCTCTCCCATCCCCCCCTCGCCCCCCCCCCCCCCTCCCATCCGGCATCCCCACAAGGGAAGGAAGTGGGATAGAAATGGAAAAGAATGTACATTTTCCTACACACATATGCACGCGCGCGCGCACACACACACACACACACATATGCGCGCACACACTCAAACACACTCATACACTCTCATACACACATACATACACACATACACACACAAACACACACGCACGCACGCGCACACACACACATATGCAAACACACACACGCACACACAAACACACACCCAAACACACACGCGCGCGCACACACGCACACACAAACACACATATACGCACGCACGCACGCACACACAAGCACGCACAAACGCACACATACGCACGCACGCACACACACACACAAACACAAACACATACAAATGCGCGCGCCCACACTCACACACACACACACACACACACACACATCTTTATCTGTGTTACAGACACCATGATCACTTATACAGTACAGAGAACAAAGTTATCAAACTTTTTTTCTGACTAAAATGTCAGTTGAAATTGATCATCTCTGCAAAAGCATTGCTGCTGGAAGGAGAGAGACCCTGGTATTATGGGATGCTCTGGGCATTGATGCAATCCATGATTGATAGTGAGGGATCCCTTGAGTGGCAGAATGGAAAGACGTTCAGATAGAGACCAGTTGCAGTGTGTGTGTGTGTGTGTGTGTGTTGTGTTTGTGTAGTGTGTGTGTGTGTGTGTTGTGTGTGTGTAGTGTGTGTGTTGTGAGTGTGTGTGTAGTGTGTGTGTTGTGTGTTGTATGTAGTGTGTGTGTGTGTGTGTTGTGAGTTGTGTGTTGTGAGTTGTGTGTTGTGTGTGTGTGTGGTTTGTGTGTGTGGTGTGTGTGTTGTGTGTGTGTGTGTGGGTGTGTGTGTGTGTCGTGTGTGTGTGTGTGTGTTGTGTGTTGTGTTGTGTGTGTGTGTTGTGTGTGTAGTGTGTGTGTGCGTTGTGTATGTAGTCTGTGTGTTGTGTGTGTAGTGTGTGTTGTGTGTTGTGTGTGTAGTGTGTGTGTTGTGTGTAGTATGCGTGTGTTTGTGTGTGTGTGTGTAGTGTTTGTGTGTGTAGTGTGTGTGTATGTGTATAGGGTGTGTGTGTGTGCGTGCGTGTGTGTGAGAGATAATATTCGTTTTTTCTTCCTACTGCCTCTTTCGTGTCTGTTTTCTGCCTTCTGGGTCCATTGTCCTGCCTTTTTATTCCCAGAAAGTCTTACAACATAACGTCGGATATGCTGGGCCTCACTTGTCAGGTGCTTAACGGCAGCAGACACCATTTTTCGCTCACATGACAGACACCAATAGTTGTTATCTGAGCGTTCGAAGAAGAAGAAGAAGAAGAACAACAACAACAACAAGACATCGTGACTGTCTTTCAGCGTGAAAACAAACAAGTTACACTGAACAAAAAAGAAAAAAAGAAAGAAAGAAAGAAAATATTCGACATAAAACCCAGCTTCAAATATACACTTTACACAGGCATTCTTGAAGTCAGTTAAGGAGACAGATGTGGAATGAAGATGTCTTAAAAATGGACATCTTCCTACACCCCACCCTACCCTTCCCCTTCTCAGTGTCACAAAAAAACCATGATGACTTATACAGTAGAGAAAACAAAGTTATCAAACTTTTTTGTCAGACTAAAATGTCAGTTGAAATTGATCATCTCTACGAAAGCATTCCTGCTGGAAGGAGAGAGAGACCCTGGTATTATGGGATGCTCTGGGCATTGATGCAATCCATGATTGATAGTGAGGGATCCCTTGAGTGGCAGAATGGAAAGACGTTCAGATAGAGACCAGTTACAGTGTGTGTATTTGTGTGTGTGTGTGTGTTGTGTGTGTGTGTGTAGTGTGTTGTGTGTGTGTGTGTTGTGTTTTGTGTAGTGTGTGTGTGTGTTGTGTGTTGTATGTAGTGTGTGTGGAGGGGTGGGTGGGGGTGTTTGTGTGTGTGTTGTGTGTTGTGTGTGTGTGTGTGTGTTGTTAGTGTGTGTAGCGTTTGTGCGTGTGTGTGTGCGTTGTTGTTAGTGTGTGTAGTGTGTTGTGTGTGTACGTGTGGTATATATATATATATATATATATATATATATATATATATATATATATATATATATATATATATATATATATATATATATATATATATATATATATATATGGTGTGTGTGTGTGTGTGTGTGTGTGTGTGTGCGAGAGAGAGAGAATATTCATTCTTTTCTTCCTATCGCCTCTTTCGTGTCTCTTTTCTGCCTTCTGGGTCCATTGTCCTGCCTTTTTATCCCCAGAAAGTCTTACAACACAACACCAAAGTCGGATGTGCTGGGCATCGCTTGTCAGGTTCTTAACGGCAGCAGAAGCCATTTTTCGCTCATGTGACAGACATCGATAGTTGCTGTCTGAGCATTTGAAGAAGAAGAAGAAGGACAACAACAACTACAATGACAACAACAGCAACAACAACAACGCATCGTGACTGTCTGTCAGTGTGGAAACTATCAAGTTAAAAAGAGCAACGATTTAAAAAAAACAAAAAACAAGGAAAACCCACCTGCAAATAGTATACACTTTACACAGACATTCTTGAAGTCAGTTAAAGAGACAGATGTGGAATGAAGATTGCATAAAAATGGACATCTTCCTAACCTCCCACCCCCACCCTCCCCCTTCTCAGTGTCACAAAAAACATGATGAGCTACACAGTACAGAGAACAAAGTTATCAAACTTTTTTGTCAGACTAAAATGTCAGTTGAAATTGATCATCTCTGCGGAAGCATTCCTGCTGGAAGGAGAGAGACCCTGGTATTATGGGATGCTCTGGGCATTGATGCAATCCATGATTGATAGTGAGGGATCCCTTGAGTGGCAGAATGGAAAGACGTTCAGATAGAGACCAGTTACTGTGTGTGTATGTGTGTGTGTGTGTGTTGTTAGTTGTATGTAGTAATAATAATAATAATAATAATAATAATAATAATGTATGGAATTTATATAGCGCTGAATCTTGTAAAGCTACAAATGAAAGCGCTTTTTTTTTAATGCGTGTGTATGCCGTTTTTTTAATTTTGTCATCTGTTCCCACCGGCACACAATGGCCTACTCTTTCGAACAGCGGAACAGGATTTAACGTGTGCGCAAGATGTTCTGCATGCGTTCGCACACGGGGCCTCGGTTTATAGTCTCATCCGAAGGACTTTGACATTCAGTTCGATTTTTTTGTCAAACTGGGAAGAAAGGGCGAGGCTGGGAATCGAACCCAGAACCTCACGATTTACTTGTTGGCAGGCAAACGTCTTAACCATCCTGCCACCGTCCTTCCGTAGTGTGTGTGTGTGTGTGTGTGTGTGTGTGTGTGTGTGTGTGTGTGTGTGTGTGTGTGTGTGTGTGTGTGTGTGTGTGTGTGTGTGTGTGTGTGTGTGTGTGTGTGTGTGTGTGTGTGTGTGTGTGTGTGTGTCGGGGGGGGGGGGTGTTTGTGTGTGTGTGTTATGTGTAGTGTGTGTGTTGTGTGTGTAGTGTGTGTGTGTTGTGTGTTGTGTGTGTTGTGTGTTGTGTGTGTAGTGTGTGTAGTGTGTTGATAGTGTATGTGTGTGTAGTGTGTGTGTGTGTATAGTGTGTGTCCAGTGTGCGTATAGAGCGTGTGTGTGTGTGTGTGCGTGTGTGTGTGCGAGAGAGAGAGAATATTCATTCTTTTCTTCCTATCGCCTCTTTCGTGTCTGTTTTCTGCCTTCTGGGTCCATTGTCCTGCCTTTTTATCCCCAGAAAGTCTTACAACATAACGTCGGATGTGCTGGGCCTCACTTTTCAGGTGCTTAACGGCAGCAGAAGCCATTTTTCGCTCACATGACAGACACCAATAGTTGTTTTCTGAGCGTTCGAAGAAGAAGAAGAAGAAGAAGAACAACAACAACAACAAGAAGACATTGTGACTGTCAGAATGAAAACAAACAAGTTATACAGAACAAAAAAGAAAGAAAGAAAGAAAGAAAGAAAAAATCGACATAAGACCCAGCTTCAAATATCACTTTACACAGGCATTCTTGAAGTCAGTAAAGGAGACAGATGTGGAATGAAGATGGCATAAAAATGGACATGTTCCTACCCCCCCCCCCCCCCACCCTCCCCTCCCCCTTCTCAGTGTCACAAAAAAACACCATGATGACCTATACAGTACAGAGAACAAAGTTATCAACTTTTTTGTCATACTGAAATGTCAGTTGAAATTGATCATCTCTGCGAAAGCATTCCTGCTGGAAGGAGAGAGACCCTGGTATTATGGGATGCTCTGTGCATTGATGCAATGCATGATTGATAGTGAGGGATCCCTTGAGTGGCAGAATGGAAAGACGTTCAGATAGAGACCAGTTGCATGTGTGTGTGTGTGTGTGTGTGGGGGAGGGGGGGGGGGGGTTGTGTGTGTGTTGTGTGTAGTGTGTGTGTGTGTGTTGTATGTAATGTGTGTGTGTTTGTGTGTGTGTGTGTCTGTGTAGTGTGTTGTATGTAGTGTGTGTTTGTGTTTGTG
>CM054143.1:8804152-8816652 GCA_028751875.1 Rapana venosa | reverse complement strand
TCATTCCTTCTTCCTATCGCCTCTTTCGTTTCTCTTTTCTGCCTTCTGGGTCCATTGTCCTGCCTTTTTATCCCCAGAAAGTCTTACAACATAACACTGAAGTCGGTTGTGCTGGGCCTCACTTGTCAGGTTCTTAATGGCAGCAGAAGCCATTTTTCGCTCATATGACAGACATCGATAGTTGCTGTCTGAGCATTTGAAGAAGAAGAAGAAGAAGAAGAAGAAGAAGAAGAAGAACAACAACAACAACAACAATAACAACAAGACATCGTGACTGTCTGTCAGTGTGAAAACAAACAAGTTACACTGAACAAAAAAGAAAGAAAGAAAGAAAGAAAGCAAGAAAGAAAGAAAGAAAAAATTCGACATAAAACCCAGCTTCAAATATTCACTTTACACAGGCATTCTTGAAGTCAGTTAAAGAGACAGATGTGGAATGAAGATTGCATAAAAATGGACATCTTCCTAACCCCCCACCTCCACCCTCCCCCTTCTCAGTGTCACAAAAAACATGATGAGCTACACAGTACAGAGAACAAAGTTATCAAACTTTTTGTCAGACTAAAATGTCAGTTGAAATTGATCATCTCTGCGAAAGCATTGCTGCTGGAAGGAGAGAGAGGCCCTGGTATTATGGGATGCTCTGGGCATCGATGCAATCCATGATTGATAGTGAGGGATCCCTTGAGTGGCAGAATGGAAAGACGTTCAGATAGAGACCAGTTACAGTGTGTGTGTGTGTGTGTGTGTTTGTGTGTGTGTGTGTGTGTGTGTGAGAGTGTGTGGTGTGTGTTTGTGTGTGTGTATGTTTGTGTGTGTAGTGTGCGCGTGTGTGTGTGTTCGTGTATGTGAGAGATTGAGGATAGAGGAGAGCGAGAGAGATATTCATTGTTTTCTTCCTATCACCTCCTTCGTGTCTATTTTCTACCTTGTGGGTCCATTTTACTACCTTCTTATCTCCAAAAAAGACTTACAAGATAACAATTATCTCCCACGCCGAAGTCTAATGTGCTGAGCCTCACTTGTCAGGTGTTTAACGGCAGCAGACACCATTTTTCGCTCACATGACAGACACCAATAGTTGTTTTCTGAGCGTTCGAAGAAGAAGAAGAAGAAGAAGAAGAAGAAGAAGAACAACAACAACAACAAGAAGACATTGTGACTGTCTGTCAGTATGAAAACAAACAAGTTACACAGAACAAAAACAGAAAGAAAGAAAGAAAGAAAGAAAGAAACAATCGACATAAAACCCAGCTTCAAATATACACTTTACACAGGCATTCTTGAAGTCAGTTAAGGAGACAGACGTGGAGTGAAGATGGCATAAAAATGGACATCTTCCTACCCCCCATCCCACCCTCCCCCTTCTCAGTGTCACAAAAAACATGATGAGCTACACAGTACAGAGAACAAAGTTATCAAACTTTTTTGTTAGACTAAAATGTCAGTTGAAATTGATCATCTCTGCAAATGGGATCCCTTGAGTGGCAGAATGGAAAGACGTTCAGATAGAGACCAGTTACAGTGTGTGTGTGTTGTATGTAGTGTGTGTGTGTGTGTTGTGTGTATGTTGTGTGTATGTGTGTGTGTGGGGGGGGTGTTTTTGTGTGTGTGTGGTGTGAGTAGTGTGTTGTGTGTTGTGTGTGTGTAGTGTTTGTGTGTGTTGTATGTATGTGTGTGTGGGGGGGGGGGGGGAGGGGTGTCTGTGTGTGTGTTGTGTGTAGTGTGTGTGTGTGTTGTGTGTGTACGTGTGGTGTGTGTTTATAGTGTGTGTGTGTATGTGTGTGTTGTTAGTGTGTGTGCGTGTGTTTGTGTGTGTATGTGTGTTGTTAATGTATGTGTTGTGTGTGTGTGTGTAGTGTGTATGTGTGTGTAGTGTGTTGTGTGTGTAGTGTGTGTGTGCACGAGAGAGAGCATATTCATTCTTTTCTTCCTATCGCCTCTTTCCTGTCTGTTTTCTGCCTTCTGGGTCCATTGTCCTGCCTTTTTATCCTCAGAAAGTCTTACAACATAACGTCGGGTGTGCTGGGCCTCACTTGTCAGGTTCTTAACGGCAGCAGAAGCCATTTTTGGCTCATGTGACAGACATTGATAGTTGCTGTCTGAGCATTTGAAGAAGAAGAAGAACAACAACAACAACAACTACTACAATGACAACAGCAACAACAACAACACATTGTGACTGTCTGTCAGTGTGGAAACTATCAAGTTACAAGGAGCAACGATTTAAAAAAAACAAACAACAAAATAAAACCCACCTGCAAATACTATACACTTTACACACGCATTCTTGAAGTCAGTTAAGGAGACAGATGTGGAATGAAGATGGCATAAACATGGACATCTTCCTACCCCCCACCCTACCCTCCCCCTTCTCAGTGTCACAAAAACCATGATCACTTATACAGTACAGAGAACAAAGTTATCAAACTTTTTTGTCAGACTAAAATGTCAGTTGAAATGGATCATCACTGCAAAAGCTTTCCTGCTGGAAGGAGAGAGACCCTGGTATTATGGGATGCTCTGGGCATTGATGCAATCCATAATTGATAGTGAGGGATCCCTTGAATGGCAGAATGGAAAGACGTTCAGATAGAGACCAGTTACTGTGTGTGTGTGTGTGTGTGTGTGTGTGTGTTTTGTGTGTGGTGTGTGCAGTTTGTGTGTGTGTGTGTGTGATAAAGAGAGAGAGAGAGAGAGAGAGAGAGAGAGGGGGGGGGCATACATACATACATATATGTGTACATGCGTACATGCGCACGTACATACCTATACACACACACACACACACACATACATACATACATACATTCATACATACATACATACATACATACACCCACAAGCACATCCCACCCCCCCCCCCCCCACACCCCACCACAACCCACACACCCAACCCACCGTTACACCCTCAACCACCCACCTACACGCCCCCCCCCCCCCCCCACACACACACACACAGTCTCATCTCTCTCTCTCTCTCTCTCTCTCTCTCTCTCTCTCGCTCTCTCTCTTTCTCTCTCTCCCTAGACAATAGCTGTCTCTCCCCCAATGTCTTGTCTATAACTATAGCAGTTCATGACTGTGGCGACATCGATAGCCAATCTTCACACAGCACAGCCTGTAATGCTAACAGAATCCCTCCAACGAATTTTGTGGCACCCACACCCCACCCACCCACCCATCAAGCCCCCCCCCCCCCGCCCCCACACACACACACACTCACACTCACACACACATACAGACATACTTTGATTTTGACTTTGACACACACATACTCTCTCTATTTCTCTCCCTCCCCCCACTCTCTCCCTCTCACCCTCCCTCTCTCTCCCTCTCCCTCCTTCCCTCTCTCTCCCTCTCCCTCCCTCCCTTTCTCTCCCTCCCTGTCTCTCTCTCCCTCCCTCCCCCTCCCTGTCTCTCTCTCTCCCTCCCCCTCCCTCCATCCCTCTCTCCCCCTCCCTCTCTCTCCCTCTCTCTCTCATTTCTCTCTCATTTGATCAGAACTGTCTCCCCCAATGTCTTGTCTATAACTATAGCAGTTCATGACTGTGGCGACATCAATAGCCAATCTTTACACAGCGCAGCCTGTAACGCTAACAGAATCCCTCCAACGAATTTTTGTGGCACCCACACAAATCAACACACACACACACACACACACACACACACACACACACACACACACACACACACACACACACACACACACACACACACACACTTTGATTTTGACTTTGACACACGCATACTCTCTCTTTCTCTCTTTCTCTCCCTTCCTCCCACACTCTCCCTCTCCCACCCTCCCTGTCTCTCTCTCTCCCCCCTCCCCCCTTTCTCTCCCTCTCTCCCTCCCTCCCTCCCCCTCTCCCTCCCTCCCTCCCTTTCTCTCTCTCTCCTCCCTCCCCCCTCTCCCTCCCTCTCTCCCTGTGTCTCTCCCTCCCCCTCCTCCCTTCTCTCTCTTTTCCCTTCTCTCTCTCATTTCTCTCCCTCATTTGATCAGAGCTGTCTCCCACCCAATGTCTTGTCTATAACTATAGCAGTTCATGACTGTGGCGACATTAATAGCCATTCCTTACACAGCGCAGCCTGTAACGCTAACAGAATCCCTCCAACGAATTTTTGTGGCACCCACCCACCCACCCATCAACCCACCCACCCACACCCACACACACACACACACATACACACACACACACACACACACACACACACATACAGACATACTTTGATTTTGACTTTGACACACGCATACTCTCTCTTTCTCTCTTTCTCTCCCTTCCTCCCACACTCTCCCTCTCCCACCCTCCCTCTCTCTCTCCCTCCCTCTCTCTCCCTCCTTCTCCCTCTCTCTCCCTCCCTCTCTCCCGCCCTCTCTCTCCCTCCCTGTCTCTCTCTCTCCTCTCTCCCTCCCTCCCTCTCTCTCTCTTCCCTCCCTCTCTCTCTCTCTCTCCCTCCCTCCCTCTCTCTCCCTCCCTCTCTCTCTCTCTCTCTCTCTCCCTCCCCCTCTCTCCCTCCCTGTCTCTCTCTCTCCGTCCCCCTTCCTCTCTCTCTCTCTCCCTCTCTCCCCTTCTCTCCCTACCCCTCTCTCTCTCCCTCCCTCAATTCTCTCTCATTTGATCAAAGCTGTCTCCCCCCACCCCCCAATGTCTTGTCTATAACTATAGCAGTTCATGACTGTGGCGACATCAGTAGCCCATCTTTACACAGCACAGTCTGTAACGCTAGCAGAATCCCTCCAACGAATTTTTGTGGCACCCACACCCTACCCACCCACTCACCCATCAACCCACCCATCAACCCACTCACACACACATACATACACACACACACACACACACACACACACACACACACACACACACCACACACACACACACACACATACAGACATGCTTTGATTTTGACTTTGACACACACATACTCTCTCTCTCTTTTTCTCCATCCCTCCTTCTCTCTCCCTGCCCCCTCCCTCCCTCCCTCTCTCGCCCTCTCTCTCCCTCCCTCCCTCTCCTTCCCTCTCTCCTCCCTCCCTCCCCTCCTCTCTCCCTCCCTCCCTGTCTCCCTCTCTCTCTCTCTCCCTCCCTCTCTCTCCCTCCCTCTCTCTCTCTCTCTCTCTCTCTCTCTCCCCTCCCCCTCTCCCTCCCTGTCTCTCTCTCTCCGTCCCCCTTCCTCTCTCTCTCTCTCCTCTCTCTCCCCTTCTCCCCTACCCCTCTCTCCTCTCCCTCCCTCAATTCTCTCTCATTTGATCAAAGCTGTCTCCCCCCCACCCCCCAATGTCTTGTCTATAACTATAGCAGTTCATGACTGTGGCGACATCAGTAGCCCATCTTTACACAGCACAGTCTGTAACGCTAGCAGAATCCCTCCAACGAATTTTTGTGGCACCCACACCCTACCCACCCACTCACCCATCAACGCACCCATCAACCCACTCACACACACATACATACATACACACACACACACTCACACACATCAGACATACTTTGATTTTGACTTTGACACCCACATACTCTCTCTTTCTCTCCCTCCCTCCCTCTATCTCCCTCTTTCCCTCTCCCTCCCTCTCCCTCCCTCCCTGTCTCTCTCTCCCCATCCCCCTTCCCTCTCTCTCTCCCTCTCTCCCTCCCTCTCCCTGTCTCCCTCTCTCTCCCTCTCTCTCCTTCCCTCCCTACTTCTCTCTCCCTCCCTCTCCCTCCCTCTCTCTCTTTCCCTCTCTCCCCTTCTCTCCCTCCCCCATCTCTCTCTCTCCCTCAATTCTCTCTCATTTGATCAGAACTGTCTCTACCCCAATGTCTTGTCCATAACTATAGCAGGTCATGACTGTGGCGACATCAGTAACCCATCTTTACACAACACAGCCTGTTACACTAACAGGATCCCTCCATGCCAGTTCCCTTGCTCACGCATCAGCCTCAATAATTTGATTCCCTTTGTTTCGGAAGACACGATCAATTTTTGGGCTGACAGACTCATCTGAGAGCTAGACAACTTCGTTTCTCTCTGTACTGACGTGGCGGTGGTGGTAGTGGTGGTGGTGGAGGTGGTGGTGGTGGTGGTGGTGGTGGTGTGATTCAGATTCAGATTCATTTTCAGATTCAGATTCAGATTCAGAATATGTTATTGCCATTTAAGTCAAGTAGACTTATTTGACACAACAACAAAACAAGCAAATATCAGTTATAATCAGTTTTTGGGCTCAAATTGATGTACACTAAAGCATGTTGCATTTTACTTCTCATTTTCTCTTTTCTTAAAAAAACATTCATACACATATTGTGTGTGTGTGTGTGTGTGTGTGTGTGTGTGTGTGTGTGTGTGTGTGTGTGTGTGTGTGTGTGTGTGCGTGCGTGCGTGCGTGTGTGTGTGTGTGTGTGTGTGTGTGTGTGTGTGTTGTCTGTCTGTCTGTCTCTCTGTCTGTGTACTACGTGTATTTTATGTTGAGGGGACGGGATAGCTCAGTGGTCAGAGCACTCGCTTTCCCCCCGACCCCCCTCCAAGCCAATGTTAAGCAGCTTCAGTACAATCCCCCAGTTCACCCAGCTGTATATCATGTACCTGCCCTCTTTAGGGTCAGGGAAGGTAAAGCAGCGAGGGAGAGGAGATGGGCGCCGCCCTCAATATGCTGGCCCCTGGAGAAGCTGAGGTCTCTGACGCCTCGCTCTTCAACAACTGCATAGGTTATGGAACACATCTACGTTTCTCTTTACATAGATACGACACGCTATGATGAACATTATCATGAAAATGACAAGATGCATCGTGAAAGAGAAACCATGTGAAAACTTTTAACAAAACTGGAGGTGCAATAGAGAAAGAGCGAGTAGAGCAGAGAGGGGAAGTAATACATCAGAAACTTACTTTACCCTTCTCCCTTCAAGAAAGGAGGGTGGGGGAAGGGGGAGAGCAAATAAAGAACTGTGACAAATATAAAGAGAATAACATAGTCAACTTTCCAGCTTTGATCGTAAAGCAAATCTGATCATGATTATTATCAGATATGGTAAATATAATCATCCGTAACAACATAGAAGGGGGAAAACACCCCCACCCCAACACCACACACACACACACACACACCCAAACATACGCACACACACACACACACGCACACACACACACATACACACACACACACACACACGCACACACACACACATACACACACATACACATACACATACACACACACACACACACACACACACACACACACAAGGTAATATCGTTTAAGAGAATCATGTTGCTAAAAAAAACAAAACAACAACCCCAAAACAATTGACATTGTATAACATCAGTTGTAATGACATGATTAGATAATTATTATGTAGTGTAAGTGACTTTTCAAATGAGGAGGGTTTAAAAGGACAAGGCAAGAGAGAGAGAGAGAGAGAGAGAGAGAGAGAGAGAGAGAGAGAGAGAGAGAGAGAGAGAGAGAGAGAGAGAGAGAGAGAGAGAGAGAGAGAGAGAGAGAGAGAGAGAGAGAATGCGAATGCGAATGCGAAAGTTTTGTTCATTATAGAACTTGGCCCCTCATGAAGGGGGTGTGTGTATATAATCAACATTCCAAAACATGTTGCATAAGAAACATTTATGAACAGAAGAATAATACCTCAAGTACAGATAGTATTTCTAATTTTAAAAGCTTTATACAAATAAATATGTGTGAGAGAGAGAGAGACAATGACAAATTCTTTTATTTCGAGGATAATGAATAAGCACTGATGTGTTTTTTACATCCAGTCCCCGCCTGTACGGATACATCTTAATAAAAACCCAATACTCATACTCTCACGAGAGAGAGAGAGAGAGGAGGAGGATAGAAGAGAGAGAGGAGAGACAGACAGAAAGACAGACAGATAACCAGACAGACAGACAGATAGCCAGACAGACAGACCGACTGTTAAACAAAAAGCAACAGAGAGCCAGCCAACCAGCCAGTCAGCCAGCCCTTTTAATAGAAAGCATGAGAGCATGAAGAGAACGTTTTCATTCAATTTAAGTTGGAATTTTCTTTCTCTCATTCGCAAAAAAGCTTTATTCATCTCAATTTTGATTTTAGGAATGAATAAGCAAAGCCTCTTTCAACATGGCCTCTGTACAAGGGCCCCACTCTATAAAAAAAAGAAGACTTTAAACAAAACCAGTGACAGAAACCACAGAGATAGTAAACGGAGAAAACGCTTTAAAGATGGGACAAAAAATACTTCCTGAATTTCACAGATGAGATGATTGTTTAATGAAGCTTATGCAGTGGGTGGGTGGGGGGTGTGGTGCGAAGGTGTGAGGGGGGGGGATGAAAGGAACTGGCAAAATGAGATTGAGAAAAGGGTGAGCAGTGGAGGTGGAGGTGGTGGTGGTGGTGGTTGTCAAAATGGTGGTGGTGGCAGCAGCAACAACAACAACAACAACAGCAGCAGCAGAAGTAGGAGCAGCAGAAGCAACAGCAACAGCAGCAGCAGCAATAGTAGCAGGAGCAGCAGAAACAGTTAACAGCGGCAACAGTAACAGTAACAGCAGCAGCAGCAGCAACAGCAGCAGCACTTAAATCATTTAGCTACCAATCACAGCTTAGAAAAGATAAACTAAGAACCGAAGATGATTTTAAGAAGGTATGGAATAACATATACATTCCAACATACATATGAATGTAGGTATTTTGCGTGCACATACTCCTCCCCCCTCGCACGCGCACACACATACACACACAACAACACCACACGCACACACACACACACACACGCACGCACACACACACACACACACACACACAAAACACACACACACACACACACACACACACACACACACACACACACACACGCACGCCACACACACACACAACACACACACACACACACACACACACACACACACACATACCCCATTCAAGGGGATATTTTCCCCCTGGAGCTAACATCAGTGCAGACTCCACTCTCCCCAAAAGTCCTTCGGATGAGACTATAAACCGAAGCGCCGTGTGCGAACGCACGCAGAACATCTTGCGCACACGTTAAATCCTGCTCCGGTTTTCGTAAGAGTAGGCCATTGTGTGCCGTTGGGAACAGATGACAGAATTTACAAAACCGCATACACACATGGACTGGATGTAAAAAAGCACATAAGTGCTTATTCCATTATCCTCGATATAAAAGAACAAATCAGTAAAAACAAATAAAAAATACACCATCGCGCGCGCGCGCGCATACACACACACACACACATATATGTTTCCTTAAATAATCACACGTAATAATAGTAATAATAATACATGAAATTTATATAGCGCCATATCTTGAAACCCCCCCAAATCATAGCGCTTTCGTTCATCCCACTCATTCACATGCAGCCAGTTACAATCAATAGTTTTTACAAATTCAAATGTATACATTCACACGCACACACATAAAGGTTATACAATTCGGCAGGGTGGTGGGGGGTTGTCTGTTGAGGGCAGGGACACAAATGAGATGGAACAAGAGAGGAGAATCTTAGGTTTGAAATAAATGAGTCTTGAGGCCGGATTTAAAAGCTTCATAAAAAGGCTTTTGGCGGAGGGAGAGAGGGAGGTCATTCCAGATCGATGGACCAGAAACAGAGAAAGAGCGACGTCCAACGGTGGACTGGTTGAATCTAGGTGTTCTTAAGCACAAGGTATCTGCAGCAGAGCGGAGGGAACGAGAAGGAGTGTACAGATGAAGACATTCACAGAGGTAGGAAGGTGCTGTTTTGTGGAGGCATTTGTAACAGAGGGTACTGATCTTATAGTTTACTCTCTGTGGCACAGGCAACCAGTGGAGAGATAGCAAGAGAGGAGTAATGTGCTCAGATTTTGTCTTTCTGAGGACTAGTCGAGCTGCAGAGTTTTGTATACGTTGAAGGGAGTGGATAGACGAAGCTGGGAGACCGGCCAGAAGAGAATTGCAATAGTCCAGTCGTGAGAGAATGAGGGACGTGACTAGTTTGGATGTTGCATCAGTGGACAGGTACTTTCGAACTGCACTGATGCGCCGTAATTGATAGTAGCATGACTGACAAGTTTGGGTGATGAACTTACTTTAATAGGCAAGACAATGCAGTGATAATAGTTCCTTATCCATGTTTACACCCATATCAACTCTCTCGGTTGCCTCCCCTAACCTACCTCCCATTTCCCCCCCCCCCCCCCCCCCCCCCCCCCCCCATTGCACACATCAAATTCTATTTCACTGTTGACAAACTTCTAATCAAACTTTTCGAGCTAAAAATTTGAAACAATGGGGGAGAGGGAAGGAGGGTTAATAACCTATTATAATTATATTTAACAACAACAATAACAACAACAAATGAATTTGTCCAGATACGAACTAAACTTTTCATGGAGAAAATAAGCTAAAAGATAACACACAAAAAAACACCAAAGTCAAAACAAAAGGTGTGAGGCTATGACACACAAAATAATAACACAATCATGTCAACCTCTTTGATTTTTTTTTTTTTGGATTTTTTTTTTTTTGGGGGGGTCACTGTAGGTAAACTGATAAACTGCCTCTGGCAAATTTCAATCACGATCTTAAACATCATTAATAAAAGTTCGGGGTTTTTTTATGAAAGAAAAAAAATATATTGCAAGCATAAAATTTCTACACAATTTAAAAGTTTTCATACACAAAAGGCTTATCGATCGGGAAACACTTTTTTTTTTTAAACTTGCCTTTCCCTTTAACAAGGTTGCGTTTGTAAACATGAACACACGCTGTAACAGCCCTTTAAAAGTAAAACGAGTTTTCGGCGACAAAGACAGTTTGAAGTTTACAGAGAAACTCTTTTAAAGATAGGATGAAAAACTTCAACCTGCATTACACACAGTTGAGGTGAGTGGTTAATGTAGTCCATATGGTGATGTGATGCTGCCGTTTACAACAAATAAATGAATGAAAGCCACTGGGAAGAAGAGAGAATGAAGGGTGGAAGGATATAGTTGTAGTGATGGGGATGATGTTGGTGGTAGCGGTGATGGTGGTGGTCTTGGTGTGTGTGTGTGTGGGAAGGGGAGGGGGGGGGGCGGTGGTAGGAGGGGGGGGCTTCTTTTCACTTTTTTGAAGCCACTATCCACCGGAAAGGTATGAGCGTGTTTTTAGTTATTTTTATTTTCATGCCACTTTAAATCACTGTGGATTTCTCTGCATGAAATTCGGGCTGGCTCTCCGCGGGGAAAGCGCGTCGCCACAAGAGCAGCGCCACCTTTTTTTCCCCTGTCTTTAACTGTATTTGTTTCCCTATCACAGTGGCTTTTTTTCCTACAGAAGTTTGCCAGGGACAACTCTCTTGCAGTGGCTTCTTTTTACGTGCGCTAAATAATTGTATGTAACACACGGGACCTCCATTTTTCGTCTAATCCGAGATACTAGCATCCCAGACCACCACTCATGGTCTAATGGATGAGTGTGTGGGGGGGAGGGGGGGGGGAGGGGGAAGTTTCAGGCCCAAACGGGGATCGAACCACCGCACACTTCCGACCAGGACTTTTTTGTTTTCTAGGCAGGCGCGTTACCTCTAGATCACCGATCTACCGATCTTGATATCATCGAACACTGATTTGGCCTAAGACAGCTGAGGAAAAAGGGTTGAGTTTTTTTTAAACCTTGGCTAGAGCTCTGAGGTTCACCAATGGTGAACAGTTTACACACATGACTGTCCCCCCACCCCCACCCCCTACCCCCCACATCCCTCCAGTAAGATAGCTGCACTCCGACTTTGGGGAAAGATGTCTAAACACGACACAAATATCCATACATTTGTAAAAAAAATAAAATAATGTCATCCGTTCCTAGGTAAAGGTAAAGGAGTCCCATAACCTATAAGGTCGTAGGGGAGCGAGGCGTCAGAGACCTCACTTCTCTAGGGGCCAGCGTATTGAGGGCAGTGGCGCCCATCTCCTCTCCCTCGCTGTTTTACCTTCCCTGACCCTAAAGAGGGCAGGTACCCATCCGTTCCTACCAGCACGAAATGGCCTACTCTTCTTGAAAGTGCAAAACGGGGTTTTAACGTGTCCACAAGATAGTCTGCGGGCGTTCGCATTACGAGGATATCTGTTATATAGTCGTATCTGAAGGATTTATTTGTTGGGGGGGAGGGAGTTGAATCGGTTCTGATGTTAGCTAAGGTAAAGGTGTCCCTTAACCTATGTGGTCGTAGGTGAGCGAGGCGTCAGAGACCTCACTTCTCTAGGGCCAGCATATTGAGGGCAGTGGCGCCCATCTCCTCTCCCTCGCTGCTTTACCTTCCCTGACCCTAAATTTTATTTATTTATTTATTTATACCACTTTAAGTCACGAGATTTCTCTGCGTGAAATTCGGGCTGCTCTCCCCGGGGAGAGCACGTCGCCACAAGAGCAGCGCCACCCCTTTTTTTTTTTTCTTTTTTTTTTTTTTTTGGTCTGCAACTGTATTTCTTTCCCTATCAGAGTGGCTTTTTTCTAAGATTTTGCCGGGGACAACTCTCTTGTTGCCGTGGG
>CM054143.1:8784152-8789152 GCA_028751875.1 Rapana venosa | reverse complement strand
GATAGAAAAGAGAAAATTTCTTGCACATAATGTCCACAATGTGAGGATGCTATTAAAATTTTGTACTGACAGCGCCACCCCCACCCCCCCTTTCTCTCTCTCTCTCTCTCTCTCTCTCTCTCTCTCTCCTCTCCTCTCTTCTCTCTCTCTCTCTCCTCTCCTCTCTCTCTCTCTCTCCTCTCCTCCCGTATCCCCACCACAGGAGAAAAGAAGAAGAAGAAGAAGAAGAAGAAAAAGAAGAAAGAGAGGAAGAGAGGAAGAGAAGGAATGTATGGTATTTATTATAGGACCTGAATCTTGTTAAGCAAAACAAACCATTTCTTCAAAGCATAAGGACATGTTAATCAAAGTAAGCCCCCCCCCCCCCCCCCCCCCCCCCCCTCGCACTTTTGCTTACATCAATGTACTTACAAAGCTCTTGACCTGACACACAAAAGATGACGGTGTGTTTGCCTTTCGGGTCAGTTATATGAAAGTCCCAGCAAGGCTTTACGATTCGGGGACTGTGATTACCACAAGTCATTCTCCCTTTGCCGCTTCCGTCCACCCTAAACAATGAACGCGCAGACTTGGGCATGTGACATTACAGAAGAAGAGATGCAGACAGCTACAGACAGGCAGCCCATAAGACAAGACGGTCATCAAGTGTCTTTTCACTGCACTTGAAGCACAACATGAAAGAAACCTTACCAAAAAAACCGAAACAAGCCAAAACAAAAAAAAACAAACAAAAAACCCCGTGGTTATTAAAAAAAAAAAAAACTTCTATTGCTAGTGTGTAAAGTTCACATCAATTTTTGTGTGTTTTGTTTTTCTTGGGAAGGGGGGGGGGGGTGGGGGGGTGGGTAGGGTGGGGCATTGAAGATAACTCCTCTTTTGTTTTTGGTTGTTGTTGTTGTTGGTTTTTTTGTGTGTGTTTTTTAATGTCCACCTACATCTTCGTTTTTTTGTTGTTTGTGTCTTGTATGGAATCTTTGTGTGTATGGTTTTTGTGTGTATGGTTTGTACGTATTCATTTCTTTCTCTCTCATGGGATAATGAGAAGAAGAAGAAGAAGAAGAAGAAGAAGAAGAAGAAGAAGAAGAAGAAGAAGAAGAAGAAGAAGAAGAAGAAGATATTACATTTATACAGCGCTGAATCTTGTAAAATAAACAAACCGAAGTGCTTGCACTCAAATCTTTACACTCATGCAACTTTCCTCAAATAACATATGATATTTCAAATTTATGTACACACACACACACACACACACACACACACACACACACACACACACACACACACTTAGGTGGTGATGAAGAAGATGAAGGATGCTGTTGAAAAGTAGCAACAGACATGAGGGGAAAGTGTCAGGTAGGAAATAAGTGTGTTTTGAGGCTGGATTTGAAGGTATCAAGTCAAGGCTTTTGGCGAAGTGAAAGAGGGAGATCATTCCAGGTGGATGGACCAGAAACCTTTATGCTTTGTACTTATTCATTTCTTTCTCTTTGTACTTATTCATTTCTTTCTGTTTTATTCTTTTCTTTCTGTTTTGTACTTATTCATTTCTTTCTGTTTGTACTTATTCATTTCTTTCTTTTTTATTCCTTTCTTTCTGTTTTGTACTTATTCCTTCCTTTATGTTTTGTACTTATTAATTTATTTCTGTTTTATTCCTTTCTTTCTCTTTGTACTTATTCATTTATTTCTGTTTTGTACTTATTCATTTCTTTCTGTTTTGTACTTCTTCATTTCTTTCTGTTTGTACTGATTCATTTCTTACTGTTTTGTACTGATTCATTTCTTTCTGTTTTGTACTTATTCATTTCTCTCTGTTTTGTACTTATTCATTTCTATTTCTGTTTTGTACTTATTCATTTCTTTCTGTCTTGTACTTATTCATTTCTTTCTCTTTGTACTTATTCATTTCTTTCTGTTTTGTACTTATTCGTTTCTTTCTCATTGTACTTATTCATTTCTTTCTCTTTGTACTTATTCATTTCTTTCTGTTTTGTTCTTATTCATGTCTTCCTGTTTTGTACTTATTCATTTCTTTCTGTTTTATTCATTTCTTTCTGTTTTATTCATGTCTTTCTGTTTTGTACTTACTCATGTCTTTCTGTTTTGTACTAAGAAACAAATGATTGTTTTATTCATTCCTTTCTGTTTTATTCATGTCTTTCTGTTTTGTACTTACTCATGTCTTTCTGTTTTGTACTTAGAAAGAAATGACTGTTTTATTCATTCCTTTCCGTTTTATTCATTTCTTTCTGTTTTGTACTTATTCATTTCTTTCTGTTTTGTACTGATGCATTTATTTCTGTTTTGTACTCATCCATTTCTGTCTCTTTAGTTTTGTACTTAAATTCATTTCTTACTATTTGTACATATTCCTTTCTTTCTATTGTACTTCTTTCTTTCTTTCTATTGTACTTCTTTCTTTCTTTCTATTGTACTGATTCGATTATTTCTCTTTGTACTTATTCCTTTCTTTCTCTTTGTACTCATTCCTTTCTTTCTCTTTGCAGTTATTCCTTCCTTTCTCTTCTCATCCAGTTCTTTCTGTGGTTTACTCTCTGTCTTGTGAGACACGCGGAAAGAAAACACAGGGTTCCACGGTGGCGCGGCGGGATACTCTCCCCGTCAGACGACGCTTGTGATGGTTATTGTGCCAGGCTAGTATAGTTAGTATAAGCCCAAGTGTGGTGGAGCACTTGCAAGTCTGAAACTTGTAAACCCCCCCACCCTACCCCTTCCTTATTCTACACATCACCACCATCATCACATCACCTTGCCAGTGAGCAGCAGCAGCAGCAGCAAGAACAAGAACAAGAACAAACTCAACAGTGCTAGGACCTAGACCTACTCATACATCCTCACTCACTCACTCACTGACTCTCTCTCTCTCTCCCTCTCTCTCTTTCCTCTCGCCAGCCAGTCACGCTACGATTGGCTGCGTGGAGCGGCGAAGGGCGGGGCCTCCACGGCGCGTGCACCTGTCAGCGCCCTCTCCGTGGGGCTACAGTTATTGTAACCCGTACAAGTGATCTCCTCTTTTTTTTGTAAGGCGAGCGTGGAACTGCTTGTCAGCGGCTGAGCCCTTAGCAAGCCTTGGGATGCTGCTTGGCTTGGCTCGTCTTGTCAACGCAATTGCTCTCTCTCTCTGCTTGCTTGCTGCCTTGTCCCACTGTCTGCTAGTGTCTGGAGAGAGTGAGGGAGTGAGAAAGTTAGACCTAAGCCTAGCGCTATAGCCTGCCTAGCCTAGCACAAGCAAGGGGCGAAAGTGAGGGGGAGCATTGCTACTACAAGCAGCGCGAGAGAAGAGAAGAGAAGAGGAGAGGAGAGAAGAGGAGAGGGAGAGTTACAAACATACAGGCAACGCACTAAGGTTTTACTCTACTACTACTTCTACTACTCTCCATCATTGTTATAGAGAGAGCTTTACGTGCTGGATGCAGTGTGTGTTGGTGTAGTAGGAGAAGGAGGAGGAAGAAGAAGAGGAGGATTCTTCAGAAAGAGGGGTGGGTGCCTGGCTTGATAAAGGGTATACGTTCTTAGTTTTGATCGGGTCACTTGGATGGGCGAAAGGTGGTGGTGGTGGTGGTGGTGAGTGTTTGGTGGTGGACAGACACACTCACAGTTCATGTTCTTGTGTGTGTGGGTGCGTCCAAGAAAGAGCTACAATTAACTCTTGTGTGTGTGTGTGTGTGTATGTGTGGCGCTTTTTTTTTTTGGTGAAAGGTTGGCCTTGTATTGCACAAACATGATGAGGCTTACATCTCAACTGACGGATTCATAATCCAAAAACTCCGTGGGGGCTACGACTTCTTTAAGGATACTTTTCGCTGATACTGCTTTCGGATTTTTCGTTGGGATCTTTTATGACGTTTTTTTTGTTTGTTATATCAACTGTGTTGTCATTGAGTACGTTGGTTATACTATAACGTGTGTGTATACACAGTGGGTGGATGGATAAACACACTTACGGGACTATCGAGGAATTGAAAAAGAAAGTGAGGGGGAGGGGGGAACAAAAAACAAACAACCCTAGAACTTCAGGGTGATTCATTGATGCTGAGATTTCGAAACCAGGATTTACAACTGTGATATCAAGTCCAAAGTCTGAAATATTTTTTGGGGGTTTAAAGTCTTGTGTAGTGGTGCTCTGATTTTTGCGTAAATAAAAAAAAAAAATTTGAAAGCAACTGATGTTGTATTTTTCTGTAAACATTACAGAAAACAGTTTTTTTCTCGTGTTATTTTATTTTATTTTTTTTTTTGTTTTGTTTTAACAGTCCACACATTTACGGCTAAATATCAATACTGAAGACTACTTGTGCTTATTGATGTGAATTGAAACTGTTTTCGAAGGGATAATAATAATCTTACTAATACAACAAACCAATTTGTAAAACATTTCTGCTCCGTATTAATGATTGGACTGACATTTTGTTGTTGTTGTTGTTGAACATTTACTTTTCTTGGTGTCAATTCCTACGTCAATTTCGGAAACTTTTGCTGTTCTTTGGAGGATTTTTTCTTCTTTTTTTTTTCCCTTCTCCCCTTCTTGTGGTGACAGTCTCTCACCAGGTGTGTTCATGCTGACGTAACCGTTTACGGCTTCTACGTCACAACTGGGATCTACGTCATCACGGAGTATTTTTTTTTCTCATCAGGTGAGTCTTGTTTCATAGTTTGTGTGAGTCGTTTGACAGATGAGGGGATGGGGATGGGGGGGGGGGGGGGGGGGGGGGGGGAGGTGGAGACAGGAAAGTAGATTCGGTCAGATAAGAAAGTGTTGTAATAACTCTGTGTAAGATTATACACACTCACGCGCGCGCGCGCGCGCGCACACACACACACCCCAGCACGCACGCACGCACGCACGCACGGAGAGAGAGAGAGAGAGAGAGAGAGAGAGAGAGAGAGAGAGAGAGAGAGAGAGAGAGAGAGAGGGAGAGATAAGAATCTGATCATATCAGATTCTTTTATTTCTAGGATAATGAATGAAACACCCATGT
>CM054143.1:8766652-8779152 GCA_028751875.1 Rapana venosa | reverse complement strand
CTGCTGCTGCTGCTGCTAGATTTAAATACATTCTACCAATAAGTAGAACATGTCTCATTATTTTCTTGTGTTTGTTTAGTCGGGATGT
The DNA here is from genome assembly GCA_028751875.1 of Rapana venosa. Classification (NCBI taxonomy): domain Eukaryota; kingdom Metazoa; phylum Mollusca; class Gastropoda; order Neogastropoda; family Muricidae; genus Rapana; species Rapana venosa. Next base: position 8,779,064 of record CM054143.1, on the reverse strand, counting down.
TCTGGATGCGTTATTGTCATTATTATTATTATTATTATTGATGTTGTCTTTTATTACGTTCTAGAACCTTTTTTCCGTGAGAATGCCGGGGGGCCTATCAGTATAAACAGCATCCCCACCTTCTGGAAATTCTCTGCCAAGAATTCCCTCCTTTCTATCCATCACTTTCTTTCTGCCTCGTTCCTTTTCTTCCTGTCACCTCCTCCTCCTCATCTATTTTCAGCCTTCTTGTGTGCCGGTGGAAACATATGACAAAGTTTACAAAACTGCATACACACGGGGACTGGATGTAAAAAAGCACATGAGTGCTTATTCCATTATCCTCGATATAAAAGAATAAATAAATAAAATTATCCTGCCTTTTTTGTTTGTTTTTCTTTTTCAAGAAAAGACCGTAACAGATTTTCTCTCCCATGCCGAAGTCGGATGTGCTGGGCCTGACTTGTCAGGCGCTTAACGACAGCGCAACGCCCTTTTCGCTCCTATTATGACAGAGAACAATAGTTGCTGTCTGAGCGTTCGACGAAGAAAAAGTTCTAGAAACTTAGTAGTATCGTTCACTGCTCCCGATTCAAGATGAAAAGTTTTCATGCATACCAACAACCTCTTAGTTGGTTCTGACTCAAAAACTTAACATCTTATTGATCTATTTTCGGACGAAGCTCAGGGTTTTTTTTTAAAAAAAAGATAAGAAGGTCATCTTGGGTGGGCTTTAAAATCTGGTATGGATTAGTCTGGACTTGAAGATGAAAAGAACCCAAACAGTCTTTTTCATCTTTGCCGCGATAAAGAGACAGGCTGTACTCGAAAAACACGCAGACAGACAGACAGACTCACATACACACACACACACACACACACCGCACGCACGCATGTGCGTGCGCATACACACTTTTTTATTTATTTATTTTTTTTACAAAACTGTAAATTTACAAAACCGCATACTCATGGGTACTGGATTTTTAAAAAAAGGCACGTGAGTGCTTACTCCATTATCCTCGATATAAAAGAATATTAACACACATACACACACACACACACACACACACACACTTACACACGTACACACTTACACACACACTTACACACCCACAACCCAAAGTCCTTCGGATGAGACTATAAACCGAGGCCCCGTGTGCGAACGCACGCAGAACATCTTGCGCACACATTAAATCCTGTTCCACTTTTCGAAAGAGTAGGCCATTGTGTTCCGGTGGGAACAGATCACAAAATTGACAAAACCGCATTCACACGGGGACTGGATGTAAAAGAGCACACGAGTGCTTATTCCATTATCCTCGATATAAAAGAATAAAGAAAAAAAATAATAATAAATAACACACACACACATGCACACACGCACACGCACACACACGCACACGCACACACACACACACATACACGCACACACACACACACACACACACACACACACACACACACACACACACACACACACACAGCAGAAGCAAAATCAATGGGCAGTTTTAAACTAATCAATCGCTTACCTTCAAAATTAAAAAAAATTCAAACAGGGGGCTTCCGCGATAGCTCAGTGGTTATGGGAAATGGAATTTTTGCAGTAGGCCAAGGGGATCTCTGTCTCCTTGTCTCTCTCTGTTTTCTGTCTGTCTGTCTCTCTGTCTCTGTATCTGTGTCTGTTTGTCTCTCTCTCTGTTTTCTGTCTGTCTGTCTCTCTGTATCTGTCTCTGTCTGTTTGTCTCTCTCTGTGTCTCTGTCTCTGTCTGTCTATGTCTGTCTCTGTCTATCTCTACCTCTCTTTGTCTCTCTCTACCTCTCTGTGTGTGTCTCTGTCTGTCTCTCTCTCTACCTCTCTCTGTCTCTCTCTACCTCTCTCTGTGTGTCTCTGTCTGTCTGTCTCTCTCTTTTCTGACTCTCTCTGTCTCTCTCTGCCTTTCTCTGTCTCTCTTGTCTCTCTCTGCCTCTCTGTCTCTGTTTGTCTGTCTCTCTGTCTTCTTCTCTGCCTCTCTGTCTCTGTCTCTGTCTGTCTGCCTCTCTGCCACTCTCTCTGCCTCTCTCTGTCTCTGTCTCTGTCTGTCTGTCTGTCTGTCTCTCTCTCACGGGGGGGGGGGGGGGGGGGGGGGGGGGGGGGGGGGGGGGGGGGGGGGGGGGGGGGGGGGGGGGGGGGGGGGGGGGGGGGGGGGGGGGGGGGGGGACGGGATAGCTGGTGGTTAGAGTGATGTATTCGTAGTCTGCTGACCCGGGTTCGAATCTCGTTCAAGAGTATTTTTCCTCTGGAGTTAACATCAGTGCCGACTCCACTCTCCCCAAAAGTCCTTCGGATGAGACTATAAACCGAGGACCCGTGTGCGAACGCACGCAGAACATCTTGCGCACAAGTTAAATCCTGTTCCGCTTTTCGAAAGAGTAGACCATTGTGCGCCGGGGGAAACAGATGACAAAATTAACAAAAACTGCTTACACACGGGGATTGGATGGAAAAACGCACCTGAATGCTTATTCAATTATCTTCGAAATAAAAGAATGTATCAGACAGACAGATAAACAGATAGACAGACGGACAGACAGACACAGATAGCGGCAGAGAGAGAGAGAGAGAGAGAGAGAGAGAGAGAGAGAGAGAGAGAGAGAGAGAGAGGAAGAGAGAGAGAGAGGAGAGAGGGAGAGAGAGAGAGGAGAGAGAGAGAGAGACGAGAGCAGAGAGAGAGAGAGAGAGAGAGAGAGAGAGAGAGAGAATGACAATGACAAATTCTTTCTTTCCAGGATAATGAATAAGCACTCATGTGCTTTCTTACATCCAGTCCCCACCTTAGGGATATATATATATATATATTAATATATATATATATACATATATATATATATATATATATATATATATATAAATATATAGAGAGAGAGAGAGGAGAGAGAGAGAGAGAGAGAGAGAGTGTGGTATGTGTGTGTGTGTGTGTGTTGGGGTGGAATGAACCTAAGACTGTTCGAGTTTTTGAGAGAGAGAGAGAGAGAGAGGGAGGAGAGAGAGGATGAGAGAGAGAGAGGAGAGAGAGGAGAGGAGAGAGAAGAGAGAGAGAGAGAGCAGAGAGAGAGAGAGAGAGGAGAGAGAGAGAGAATGACAATGACAAATTCTTTCTTTCCAGGATAATGGAATAAGCACTCATGTGCTTTCTTACATCCAGTCCCCCCCTTAGGGATATATATATATTATATTATAATATATATTAATATATATATATATATACATATTATATATTATATAGAGAGATGAGAGAGAGAGAGAGGAGAGAGAGGAGAGAGAGTGTGTGTGTATGGTGTGTGTGTGTGTGTGTTGGGGTGGAATTGAACCTAAGATGTTCGAGTTTTTTGAGGAGAGAGAGAGAGAGAGACGAGGGGGGAGAGGAGAGGGGAGAGAGAGAGAGAGGAAGAAGAGGAGAGAGGAGGAGAGAGAGAGAGAGAGTGAGAGATGACAATGACAAGTTCTTTTATTTCGAGGATAGTGAATAAGCACCCATGTGGGTTTTTTAACATCCAGTCCCCCCGTAGGGATTGGATGAGAGAGAGAGAGAGAGGAGAGAGAGAGAGAGGGAGAGAGAGAGAGAGAGAGAGATTGAGAGAGAGAGAGAGAGAGACAGACAGACAGACAGACAGACAGACAGAAGACAGACAGAGACAGAGAGTGTGTGTGTGGTTGGGGTGGAATTGACGAGAGAGAGAGAGAGAGGAGAGAGAGAGGAGAGGAGAAGAGAGAGAGAGAGGAGAGAGAGAGAGAGGAGAGGAGAGAGAGAAACAAGGTCCACGTCACGTATTGATTCCTTTCATAGTAGCAGAGGCCCGAGCACAGCCACACAATCTCTCTCCCTCTCTATCTTTCTGCCTCTCTCTTTCTCTCTGTCTCTCTCTGTGTCTTTCTCTCTGTCTGTCTGTCTGGCTGGCTGGCTGGCTGGCTGGCTGGCTGGCTCTCTCTGTGTCTCAGTCTCTCTGTGTGTCTCTCTCTGTCGCTCTCTCTGTCTCTGTCCCTCTCTGTCTGTCTCTGTATCTCTGTGTCTCTCTCTGTCGCTCTCTCTTTGTCTCTTTTCTATCTCTGTCTCCCCCTCTCTCTGTCTCTATATCTCTGTCTCTTGACGGTATCTGTCTCTCTCTGTCTATAAAAAATATGTATTTAATTAAAATTTCCCTTTCCCTTTCCCTTTCCCTTCCCTTCCTACCTTCATTCATCCATTCTCTCTCTCTCCCTCCTCTCCTTTCCCTCCCTCCCACCTCTCTCCCTCGTCTCTCTCTCTCTCTTTTCTCTCTCTTCTCCTCCTCCTCCCTCCTCTCCCCCTCCCCCCTCCCTCCCAAAATCTCTCTCTGTCTCTCCCCTGTCTCTGCATCTCTCTCTCTCTTTTTCTCTGCGTTTCGTAAAAAACAAAAACACCCACACAACAAAAAAAACCTCCAATCTGTTCGCACGCATTACTGTGGTCATTCTTTGTCAAGACTGTCGCGTTAGACAGTCAGGCCTACTTTAGTTAGAGAGTTGATTGCAGAAGCGAGAGAGAACTAACGCTTCTAATGCCATTGTGCACTGCAGTACGGAGTAGATCTAGATAGTTTACGAGTCACAAAACAGCAGTAGTAACAGCGGTAGTAGTCTAGTAACAGCAGTAGACGTAGAAGAAGGAAAAGTAGTTGTAGTAGTAGTAGTAGTAGTAGTAGTAGTAGTAGTAGTAGTAGTAGTAGTAGTAGGAGGAGGAGGAGGAGGAGGAGGAGAAATAGTAGTAGTAGGAGGAGGAGGAGGAGGGGTAGTAGTAGTAGTAGTAGTAGTAGTAGTAGTAGTAGTGGTGGTGGTAGTTGTAGTAGTAGTAGTAGTAGTAGGAGGAGGAGGAGGAGGAGAGTCCTTCGGATGAGACTATAAACCGAGGCCCCGTGTGCGAACGCATGCAGTACATTTTGCGCACACGTTAAATCCTGTTCTGCTGTTCGAAAGAGTAGGCCATTGTGTGCCGGTGGGAACTATGACAAAATTTACAAAACCGCATACACACGCATAATTTTTTTTAAAAGTCATCTGAGCCCTTTGATTTGTTGCTTTACAAGATTCAGCGCTATATAAAATCCATACATTAGTGTAGTAGTAGTAGTAGTAGTAGTTGTAGGAGGAGGGGGGAGGAGGGGAGGAGGGGGGGAGGAGGGAGGGAGTAGTAGTAGAAGTAGTAGTAGTAGGAGGAGGAGGAGGAGGAGGTGGAGGAATTGTAGAAGAGTAGTAATAGTAGGAGGTGGGGGGAGGAGTAGTAGTAGTAGTAGTAGTAGTAGGAGGAGGAGGAGGAGGAGGAGGAGGGAGGAGGAGGAGGGGGGAGGGGTTAGAATGTAGTGTAGTAGTAGTAGTAGTAGTAGTAGTAGTAGTAGTAGTAGAAGTAGTAGTAGTAGTAGTGGTTGGCATTGTTGTTAGTTTTTTTGGTTTTGATGGATATTTCTACAAGTACATTTTTGCGCACAGTTACAAAATCTACACCAGGCTTCGATTCCAGACATAATTATTTCTGTCTTCTTGTTGTTTGTTGCTGTTGTTGTTTACTGATGATGGTGGTGATGGCGGTTGTGGTTGTGGTTTAGGCCAGCTTTACTTAAGGAACAGTCTCACAAAAAACACAAATACAAACATAACCTCAAACTCTCTAACTTACTATGTTTTGCAGACGAATAATTATTGAACCTGCCAAGACACCTCACTGTTATTTGTTTTTTAATCACAGACTGTGATCACAGTGTTCCTTTTTACACGCGTTGTTTACCATTTACAGATGGTGGCGAGGGGGGGGGGGGGGGGGGGGGGATGGGATGGGAGGGGGGGGGGGAGGAGGAAGGAGGAAGGAGGAGGGGGGGGGGGGAAGAGGAGGGGGGGGGGGGGGAAGAGGAGGGGGAGGAGGAGGAGAGGGAGGGATGGCTGTGTGGTTGAGGGTCCTTCGTTGGTTTGTGTAGATCTGGCTTGTTTCAAAATGACAACCAGATGAGTGGCTGAAAAAGGCTTTTAGACAAGGCCAGACCAGAGCGTTAACAGGACTCTTGTGTGTATCTTTTGCTAGACTGTCACCTTCTGTGTCTGTCTCCTGTCACGTCTTATTATATCACATCTCCTTGTACTGTTTGTTTTCTGTGTGTGTGTTGTGTGTGTGTTGTGTGGTGTGTGTGTGTTGTGTGTGTGTTTGTTGTGTTGTGTTGTGTTTGTTGTGTTTGTTGCGTGTTTGATGCGCTGTACTGTGTTGTGTTTGTGTGTGTGTGTCGTGTTGTGTTGTGCTTGTGTGTGTATGTGTGTTGTGGTGTGGTGTGGTGTGGTGTGTGTTGTGTGTGTGTGTGTGTGTGTGTGTGTGTGCACGCGCGCGCGTGTGTGTGTTTGTGTGTGTATGTGTGTTTTGGGGTATGGTGTGGTGGTGGTGGTGGTGGTGGTGGGTGTGTGTGTGTGTGTGTGTGTCTGTCTGTCTTTGTGTGTGTGTCTAGCTCTCTGTAAGTGTTTGTATAAGTGTGTTTGTGTGTGTGTGTGTGTTTGTGTGTGAGTGTGTGTGTAAGTGTGTGTGTATGTGTGTATGTGTGTGTAAGTGTGAGTGAGTGTGTGTGTTCTTCAATTTAACGTCCATCTACTTTAAAGTGGTGTTACATGATAATATAAAATAGGAGAACGAGAGAAGAATAAGTAAGAATGAGCATGTGAGAGTTTGACTGCGTATATAATATGAGAGAGAGAGCGCGCGCACGTGTGTGTGTGTGTGTGTGTGTGTGTGTGTGTGTGTCGCTGTATCTCTCTCTCTCTCTCTCTCTCTCTCTCTCTCTCTCTCTCTCTCTCTCTCTCTCTCTCTCTCTCTCTCGCTCTCTCTCTTCCTCACACACACACACACATGTACTACGCACTCATAAAAGCCAATACCCCCCCCCCCCCCACCACCAAACCACCACCACCACCACCACCACCAACACCACCACCACCAACAACAACAACAAAACACTCACGCAAACAAACACAGAAAGAAACAAAGAAACATAGACACCCATCCAGTTCTATTCTAGTGCGGTTCTGAAGAGAAGTAGCCTATCTTTTATTTTTTCCCCGCGCCTTGCTTCCCATTGTGGCAATGATCTCAGCGGCTTGATCCTGTTTTGATTTTCAGCCTGTCTAGGTATCCTGTTTCTCCCTGCTCTCGCCTTCTTTGTCTAAAATGTTCCAGTTTATTTTTGATGTTGACAAGCTGGAAACAAAGTTGTTGTTTGTTTGTTTGTTTGCTTGGTTGTTGTTGTTTTTTTGGTTTTTTTTTTTTTTTTATAAAAGAAAAGGCTTTGTGTGTGTGTGTGTGGGGTGTGTGTGTGTGTGTGTGTGTGTGTGTGTGTGTCTGTGTGCGTGTGTGTGTGTGTGTGAGTCAGTTCGATTTTGTGTTCGATTTTGGCAATTTGTTTCGTTTGTTTGTTTGGTTTTTTTCATGAGGCTTGCAAGAAGTTAGGTTTTATTGGTTGCGTTTCGATATGTTTGTAGTGTTTTTGTGGGTTGTTTGTGGGGGTAGGGTTCTAGGTTGTTTTATTTCACTGTTTTAACTTCTTTTAAAAGAAAATAAAAGTTCAGAAAGACAAAAGGATTTGCGTGTGTCAGTGAGTGTGTGTGACAGTGTGTGTGTGTGTGTGTGTGTGTGTGTGTGTGGAGGGGGGGGAGGGTAATGAGTGAGTGAGTGAGTGAGAGAGAGAGTGTGTGTGTATGTATGCATGTGCATGTGTGCATTTAGTTTTTAAGAGAGCTTGATGTTAACGCTTTTGGCCAAGCAATCTAAACAAAACCTTTCTTGATTGTAAATTTCTACTTCTCAAGTACAACAATATGTAAACACTTTCAAAAACTTCTCAAAAAACTTTTATAACAATCTGTAAACATTTCAATGATGACAAGTGGTCTATCTAGAGATAGTGCATTTGCTTACAAAGCAAAAAAGGGACTGGATGTAAAAAAAAAAAAAAAAAGCACTTGAGTGCTTATTCCATTATCCTCGAACTAAAGGAATAAAAGAATGAATGAATGAATGAAAGAAAGAAAATTCAAGTCCAGGTTCGATGTAGGTCTAACAATTCCTGTTTGTGCCCGAAACTTTCCTCCCACCATTCACTAGACCGTAAGTGGCGATCTGGGTGGGTCGGTGGTCTAGAGGTAACGCGCCTGTCTAGAAAGCGAAAAGTCCGGGTCTGAAGTGTGCGGCGGTTCGTACCCCGTTTGGACCGGAAATTTTTCCCCCATCCATTAGACCATGAGTGGTGGTCTAGGCGCTAGTCTTTCGGATGAGACGATAAACCGAGGTCCCGTGTGTTACACGTAATTATTTAGCGCACGTAAAAAAAACCACGGCAACAAGAGAGTTGTCCCTGGCAAAATTCTTAGAAAAAAGCCACTCTGATAGGGAAACAAAATACAGCTGCAGAAAAAAAAAAAAAAAGGGTGAAAGGGTGGCGCAGCGCTAAGTGGCGACGCGTTCTCCCGCTCTCCCCGGGGAGAGCAGCCCGAATTTCACGGAGAGAAATCTGCCGTGACTTAAAGTGGTATGAAATAAAATCTGAGCGCTTTGATTTGTTGCTTTACAAGATTCAGCGCTATATAAATTCCATACATTATTATTATTATTATTATTATTAGTCTTTCAGATGAGACGATGAAATGAGATCTCGTGTGCAACACACATTTAGCACACGTAAAAAAAAAGATGAACCGACGGCTAACAGAGAGTTCTCCTTACCAACATTCTGTAGAAAAAAGCCACAAAGATAGGGAAACAAATACACTTGGAAGCAGGAAAAGAAATAAAACCCAAACAAACAACAAATAATGGATGGCACTGTTGCATCCTCTCTGTCCATTTTCTTCCATTTGGATCCATTCTCCTGCCCTTTTTTTCTCTAAAAAATACTCACAATATTAACAGTTTATTTTCTCCCACGCCAAAATTGGATCTGCTGGGCCGGTCTGACTTCTGTGGGGTGCTTAACGGCAGCACAACGCTTTTTTTTGCGCAAAATGATAGACAACAATAGTTACTGTCTGAGCTTTCGACGAATTAAGAAGGAGAAGGAGGAGGAGAAGAAGAAGAAGAAGAAGAAGAAGAAGAAGAAGAATTGCGAAGAAGAAGAAGAAGAAGAAGAAGAAGAAGAAGAATTGCGAAGAAGAAGAAGAAGAAGAAGAAGAAGAAGAAGAATGAAGAAGAAGAAGAAGAATTGTGAAGAAGAAGAAGAAGAAGAAGAAGAAGAAGTATTGCGAAGAAGAAGAAGAATTGCGAAGAAGAAGAATTGTGAAGAAGAAGAAAACTTGCGAAGAAGAAGAAGAAGAATTGCGAAGAAAATTGCGAAGAAGAAGAAGAAGAAGAAGAAGAAGAAGAAGAACAACAACAACAACAACAATAACAACAACAACAACCCGAAGAAGAAGAAGAAGAAGAAGAAGAAGAACAACAACAACAACAACAACCGATGCTATAAAGCAGTAGTGTGTCTACAGTAACAACAACAACAACAACAAGCAGAAGAATTGTGAAGAAGAAGAATTGCGAAGAAGAAGAAGAATTGCAAAGAAGAAGAAGAAGTAGAAAAGAACTAATTATCTCCTACGCCCAAAGTCGCATGCGCTGGGCCTGACTTGTCAGGCGCTTAACGGCAGCGCAACGCTTTTTCCCGCAAAATGACAGACAATAATAGTTGCTGTCTGAGCGTTCGACGAATGTCGACGAAGAAGAAGGAGAAACAGAAGAAGAAGAAGAAGAAGAAGCTGAAGAACAATGTGATAATGTCTGATTGAAATGGTTTTCCCTACGGCATTTTTTAACGGGCGTTGTTTGCCGTGTGCTGTTTGATTGTTTGCGTTGTTGTTTGTCTGTATGTTTTGGTTTGTTTTATTTTGTTTGTTTGTTTTTCTAGTTTGTTGCTTGGATGTCAAACTCTGTCGTCCTAACTCTGTGTGTGTGTGTGTGTGTTCTTTTATCACCCTCCCTCCTCTTTATACGACTCCCTTTCCCTCTCCCCGCTTTCAACCGACTCCCTACCCCTTACACACACACTTTCTTTTGAATTATCTGTTTATCTGTTTTCTATTTGCTCTCTCTCTCTATCTGTATCTCGTCTCTGCCTGTCAGTCTGTTGGTCTGTCTGCCTGTCTTCTCTCTGTCTCTGTCTCTGTCTCTCTCTGTGTCTGTGTCTCTGTCTCTGTCTCTGTCTCTCTCTGTGTCTCTCTCTCTGTCTCTGTCTCTGTCCTCTCTCTGTGTCTCTGTCTCTGTCTCTCTCTGTCTCTGTCTCTCTCTCTCTCTCTCTCTCTCTCTCTCTCTCTCTCTCTCTCTCTCCTCTTTTGCTGGAATTCCTACCTCTCTCTCGCACAGTCTCTCTCTCTCTCGCTCTCTCTTTCTCTTTTCTCTCTCTCTCGCTCTCTCTCTCTCTCTCTCTCTCTCTCTCTCTCTCTCTCTCTCTCTCTCTCTCTCCCTCTCTCTCTCTTGTCTCTTGCCTGTGTCTATTGGTCTGTCTATCTGTTTGTCTGCCTGTCTGTCTCTCTGTCTGTCTCTGTCTCTGTCTCTCTCTCACTCTAGGACGATCTTAACATGTACAATGTTAAATCACAGTGAGTGCTAATGGTGATAGTGCTGATGAATTGAAATCTATATTCAATATCATATGGATTTAAAATGCACTGCTCTCTCTCTCTCTCTCTCTCTCTCTCTCTCTCTCTCTCTCTCTCTCTCTCTCTACTCTCTCTCTCTCTCTCTCTCTCTCTCTCTCGCCCTCTCCTTTTATTGTTTACTTATAGATTTAATTGTCGCGTTTACACTTAGTATCCCGTTGAATGCTTTATTCAGATTTAATATTTCAGTTCTATTGCATAAGTTGACTGTATTTGAGATTCAGTGAATGTTTTATTTTGATATCTTGTTTTGAGCGTACGAGTTATGTATAGCTAATTCCACAGTGCATATGTACTTCTCTATGACTATACATGATATTCATAAAGATTTTATATTGGCATTGATGCACGGTGTGAGTGCGCGCGCGCGCGTGTGTGGGTACGCGCGCGCGCGCGCGTGTGTGTGTGTGTACGTGTGCATGGGGATGCAAATTGCTTATACAATATTTGGTTGTTCCCTCTCCCCTTGTTGTTGCCGTTTTTGTTTTGCTCTTGGTTCTTGCTATTTTTTTGGTTGTTTCTGTGTTTTCTGTTCTGCTTTCTTTCTTACTTGTTGCTACTTTTTTTTCTTTCTTTTTTTCTCTTTCCCCCCCTTTGGGGATTTTTTTGGGGGTTTTTGTGTAACTTTTTTTCCTAAACTGTTAAGGGATTCAGGGGTTTATTTATTTTATTACATATAATCCTAAGGGGGGGGACTATGTAAAAAAGACTGGTCTTATTACTTCCCCGAATAAAAAATTTGTCATTTTTCATGTCCCTCCTCTCTCTCTCTCCCTTTTGCTGAAATTTCCTTCCCCACTCTCTCACTACCTCTTTCTAATCCTTCTCTCCCCTCCTTCTCCCCCCCCCTCCTTCCCGCTCTCTCTCTCCTCTCTCTCTCTCTCTCTCTCTCCCCCTCTTCTCTTTCTTCCCTCCTCCTCCCCCCTCTTCCCATCCCTTCCCATCTCTCTCTCTCTGTCACCTTTTAAGGTTTTTATGTTATTGCGTCTCTTTTTTTTTCTCTTTCTATCTTTTTTGGTGTTTTTCTGTTGTCAATTATTTACCCATCCACTCCGTTCCAATTGTCACCCTTTTTGTATTACAAAAATCTGCCCCCGCGCTGTCACAGTTTAAATTTAATTAATATTGAATTCAAAGGAAAGGGGGTGGGGGGGGGGGGGGGAGAAGGGGGGGGGTGTTTTTATAAGAAAGGGGGGGGGGGGGGGGGGTAAAAAATAATTATTCCTGTTTCTGGGAAGACAGATGGAATCCCCGGTCCTACTATCTCATCATCACACAACTATCACATCTCATCATCATCATCATCATCATCATCATCATCATCATCTTTATTGACATCTTCGTTTCTTTGTTCGTCATCGTCGTCGTCGTTTTTTTGTTTTTTTCTAAACAAAGTAATAAAAGTATTCTAAGAAAACGAGTAAATCAAACCAAAAACCATCAGGTAGCCTTCTAAACATAGGCAACAGACAAACAAACAAAGCAAGCCAATAAACAAGAAAAAGAAAGAAAATAAACAAACAGACGTAGACAGTTAATAAATAAAGCCAATAAACAAACTAACATAGAAAACAAACAAAACCAGTAAACAATCAAACAAAGCCATTAAACAAACAAAGAAAGCCAGAACATCTTGCGCACACGTTAAATCCTGTTCCGCTTTTCGTAAGAGTAGGCCTTTAACATTGTGTGCCGGTGGGAACAGATGACAAAATTATCAAAACCGCATACACACGGGGACTGGATGTAAAAAAGCAAATACGTGCTTTT
>CM054143.1:8744152-8751652 GCA_028751875.1 Rapana venosa | reverse complement strand
TTTGAGTTGTTTTTAAAAAAAAAATATATTAGCCTGACGAGCTCTCTGCTATTGTAAAGCCAGTATTTTGTTGTTATTGGCGTTGTTGTTGTTTGTTTTTTAGTTTTAAAAAAAAAATTTATTACCAGACAAGCTCTCTGCTATGTAAAGCCAGTATTTTGTTTGTTGATGCTGTTGTTGAGTGGGTGTTTTTGTGGGGGGCGGAACCAGAGAGAGAGGGGGAGGGGGGGGGGGGGGGGGGGGGGGGGGGGGGGGAGGGGGGGGGGGGGGGGGGGGGGGGGGGGAGGGGAGAGGGAGGGAGGGGGAGAAGAGAGGGAGAGAGAGGGGGGGAAAATGGAGAGGGAGGGAGGGAGGGGAGCGAGCGAGGGAGGGAGAGAGAAAAGAGAGAGAGAGAGAGAGAGAGAGAGAGAGAGAGAGAGAGAGAGAGAGGAGAGAGAGAGAGAGAGAGAGAGAAGAAGAGAGAAAAAAAGAGAAGAAAAGAGAAGGAGAGAGAGAGAGAGAGAAGAGAGGAGAGAGAGAAGAGAGAAGAGAGAGAAGAAGAGAGAGAGAGAGAATGAAATAAATTACATCAAATTATATCCTGCTGCTGTGTCTCCACTGTGCCGCGTCACACACCACGCACGCACGCACGCACCACACACCCACACACACCATGCACGCACCACGCCACACACACACATACAAACATGCTTACACATACGCGCACCTCTTGCTTTAACAACACACTCTCTCCCCTCTCTCCCCTCCTCTCTCCCCTCCTCTCATCCCCTCTCTCCTATCCCCTCTCTCTCTCTCTCTCTCTCTCTCTCTCTCTCTCTCTCCTCTCTCTCTCGCTCCGTCTTTGTCTCTCTGTTTCCCCTCTATCTATCTGTATCCGTTTCTCTGTCTCTGTATCCGTCTCTGTGTCTCTGTCTCTATCTGTCTGTCTCTCTGTCTGTCTGTCTCTCTCTCTCTCTCTCACCTTTAAAAACCGTTGTATGTGCATCAATTCCACCATTTCGACCGAGAGAAGACAAATTTCAGTATAATATGCTGTCCATCTCCTTTAATTAGTTAGTTAGCTATTTAGTAAGTTATACCACTTTAAGTCACGAGATTTGTCTGCGTGAAATTCGGGCTGCTCTCCCCGGGGAGAGCGTGTCGCCACAAGAACAGCGCCACCTTTTTTTGTTTTGTCTGCCACCGTATTTATTTCCTGTGTAGGTACTGGCTATACCAAAACAAAACAAAAACCCACCAAGAGGAGGAAGCTGGTTGCAAAATCTTCAGGGGTGCCCCCAACAGTAGAAAAAGACTAGGGGGATAAGTAAAGGTGAAGGAGAAGGAAATGGGTAATGCCTTCAGTAAGAATGACCACACAATAAACGACACGGATGGTGGACAAGCACAACAACAACTACAACAACAACAACAAAAAACAACAAAAAACCCAAAAACAACAAGAATAACGGAAAACAAGAATATAATTATTGATGGTAGGGGGGGGGGTGGGGGGGGGGTGGGGGTGGACAGGAAACAATGGACAAGGATAGGAAATTGAAAAGGGAAAGCCGGAAATTGATGGAAAAGCTTTGGGAAATGAAGGAGATTTCGACAGGAAAACGTGATTGGTAAAGACAAAAAAGACAGAAAAAAAAAAGACAGGACTGTGTAGTAAGTAAGACAGAATATGAATTAAAAAAAAAAAAAATAAAAAAAAAAAAAAAAAATATAATATATATATATATATAAAAATAGATATATATAATATATATATATAAAATAATATATATATATATAAACTAACCTTCCCCAACAATCAAAATTCACAAAGTGTTGCTCTGCGCGCGCGCGTACCACACATAACACTTACACACATACACACATAAAACACATACACACACATACACACAACTAAACCTAACACACACACACACACACTTACACACACATACACACACTTACACTAACACAAACAAAACACACACACACACACACACACAAGCACACGCACACAACACAAACACACCCACCCACACACATACTAACACACTAACACACACACATTCTCTTCTCTCGCACACACACAGACACAAACACATACACCACCAACACACTAACACACAAAACTAAACACACTAAGCCCCCCCCCCCCCCCCCCACTCCTCACACACACACGCCAACACACTAACAACACACACATTCTCTCTCTCGCACACACACACAAACACAAACACATACACACACCAACACACTAACACACTAACCCCCACCCCCTCACACACACACACCAACACACTAACACACACACTGACAACAGTAACCCCCTCCCCCCCCCCCCCCACCCCCCCCCCACCACACACCAACCACTAACACACCACTAACAACACTAACCCCCCCCCCCCCACACACACACACACACGCAACCCCCACCCCCCCGCCCCCCACCCCCCCCCCCACTCATCTCCCCCCCCCACCCCCCCCCCCCCCCCCCACCCACTATACAAATTTTGGGGGGTAAAAAATTCAACTTAATACCACAACTTCATACACCTTACAACACACTTTAACAATAAAAACACCACCACCCCCCCACCACCACCCCCACTCTTCTACCACAAAAACCCCCTTGATTAACTTCATAACTTAATACCCTGAACATATGAAGCCGTCTACCCAAATGAAATGAAATGCTGAAAAACACTCAAAGTTCCCAAGGGAAGATGGGGTGGAGGGGAAAATTTTGGAGGGGTAGATAGTAGTTTGGTTAGGTAGGTTAGTAGTAGACTAAAGGCTTATATACATGAAAAAAATCCGTCGGCTCTGTTAGACCAATGACTGAAATCTAGTCTCCCACTGTCTCTTTCTCTGCGTCTGTCCGCTGTCAGTCTGTTTGTCTCTCCGTTGAACTAAACCTTGCTCTGTCTGTGCTCTCTGTCGTATGTCAGTGTCTGGTATATCTGTCTGTCTCTGAATCTCCTCTCTCTATCAGTTTGTCTGTCTGTCTGCGTCTTTCTTTTCTGTCAGCCGCCTTTCTGTCTTCCGGGTTCTCTCTCTTCTCTTCTCTTCCACTCCTCTTCTCTCATCGCTCTCTTCTCTCTCTCTGCTCTTCATCTCTCCTCTCTCCTCTCTCTCTTCTCTCTATCTTCTTCTATCCTTGCTGCTGTTTCTCACCCCTCTCTCTCCTCACTCTC
This sequence comes from Rapana venosa, assembly GCA_028751875.1. NCBI lineage: Eukaryota > Metazoa > Mollusca > Gastropoda > Neogastropoda > Muricidae > Rapana > Rapana venosa. Next base: position 8,748,479 of record CM054143.1, on the reverse strand, counting down.
TCTTCTTCTTCTTCTCCTCTCCCCCCTTCCTCTTTCCTCCTCTCACGTTTTCCTCCTCCTCTCTCTCTTCATTTAATTAACCTCTTTCCCTTTTCCCTCCTAACCCCACCGCCCTCCCCACCTCTCCTTCTCTTTTCTCCCCTCCTCTCCTTCCTACCTACCTCTTCTCTCCCCTTTCTCCTCTCTACCTATCTTCCCCTTGATAATTTTCAATAATCATCTCTTCTCTTCTCTCCCTTTCTCATCCCCAGCTCTCTCCCCACTCCTTCTTCCTTTAACTTTCTCGTCTAAAAACTCTCCTCATCTCAATCTCTCTCTCTTTCCTTCTCCTCTCCCCATTGAACCTCTTCTATCTGTAACCCTTGGAATAAAGACTAACAATCAATCAATCCATCAATCAATCATCTTCTCTCTCCATTTTAATTTTCACCCCATTGAACCCTCCCCCCTCTATTTTATCTTCCTGGAAAAAAGATTATCAATTTAATCAATCAACAATCTCTCCATCCTCTCTCATCTCCTCTTTTCTTTCTATCACCTCTTCCCCTGGTCCCTTTTATTCTGTCCCCGGGACAAACTTAACTCATCAACAACACAACAACTTTCCAAACCACCCCCAAACCCCACCAAACCCCGACAACCAAAAAAAAACACACAACAAAACACCCCAATTTTCCATTTTAAACCCTTTCCCCCCAAACGACCGAAAAAAACACCAACACCACACACATACACACACATCAACACACCACACACACACACACACACAACACACACACCCAAAACAACACACACACAACACACACACAACAACACACAAACACACCCAACACACCCCAAAACCACACACCCACCCACACACCACACACACACAAAACACACACACAAACACCCCACAACGCCCGCCAAAACCACAAAACCCCCCCACAACCCCAGCCCCCGTCGCTTGGTATATTATCTGTTGTTTTTGCTGTCTCCGTTTCTACCTATCTGTCCCATCTATGGTGTTTATGTTACATTTTAATTTAATTTTTTTAAGATAAAAAAACCGCACTAAGAAATGTGTGTGGATATGAAAAATAAAGACCCAAAAAGCTGTGGTCAAAAAAATGTGCCCTTCTTCTTCTTAGTCCTTATAGCTCCTAGCGGAGCATAGGGCCTCAGCAGCGTCCCTCCACCTTCTCCTGTCTCTGGCAAGGTCTTGGCCTCTTCCCATGTCAGGCTGGAGTCTCTCAGCTCACTATGCAGGCTTCTCCTCCAGGTCTGTTTGGGGCGCCCTCTCTTCCTTTTCCCCTGCGGGTTCCATCGAGCGCTTGTCTGGTGATGTTGCAAGGCTCCTTCCGTAGGGTGTGGCCGACCAACGCCACTTTCGCCGCCTTACTAGGACATCCATAGGCGGGTTGGTTCGCCCTCATCCACAGGTTGGTACTTGGCACTCTGTCGAACCATCTGAGATGAAGGATCTTCCGGAGACATCCGTTGATGAAGGTCTGGATCTTGGAGGAGCTGGTGTTGATGACCCGCCAAGTTTCTGACCCTTAGAGAAGCACAGACTTCACGTTGGCGTTGAAGATCTGAGCTTTGGTGGTTATGGAGATCGCATTTGTTCTCCATACGGGTTTCAAGATGGCAAATGCTTGGCGTGCTTTCTTTATTCTTGCCTTGATGTCTTCGTTTGTGCCTCCTGTCTGGCTGATCTTACTGCCCAGGTACACAAATTCACTGACATCCTCTACTGCTTTCCCAGAGATGGTGACAGGAGCCTCTTGCTGGTTGTTGGTACGCAGTAGCTTGGTCTTCTCTTGACTGATCCTGAGGCCAATACGTCTAGCTGTGGTATCTAGGGCACTAATGACGATCAAATACAGATCGTGTGTGTTCTTACAGTGTTGACCCCGCGCATACATAACATTGTGGCTAGGAGGATAGCTGACGATAAAGCACTGAGGAAAGTGCAATATTTGTCTTTTTTCTGTATTTTTCGGGGAGGGGGGTTGTTGCTGCCTCATCTTCTCTGACGTCTCCGTCCTGCTGTTCCCACGCCGCTCATCCCAATCTCCCCGCCACAGCCATACCCAGAGTCGTTATTATGTCTCATCCTCAGGGTCGGAAGTCCGCAGGCAACCCATCACTATCCAGGCCGCAATGGGAGATGATTCAAATCTGCCATATTCGTGCAAGATTATGGAAATGCAATTGAGCTTTTTATTTTGGTTTAAGGAAAACTTTATTTATTCATAAAATCATACATATAATACAGCAAGAACAAGCTAAAAACATATAATGTGCCCAACAGCAATGAAAGGTTCAGTCTTTACATTTGGCAGCCTGGTAGACATACAGAGTTCACATCACTAATGAGGAAGTGAAAACCAGAATCAACAACGATGATTACAAAGAGCTCCTGACGTCAGTGGGAAAAAAACCACACAAACTAAAGGGGTTCTGGCACCTCACAGGAACATGTGGACTGGCCAAGACTGTCCTCCTACAGGGAACAGTACAAGGAGGGAGACGAAGAAGAGGCAGACAGAGAAAACGATGGGAAGACAACATCAGAGAGTGGTGGACTGGTCTTGAGTGGAACGATTTGCTACGGAAAGCTGAGGACCGCAGGGAGTGGAGGAAGCTGGTTGAAAAATCTTCAGTGGTGCCTCCCACGGTCCACGGGACTAGGTGAAGGTGAAGGTGAAGAAAGGAAGATATTTATTCCAACTGTACAAATGGATTTTAAAAACTTATTTGACAGTAGCTATTAGTTTGAATTCAAAATTCCCAACACGTAGTCAAGTTGTAATGGAAAGGTCAGAATTTGTTTTACAGAAAAATATACAGACATACAGTAGCAGGCAGTTGGAAATAGCAAGAGTGTTTTCTGTATATATTTTCTGCGTGTGCATCAGTGCATGTGCTATGAATGCAACAATGACAGAGAAGAGAAAGGAAAACAGTGGCACAATCTAAAGCTGATGTGCGGCCAAACCAAGATCCTGTCTGCAACAAGAATGTTAGCGCAGGTTAAAGAATCCACAGCAGCAAGATAGGGGTTTTTCCTGGATAAAAAATGTCAATTAAAAGGATGTCTCCGTCGAGATATGAAAAAAGTTATATAGGTAGATAAACAGACAGAAAAAAGGGGAGAGAGACACAGACAGACTTAGGTATAAAGATATACAGACAAATAGATAGACAGACATTAGTAGACATACAGATAATAGACATCGATAGAGAGATAGATATAGGGATAGATGTGTAGATCGACAGGCAGACAAAAAGACTGACAGAGAGACAAACAGACAGACATGTAGATATAAATAGATAGGTAGGCAGACAGAGAGACAGACAGAGAGACAGACAGATAGATAGATAGATAGATAGATAGATGATAGATAGATAGATAGATAGAGAGATAGAGAGATAAGGAAAGAGAGAAAGAGATAGAGAGAAAAGAGATGAGAGGAAAGAGAGAGAAGAGAGAGAGAGGAAAAGAGAGAGTGAGAGGAGAGAGAGAGAGATACATACAGACAGACAGACAGACAGACAAGACAGACATTGACAGACAGACAGACAGACAGACAGATAACCAACAGTACATAATTCTAATTTTCTATGAAGGAAAAAAACCAGTCCTGAAAGATAATTATTCATTTCTTCAGCATATCTTGACAACATCCATTTTCGAATACACGATCAAGCATTCATTTATGGAAGGACCGAAAGATAGAAAACGGTTATCAGAAACAGACACTGAATAATTACCATCATGATACTCCCCTCAAGAACATTACTTTTAGGTGACTGAGACAACGAAGATCCAGACAATTGGCGATAGAAAGTTGAATATATCAACAGATATTGCTGGAATAGAAAACAAAAAATGTAAATATTATATAGTTTAAAAGGAAAAGTGGTAACCACGCTCGACGCTGCTTAACTTGGCTGGGGGAAAGCGAGTGCTCCGACCACTGAGCTATCCCGTCCCCTGACAAACTAGCTATAATATAAATAAAAGCTGTATCGACCTGTCCTTACCAATATTATTATACAACTGAAGGAGAAAAAGAAATGAGCGATTTTCATTTTAGTCGGGTGAGACAGATCAAGTATAGAATAAAGTAACAGCTAGGGGGGTCAGACCTTCTTTCTCTCCTGTCTTCTGAAGTGTTTAGGAACTATTAATTTTCAGGGTAATGGACATGTAATACGTAATTGGGGTCAATAGGGCCGGCTCCTTATGTTTTTCCTGCATTATAGAAACAACGTTCAGAGAGAGAGAGAGAGAGAGAGAGAGAGACAGAGGAGAGAGACAGAGAGACAGAGAATACAG
>CM054143.1:8729152-8739152 GCA_028751875.1 Rapana venosa | reverse complement strand
AGCAGTAATGAAATCATGATAACATTTACACTGATGGTTATGATAATGAACATGATAACTATGCAATTTGAACGACCACTTAAAACAATTCATTCTATACATAAATTATCAAATCATACATTCCTTATTTTCTAGTCATCACAATTTGTTCACACTACCACTACAACCACCACCACCAACCACCAACCACCACCAGTTACAAAACACACAACAAACAAACACACAAAAATCCAGAAACTTATCAACCAAACTCCCCCCCCCCCCAAAAAAAAAAAAGAGCGACGACATCAAGGGAAAAATCATTACCAAGCGCCAGACATTGTGGAATAACAAACAACAAAAACCCCAACAAAAACCCAACAAAAACCCCAACCAAACTTGACATAAAACGCAGCGGCGACATCGATAACCAACTGCTTGCATGGATTTTTATTCTCTCTCTCTCTCTCTCTCTCTCTCTCTCCACTAACAGGGAGGAATCAAAATTAGGTTTGTCTCAGCGACAAAACACGTCTGCTGCTTTCTCGGTTTTTTTTGGAAGCCAACCAATTAAAAGCGAGCAGACGACCACCTGTCGCTTGGACTAGAAGCTAGAGGGAGGAGAGGAGGAGGAGGGGTTAGTTGTATTACCTGATCAAGGCACAGTCTCCGCTGTTGATCGCACAAACATCAAAACTACCACTCCGACTTCATTTTCAGTTCAAAGGCTGGGAGGGGAAAACAAGGTTAAAAGGAAAGAACCGGGGACGGTAGGAAGTGTAAACAGCCATTTTAACGTTGACATTCTGTTCGCGTTAGCGCTTAGGCTACACACCTGTATTAATTGTCGGGGATGATGTAGTATCTTGTATAGAGTGGGAGTCCAATTTAAAAAAAAAAAAAATTGGGGGGGGGCGGGAGTATGATTTTCACAGTATTTTGTAAATATGAAAAAAAATGCACTGTGTACTTGTTTTGGGGGATTGAAGACCAAGAGCAGTAACCAGGTAGTCACGAGAAAGTTGGAAATATCATCAAATAAGGATTGTTTGTGTGCCTACAGTGTTGACCCCGTGCATGCATATTGCAGTAAGGAAGCTAGCAGACGACAAAGGACTGATGGGTATTTGCTGAAATTTAAAAAATAAAATCAAAGCTACCAAATTTGCACAAAATTACATGAGTTTTGAGTCAGAGGCTAGTCTTTCACAAAAAAGTGGTTTTCATTTCTGTGGATGTCTTAGTACGTTCGGTATGAATATAAGAGTCCTAATATAGAAAAAAAAAAACACAAGGAAACTCGCAGAATTTGTAATTGCGGTGTGCAGCCTGTTTACAACCAGGGAAGAGAAGAACACGAAGAGTGGCCGCCCTTTCTCTGGTAAGGGACACAACTGGTGGGTAAGTCGTTGAAGCAGACAGACGAAAAGGAGAAGGCAGGGTTGAAGCTGGGAATCAAGAAAGTGTTCCATTAACCTTTTGTTACAGTTGTGTCAATACCGCCCACGGCATCCACTACTATAAAGGTCTCTCCCCCCCCCCTCCCCTTCCACTCCCCTCCCTATTTCTCCCTGTACTGCTCCCGTAAGCTTGCGAAAGAAGAACGAATGGGCCATAGTCTAGTAGTATGTGATGGGTCCACAACATATTGTTTAAGAGAAAGAACATACTTATTTTACGCACAGACGCGCGCACACACACACACACACATACACACAGACAGATACACATGTACATACGCTCACGCGAGCGTGTACACACACACACACGCAGGCAAGCACACATGCACGCACACACACGCACGCATGCACGCGCGCACGTACACACACACTCTCTCTCTCACACACATACACACACACCACACTACTCTCTCTCTCTCGTCTCACGCATACACACACACATACACACACTCTCTCTCTCTCTCTCACGCGCGCACACCACACATTCACACCCACACACACGCTCTCTCTCTCACGCACGCACGCATGCGCGCGCGGCACACCCACACCCACACACACGCTCTCTCTCACGCACGCGCGCGCGCTGGCACACACACACACTCACGCACACACAAACTCTCTCTCACGCACACGCCCATACCCTTTCCCTCACGCACTCACACACACATGCACACACACACCCACACTCACGCGCGCGCGCGCACAAACACACACCACACACACACACACACACACACACCACACACACACACCCACACACACGCTCTCTCTGTTACGCACGCGCACGCGCGCGGGAACACACACACACACATACGCACACACACTCTCACACACACACACAGACATTTTCTCTCTCTCTATCTCTCTCTCTCTCTCTCTCTCACACCACACACACACACACACACACACACACACACACACACCACACACACACACACACACACACACACACACACATACGCACACACTCTCTCTCTCTCTCACACACACACAGACATTTTCTCTCTCTATCTATCTATCTCTCTCTCTCTCTCTCACACACACACACACACACACACACACACACACACACACACACACACACACACACACACACACACACACACACACACACACACACACTGTTCTATTTGGATAAAAGCGAAATAAGAGAAGTTGCTAATTTGCTTAATTATTAATAAACATGCGTAGCTCCCACCTGCAACTCATAATGTTCCCTTTATAAAAAGGAGAGAGAGAGAGAGAGAGAGAGAGAGAGGAGAAGAGAGAGAGAGAGAGACAGACAGACAGACAGACAGACAGACAGAGATACAGACGGACAGAGAGAGACAGACAGAGAGAGAGAGAGACAGACAGACAGACAGAGAGAGATACAGACAGACAGACGAGACGAGAGAGACAGAGAGAGACAGACAGAGAGATACTATTACATTATTTGTCATCATTATCATTTGACAAAGCATATCAATTTTTTGCTTGCTTGTTTGTTTTTTTGTTTTTCATTTTACATTTGCTGCTGTTACTTCTCTCTCTCTCTCTCTCTCTTCTCTCTCTCTCTCTCTCTCTCTCTCTCGCTCCCCTCCCCCACCCTCCCTCCTCCCAATTATTATCCTTTGACAAGAGATATTAAATTAGTACATTATGTATTTTTTGTTGGGTTTTCTCTTCCCCTTTTGCTGTGAAGAAGTCTAACTGAAAAATGTCTTGAGGAATTTGTCTGTCTGTCTGTCTCTGTCTGTCTGTCTGTCTTATGCCTGTCTCTGACTCTGTCTATCTGTCTAGTCTCTCTGCTTCTCTCTCTCTCTCTCTCTCTCGCTCTTTCTCTCTCTCTTTCTCTCTCTCTCATTTCTCTCTCTCTGCTCTCTCTCTCTCTCTCTCTCTTCTCTCTCTCTCTCTCTCTCTCTCATCTCTCCCTCTCTCTCTCTCTCTCTCTCTCTCCCCGATGTCGGATGCGCTGGGCCTGACTTGTCAGGCGCTTAACGGCAGCGCAACGCATTTTCTCTCATGTGCAGCAATAATAGTTAGGTGTCTGAGCGTTCGACGATGAAGAACAATAATAAATCGGCAAATTCTCTCTCTCTCTATCTCTCTCTCTCTGTCTCTCTCCTCTCTGTCTCTTTCTCTTTTCTCTCTCCTCTTTGTCTGTCTGTCCTGTCTGTCTCTCTCTGTCTCTCTCTGTGTATCTCTCTGTCTCTCTCTCTCTCTTTCTCTCTATCTCTCTCTTTCTCTGTCTGTCTGTCTGTCTGTCTGTCTGTCGACGATGAAGAACAATAATAATCGGCAATTCTCTCTCTCTTCTCTCTCTCTCTCTCTCTCTCTCTATCTCTATCTGTCCTCTCTGTCTCTCTGTCTCTCTTTCTCTCTCTCTGCGTTTCTGTCTCTCTCTCTTTCTGTCTGTCTCTCTCTCCTCTCACCTCTCTCTCTCTCTCTCTCTTTCTGTCCGTCTCTCTTTATATATTATAGAATGACAGCCTGTCCTTGCATGTGGAATTCATAAATGAATAAAGATTGATTTTTAACTGTACCGAGATAACACTTTTCATTCACGACGAATTATCTTAATTTTGTCCTGATTTAAAAAAAAACGTCTGACAAAGATGAATGAATCAGATTGTGTGAAGGAGTGTGTCTGTGTGTGTGTGTGTGGGGGGGGGGGGGGGGGGGGGGGGAAGGGGGATGTTGGTGGGCGGATGGGTGGGGGGTATAGGTTTTTATTTCTATTCCCGATGAAAAACGGAAGCGAAAATCAGATTGATGCCCAGTTTTTAGTGGGGAAAGGGGGTGGGGGTGGTGGTGGATGGGAGGGTGGGAATAATGCATTCCTTTTGATTACGGGGGTTGTCGTGGGTTGTGCAATTAGGATAAATGAACATGTTTTTTTCTTTTCCTTCGTTCATTCGTTCATGCATTCACTTAATATCCAGTCGACCCAGTTACTCGCAGTCAGCTGTTTTGGCTCCATCTCATCATTTCTCCGTACTGTCTGTCTGCTTGTTAGTGAGTTTTTCTGTCTGTGTGTGTGTGTCTGTTTCTTTCACTCTCTTACTCTGTCTTTCTGTCTGTATATCTCTGTTTCTGTGTGTGTGTGAGAGTGTGTGTGTGTGTGTGTGTTGTGTGTGTGTGTGTGTCTGTGTGTGTCTGTGTCTCTCTCTGTCTCAGTCTCTGTCTCTCTGTCTCAGTCTCTGTCCCCTGTCTCTGTCTGTCTGTCTGTCTGTCTGTCTCTCTCTCCTGCTTTTCTCTCTAGCTCTCTCACCCTCTCCCTCTCTCTCACACCTCTCTCTCTCTCTCTCTCTCTTTCTCTTTCCTTCCTCTCTCTCTCATCGTTGCATGATCAGACAAAGACCAACAGACCCTCCACCCCCCCCCCCCCCACACACACACGCACAGAGATAGAGAGAAGAAAAAAAAGAAACAGACAGACAGACATACACACACAGACACATACAAAAAGTATTCGGACAGACCCAGATGACCACGACGGTACACAAAAGAAAAAACAACGAAATAAATAAAAGAATGTGCGTTAAAATCCACTCCCCGCCCAAATACACACTTTAACAGCTTCTGCGCTTTTCTTAAAACGTTGTTGAATAAAACCCTTGAGATAATTTTCAGAATGCTGCAGACAGAAAAAAAAACACCCACAAAAACTCTGCCCATCATTTTAAGGTATACTTTAACAGATAATTGTAACATAAGATTAAAAGACAGTCGGTTTGGGGTTTTTATTTTTGGACGAAGAGGAAAAGGAGAGTCAAAAATAAAGAAATTTGACGGCGGTGGCATTTTGGGATACGATGCAAACTTAATCAAAAATGGGAAAATGCTTTCAAGGATAATTATTTTTGGGTAGAATTTTGCTATGGGGCGTAAAGTATGTCCTGAAAGGAATGCTCGATTTTCAAGTTCAGAAAGCTGGCTGGAAGAAGAAACTAGAAAGAAGAAAGAAAACAAAAGAACAGAGAGAGCGAGAGAGAGAGAGAGAGAGAGAGAGAGAGAGAGAGAGAGAGAGAGAGAGATACTGAGAGAGAGAGAGATGGAGAGAGAAAGATGGAAAGAGAAAGAGAGAGAGATGGAGACAGATGGAGAGAGATAGAGAAGAGAGAGATAATAATAATAAATGGAATTTATTTTAGCGCTATATCTTGCGAGACAAATCAAAGCGCTTGCACCCAACTCATTCTTACACATTCAATACAAAGAGAGAGAGAGAGAGGGGAGAGAGAGAGAGAGAGAGAGAGAGGAGAGAGAGAGAGAGAGAGAGAGAGAGAGGAGAGAGAGAGAGAGAGAGAAAAGACAGACACACACACACACACACACACACACACACACACACACACACACCACACTCACACTCACACTCACACAAACACAGAAGAAGAAGAAGAAGAAGAAGAAGAAGAAGAAGAAGAAGAAGAAGAACAAGAACAAGAACAAGAACAAGAAGAACAAGAACAAGAACAAGAACAAAAGAGATCATCAGAAGAAACCCTAGAAAAGAGACGACCAGTTTTTGTTTGGGTTTTTTTGTTTTTGTTTTGTTGGGGTTGTGGTTTTTTTTGGAGGGGTGGTGGTGGAGGGGGTGTGGCGGGTTGAAGACATAAAGCATCACCATTCCCCGTGCCCGCATGACTACGCTGGGGCTGTTGAAAAACAGCTCTCGGGTTAAGTGACGAATGGGTTTCTCTCCCTTTCAATCTCCCTTGACCATTACCGGACTAATTGACTCGTCTGGCCTCGCAAAAGAGTCTTCTTCACCCCCCCCCCCCATCCCCCCCACCCCCCCCCCCCCCCCCACACAAAACACACTCCTCACCCCCACCCCCTCATATCCCCCCCCACCCCCATTCCACAATTTCACACACACACACTCTTTCTTCCCTCCCACTCTTTCTCCTTGTCCCTCCCATTACTCTCTTCCTTTCAACACGCGCGCGCGCACGCTCTCTCTCTCTTCTCTCTTCTCTCTCCTCTCTCCCCTCTCTCTCTCTCTCTCTCTTCTCTCTCTCTCTCTCTCTCTCTCTCTCTCTCTCTCTCTCTTTCTCTCTTTCTTACTCCATTTACACATGCCCACCGACCCCCCCCCCCACACACACACACACACAATCCCCCCCCCCCCCCCACACACACACCCTTATTTTCATCATTCTTTCTTCTTTTTTCTTCTTCTTTTCTCTCCTGGTATTGTACGCTTTCGCGTTCACTACACAAGACACGTTTGTTGCTGGTTTTGTGAATGTCTCCATGAAATCGCACTTAGAAAGAGAGAGGGAGACAGAAAGAGCGAAAGACACATACAGACAGACAGACAGACAGACCGACAGGGAAAGACAGAGAGGTAGACATACAGACAGACCGACAGGGAAAGACAGAGAGGTAGATCGACAGGCAGACAGACACACACACAGACAGAGACACAGACAGACAAGCAGCGTAATGTCTTGTCTCGGTATATGTGCCTTTCCTTTTAGCCCACCCCCCACCCCCCACCCCTACCCCCAACTCCATCCACCGCCACCCTTCCCCTACCTAACCCCACCCATCCTCCCACCCCCCCAAACCCCTCTCACTCACTCACTCACTCATCCACCCATCCATCCCACCCATTTCCTCTCCTAATTTCGTCTATTCTCCTTCTGATGTCATTTTCGAACCTCAATTATCTTTTAAATTTTTTTAAAAATATAAATCACAGAACAAGGAAATTACCGTTTTGATTGATAAACGATTGAACGCAGAAAAGGGAAGCAGAAGGAAAGAACTATAAAGGAATAAAATCCAGTTCTCTCATCAATCGTCATTTTGTTGGGTTTTTTCAGCTTCGAAAATTGGGAGGCCATTTGCAACACACCGAATGAAGCATTGGCCTTCTGAGCCGAGCCAAGGAGCAATTTATTCTTTTCAATGCGCATTCATTGGTTTTGAATGAATGATTGACTGACTGGCAGATTGAATGACTGACTGACTGGCTGACTGATTGATTGAATGATTGGCTGGCTGGCTGGCTGGCTGACTGATTGAATGAATGGCTGGGTGGCTGGCTGACTGATTGATTGATTGATTGATTGATTGACTGACTGACTGACTGACTGAGTGATTGATTGGCTGGCTTGTTGGCTGGTTGGCTGACTGACTGACTGACTGACTGGCTGGTTGGCTGACTGACTGGCTGACTGACTGACTGACTGACTGACTGACTGAATGGCCGGCTGACTGATTGGATGATTGACTGACTTATTGAGTGACTGGCTGACTGGCTGGGTGGCTGACTGGCTGGTTGTTTGGTAGGCCGGTTGGCTGGCTGGCTATTTGATTGACTGGCTTGCTGGCTGACTGACTGACTGATTTACTGACTGACTGACTGACTGACAGAAAGAAAGAACAAAAAGTGAAAAGAGGCAGAAACAAAAAGAGATGGGGACAGTAAGAGGGAATTCCTGGCACAGAATTTCCAAAAGGTGTGTGTGGGGGGGATGCTTTTCTTTTATACTGACAGACCCTCAGCGGTGGAGAGAATAGCCTTACCACACCTACCTTACTAGACCATGCATGGAGTAAAAGGTCCAGCAAATCAAAAGGTGGAGGAATAATTCCACCCCCTAAAAAGATAAAGGTAAAGGAGTCCCATAACCTATAAGGTCGTAGGGGAGCGAGGCGTCAGAGACCTCAACTTCTCTAGGGGCCAGCATATTGAGGGCAGCGGCGCCCATCTCCTCTCCCTCGCTGCTTTACCTTCCCTGACCCTAAAAGAGGGCAGGCACCCATTTACAGCTGGGTGAACTGGGGGAACTGTACTGAAGCCAAGGCGCGCAAACGGTCACCCATCCAAGTGGTAACCACGCTCCACGCTGCTTAACTTGGCTGGGGGGAAAGCGAGTGCTCTGACCACTGAGCTATCCCAGCCACCCACCCTTCCACCCCCTACATCCCCCCCCCAAAAAAAAACCCCACCCCATCTCTCAGAATAAATTCATACCACCTATTCTGAAGAAGGATAGGCCAGGAACTGGAACAGTAAGGCATTGCAGAGAGGCTAGGCCTCCCTCTCCCCCCCTCACCCCCCACCCACCCACTCACCCCACCCAACCCCAATAGAACAGGATCAAGCTAGTGGCGACATTAATCCACAAAGCCATGGCACCACAAGGGACTACACCACCACCACCACCACCACCACCACCACCATCACCACCATCACCACACCACCACCACCATCACCACCACCACCATCACCACCATCACCACCACACACCACCACCACCACCATCACCACCACACCACACCACCACCACCACCACCACGCCAGCCACCACCCACCCACTCTTTCTTTTGCAAGCTTGCTCTGGCAATAGCGGATAAAACTGAAGTCCACAGACCCATTGGCTAAGCCCGCCAAGAGAGCGATTCTTCAGGGATAAAGGTTTGGGGGGGTGGGGTGGGGTGGGGTGGGGGGGGGGGGGTATTAGGCCTAGCGCAAGCCTAATGGAAGAGTCCTTTGGGAGCTGGATGGAGGGTGGGGGAGGTGGGGGGAGGTGGGGGAAGGGTCGGAGGGTGGAGGGTGGGGAGGGGGTTGGGGGGGTGGGGGGTGAGGGGGGGGAGTGGGGGAGTGGGGTGTGGTGTGGGGGGGGGGGGGGAGTTAGCACAGTGGCCCATTGTGGAGTTGTTGTGTTTTCATTGTTTAAAACTCGGTTGCGTGTGTTTTTTTATAATGAATTGTCTGTCACTACTTTTCTTCCCGCCTTTGCCCCCCCCCCCTCCCCTCCCCCACTCCCCCCCCCCCCCCCCCCCCTCATACCCTATCTCCCTCAAGTGGATTAATTAAAAGATGTTGAGTACTGGAATAAGATGAGACTGTGAGACAAGTGTTGTTGTTGGGTTTTTTTTGGTGTGTGTTTTTTTAAATGGATTTTTAAACGGATGTTGAACTAGGCCAGCCTAGTCTGAAGCAGTGTTCATGTTAGAAGGGGATGGGATGGTTGTTGTTTTGTGTGTGTTTATTTTTTTATTTTTATTTTATTCTTTTATATCGAGGATAATGGAATCAGCACTTCTGTGTGTTTTTTAACATCCAGTCCCCGTGTGTATGCGGTTTTGTAAATTCTGTCATGTGTTCCCACCGGCACACAATGGCCTACTCTTACGAAAAGCGGAACAGGATTTAACGATGATCTGCGATTTAAGGATTTAAAGATGATCTGCGTGCGTGCGTTCGCACACGGGGCCTCGGTTTATAGTCTCATCCGAAGGACTTTTTGGGGAGAGTGGAGACTGCACTGATGTTAACTCCAGGGGAAAATATCCCCTTGAACGGGAATCGAAATGGGAAAATGTGTGTGTGTGTGTGTGTGTGTGTGTGTGTGTGTGTGTGTGTGTGTGTGTGTGTGTGTGTGTGTGTGTGTGTGTGTGTGTGTGACTGATCTGGCAGTTTGTCTTCTTGTTCTTGTTCTTGTTGTTCTTGTTCTACTTGTTGTTGTTGTTCTTCTTCCTCCTTGCCTTTCTGAATAAAATTGGTTTATACCAGCACAGTGTCGTTTATCACGGAAGGGGGGGGGGGGGGGAAC
>CM054143.1:8719152-8724152 GCA_028751875.1 Rapana venosa | reverse complement strand
CGATCAGGAAAAGGTTGTATGGTTATAGTGATCGATGAGCAAAAAGGCTGTGTGTTCACAGGAATCGATCAGAAAAAAGGCAAAGAAACTGCACAAAAAAGTACAGATTATAAGTCATCAAAGTAGAACATGGCAGACTATTCTTATTCATTATCATGATCCCTATGTCAAGCATAACCGAATCATGAGAAATTGAGAGAGCGAGAGCTGAGGAGGGGAGAGGGAGAGAGAAGAGGAGAGGAGAGAGAGAGAGGAGAGGAGAGAAGAGAGAGAGGAGAGAGAAGAGAGAGAGAGAGGAGAGAGAGAGAGAGAGAGAGAGAGAGAGAGAGAGTGAGTGAGTCTGTGAATTTGTGAAATTGCCTGGAATCGATACTAAGTCTTTGAAACAACAAAATAAACGTGTCTCTCTGTATCTGATGTGTCGCCTCTTTGTTTGTTTCTTTCTTTTTCTCTTTCTTTCTTTGTTTCTTTCTTTCTTTCTTTCAGTCTTTCTTTCTTTCTTTAAGTCTTTCTTTATTTTTGTTGTCGCTGTATTTTTTCTGTCACTGTTTTTTACAAATGTTTTATAAATAAATTGCATTCAACAGAAAAAAGTAGCAGCGTAATCCGAAGGAGATGATTGTGTCACACGAAATTTCTTCCCTTTCGTTTCCAAAGTCACAGGAATCACCATTAATATAATTATATGAATAAGGGGAAAATAATCCTGGTCTAATTTGTCTCAATTGCTTGGCGACTCTTTAGTGATATTGATGCGAGGTGGGGGGGGGGGGGGGGGGGGGGGGGGGGGGGGTTGAGGGGGGGGGGAGGGGGGAAGGGGGGGATGTTTAATGAAAACAGATTTTTTCCCCTGAGTGCTAAAAAAAAGTTGTTGTTTTTAAAATGGTGTCTTAACTCTCGCTTTAATGTGTCTTCTGTTTCTCTGACGTTGTGCTTCCATTGCAAATTCTACACAAGAATTGAGTATTTGATTTTGGACATTTATTGTTAAATTTTGTTGATGTATAATTTATCCATTTATTTTCCCTGTGTGGAGATACCCAGGGGACCGTTCAGTATAAAATAGCAACCCCCCACCTTCCAGAAATTCTGTGCTTTGCAAAACCCTCTTTTCTATCCCTCTCTTCGTTTCTGCCTTGTTTCTGATCTTCATGTCTACCTCATCTTGTCTGTATCCTGCCTTCCTGGTCTATTTTCCTGTTTTGTTGTTTGTTTGTCTGGGTTTTTTTCCTTCTCAGCCAGAATGACGTCAGAGATAACGGTTCTCTCAAACGCTGACGTCAGGTGTCCTGAACCTAACTTGTTCGGTGCTGAAGGACAAGGAAATGCACTTTCGCTCAGATGGCAGACTGCACAATAGTTGCTGCTTGAGAATTTGACCAAAACGAAGAAGAAGAAGAATTGTGAAGAAGAAGAAGAATTGTGAAGAAGAAGAAGAAGAATTGTGAAGAGGAAGAAGAAGAAGAAGAAGAAGAAGAAGAACAAGAAGAAGAAGAAGAATTGTGAAGAGGAAGAAGAGGAAGAATTGTGAAGAGGAAGAATTGCGAAGAGGAAGAATTGCGAAGAAGAAGAATTGCGAAGAAGAAGAAGAAGAATTGTGAAGAGGAAGAAGAAGAAGAATTGTGAAGAGGAAGAAGAAGAATTGCGAAGAAGAAGAATTGCGAAGAAGACGAGAAGAAGAAGAAGAAGAAGAAGAAGAAGAAGAGAAGAAGAAGAAGAAGAAGAAGAAGAAGAAGAAGAAAGAAAGAAAGAATAATTCACTTCCATATTCATTCATTCATTCTCTCATTTATTCAATCACTGCGAATGATAGAAAGGAATCAGAAAGCTACCTTGGCAGTTCAGTCATGATCGCATTCACGACCAATTAGGCTTCGAAATGATGTGTGAAATATTCCTGACAACATTGAGACATCCAACAATATTATTCCCCCCCAAAAAAAATCTTTGATGAATGAAGTTCACGAACCACTACCCTCTCTCTTCCTCGCTTCATAGGCCATCACTTAATCTACAGATCCTCAAGCCTTTTTACATGCTTAATTCCAACAGAATCCAGTTAATCCCCCAATTTTTGTTTTTTTTGTTTTTGTTTTTGTTTTTCAAATCCTTCAAACGTCCAAGACTTTCACGGACGAATACCCAACCAACAGCACAGATTGTCAGAACAAGACAAAGGGGTGGAGGGTGGAGGGATGGGGGTGGAGTAGGGGTGGTGGTGGGAGGATGGGGGTTGGGGGTGGTGGTGGTGGTGATGGTGGGGAGGTGGGGAAAAGGTCGTGCATAATCTTGCACACCCCCCACCACGTGTGTGCGCGTAGCATCGATCATCGGCTGCTGTTTTTTGCCACTACCCTCTCATCCTGAGCTATAAAGCGTTGATGACGGTGACTTGAAAGCTTGAAGAACGCAGGAGATGATGATGATGATGATGGTGATGATGATGATGATGGTGATGATGGTGCAGGTGGTGGTGATGATGATGGTGATGATGGTGATTGTGATGATGATGATGATGATGATGATGATGATGATGATGATGATGATGATGATGGGGCTGCTAGTTACAGGAGCAATGTGCGCGCTCACGCGCGCGCGCGCGTGTGTGTGTGTTTGTGCATGTGTGCGTGCGTGCGTGTGTGTGTGTGTGTGTGTGTGTGTGTGTGTGTGTGTAAAGCACCTTTCTAGAGCACCTTTCCAGAGCACCTTTCTGGAGCACACCTTTCTAGAGCACCTTTCTAGAGCACCTTTCTAGAGCACACCTTTCTAGTGCACCTTTCTAGAGCACCTTTCCAGAGCACCTTTCTGGAGCACACCTTTCTAGAGCACCTTTCTAGAGCACCTTTTTAAAGCACCTTTCTAGAGCACCTTTCTGGAGCACACCTTTCTAGAGCACCTTTCTGGAGCACACCTTTCTATAGCACCTTTCTGGGGCACGCCTTTCTAGAGCGCACCTTTCTAGAGCACCTTTTTTGGAGCAGACCTTTCTAGAGCACACCTTTCTAGAGCACCTTTCTAGAGCACTTTCTGGAGCACCTTTCCAGAGCACATTTCTGGAGCGCACCTTTCTACAGCACCTTTCTACAGCACACCTTTCTAGAGCACACCTTTCTACAGCACCTTTCTACAGCACCTTTCAACAGCACACCTTTCTAGAGCACCTTTCTACAGCACACCTTTCTACAGCACCTTTCTACAGCACCTTTCTACAGTACCTTTCTACAGCACCTTTCTAGAGCACACCTTTCTAGAACACCTTTCTACAGCACACCTTTCTACAGCACCTTTCTACAGCACCTTTCTACAGTACCTTTCTAAAGGACCTTTCTACTGCACCTTTCTAGAGCACACCTTTCCAGAGCACCTTTCTAGAGCACACCTTTCTAGAGCACCTTTCTACAGCACCTTTCTAAAGCACACCTTTCTACAGCACCTTTCTACAGCACCTTTCTACAGCACACCTTTCTACAGCACCATTCTCTGCGCTGCAGCATGGATAGGCCTAGTAGGGAGCTGTTATGATGGAGAGAGAGAGAGAGAGAGAGAGAGAGAGAGAGAGAGAGAGAGAGAGAGAGAGAGAGAGAGAGAGAGAGAGAGAGAGATTGTATCGTGTCCATGATTGTTATGACTGGCAAGAAGGGTGGGAGGGTGGTCAGGGGGAGAGGGGGAGGGGGGCAGGGGGAGGAGGAGTAGGAGAGGTGGGGGGGGGGGGTGGTAAGGGGTCTGAAGGATCCTTCACCTGTCGGCCCAGTGGGTATTTCTGTGCTCTGCTCCATCTCTCTCTCTCTGTCTCTATCTGTCTCTCTGTCTCTGGCTGTTGTGTCTCTGTTTCTCTCTCTCTCTCTCTCTCTCTCTCTCTCTCTCTCTCTCTCTCTCTCTCTCTCTCTCTCCTTCTCTCTCTCTCTCTCTCTCTCTCCCCCCATCCTCTCTCTCTCCCCTGTGCGTCTCTGTCTCTATCATCTCTGTCTCGCTCCCTCTCTGTCTCTCTCCGCCTCTCTCTGTGTATCTCTCCCTCTCTGTCTCTGTCTCTCTCCCCTCTGTGTGTGTGTCTCTCTCTCCCCTGTGCGTCTCTGTCTCTCTCCCTCTCTGTCTCTGTCTCTCTCCGCCTCTTTCTCTGTCTCTCTCTATGTCTTTGTCGTTCTCTCTCTGTCTCTTTCTCTCTCCGCCCTCTCTCTCTCTGTTCTCTCTCTTCTGACTTTCTCTCTGACTTTCTCTCTCTGTCTCTCTCTGTCTCTCTCTGTGTCTCTGTCTCTCTCTCTCTCTCTGCCTGTCTGTCAGTCTCTCTGTCTCTGTCTGACTCTCTCCATCTTCTCTCTCTCCCTCCCCCTCTTTCTCCCCCTCTTTCTCCTCCCTCCCTCTGCCTCCCTCCTCCCCCTCCCTCCCTCGCTCTCTCTCTCCTCCCCCTCCCTCTCCCCCTCCCTCGCCCTCTCTCTTTTCCCTCCCTCCCGCACCTCTCCCTCCCTCCCTCCATCTCTTTCCCCCTCACCCCTCCCTTTACCCCCCCCTCACCCCTACCCCTTTCTCCCTCCCTCTCTCTCTCAACACCCCCACCACCCCCTCTCTCCCCCAACCCCACCCTCCTCTCCCTCTCCCTCTCCCTGTCAGCAGGGATCGATGGTAAGCCTGGCTGATCGATGAGAGCGAGCTGGTCTGTCTAGGGTAGGATTACATCCATTTCAATTTAGCCTCCTAGAGGTAGGGGTAGGATAGAGTTATTGCTGGGGTGGGGTGGGGTGGGCTGCGTTGGGTGTGGGTGAGGTGGGGTGGGGTGGGGTTGGGTGGGGTAGGGTGTGGTGGGCAGGGGTGGGTGGAGTGGGGTGGGGGGTGGGGTTGGGTGGAGTGGGGTGGGGTAGAGTGGGGTGTGGTGGGGTGGGGTGTGGTGGGGTAGGGTGGGTGGGGTGGGGTTGGGTGGAGTGGGGTGAGGTGGGGTGGGGTGTGGTGGGGTAGGGTGGGGTGGGGTGGGGTGTGGTGGGTGGGGTGGGGTGAGGTGTGGTGGGGTG
>CM054143.1:8709152-8711652 GCA_028751875.1 Rapana venosa | reverse complement strand
GGGAGGGAAAGGGAGGGGGGGGAGAAGGAGGGGGGGAGAGAGGGAGAGGGAGATAGAGAGAGGGAGGGAGGGGAGAGAGAGGGGGGAGGGAGAGGGAGAGGGAGGGAGGGAGGGAGGGAGGGAGGGAGGAGGGAGGGGGGGAGGGAGGGAGGGAGGGAGGGAGAGAGGGAGGGAGAGAGGGAAAGGGGGAGAGAGGGAGGGAGGGGGAGAGATAGGGGAGAGAGGGAGGAGAGAGAGAGGGGAAGAGAGAGAGAGAGAGAGAGAGACAGACACAGAGAAAGGACGGAGAAAGAGACAGACAGACAGAGACAGACATAAGATAAACCGACAGAGGGGAGAGAGAGAGGGAGGGAGGAGGGAGGGAGAGAGAGAGAGGAGAGAGAGAGAGAGGAGGAGAGAGAGGAGAGAAAAGACAGACGACAGAGCAGAGACAGACAGAGCGACAGGGACAGAAAAGGGGAAAAGGTCGGACAACAGACAGACAGAGACAAAACAGACAGACAGCAGACAGACAGACAGAGACAGAGAAAGACAGAGAAGAAAAAAGCAGAAAAGGAGAGGGGAGAGAGAGAGATGAGAGAGAGAGAGAGAGAGAGAGTGAGAGAGAGGAGGAGAGAGGAGAGAGAGAGAAAGAAAGGGCAGAGAGAGAAAAGAAGAGGAGAGAGAGAGGAGAGAGAGTGAGAGTGAGGTGAGTGAGTGATGAGTGTGAGTGAGGGGAGTGAGAGAAAAGACAGATGACTGACAGATAGACAGACACACACAGACAGTCATAGTTCACGCGTGACGAACGCAAACACAAAACAACTCACACACACACAACACACCCACAACTACTCACAAAACACACACAAAACACCACACACCAAACAGATACATACCGCAATGTTACTATCGGGTTTAGGTTAAACGAGATAGGAAGAAGGGAAAGAAAAAACAACAACAACAAAACAAAACAACAACAAAACAAAATCCCAAACCGATGAAATAAGTGATGCGAAAGGAGCAATCATTGTGTGATGTAAGCCGTAAAGATGAAAAGCCTGATTGGCTAGAGCTCACGTGCTATGGCTATATATATCCTTCGACACAGCCAATCACAGAGCAAGGCTTGAAGTTGTTCTTTCTGTCTGTCTTTTTTTCTGTTCGTTCTTTCTTCGTTGTTTCTTTCTTTTTGGCGTTTGTTTGTTTCTTTCTTTTTGTTGTTCCCGTCTTTCTGTTATGTCTGTTTGTCTGTCTGTCTGTCTGTCTTTCTTTTCTTTATTTCTTCTTTCTTTTCGTTCTTTTTTCCGTCTTTTTGTTGTTCTGTCTTTATGTCTATGTCTTTCTTTCTTTTCTTTCTTTCTTTCCATTCATTCTTTCTTTCTTTCTGTCGTTCTGTCTTTGTTTGTGTGTTTCTTTTTCTTTCTTTCTTTCTTGTTTTGTCTTTCTTCCATGTCTGTCTGTCTTCTTTCTTTGCGTTATGTCTTGTTGTTTGTTCTTCTTTCTTTCTGTCGTTCTGTCTTTGTCAATGTCTTTTGTCTGTTCTGCTCTCTCTTCTTCTCTCTTCGTCAATGTCTATCATCTCTCTCTGCTCTCTCTCTCTCTCTCTCTCTCTCTCTCTCTCTCTCTCTCTGTCAGTCGGTTAAACGGCCAAACTTAGCGTGTTTCAGAGGCTTGAAAGTTCAAATCCCACTTTTGTTAGTGTGGTTTTCAGTGTAAGCTATAGCCTAAGGTGTCCAGACCTACATAAACCATGCCGTTGTATTCCCGAAGTCGTTATGTGGCTACATTAAAGCTGGACTGTGGTGGTACCATGAGTATTTGTAGCTATGCCTGCCTGCCTGCCTGCCTGCCTGCCTGCATCCATCCATCCATCCATCCATCCATCCATCCATCCATCCATACACACACGTGTGTGTGCGTTCTTCTGATTTGCTTGTCATTAATGCAACTTCGGGACGTAGGTAAAATTAATCCTGATGAGTTTTTGACGCCTACACTACCTGAGATGATGATGACGTCGACGAAAATGAAGATGAAGATGAAGATGATGATGATGATGATGACGACGACGACGACGACGACGACGACGGATGATGATCATACACAGAAAGGAGGAGAGGTTTGAAAGATGGAGAAGATTAAATACATTGTAATGATAAAGTTAGACAATGAATTTTAACTGTCTGGCCACTCGCTGTGTACTGAAACTCATTACGTGATAACGACCTCGTTTTTGGACACAAGCAAAACCAGGACATGTCTTGGAGCCGAGTTCCATGATAGCATCTATAGGCAGAAGATGGCTCTTACAATGATGGGGTAAGGTAAAAAGTAAAGGTGTCCCATAAGGTCGTAGGGGAGCCAGGCGTCAGAGACCTCAGCTTCTCTCGGGGCCAGCATATTGAGGGCGGCGCCCATCTCCTCTCCCTCGCTGCTTTAGCTTCCCGGACCTTAATTCGTTTATACCTTCGCCCTTTTTTCACTTTGAGGGCAAGAGTGCAAGTAGATTTGCTGGTTA
>CM054143.1:8696652-8701652 GCA_028751875.1 Rapana venosa | reverse complement strand
CTCTCTCATCTTTTCTCTTTCTTTCTTTCTTCTTTATCTCTCTCTCTCTCTCTCTCTTTCTCTCTCTCTTTCTCTCTCTCTCTTTTCTCCTCTCTCTCTTCTCTCTCTCTCTCTCTTTCTCTCTGTCTCTCTGTCTTTCTGTCTCTATATCTATCTGTCTCTCTCTCTGTCTCTCTCTCTCGGTCTCTGTGTGTGTGTCCCTATCTCTGTCTGTGTCTCTCTCTCTCTCTCTCTCTCTACTCTCTCTCTCTCTCTCTCTCTCTCTCTCTCTCTCTCTCCTCTCTCTCTCTCTGTGGTGAATTTCAGACTGCCAATCGTACCTTTATTCATTTATTCGAACTCTGTAAAAAAACCCACCCAACCCAACAAGTTCTATTTACTGTTGGTCTGGTCTTTCATTCTCTTTTCTCCCCCCCCCCCCACCCCCCCACCCCCCCGACCACACTCCCCCCCCCCCCCCCCGCCCCCTAAACCCATGTACTCTTCTCTTCTATTGTGTATTTTGCCATCCTACTACCCCGCCCCCCCCCCCCTCCACACACACACACACACACACACACAATCTAACCCACCCAACTGTAGACTTCACCTACTCCCTCCCCCCCCCCCCTCACTCTCTCTCTCTCTGTGTCTGTCTGTCTGATTCTCTCTCTCTGTCTGTCTCATTTTGTCTCTCTGTCTCATTTTGTCTCTCTCTCTCTGTCTGTCTTTTCCTCCCTCTCTCTGCCTCTCTGTCTATGTCTGTCTGTCTGTCTCTCTTCTCTCTCTCTCTCTCTCTCTCTCTCTCCTCTCTCTCTCTCTCTCCTCTCTTCCTCTCTCTCTCTCTCTCTCTTTTAAATCTAACAAAGAAAATTGCCTCCAAAACCTACCAGTTAAATAAGATCAAACACTTTGTGAATCTGCATGCGAGAAAAATATTTTTTTTTTCATTTATTCAGTATTGTGGATTATGCATCTACATTGTGGGATTTAGCCAGTAATAACCTATTCAAACCATTAATCAGTATACACAAACGAGCTGTTAAAATAGTAATAGGTAAGTCATCTTCATTCACATTTTCCGATTACAAAAATGTCAACATCCTTCCTCTCAAAACAAGATTACTATTTAATAAAGGTGTACTAATGCATAAAATTCTTCATGGTAGTGCCCCATCTTCCTTGAGCAGCATGTTCAGCGAAAACAACTTTCGACACTCACATAAAATTAATCTCCCTTTACCAGCTATTACTCTATTCAAATCAAGTCTAGTTTATAGCGGGAGCTGGTTTTGGAATAGGCTCCCAAACCTTTCTAAAAAATGAAACAAAGTTTTCAAGTTTTTAAAAGTCTGTTCTATGATTTTCTGATGACTCATAAAAAATGTCCCCACTGTTTTCACCACAAATGTTTTGATCAAACCCGATAGTAGTTTCAGTCACATAAGTTGTCTCCCGGATGGTATAGTTAATTTTGTTAGTATGCATTCCTATTAAATTTTGTTTGTTTTCCATCATTTCATGTATATCTTAACTCTCTCTCTCTCTCTCTCTTCTCTCTCTCTCTCTCTCTCTCTCTCTCTCTTCTCTCTCTCTCTTTCTCTCTCTCTCTCTCTCTTCTCCCCTCTCTCTTTGATGTATTCTATATCTTGCTTGCTTTTCAGTGTGGTGTGTGTGTGCGCGCATGCGCGCACAAGTATGTGTGTGTATTGTTTTCTATGCAATTCTGACATTATGCACATTTTTTCCTTATTATTTATTTCTTCTTTTTTTCCCCCCGGGGCTGGATGTAAAAAGCAATGTAATGCTTAATCTATTACCCTCTGAAAAATAAAAATTGATCAATATTGTTCAATTGTTCATCTCTCTCTCTCTCTCTCTCCTCTCTCTCTCTCTCTCTCTCTCTCGCTGTCTTCCTGCTCCTCTCTCTGTGTCTCTCTCTCTTCCCTCTCCCCCACCCCTCTCTCTCTCTGCGGGTCTGTCCTTTTTTGAACTTTAGATTCCCATCAAACACCTCTCAATGGTCTGAACTCTCTCCCTCTCTCTCTCTCTCTCTGTCTGTTTGTCTCTCTCTCTGTCTCTCTCTCTCCCCCTCCTTTGAGCTTCATATTCCCATAAAACTCCTCTCATAGGGTCTGAATTCTCTCTGTCTGTCTCTCTGTCTGTCTCTCTCTGTGTCTCTTTCTGTGTCTCTCTCTGTCCCCCCTCGTTTGAACTTCATATTCCCATCAAACTCCTCTCATAGGGTCTGAACTCTCTCTGTCTCTCTGTCTTTGTGTCTCGTCTGAACTCTCTCTGTCTCTCTGTCTTGTGTCTCTCTCTGTGTCTCTGTCTCTCTCTGTCCCTCTGTCTCTCAGTCTACTCTCTCTGTGTCTCTGTGTGTGTGTCTCTCTCTCTGTCTCTCTCTGTCTCTCTCTGTCTCTCTCTGTGTCCTCTCTGTCTCCGTCTCTCTCTGTCCCTCTCTCTGTCTCTCTATGTCTCTCTCTGTCTCTGTCCCTGTCTCTCTGTCCCTCTCTCTGTCTCTCTCTGTCTCTCTCTGTCTCTCTCTCTCTGTCTCTGTCTCTCTGTGTCCCTCTCTGTGTCCCTCTCTGTGTCCCTCTCTCTCTGTCTCTCTGTCTCTGTCTCTCTGTCTCAGTCTCTCTCTCTCTCTCTCTCTCTCTCTCTCCCCCCCCCCCCCCCCCCCCCCCCCCCCCCACCCCCCCCCCCCCACCCCCCCCTCCCCCCCCCCCCCCCCCCCCCCCCCCCCCCCCCCCCCTCCCCCCACCCCCACTTCATCACCTTTCTCTTTTGAACTTCAATTACCATCAATCATCATCTCATGTGGGTCTGATCCTACTATTACAATGCTTCGCAGTGCCATTGAAGAAGTAATGACAGAAACCATTGGCTGGTTTGTGGGGGTGGGGGGTGGGTGGGCGGGCGGGGATGGGGGGTTGGGTGAAGGAGAGAAGGGTGTTAGGTAGGTAGCCTAGTCCGACAATTCTACCTAACACCATTCTGACTAGTTTGGTTGATGTGAAGGTTCCATCCCATTGGTTATATCTGTCTTCTGGTGCGTGTGTGCCTGGGAGAGAGAGATGAGAGAGAGAGAGACGAGAGAGAGAGAGAGAGGGAGGGAGGGAGAGGGAGAGAGAGGGGGGAGAGAGAGGGAGGGAGGGAGAGGGAGAAGAGGGGGGAGAGAGAGGGGGAGGGAGGGGGGGAGGGAGAGAGAGGGGGGGAGAGAGGGAGGGAGGGAGGGGAGGAGAGGGGGGGGGAGAGAGGGGGGGGAGGGGAAAAGAAGGGGGAGAAGAGAGAGGGAAAAGGGGAAAGAGGGGGGAAAGAGAAGGGGGTGGGGAGGGGGGAAGAGAGAGGGGAGGGAGGGAGGGAGGTAGGGGGAAAAAAAGACAAAGGGAAAAGGGGGGGGGGGAAAAAAGGGAGGGGGGTAAAAGGGGAGGAAAGGGAGGGAAGAAAAAGGGGAGGGAGAGAAGAGGGGAGGGGAGAGAGGGAGAGAGAGGGGGGGGAGGGGGGAGGAGGGGGGAGGGGGAGGAGGGGGGGGGAGAGAGAGAAAGGGGGAGGAGGGGAGAGGAAAAAGAAGGGGGGGGAGAGAGAGGGGGGAGAGAAGGGGAGAGAGGGAAGAGGGGGAGGAAGAGGGGGGAAAGAGAAGAGGGAGGGGGAGAGAGGGAGGGAGAAGGGGGAAAGGAGAGAGAGGAGGAAAGGGAGGGAGGACAGAGGGAGAGAGAGGAGGGACAGAGAATGAAGGAGGGAAAAATGAGTTAGGTAGAAGAGGGGGGTAAGGGGGAATGAGGGAGAGAGGGGTTTTGGGAAGACGCGGCAGGATTCAAGGGAAAAAGTGGCGTGCGGGGACAGGGGGCAGGGACAAAAGGGGGCGGGGGGGGAGTATTTGTCATTTTTTTCTTTTTTATTCTTAAAAATAACCTTATTCTTTTTGTCTTCCCCTTTAGCGTGTTGTAAATTCCCATCCGTTCCCACGGCACACGATGGGCTATCCTTAGAAGCGGAACGGTTTTTTGTGCGCGTGTTCTGCGTGCCGTTGCCACGGGGCTCGGTTATAGTCATCTGAATGTTTTTGGGGAGAGAGAGAGAGGGAAGAGAGAGAAATTGAGGGGGGTGGGGAGAGCGAGGAAAAAGAGAGAGAGGGGAGGGAAGAGTTTTGAACAGAGAACAGAACATACGACAGAGCAGATTATTTTTATATTTGGGGAGAGAGAGGGGGAAAGGGGAGGGAAAAGGGAGAGGAGAGAGAGAGGGAGGGGGGAGGGAGGGGGGGGGGTTTGTTTTATCTGTCTTCGCGTCAACTGGACAGTTAATGTTTCTAGTGGGGTTATGTGGGGGTGTGTGTGTGTGTAGGAGGGGGGAGGGGGGTGTCTGAGTTCAAACTTTCCTTTGTGTGTTGACAGTTGATGGGTGGGGAAATGACTTTTGGGTACCCCCTGCTAGAGTTGTTAAGAATAGGCAAGTGAGCAATTTTGTTAGTGTTTCTGTTACCCCTTTGTTTGTTCTCCTTTTTGCCCTTGTATTTTTTGTATGTCCATGCGAATCAATTATTTATCCCATTGGGTTTGTTTCCCCCCCCCCCCCCCCATGGGTGTTCCTTTTTTTAAAAGGAGACTCACTCGCTGCATAAGTGTGTGTGTCTATTCATGGACGGGAATACGCGGTGGGGGAGTGTGCGGGCACACTTAAAACCATACACTTAAACTGAACATACACAGACACATAGTTACGCGCGTGTGGCGTGTACGCGCTCGGGCACAGCACACACACACCACACACTTAAAACACACACACCCGCATACACACACACGCATACACAACACACTCTCTCACTCACACACACACACAATCGCGTGCGAGGGGAGACGAACATCTTGCGCACACGTTAAGTTTCGCATTTTGGAAGAGTAGACCCTTGTGTGCTGGTGGGAATGGATGACAAATTTTACAAAAATGCATACACATGGGAACTGGATGAAAAAAGCGCTTGAGTGCTTATTCCATTATCCTAGAAATAAAAGAATAAA
>CM054143.1:8686652-8689152 GCA_028751875.1 Rapana venosa | reverse complement strand
CTTCACGTTGAAACGTGAATGTTAAAATCCTTTCAGTACAAAAACGACCAGCCATTTCTCACTCCGTAAGTTTGCCATGCACACTGAAAGGAAAGTGAGAAGCAGTAGGTCATAAAAACTATCTCTGTCTCTGTGTATCAGTCTCTTTCTCTGTGTCTGTCTGTGTGTCTCTGACTGTCTGTCTCTCTGTTAGATAGATAGTCAGAGAGAGAGAGACAGAGGAGAGAGAGAGAGAGAGAGAGAGAGAGAAGATAGATAGATAGATAGATAGATAGATAGATAGATAGAATCTTGATCTCACCCTGACTTTCACTGTCTCTGTCTATCTCTTTCTGTCTGTCTATTTGTCTGTCTATCTGTGTCTGTCTGTCTGTTTCTTTCTCTCTCTCTCTCTCTCTCTCTCTCTCTCTCTCTCTCTCTCTCTCTCCTCTCTCTCTCTCTCTCTCTCTCTCTCTCTCTCTCTCTCTCTCTCTCTACCATTTTTTGGTTTGGTTTTCAAAACTTTTCATGTTCTAGTCTCAACGAGTTTGTGTTTTTATGAATCGAATTTCTACTTCTCACACATTTCAGTCGTGTTGGTGTTTTGGTGTGGTTTTTTTTTACCCCCAGCTTACTCGTATAAGCGTGTGTGGTGCGCGCAAATGCACGCGCGCGCGCACACACATACATACACACACACTCACGTACACACCGTCTAAAATCACTAAATGTGAATAGACGTTAAACTGAAGATATCACACACACACTCACACACCACCCACACACACTCAACACCACGCACGCACGCACTCACGCACACACACACACAGTCTCTCTCTACACAACTCTACACACACTCCCTCTCACATCTCCTCTCTCTCTCTCTCTCTCTCTTTCTCTCTCTCACACACACACTCACACATACATAATCCCCACCACACACACACACTATATATATATATCTCTCTCTCTCTCACACACACACGCACACACAAACACACACGCACGCACGCACGCCCGCACACACACACAAACACACACGCACGAACGCACGCACACATACACATACACATTTAATGAGATGGATGGGCTTGTATGAGAAAAAGCAATTTACTCTTATTTCAATTCCCTTCCTTTTGACTTTCAAATTGTACTTTGCGATCTCCTCTCTTCTCTCTCCTCGTCTCCATTCTCTCTCCCTCCCCGTCTCTCCTCTTCTCCCTTTCTCTCTCTCTCCCCTCTCTCCTTTCTCTCCACTCTCTCTTCTGTCTCTCTCTTCTGTCTCTCATCCTGTTTGTCTCTTTCTCTTTCTCTGGCGTTTCTCCAAATATATACCTCTCTCTCTCTCTCTCTCTCTCTCTCTCTCTCTCTCTCCACTCCTCTCTCTCTCCTCTCCTCTCTCTCCTCTCTCTCTCTCTCTCTCTCTCTCTCTCTCTGGTGGGTGTGTTCTTCAAAAAGTATACCTCTCTCTCTCTCTCTCTCTCTCTCTCTCTCCTTCCTCCTCTCTCTCTCTCTCTTTTTGGGTGTGTTCTTCAAAAAGTATACTCTCTCTCTCCATCTCTTCCTCTCTCCCCCCCCCCCCAATCCCTCTCTCTGTGCACATTCTTCCAATGTAATACATATTATTATTATTATTATTATTATTACTTGTTCCTTTCAGGCCCATTGCGCTTTATTGCTCTCTCGGGCACCTTCCTTTCTTCCTTCCTTCCTTCCCCCTTCCTTCCTTCTTCCTTCCTTCCTTCCTCCTTACCTTCTTTCCTTCCTTCCTTCCTCCTCCTCCTTCCTTCCTTCCTTCCTTTTTCCTTCCTTCCTTCCTTCCTGTTCCTTCCTTCCTTCCTTCCGGCTTTTTCCCATTCCTCCTTATTCGAAATGACTTTCTTCCATTCCATCTTTCTTCTTTTTTCTTCCTAGACTTTATTGAAGTAAACGTATGTCGACAAAACCTACCTCCCTCCTCCCCTTCCCTCCTTCCATCCATTCCCTCCTCCCTCACCCCCCCTCCTCCACCTCCTTCTTCCTTCCTTAATCTTCTGGCGTTTCATTCCAACGGCTTCCCACAGATGCAACCAGTTGGAGTTGAGTGTTTTTATAGTTGTCTTCAAACTTCGCTTTTATGTCTGAGAATGGGGAGTGATAGGGTGATGTGGGAAGGAAAATCGTGGTCGTGTCGCCGCTGCGTCGCGGGCTGGTCAGGGTGCGCTGGTAGGGTGCTGGTAGGGTGGTGTGGTAGGGCGTGCTGGCGGTCCCTGCGCTAGGGTGGTGTGGTAGGGGGTGGCTAGGGTGCTGGTTGGTTTCGGTTATGTTTGGAGTTGTATACGGCTGGGTGGTAGGGCAGTGTGTGTATGTGGAGGTTGTGTTTGTATAGTTGTGTATTTGTATGGGTTTATTATTTTTTTATAGTTGTTCGGTTGACATGAATGGTATGGTTGGGTTGGGTTTTTTTTCTTTTCTGGTGGTAATTATTTTGGAGGGAAAATTGATAATCGAGATGGTTGTGGTGTGGTGGTGGGTTTGTAAG
>CM054143.1:8664152-8681652 GCA_028751875.1 Rapana venosa | reverse complement strand
GAGGAGAGAGAGAGGAGAGAGAGAGAGAGAGAGAGAGAGAGAGAGGAGAGATGAGAGAGGGAGGAGAGATGAGAGAGGAGAGAGTGAGAGAGAAGGAGAGAGAAAGAGAGAGAGAGAAAGAATGAGAGGGAACATGTATGGCGTGAGGTGATGGGTGTACTTTGCTGTTTTCTGCGTGTTTTCACTGGTTAAAAAATGGGGGGAAAAGTTGGGTAATATTTTTGAGAAATTTCATCTGTTTGTGTCCCCCCCCTCTCTCTCTCTCTCTCTCTCTCTCTCGCTCTGTCTGTCTTTCTTCTGGGTTTTTTCCTGTCATGTCTGTCTTTTTTCTGTCTGTCTGTCCTTTTTATGTCTGTCTGTCTACTTGTCTGTCTTTGTTTTGTTTGCTGTCTCTGTCTCAGTTTTTCTGTCTGAGAGAGACACACACAGACACAGACAGACAGACAGAGATAATTCAGAGACAGAGACCAGGGGCCAGACAGACAGAGAGAGCACAGAGAAAACAAACAAAAAATAAATAAAAATAAATACGACACAGACATAGAGATACACCGGACAAGGACAGTTGGTCCGAGCCAAGTGCAGAGGTTGGAAGTAATAATAATAATAATAATAATAATAATAATAGTAATAATAATAATAATAATAATAATAATAATAATAATAATAATAATAATAATAATAAAATAATAAAGTATGGAATTTATTTAGCGCTGAATCTTGTAAAGCAACGAATCAAAGCGCTCAAAGCGTGTGATACCCCCCTCCCCCCTCATCCAAAAAACAACAACAAAACAACAACAACAACAACAATCTAAAATACAATTTTACAAAAATAAAGAAAAAGAACGAAACACACACACACACACACACACACACACACACACACACACACACACACACACACACACACAACACACACACACACACACAATAAAAGATGTGTCCAAAAAGACTTGGCCACAGTCTTTTACTCAAGTCAAAGTCTCCACACGATTTGACTTTTGGGGCTTTTTGGGGGTGGGGTGGGGATGGGGGGTTGTGATAAATAAAAGGCATGGAGATGGCAGACCGACTATGGGCTGAAAATAATAATAACACTGATCAGTGACCACTGCCATACCTTAAGAATAATTAATTATACTACACATCACATCCACACTGATTATGAATGAAATTGGAGAATGATATCACTGACCATTGGCCACTACTAGTTTTAGGATAATTATACTACACCCCACACCCACACTGATTATGAATTAAACTGGAGAATAATAACACTCACCAGTGACTACTGCTGTAACTTCAGGATATACTACACCCCACATCCACACTGATTATGAATAACATTGGAGAATAATAACACTGAATATTGACCACACCTATACCTCTTAGGATATACTACACCCACATCCACACTGATTATGAATAACATTGGAGAAAAATAACGGTACACCTAGGGGTTCTCATATCATGCTGATGTTTGTCCCTTTCTTGTTTTTTGGAGATGGTCAAGTAGTCTTCGAGTATTCAGTAACCTTTCTGGTGGTATTCAGATCCTTTTGGCTGTGTTTAAAAACAACAACAACAACAACAACAACAACAAAATATAACGCCTCTAACTAGCCACTTTATAGTCTGGTCAATACGAAACAGCAGTTTCTCTAGACTTGTATGAAGTCGGTGTATGGCTGTCTTAAAATAAGAGGTACCTGAAAGCAGCGTCGAGCGTGGTTACCAGTTGGATGGGTGACCGTTTGCGCGCCTTGGCTTCAGTACAGTTCCCCCAGTTCACCCAGCTGTAAATGGGTACCTGCCCTCTTTAGGGTCAGGGAAGGTAAAGCGGCGAGGGAGAGGAGATGGGCGCCGCCCTCAATATGCTGGCCCTAGAGAAGTGAGGTCTCTGAAGCCTCGCTCCCCTACGACCTTATAGGTTATGGGACTCCTTTACCTTCACCTTTTTACCTGAAAACAGTCATACACGCGAACTTCCCACCAACGGCTGTCACTTTCGCCCACTTTCAGCTGCTCTCAGCCGCTATCCATCCATTCCATCCCAGCCTGGTTGGGACCAGCCAGTGGTCATTATAGCAGGGACTGACCACACTTGGACTAGGTAAAAAGTAAAGGGGTGTGCTACATTTTGCACTCTTGACTGAGTGAGGTTGGAGTTGCACTTTGTGACTGCACCCGCTGTGCACTTGCATTCTCACAGAGACTCCCAAGAGCAGTGAGGGAGGAAGATAGGTCTCAGTAAAGGTAAAGGTGTTCCCATAACCTACGTGGTCGTAGGAGAGCGAGGCATCAGAGACCTCAGTTTCTCTAGGGGCCAGTATAATTGAGGACATCTCTCCCTCGCTGCTTTACCTTCCCTGACCCTCAAGAGAGCAGGTATCCATTTACAGCTGGGTAATCTGGGGGACTGTACTGAAGCCAAGGCGCGCAAACGATCACCCATCCAACTGGTAATCAAGCTCGACGCTTCTTAACCTTGGCTTGGGAGAAAGCGAGTGCTCTGACCACTGAGCCATCCAGTCCCCGAATCATAGTTAGCAGACTGTGTCATAATGACTTAGAGAACGTGTTATCAAAATACATAAATGATAATTAGAAAATGTCAAAATATGACGACAGACATCTATTCTCCCCATAACAACAACTTTCCCCCATCCCACCGTAAAGGAAATGAATGATCAGAATCTTATCAGAATGTCGCTATCATTAACAAATACACACATGGTTAAATAAAACAAAACATGAGACTAATTACAATAAATTACATTAACATACAAATTAGTGTGTCTCCGCAAGCCACAGAAAGAGAGAAAGAAATGAGTGGAGATCTCCCCAGACAGACAG
Organism: Rapana venosa; assembly: GCA_028751875.1. Classification (NCBI taxonomy): domain Eukaryota; kingdom Metazoa; phylum Mollusca; class Gastropoda; order Neogastropoda; family Muricidae; genus Rapana; species Rapana venosa. The sequence goes on along the minus strand of CM054143.1, from coordinate 8,678,793 downwards.
CCAGCCAGACAGCCAGCCAGCCAGCCAGGCAGGCAGTCTGGCTGTAAAAAAAAGTTGTGAAACTAACTAGATTGATTTCCCTAACGTCCACTGCATCACCACTACCCTTTAAAGGATCTGGACAATACACATAATATCAAATTATTATATATATATATATGTGCATCGAGATAGGGAGTGTAACTGCGCTTGGCTAGTTTTTTTTTTTTTTTTTAATCGAGAGTGAAGATCATGGGAGATGCTGCACTGACAAACAATGAAAATAGTCCCATTAAAAATTCTTCGTTCGTGACGGTCTTGTGTCAATGCCTAGGTCTCAATAAAAACTTGGTGAAGTGGGGAGGGGGGTGGGGGGTAGGGGGGGATGGGGGGTTTATGGACTTCTGGCTCATCTGCTGTATATCAAGTTTCTGTCTTTCTAACGAAAAATATTATGCTGTGTCTGTCTCGATGTCTGTCAGTCTGTTTGCCTGTCTGTCTGTCTGTCTATCTGTCTGTGTTTATGTCACTCTCTCTCTCTCTCGCTTTCTCTTTCTCTCTCTCCCTCTCTCTCCCTCTCTCTCTCTCTCTCTCTTTCTCTCTCTCTCTCTCTCTCTCTCTCTCTCTCTCTGTCTCTTTCTGTGTCTCTATCTCTGTCTGACTGACTGTCTGTCTTTGTCTCTGTCTGTCTGTGCATTAAGCTGCTGAGTGTTTCTTTCGTTCTGACGAAAACTACTGTGCTTTGTCTGTCTGTCAGTCTGTCTCTCTGTCCCTATCTCTGTGTCTCTGTCTGCCTGTCTGTCTCTGTCTCTCTCTCTGTCTCTCTCTCTCTCCATCTCTCTCTTTTCATCCTTCCCCCTCCCTCTCTCACTCTGTCTTTTCAATCAGTCTTTGACAGTGGTTAGGCTTACTTCTCATTCACATTGGCCAAATCGTATCATAGGACGCTTACTAAACCTGTAGGACTTATTCCGCCTCAGATGGCTTCATCCCTCCTCAGTGAATGTTCCTGTCTGATTCTTATTCTTTCTACCTTTTTGTCACTGCATATACATGTCGAGTGGGACGAGAGAGCTTAGTGGTCAGAGCACTCGCTTTCCCCAGGCGAAAGGCTAAGCAGCATCGAGCGTGGTTACCAAGCGGATGGGTGACCTTTTGCACGCCTTGGCTTCAGTACAGTTCCCCAAGTTCACCCAGCTGTAAATAGGTACCCGCCCTCTTTTAGGGTCAAGGGAGGTCAAGCAGCGTAGGGAGAGGAGATGGGCGCCGCCCTCAACATGCTGACCCCTTGAGAAGCTGAGGTCTCTGTTGCTTCTCTCCATGTACGACCACATAGGTTATGGGACACCTTTACTTTTACCTGTATATACATGTCAAATCAAAGGTGTATGAGCAAATTCAAGGGTATTTTCATTTGAGGAATTAAGTATTCTTTCTCCTTCATCCAAACACTCAGACAGAAAAAAAACACTACTGTTTTCTGTTATATGAACGAATATGCCTCACACTGCCGTTAAGCGCCTGACAAGTCAGGCCCAGCGCATCCGACCTTGGAATGAGAGAGAGAACTGTTATCTTTTAAAGTCTTTCTAAAACAAAAAGAAGGAAAGAAAGAAAGAAAGAGCAAGGACCAGGAAGGCAGATAACTACACACAGAGGTGATAGGAAAAAAAATGGAACAAAGCAGCAACAAAGAGAGGGATAGAAAAGAGGGAATTCCTGGTACAGACTTTGGCAGAAAGTGGGTATGCTATTAATTTTATACTGACAGGCCCCCTAGCATTCCTAGGGTAGAGATTAGGAAAAAGTGTTCTATTTTGTTCTATTGCGTACTCTTCTTCTTGTGCTTTGTGTAAGAGGTTGTATGTGACGGGCTATCTATCGTATGCTCATAGGTTTAAAATTACTCTGTGGTCTGAGACAACAAAGTCAGTGTTGTTAGTTTTTACACTTTCAAACCTGTTTTTGTTTCGGTATTTTTTGTTTTACGTTTGTTTTGTGGGGTTGTTGTTGTTGTTGTTGTTGTTGTTGGTTTGCATAACTGCTTCTACATATCAGGGAATGTCCAAATTTACTCAGCCCTGAATGTCTGCTCTCTCTCTCTCTCTCTCTCTCTCTCTCTCTCTCTCTCTCTCTCTCTCTCTCTCTCTCTTCCCACCTCCCTTACTCCGCTCTCTGTCTCTGTCTGTTTGTCTGTCCCTTCTTTCCACCCTTTCCCCTCTCAGCCCTCTCCCCCTCCTCCTTCCTCCTCCTTCCCGCCCCTCTTCTCTCTCTCTCTCTCTCTCTCTCTCTCCCCTCTCTCTCTCTCTCTCCCTCCCTTCCACCCCTCTCTCCCACTCTCTCTCTCCTCTGTCTGTCTGTATGTCTCTCTTTGTCCCTCTCTGTATCTCTCTCTTCCTCATCTCTCCTCTCTCCCTCCCTCCTTCTCCTCCCTCCCTTCCTCCCCTCCTCTCTCTCCTCTCCCACCCTCATCCCTCTCCCCCTCCTCCTCCTCCTTTCATCCATCCTCCTCCCATCCCCCCCCCCCTCTCTCTCTCTCTCCATTCCTTCCCCTCTTCCAACCCCCACTCCCCACCCCAGTCTCTCAACTCTCTTTCGTGTGGCAGGTTCAGGTCTCGGTCTTGTCCCGTCTTTGCTAAGGTAGTCTAGGCTAGGCATTATGGCATTGCGCTATCTATCTATGGTGGGTCGGTCATCAATATGCAGTCTATCACTGGTCCTGATGCTGCTGTCATGCCCTCCTCCCCCCTCCCTCCCCCCTCCCTCCCTCCCCCTTCCCCCCTCCTCCCTTCCTTTTGTTGTTGTTGTTGATGGTGTCCCCCCCCCCCTAGTGGATGCTCTTTGAAATGGAAATTGCAGAATTCTTAATGCTGAGGCAGGCAGGCAAGACAGCGCAGGCAGACAGACAGACAGACTATCTCCAAATAAAGACAGTTTCTCACCACACCATGCATTACTCACCACCACCAACGCCGCCATCATCATCATCATCATCATCATCATCATCATCATCATCATCATCATCATCATCATCGCCGTCATCGTTATTACCCCAGTATTGTATTCCCCTCTCTAGGTGACGGAGACACGAGAGGGATGCTAAACATCCATTAAATTCTGATCAGCGTGACAGGGCGGGGAGGGTGGGGGGGGGGGGGGGGGGGGGGGTCGGGTCCGGGAGAGGGGGGGGGGGGTGTACATACAGGAATAGCTTGGTGGTTAGAGAGTGTTGCGTATCGCGCGAAACTCGCTATCTACTGAGCTAGGTTCAAATCCCGTTGGGTCTCTCTCTCTCTCTCTCTCTCTCTCTCTCTCTCTCTCTCTCTCTCTCTCTCTCTCTCTCTCTCTCTCTCTCTCTCTCTCTCTCCCTCACCCCCTCCGAATTTTACATTTATTTTTATTTATTTATTCTTTTATATCGAGGATCATGGAATAATAAGCACTCATGTGTTGTTGTTTTTTTTTTACATCCAGTCCCCTCGTGTGTATGCGGGTTTTGTCAATTTTGTCATCTGTTCCCACCGGCACACAATGGCCTACACTTTCGAAAAGCGGAACAGAATTTTAACGCGTGCGCAAGATGTTTTGCATGCGTTTGTTCGCACACGGGACCTCATCAGTGCCGACTCCACTCCCCACGCTCCCACGTCTCCCCCCCCCCCCCCCCCCCCCCTAAAAAAAAAAAAAAAGAAAGTTCTTTAGAGAAGACTATAAAAACCGCCGTGGTCCTATGTGCGAACGCACGCAGAACATCTTTGACGCTCACGTGAAGACCTGTTCAGCTTCTCAGAAGAGTTGGCCATGGTGTGGTTGACAAAATTTACAAAAAATACCCTGTACGCGGGATAGCTCAGTGGTCAGAGCACTCGCTTTCCCCCAGCCAAGTTAAGCAGCGTCGAGCGTGGTTACCACTTGGATGGGTGACCGTTTGCGCGCCTTGGCTTCAGAACAGTTCCCCCAGTTCACCCAGCTGTAAATGGGTACCTGCCCTCTTTAGGGTCAGAGAAGGTGAAGCAGCGAGGGAGAGGAGATGGGCGCCGCCCTCAATATGCTGGCCCTAGAGAAGTGAGGTCTCTGACGCCTCGCTCCCCTACGACCTTATAGGTTATGGGACTCCTTTACCTTTACCTTTTTACCCTGTACGCACACACAGGAACTGGATGTCAAAGTCCCACGAGTGTTTTTATTCCATTACCCTCCAAATAAAGAATAATATACAAAGTTTGTGTATACTCAGTGTACTAACGTTTCTTATGTCATTTTGTGTGTGTTTTGCTGTTATTGATTTTATGATCAGGTTTATGTAGATATTCATATTCAGACGGAGGACAGGGAGGGGGAGGGGTGACCTAGTGGTTAGAACATTGAAAACTTAATCCGACAGCATAGGTTCAAACCTTCACTGAGACACCATTACATTTTCAAGAATTTTTTTTCCTCTGGATTTTACTTAAACAACGACTCGGCTCTCTGAAATGTCCTTTAGATGAGACTTTAAACCGAGGAGGCCCCGTGTGTAAACGCACGCAGAACATCTTGTGCACACGTTTAAACCCCAGTTACTTTGCGGTAGGAGCAGATGGAAAAAATTAGAGAACACAAATTTCATGGACTGTGGTGTTTTATTTAAAAGTATGTTCTTTCGAGCCAGAAGGCTCATAGAGCCGGAGCTTATCCCGGTTTCTGTAGCGTTAAGCGAACTGATGGTTTTTCACCACCCCTGTGACAGGACGCTAGTCTGTCGCCAGATAGAGCTGGTACCCACTTGTACACCTGGGTGGAGTGAGGAAAATAGGAGTAAAGTGTCTTTCCCAAGGACACAACACCGAGCCGAGCGGGGATCGAACCCGCGACCTCTGGATCACGAGTTGACCGCCTAAACCACTCGACCACGGTGCCTCCCAAGGTGTTTTATTTTAATGATGGGAAAATAAGTGGTTGCACACACAAAAACTTGAAACAAATACTGTTACACAAAGAAAAAAAAAAGGTGGCGCTGCTCTTGTGGCGACGTGCTCTCCCCGGGGAGAGCAGCCAAAATTTCACGCAGAGAAATCTGCGTGACTTAAAGTGGTATAAATGAAATAAATAAATGAAATGAAATAAATGAAACACTATTACTGAGTGGACCTCCGGGATCTAGTCAAGGTTACGATAAAATTTAATGTATTCGTATATCATTTGTGTGTGTGTGTGTGTGTGTGTTTGTGTGTGTGTGTGTGTGTGTGTGTGTGTGTGTGTGTGTGTGTGTGTGTTGTTGTTGTTGTCTTCGATTTTACGTCTGTTCACTCACAGTGATATTAGACGAGAAAGAAAAAAAAAATGTATACAAGGGGTGTATGATAATTGAGGTGGTTGTAGAGGCCCTACTGAAAAATGCGAGGGGGGAAAAGTAGTCTAATCATGAAAAGAAACCGTGCAAAGAAAAAGATACAATAAAAAGTATTTTAAAAAACCCCAAAAACATCACCGAAACAAAAAACATAAAAAGTGATTACCGTTAATGAAACTATAACAAATGTCCTATAGGACTATGCCAGAGACCTTTTGCAATATCAAATGCCAAATTCAAATTATTGAATATGCTTCTAAGGGAGTTTTCAGAAAATTGAGGTAAAAAAGCTTTCGTATTCTTACATTCAAATATTATATGAGTATTAGAAATATTCTCACCACATAGACATTTACTGTTTCTACTGAATTTGGTTACGAATGCATTAAGTTTTATTCTATAAAACAAACTATTCACTCTTCTTGCTGTGGAGATATTTGAGCAAGCCTTAGGCTGGCTCACGACCCTCTCTTTATCAGTTTTGATGACAGATTTGTTTAGAAATCTCTCTTTTAGGTGATACGTTTCTGTGACCTTATTCCATGATGTTTGTTCTAATAAGTGGTAGCCCTCTTGTAATGATAAAGGCACGTGCAATGTTGCTGATTTCCGTTCATGCTTTGCACCTCTTTTAGCAGCTCTATCAGCCCACTCATTTGGAAAGAATCCACTGTGTGAAGGCACCCAACAGAAAGTGACACTTGTGCCCTTTAAGGTTAAAAGGTGTATGACATGATTAATCTCTAATGCAATATTTGAAGATTTTTTGTACCACAAGGATTTTAAAGCATACAATACCGACTTAGAATCAACACAAATAAGGATTTGAAATATACACAATTGCAAATCAAGAACATAATTTAGAGCCATTAAGACTGCTACTAATTCCGCCGTAAAAATTGAATGATGTTTACCAACATAGAATGATTTTTCAATTTTTAAAGATGGTATAACAAAAGCTGAACCTGTTTCTTGATTATCCAGACGTGATCCATCTGTATAAATTTGTAAATGATGAAAATACTTATGATGGATGTGGGATCGAACATCAGAAACCATAATGTTCAGATTCTCATTCTTTTTTGCATTAGTTACCTCTATGTCGAAGTATGCTCTATTCATCTCCCACGATGGATAAGGTAATATTGCCTCTCGTTTGTCCATTTTGTGTTGATTGACATTAGAAGTGTGTGTGTGTGTGTGTGTGTGTGTGTGTGTATACATTTTTCCCTGATTGACAATGTGTTTAATCCAATTTTTATGTAGTTTTTCATTATTCATACTGTGCTTCGTGACTTAATAATTAATATGTTCATACTTGCTATCAGGGGAAGGGATAGCTCAGTGGTCGGAACACTCGCTTTCCCCCAGCCAAGTTAAGCAGCGTCGAGCGTGGTTACCACTTGGATGGGTGACCGTTTGCGCGCCTTGGCTTCAGTACAGTTCCCCCAGTTCACCCATTTGTAAATGGGTACCTGCCCTCTTTAGGGTCAGGGAAGGTAAAGCAGCGAGGGAGAGGAGATGGGCGCCGCCCTCAATATGCTGGCCCTAGAGAAGTGAGGTCTCTGACGCCTCGCTCCCCTACGACCTTATAGGTTATGGGACTCCTTTACCTTCCTTTACCTTACTTGCTATCAATATTACGTCGAACTCCATATCCAGCTGACTTCATCTCATACATACATTCTTTCATACTGTCCTTTTTTTTCCACCCAGGTAAACGTGTGGACCATCTCATAACACGACCACCCCACCCCAGGGCTACAGTTCTTCACTTCGCTTCAAGGACGCTTTTCAACTAAAACAAAAACTACCCCCACCCCCTACCCCCACCCTACCCCTACACACCACAGATGGCTAAACAGCCCCCCTTCCACACCTCCTCCCTTCTCCTCCTCCACCTCCTCCACCTCCACCTCCTCCTTCACCTCTTTCTCCTCACAACCCTCTCCCCGAACAAAGCTCGAGCCGACAGCAACGACGAGATCCGTTTCGTGGTGAAAGAAGAACAGCCAGCGGGCACTGCGGTGGGATCCTTAGCGGAACACCCTTGGCTCTCCCAAGCTCTGGCGGATGATGCCCGCGCCTCGCTCCGCTACCTCATCCTGGAAGACTCTGGCTTCTCCCACACGGACCTCTTCGTCATCAATGCTACCTCCGGCCTCGTCCGTACCACCCAGCCTTTAGACAGGGAGCAACTGTGCGCGCTGAACTCACCCACCTGCGAGTTGAAGATGGAGGCCGCGGCGAAGTCGTCCTTCACGCAGTTCTTCCGTATAGTGACCTTGGTCATCGAGGTGGAGGACGTCAACGACCACGCTCCCGTGTTCTCCATCCCTCGTCTGACCTTGGAAGTATCTGAGAACGCGGCCATGAACCGGTCCTTGCCGCTGGTGACTGCCGAAGATCAGGACATGGGCGAGTTCGGCGTGCAGGGCTACTCTCTAGAGGGGGCTGCCGGCCTCCCTTTCGTCATCAGTATCTCGCAGCTGGATGAGGGCATGAAGCAGGTGAGTGCTGGAGAGGCGTTGTTGTTGTTGTTGTTGTTGTTGTTGTTGTTGTTGTTGTTGTGTGTGTGTGTGTGTGTGTGTGGATACATGCGTGCGTGTGTAGATATATAGATGCATGCATGGATACGTGCATGGATACATGGATGCATAGATACATACATACATACATAGATACATACATACATACATACATACATAGATACATGCATACATGCATACATACATACATACATACATACATACATCCATACATACATGCATACATACATACATACATACATACATAGATACATGCATACATACATACATACATACATACATACATACATACATACATACATACATACATACATGCATACATACATACATACACACATACATACATACAGACAGGCAGACGGACAGACAGACAGACAGGCATGCATGCATATGCATATATATATTATATATATATATATATAATATATATATATATATATATATATATATACACATACAGATATACAGAGATACATACCTGCATACCTCTTAAACACACACACACACACACACACACACACACACACACACACACACACACACACACACACACACAGATATATACACGTCAAACTAGTAATCTTGATAAATGCGTTCTTTAACACCTTGCCAGAAATACAAGCGCTTGACTTTAAAGAAGCTGAAATCAGGAGAGAGAGAGAGAGAGAGAGAGAGAGAGAGAGAGAGAGAGAGAGAGAGAGAGAGAGGGGGGGACAGACGGAGAGAGAGAGAGAGAGAGAGAGAGAGAGAGAGAGAGAGAGAGAGAGAGAGAGAGAGAGAGAGAGAGAGAGAGAGAGAGAGAGAGAGAGAGAGAGAGAAAACGCAGTTGTTGGAAGGTTAAGGCACAAAGCCCATGATTAGCAAGCGCATAATATAACACGCCACATAACATCAATAAACTTTACACACAACACCCCCCTTCCCCCCCCAAAAAAAAAACAACAACAAAAAACAAAACAACAAACCAAGATAATTATGTTTTACGTTTCGTTTACACAAAGGAACTGATACGCTTAATAGCAATAAAGTGGTCTGAGTCTGATTCTGATTCACAGTTTTGGGGGCGCATTTGCCAAAGGTCTTCTTCTGCCATTCTTTAATAAAGACAAGCGGTTAGTTTGCAGGGCATTTTTTCTAAACTTTACCCTAATGATCCTTCTTCTTCTTCTTCTTTTTTTTTCTTGCCCTGATGATTTCTCTATCCCTAAAGGGGCCTCATTAGTTTGACATTATCGTCTTCGAAGACAGGAAAATGTTTACGTCACTCATGCCAACTAAATCAATGCACGTGGGTAGAGCAGTCATTATTTTTTTTCGTAAACGTATGCAACACACACACACGAACGCGTACACACACACACACACACACGCGCGCGCGCGCGCGCCCGCACACACACGCGCGCGCGCGCACACACACACACGCACACATGCACACACGCGCGCGTGCACACACACACACGCACACACAGAAAGCAAATGCCCTCTTATTCAATGTACCATCTGAAAATAAAAGTTTGACTTTGACTTTGACTTTGACTTTGACACAAACGCACACACGCACATGTACACTAACACAGCCTAACACACACACACAGACTTTCACACACACTCACACACGTACACGCGCGCGCACGCACGCACTCACACAACAACACCAACAACAAGGTTCTCTTTCCACAACATATAACAGACAACAGTACTAATCTATGTTTTGTAAATATAAAAAAAATGTGGAAACGCACAGCAACAACAACAACAACAACAACAAAAGCGCCTAATACTCTCCACTGTCTTAAATTCTTTCTCTAAATATCTTGGGTAAGAAAGGCAACAGACAGTTTGAACATACACTTCATTAATCTTTCCAGTTTCGGTGATATATCTCAAAAGGACCCTCGCCCCTCCCACACCCAAGAAAACCACCCAAACAACAACAAAAAACAGAAAAACCCACATAAATAAACAAAAACAAAAACAGACAAAAAAATCCCCATTAAACAAAACCCAAAAAAACCAACCAAGCAAACACAACAACAACAACAAAAAACCTCCCCCCCAAAAAAAACCCGCAAAAAATCCCCCTCCATTCCCCCCAGAAAAAAATCCACCACCACCACCACCAATCCCCCTACCCCTCCCCTCCGTCCCTCCCCCCCCACCCCAAAAAAAAAAGAGAAAGATACAAAACAAACAGACAGAAACGAATCATATATATCATTCTCGTGAAGGGGGGGGGGGGGGGAGGGGCAGGGACATAAAATCGGATCCAAAATTTAAAAATAAAATAATAAAATAAGATAAAGCAACAACAACAACAAAATAAATAAAACAGGAAAAAAACAAATCCCACAAACAACAAAACTAAACCAAAATACCCCCAAACCCGAACCCTCCCAAAAAGAAGCCGTTTCATGAAAACATGATTATTAAATCATAGTATGCTTTCAAGCACAATAGTCTTTTGGGTTTTTTTTGTGTGTGTGTGTGTGTTGTTTTTTTGTTGTTGTTTTTTTCCATCTCCTTTCTTCATGTTTTGCCAGCAGCATAGCTATGTTTCCTTGCTGCGTGTTATCTAAGCTCTTTTTGTTGTTGTTTTTTTTTGGTTTGGATTGTATGTTTGTTTGTTTATTTCTTTGTTTGTTATTTCTGTGTGTGTGAGACAGATTTTATTTTGTGCAGTAAAAGCATAGGACATTCGAGCATATATTGCTGTGCTTACCACAGTCACACGCGTGCGCGCACGCGCGTGCGTACACACACACACACACGCACACACACGCATACGCGCGCTCGCACGCACACACGCACGCGCGCGCGCGCGCACCACACACACACACACACACACACACACCCTCACCCCTCCTCTCTCTCTCTTTCTTTTTCTCTCTCTCTGTCATTCTCTTTCTCTCTCTCTCTCTCTCACACACGCTCTCTCTTTCTCTTTCACTCTCTCTATCTCTCCCTCTCTCTCTCTCTAGATATATATATATATATTATATTATATATATAATATCATACACACACACACACACACACCACAGAAACACACGTATTCTCTCTCTCCCTCTCTCTGTCTCTGTATCTCTCTCTCTCTTTCTCTCTGTCTCTCTTTGTCTCTCTCTCTCTCTGTCTCTCTCTGTGTCTCTCTGTCTCTGTCTGTCTATCTGTCTGTCCCTCCCTCCCTCCCTCTTCCTCCCTCTCTCTCTCTCACTCTGTCTCTCTCTTTCTGTCTTTCTACCTGTGTGTGTCTGTGTGTGTGTGATTCAGATATAAATCCTCAACTCTTGTTGTTGTTTTTTTGTGTGCGGGGATTTTGGGGTATCCATTATCAGATTATCCTTTGATATATAATGTATGGTAAATCTAGGCTTGCCACCACATGCAAAGGTTATTGAACACATGCATTTGAATAAGCGCATGTGCCTGCTGTGTGTATGTACGTGTGTGTGTGTGTGTGTGTATGTGTATGTGTGTGTGTGTTTCGTGTTGTGTGTGTGTTTGTGCGCGCGCAAGTGTGTATGTGTGTGTATATGTGTGTGTGTGTGTGAGAGAGGGGGTGAAGAGAAAGAGGTGTGTGTGTGTGTGTGTGTTCTTGTCATCGTCGACTTTGTTAAAGTGTTGATGATATTGGCGATGATAATGATAATGAGGAGGTGATAGATTATGAAGATGGTGACGACGACGACGACGATGACGACTATGACGATGATGATGATGATGATGATGATGATGATGATGATGATGATGATGATGATGATGTAATTGCCCTTCGTGGGATGATTAAAGTGTTTTTGACTTAACTTGACTTGATGATGATGATGAGGAGGAGGAGGTGGTGGTGGAGGAGGAGGATGATTATGAAGATAATGATGAAAATGATGATGACGATGAGGACGAGGAGGAGGGATGGAGAGAAGGAGAATTATAATGATGATGATGAGGAGGAAGACGAGGAGGAGGAGGAGGAAAAGGAAGAAGAGGAGGCGGGGGATTATGAAGATAGCAATCAATAATGATATTGATGGAGATGATAATGATGATGATGATGATTGTCCTTTAAAATCACCCACACCCTAGGGCCATAGAAAAGATATATATATCTATCTATCTATCTATCTATCTATCTATCTATCTCTCTCTCTCTCTCTATATATATATATATATATATATATATATATATATATATATATATATATATATATGAAATAACAATTATCAATAATTATGTACGGACCGGAAAGAAGGAGGACAGATAAAGAATCCAGTGAGACACAGCAACTGTATACATTAAGCCTTTCAAATCCTGAGCTTTTTCGCCTTTGGCTTGATCTTAAATTACATCATTTTCGCAAGGGATATAAAGAGTACGGTAAAAAAAAAAAAACCAAAAAAAAAAATCTCACCCTGAAAACACCATTTTAAAAAATCAAAATCTAAAGAATCGAAGCGTGCCAAGCCTCAAATAGGTCAAAAGGCATTAATTACATATTTTTTTAAAGATATCCCCCCCCCCCCCCCCCCCCCCAAAAAAAAAAAAAAAAAAAAAGTTGTTTAGTGAAACCGTTTGTTTGTTGTTTTGGTTTGGTTTGGTTTGGGTGTTGTTGGGGTTTTTTTTAGGTAAGGGGGATGTCTTTTTGTTTGTTTGTTTCTTTGCTTGCTTGCTTGGCTAGTTGGTGTTTTGTTGTTGTTTTGGGCTTTTAAAGATTTTTTTTTTTTTTTGGGGGGGGGGAGAGTTAAACAAAGATTTTGATGAAAAAAACACAATATGTTATTGGGACTAGAAAACATATACTCCGAGCGCGCATGTACACACACACACACACACACCACACACACACACACACACACACGCGCGCGGGCGCGCGCGCACAAAGAATTAGACACGAAAATCGGGGGGAGATTGACAACAATGTAAACAACCCTAAAACACAAAACAACAAAATCACAAAAGAGCCTATATCTTGTATGGCTTGGTGGGCTTCTGGTTGTAGAAAAAAACAAAACTAAAAAAACCCAAAACAAAACCCCCATAGAATTTCGTTTAGATGGAGGATGGGGGCAGGATGAGATGTGTGTGTGTGTATGTGTGTGTGTGTGTGTGTGTGTGTGTGTGTGTGTGTGCGCGCGCTCGCGCGCGCGCGCGCCCGCGCGCGTGAGTGTGGGGGGAGGGGGGAGAGGCAGGCGAAGAGATTATTTGTATGTGGAACAAAAATTATTTTCATACCTTTGCTCTGATCGTTATTTTTCATTTATTTTTATCCTTTCATCCTTTCCCCCCTCTCTGCTGTATCTTCCTCCATCCCCTCCTCCCTATCCCCTTGCCACTATCCCTACCCCCCCCCCCCCCCCCCCCCCCCACCACCCATCCCACCCTTCATACTCTCCGATCTATTCTTTGTATTTCGTTTTATATAGATATATATTATTTTACTTTATGTATTTTTGTAGATATATACATTTGTTTATGTTGGCCTTTTCTTGAAAGATGCAACTTGTTCACTATCTATCTATCTATCTATCTATCTGTCTATCTATCTATCTATCTATCTTTCTATCTTTCTATCTTTCTCTCTCTATCTATCTATTAAGCGCTTTGATTTGTTTGTTTTTACAAGATTCAGCGCTATATAAATTTCATATATTATTATAATTATAATAATTTAATAATAATAATATTATTATTATTATCTATCCATATATCTATCTATCTATCTATCTATCTATCTATCTGTCTGTCTGTCTGTCTGACTGAGTGACTGTTTATCTATCTCTTTCTCTCTTTCTCTCTCACTGTCTCTCTCTCTTTCTCTCTCTTTTTCCCCTCTCTCTTTTTCTCTCTCTTTCTCTATCTCTCTCTCTCTCTCTATCTATCTATCTATCTATCTATCTATCTATCTATCTACCTATATATCTATCTATCTACCTATCTATCTATCTATCTACCTATCTATCTATCTATCTACCTATCTATCTATCTATCTATCTATCTTTCTTTCTATCTTTCTATCTTATCTCTCTTTCTGACGACCCCGGCTCGATTCCCGTTCAAGGGGATATTTTCCCCTGGAGTTAACATCAGTGCAGACTCCACTCTGCCCAAGAGTCCTTCGGATGCGAGGCCCCGTGTACGAACGCACGCAGAACATCTTGCGCACACGTTAAATCGTGTTCCGCCTTTCGTAAGAGTAGGCCATTGTGTGCCGGTGGGAACAGATGACAGAATTTACAAAAACCGCATACACACAGGGACTAGATGTAAAAAAAGCACATAAGTGCTTATTCCATTATCCTCGATAATAAAGAATAAATTTCTTCTCTATCTATTGTCTATATCTATCTATCTATCTATCTATCTATCTATCTATCTATCTATCTATCTATCTATCTATCTATCTATCTATCTATCTATCTATCTATCTGTCTATTTATCTGTCTGTCTGTCTGTTGTCTGTCTATCTGTCTGTCTATCTAACTATCTTTATCTATCTATTTATCTATCTATCTATCTGTGTATATATCTGTGTATCTATCAATCTATCTGTCTATATATCTATCTGTCTGTCTATCTGTTTATCTATCTATCTGTCTGTCTGTCTATCTCTCTCTATCTCTATATACCCATGTGTCTGTCTATCTATCTATCTATCTATCTATCTATCTATCTATCTATCTATCTATCTATATCTATCTATCTATTATCTATCCACAGTTTTTTGTGTGTGTGTGTGTACGTGTGTGTGTGTAAGGAGAGAGAGAGAGAGAGAGAGAGAAGAGAGAGAGA
>CM054143.1:8634152-8641652 GCA_028751875.1 Rapana venosa | reverse complement strand
AGAGAGAGAGAGAGATAGATGAGGAGATCGTTTTAACTGTTCTTACGTAGCTGGCACATAAGTGAGATAGCGATTTTTGTTCTCTTTTGTAACAACAAAAGCCAAGTCCCCCTGAGAGTTATTTTCGCTGTCTCCGCCTAGGGAGAGAAGAAAGAGCTCATTGTAAAACGGTTCAATAGGAAACAGCTAGCTTCACTGGAGTAGGCCAGAATGTCTGTAGAATTGATAGTGAGTCGCTGCTTTTATTTTGCACATAGGTTGTCGGCTCCTTGTCAGGGAGAGAGGTGTATAAAGCCTGAGTTTTGTGAATATTTCCATAATTGCCGTGGAACGTGACAGTTGAAGAATAAGTAAGGAAGGAGAAGAACTAGGAGATGATTATGCCTGAGAAGATGGAAAAGTAAATATGATGATTCATGGGGATGATGATTGGAAAGAAGAAGAATAAGAGGGAGAAGAAGAAGAAGAAGATGATGATGATGATGATGATGATGATGAATTTGAAGAAGAAGAATTTGGAGGAGGAAGAGGAGAATTTTGAAGAAGTAGAAGATGAAGACGAAGAAGAAGTAGAAGAAGAAGAAGAAGACAAAGAAGAAGAAGACAACGTGAAGTGATAAAAATGGGACTTTCATTGGGGTGGTAGAAAACAAAAACCAATATGAACAAAGCCAAGCAACACACAAACAAAATCAACCAACCAAAGAACGCAATAACCAACCAACCAACAAAACAAAACAAAATGCAAATACCGAATTAAGTATAGTTTTCTCAACAAAGCTTTATTCTCTTGAATACCCTAGGCTCTACTGAATACATTAGCGTCCTGATTTTTTTTTTTAAAGTAGAAAGGTGTGATAAACCATGATTGTGATGAATAATGGATAACTGTCCCCCAGATCTGCCCTTTGTTATGCTGTAAAGATCAACTGATGTTGTTCTTTTCATTGATTGTATGTCCTTCAATACACAATAACTTAAACGCACTATGCATATTCATGCTTTAATATCAAAGGGAATTGTGTGTGTGTATGTGTGTGTGTGTGTGTGATGTGGAAGAGGGGGGTTATTGATGCAAAAGAAAATACATGCAAGCTCGGAACTAATGCTTCATAAAGACTTGGCTTCTGCCAACTTATAGATGGTTTAGGCAAATGGTATTATAGATCCTATTTAGGGGTATCATTGAAAATATCCTAAACATTGTTATATTTTTCACTGAAGCACATTCGTTTACTTCTTATGTAAACCATTGAGTGCTGGACATTTGTGTTGTCTTATGACGAACTCAAATAATGGTAAGACAAGCGTGCATAACATATTTTGGACACATCAGTAAATGTTAAAGTGAAATCTTTATTCAAGTCAAATTCAAGTCATTAATTCTAAGCTTACTGCAAGATAAAAAATCTTTCATATCATTTCTCATGTAATTAACAGGAGTTTGCTGGAATTGGGATCATCGTACACGATAACTATTTTTTGTGGGAAGAATTCAGAAAATTACTACTGTACTCTGGGGCATCTCGTTCTACTAAAAAATATGTCAACCCAATCCAGTAAAAGAAAATTCGACACCACTTACGAAAAAATCTTATTCATATACGTTCTATCATACACGAGACAACTGGAAAAAGTTTCAAAAATAATATATCTTTTCAACTTTCGTGTCTCAATGTTTTAAAACAACTAAAACTGCGTTTCCTTTAAAATCAACTCAAAAACACAACACTGCTAACAGCAAGAGAAGCAGATGACAAGCAGAACTATAACCCCCCCCCCCCTACCACCACCACCACCACCACCACCACCCCTCTCCCACCATCTACCCAACATCTCAGCAATGGCTTGTGGTGGTAGCGGTTGCTCAAGGCGTCCTCATGCACGATACACGAAGGGCGTGTTACAGGGGGAATTGCTGAGCTCCGTCTTGTTTAGTGTCAATCAATACGACAGAAAGTTTCGCAGCCCCCCCAGCCGTCTTGAGTCAGCTCATATGACGCTCAATGCCTCCACCACGGCAGCTAACTGTGTTTGAAGAATTGACAATGTACAGTGGTTTCTTAATTATGTCTTGATGCTCATTTTTTTCCCCCTGTGCTTTTTACCTCACTAGTGTCGTGGGGTGTCAATCGATGCTTAACAGGGAAAATTCAGCCCCCAGCTTGATATTGATGCTGCTGCTTCTGCTGCTGCTGCTTCTGCTGCTGTTGCTGTTATTGATGCTGCTGCTGTTATTGCTGCTATTGCTGGTACTGCTGCTGCTGCTGTTGCTTATGGTGGTGGTGCTGCTGCTGCTATTGCTGCTGCTGCTTCTGCTGCTACTGCTATTGCTGGTACTGCTACTGCTATTGCTGTTGTTGCTGCTGCTACTATTGTTATTACTGCTGCCACTGCTGTTACTGCTACTGCTGCTATTGCTGGTGGTACTGCTTCTGCTGCTGCTTCTGCTGCTGCTGCTACTGCTGCTGCTGCTGCTGCTTGCTGCTGCTGCTGTTGTCGTTTCACTGTCAAAACTGGCAGAGATAAGGGAGCTTGCTTGCAAGGGCTTGTTTTGCTTTTGTCTCAAGGTCTATTTATGTAGCGTGTCTGTCTTATTTGGTTGTTTGTTTGCGTTGGGTTTGCGTTGGGCTTTTTTTTTTTGCCTAGTCTTGTCTTCATTTGGGTCTTGTCTTCGGCTATTAATTTGTCTTTATTGTGGTTCTATCTTTCTGTCGATATATTTTTGTGTTTCGTTTTTCTTATTACATTTTGTTTTCGGTAAGTTGGTCTGTTTTGTTGTTGATTATTTGTTTGAGTTTAATTTATCTTTGTCTTTCTATGTCTCTGTTTATGTCTCGGTCTGTGTTTTTTATTCTTTGTCTGCTGTCTGTTTGTTTGGTTGTCTGTTTGTCTGTCTCTGTCTGTGTTTGTCTCTGTCTCTCTCTCTCTCGATTCAATTGTATCAGACATCTGAGTCACCCCAAACCCAGTATTGTGGCCTAAGGCTGATTAACATCAAATTTGTTCACTGTTCTTCTCTCTCTCTCTCTCTCTCTCTCTCTCTCTCTCTCTCTCTCTCTCTTTCTCTCTCTTCTCTCTCTCTCTCTCTCTCTCTCTCCTCTCTCTCTCTCTCTCCTCCTCTCTCTCTCTCCCCTCTCTCTCTCTCCCTCCCTCTCTCCCTTTTCAAATCATTAATCATTGACAGAGAATAATTCGTCGAACAATGAATTTTTTCTCTCTCTTAATCGAACATGAAAAAGCACTTTAATACTTTGAAACATTGTCTGCTCAATTTCTCACATAATCACGCAACAATCAAAGTAACGGGCGTAAAATTAAGCTTGTCACAACTTTAATCCCAAAGATTGTCTTTTAAACTCTCCCCGTGGGAATGCCGGGGGCCTGTCAGTATAAATAACATCCCCACCTTCTGGAAAATATGTGCTAGAAATTTCCTCCTTTCTATCTCTCTCTTTATTCCTACCTCGTTCCTTTTCTCTTCCTGTCACCTACTTTCTTGTCTATTTTCTGCCTTTTTGGGCCATTCTCCTGCTTCCACCCCCCCCCCCCCACCCCCCAGAAAGACTTAAACGATAACAGTTCTCTCTTATGCCGAGGTCGTATGAGCTGGGCCTGACTTGTCAGGCGCTTAACGGCAGCGTGACGCATTTTCGCTCATATAACAAAGATAGTTGCTGTCTGAGCTTTTAGACAACGAGGAACATTAAGTCTCTTAAACATCACAAAACATTAGGAAAAAAAAGTTGTGATATTCAGTTTGTCAATCTGCAATAAAAACAATCACAAGTTCGTTTGTTTTAGTTTATTTGTTCGTTTGTTTGTTTTTGGTTTGTTTGTTTTTTTGGAGGGGGGGGGGGGGTTCTTTTTTTGTTGCGAAGTGTCCGAGTAGGACGATTAAGATATATTTTTTATCATAAGTTTTTTTTTAATCATTTTTTTCTTTCTCCAAGACTTTCTCTCTCTCCCCTCTCTCTCTCTCTCTCTCTCTCTCTCTCTCTCTCTCTCTCTCTCTCTCTCTCCCCTCTCTCTCTCTCTTTCTCTCTCTCTCAGATTATATTTAAAGTATTGATTAAGACCGGATGTTAAAAGGGCGGGTTGGGTTGTGTGACTCAAGTTTTGTGAAATAATGCTCGTTGTCTGTCTGTCTGTCTGTCTGTCTGTCTGTCTCTGTCTGTCTGTCTGTCCCTCTCTCTTTTTTCTCTCTCTCTTCCTGTTTGCTCTCTCTCTCCTTTCGCTCTCTCTCCCCTCCGTCTCTCTGTAGGTGTGTTGCTTTGACCTCTCTGTTATATTCTGTTTGCTATTCATTTTGTTCAGCATTTTTTTTCTCTCTTTCTGTTTGCTCTCTCTTCTCTCTCTTCTCTTTTCTCTCTCTCTCTCCTCTCTCTCTCTCTCTCTCCCCATTTTCTCCCCTCTTCTCTCTCTCTCTTCCCCCCCCCCCCCCTCCCCTCTTCCCCCTTCTGGGGTTGTTTTGAATCTTTTTTTATTCTTTTCTTTTCATTTTGTTCTCATTTTTTTTCTTCCTTTTCTATCTCTTCTCTCTCTCTCTTCTCTCCCCCTCCCCCCCTCTCTCCCCCTTTTCTCTTTTCCCCCTTTCTTACTTTTTTTTGACCCTCTCTTATATTCGTTCTTTATTTTGTTCATGTTGTTTTTCTTCCCTTTTTTGCTCTCTCCTCTCTCTCCTCTCTCTCTCTCTCCTTCCCTCTTCTCCCCCTTCTCTCCCTCATCTCTTTTCCCCCCCTTTCCTCTCTCTCTCTCCCTCTCTCTCTCTCTCTCTCTCCCCACACCACCCTCTCTCTCTCTTTTTGCTACACCTCCTCTTTATTCTTTTATTCTTTTTTCCTCTATTATTTTTCCTGTCTGCCTTTTCCTTTTCTCCTATCTCTTCTCTCTCCCCTCTCTCTCCTCCCCCTCTCTCCCCTCTCTCTCTCCTCCTTTTCTCCCCCCTCTCCCGTTCTATTCTCATCTTTTTTTTCCTTCTTTTTTTTTTTTACCATGTTTTTTTTTTTTTCTTCTGCCTTTTTCCTCTCCTCCTCTCTTTTCCCCCTCTCTCTTCTCTCTCTCTCTCTCCCTCTTCTCTCCCCCTCTCTTCCTCCCCCTCTCTCCTCTTCTCTCTCTCTCTCTCTCCCCCCCCCCTTTTCTCTCTCCCCCTCCCTTTTCCCTTTCCCTCTCAGTCTTTTTTCTCTCCCTCCCCCCTTCCCTCCCCCCCCCCCTCTCTCTCTCCTTCGTGCTATTTTTTTTCTTGCTTTACCTGAATTTGCCCTTTGATGCCAAGCACTCATGTGGAAAAAAACGGAAAGGGGTCAAGGTTAGGGTTTTATGGGGGGAGGGAGGGGGGGTGGGGGGGGGGGGACGGGGGAGGGGGGGGGGGGGGGGGAAAAAAGGGGGGTGGGTTGGACAGCGGGGGAAGAGGCCTAGAATGGAGGAGGGGGGGGGGGTTGATGGGAGGGGAAGAGGGGAGTAGGGTAGTAATGTGTGTGTGTGTGTGTGTTGGGGGTGGGGTGGGGTTTATAGGGGGGGGGTGTCCTAAACAAGTAAATTTTATATGGTGGTGTGTGTGCGCGCGCGCGGCGTGTGTGTGTGTGTGTGTGGGTGTTTGTGTGTGTTGAATCATTATCATATTAACGCCAGATCATTTAGGGGTTTCCATGCGTTACTCTCGTAACCCTGTCCTTGCTGGTTGAAAGTTTCCTTCGTTGTCTGTGTCTGTGTCTCCCGTCTGTTTTCTGCTGTATGCATGCTGCTTTCTTTCTTCCTCTCTTTTTCTGTTTGTCTGTATGTGATTTTTTTTTTTGTTTTTTTTCTTGTTCTTTTTTTTTTAACCTTTGTCTGTCTGTCTGCTTGTCTGTCTGTCTGTCTCCCCCCTTCTCTCTCTCTCTCTCTCTCTCTCTCTCTCTCTCTCTCTCTCTCTCTCTCTCTTCTGTGTGTGTGTGTATGTGTGTGTGTGTGTGTGTGCCTTTTTGTGTGTATGAGTTTAAAAACAACAACATTGTCTTGTTCTTTTACATCCTTTTGTCTGCGTTTCACTTTTTTTCATTTTTGGTTCTGTCAGTCAAGTGGTTTGTCAATATTCTTTGTCTCTCTCTCTTGTCTGTATTTTTATGTATGCCCCTTCCTTCATCTCCCTATATAATATCTTTGTATTTTTTGATAAGTGATGTGTGTGCGTGCGTGCATGTGTGCTTGGGTGTGTGTGTCTGTGTGTTTGTGTGTGTGTGTGTGTGCGCGCGTGCATGTGAGTGTGGGTTGGTGTGAATTGTATGTGCATTTACTCAACTACCACATCAACTTGATAGTACTGTCCAACACGCCTCTTAACTAACATGCAGTTTATCTAATATAGACATATATTTACTGAAAAGATAGTCTGAACTTATTTCGTTGTTATGTTACAAAGTAAGTGATTGTCAGTGTACACCTACACCTTTTCTCATCCATAAACATTGTTGTTACATACTAATTTACAAACGATGCCATAATACCTTAATCATCGGCATGTGCATGTCTGCAACCTGCAGTGCTATGAACATACACACACACGCAGAGTCGACTCGGTAAGTTAAGTAATGAGTACTCAATAAAACCTTGCAGTATGGTACAAAAGAAGGACATCCCAGCAGGGACTTACATCAGAGAGAATACATCCGATGAGGGGCTTTTTACAAGCCTGGGTGGGAGAAACGCACTTAAGTGCGGTCACACACACACACACCACACACAGAGGTATCAGCTGTCATTGTTCCAACTTTGTCTGCCCACCACTGTTCCTGTGTCCCCAGGCTACCTGCCCCCAAATGGGATTAGTTTGGTAATGTGTTGCGTGGTGAGAGAGAGAGGGAGAGAGCATGTTCAAAATTATATAAATACTGTTGGGAATTACGTATAACCAAAATTGAAACACTGAGAGAGAGAGAGAGAGAGAGAGAGAGAGAGCGCATGTCAAAAATGTATAAATACTGTTGGATTACTATAACCAACATTGAAACAGAGAGAGAGAGAGAGAGAGAGAGAGAGAGAGAGCTACGAAGAGAGAGAAGAGAGAGAGAGAAGAAAGCTGAGAGGAGAGAGAGAGAGAGAGTAGAGAGAGGAGAGAGAAGAGAGAGAGAAAAAGAGGCATGTTCAAAATTATAAATACCGTTGAATTACGTATAACCAACATGAACAGAGAGAGAGAGATGAGAGAGAGAAGAGAGGAGATGAGAGAGAGAGAGAGGAGAGAGAGCGAGCGAGCATGTTAAAAAATATATAAATACTGTTGGGAATTACCTATAACCAAAATTGAAACACGAGAGAGAGAGAGAGAGAGAGAGAGAGAGAGAGAGAGAGAGAGAGAGAGAGAATGTCAAAAATTATAAATACTGTTGGGAATTACGTATAACCCAAATTGAAACACACAGAGAGACAGAGAGAGACAATGTCAAAAATATATAAATACTGTTGGGAATTACGTATAGCCAAAATTGAAACACAGAGACAGACAGACAGAGACAGACAGAGAGA
>CM054143.1:8621652-8629152 GCA_028751875.1 Rapana venosa | reverse complement strand
ATCTGACAGTGCCGGTTTGCCATAATTATACATGATCTGTAAACTGATTTATCTTTCTGTTTATGTGTTACTCCTTTTTACTTAAAATTGCGTAGCTCTCTCTCTGTCAGTCTGCTTCTCTGTCTCTGTATCTCTCTCTCTGTCTTTGTCTCTCTCTTTCTCTCTGTGCCCCTGTCTGTCTCTGTCTCGTCTCTCTGCCTCTGTCTCTATCTGCCAGAGAGAGAATCCCTCCCTCCCTTCTTCTCTCTCTCACTCCCCCTCTTTTTCTGTTTTTCTATATGCCTGTCTATACGTTTGTCGATCTGAGTGGCTGATCAATAAATAAACTAAAAATCTCTCTCTGTGTCTGTCTCCCTGTCTGTCTGTCTGTCTGTCTGTCTGTCTGTCTCTCTCTCTCTCTGTCTATAAAATATAATATATATATATATATATATATATATAAGCATATATATATATATATATATATATATATATATGCCAAAAAGACTGTATTGTTAATGGCTATAAATTATTTTCAGTGTTATATATATATATATATATATATATATATATATATATATATATATATATGCACACATACATACATACATACATACATCCAATCAAAACCAAAGAAATGAGCCAAAATCTATGAACTAACCACACAGCAAACCGCTACTAGCAAAGCAAAAACAAGCGGGAGAGAAAATCAGCTTCTAAGGGACCAGTATGGCTTTGCATGTCTTAGTCTCACAGCCAAGATGGAGGGTGGCAGAATGGTTTAAACGTTCGCCTGCCAACACTTCAACCGTGAGCTTCTGGGTTTGATTCCCAGCCTCGCCCTTTCTTTCCAGTTTGAATTGAAAAACGAACTGAATGCCATAGTTCTTGGGATTATACCATAAACCAAGGCCGTATGTGTGTGTGTGTGTGTGTGTGTGTCTTCAATTTTACGTCTGTTCACTTAAAGTGATATTAGACGAAGATCCCATGTGTGAATGCATGCAGAACAGCTTATGCATACATCAAAATTCTGTTCCACACTTTGGGATAGTAGGCCATTTTGTGCTGGTAGGAATGATGACAGAAAAAAAAGGTAAACACACAGGAGTTGTGTTTAGACACCATCCCCTAAGTCAGAAAGCAGCTACCTAAATGGTTTGAGGAAAATATGGTCACACACACACACATACAGCTCACCATTGGTAAACTACAGAGCCCTAGCCAAAGAATAAAAACAAAAAAAACCCACTTCATAGTACCACAGGTTGTGTTTCTTGTCCCGTTCATACCTTTGGTGAATTTGTTGTCAAAACAAAGCATGATATTATAGTCATGGTGGGACTCTAGATGGGCAACTCTTTCAGTCTATCTTTTCTCCCCCAAACTGATGTGGCGAAGTGTAGGTGATGTTATGTTCAAGTACTCTGTATGCTGATTTAGGAAAGATGCTACTGAACAGTAATCCAACAGCCAGGAAGGGTGTCTTCTGGGAAGCGGCTTCATGGCAGCTAGAAGACAACTTAGAGGCTTGCCATTTCTTGTTGGGGTATTTGCTTTTTTTTGGTTTTTTGGGTCTATGTTCGTGAGACTCCCATTCTTCATTGCGTGCATTACTGCTGTCCTGCTTAGCTTTGGCATACGCTAAATTTCCCTTGGGTAACACCTTGTGCATCCCATCGGCCCCCACCCCATCAAGCCTAGTGGATGACTCATGTGTTGTCTTTTTTTTCACTGACAGGCAGACAGAACTCATTTTTTCAGTCGGGGAATAGAGAACTTGATGGAAAACCCTCTGCTTTTTGTTGTGTCTGGCTATGCAGGAAAATAAGGTAATAGATATGTGTGGGACATCGACATCTGGTATCACTTAAAGTGGAAAGATGTTAAAACTTTTTTTAAAATGTGTGGGACGATATTAAAAACAGAAATAGTTTTCTTCAGATGGAAAAAGATTTGCTCAGTGTGTGTGTTTGTGTGTGTGTTTGTGTGTGTGTGTGGTGTGTGTGTGTGTGTGTGAGTGTATTCTCCATATCTATTTCTCTGTCTTTCTGAATAACCGATTCACACTTTTGTCCTCTTTCTTGGCAGTGTTGCATTAAAATACAATTTTCAAACAAAGATAGTTACGATTACTCAATAACCATTATGTATAATGATCTATAATGAGCAGTGCTTGAAACAAACCGAGTCAACTCAGTAAGTTAAGTTAAGAGGCACTCAGTGAAAACTTTGTACCCAAAATATGGACCGAGTCCCAACAGTGGCTCACATCAGAGAGAATACATTGGATGGCGGGCTGTTCACAGGCCCCCAGTGGGAGAAACACACCAAAGTGAGAGAGAGAGCACACACACACACACACACACACACAGAGGTCTCAGCTGTCATTGTTCCAACTTTGCCCACCACTGCTCCCCTGTCCTCAGGCAACCTACCCCATAAAGGTAAAGGTAAAGGAGTCCCATAACCTATAAGGTCGTAGGGGAGCGAGGCGTCAGAGACCTCACTTCTCTAGGGCCAGCATATTGAGGGCGGCACCCATCTCCTCTCCCTCGCTGCTTTACCTTCCCTGACCCTAAAGAGGGCAGGTACCCATTTACAGCTGGGTGAACTGGAGGAACTGTACTGAAGCCAAGGCGCGCAAACGGTCACCCATCCAAATGGTAACCACGCTCGACGCTGCTTAACTTGGCTGGGGGAAAGCGAGTACTCCGACCACTGAGCTATCCCGTCCCCTACCCCCATATGGGGATTAATTTGGTATTGTGTTGCGTGTTGAGAGAGAGGGAGAGAAAGAGAGAGAGAGAGAGAGAGAGATCAAGAGAGTGTGAGAGAGAGAACGCACATGTCGGAAATATACAAATACTTTGGAGAATTACGTGTAACTAAATTGAAACGAAACAGATCCAAATAAAATGTAGTACAGACAAAAGAATGAAGAAAAGTTACGAAAAAAATTCAAATAAATAACATTACTAGAGAGAGAGAGTAAAGTAGAGACAGAGACAGAGAGACCGACAGCGAGAAAGAGGCAGAGAGACACAGAGGGAGAGACAGAGACAGAGAGAGAGACAGACTGACAGACAGACACATATAGAAAGACAGAGAAAGATACAGACAGACAAAGATAGAGAAAGAGACAGGGATAGAGGGATGTGCTGTGGGGAATTTCATGTATCTGAATTGAAACAAAACAGCTCCAAAATAACATGAAGTACAAACAATAGAATGTAGAGAAGCAACGAAGGAAGAGAGAGAAAACACATGGAGTAAATCATGTTTTTTTTTGGGGGGGGGGGGGGGGGGGAGAGAAGAGAGAGACAGAGGCAGAGAGACAGACAAAGACAGAGAGACAGAGGCAGAGAGAGAACGGAGAGAAGAGAGAAGAGAGAGAGAAGAGAGAGAGAGAGAGAGGGGGGGGGGGGGGAGAGAGGACGACAAGACAGACGACAGAGAGAGATGTGCTGTGGGGAATTTCATGTTACTGAATTGAATCGAAACAGATCCAAATAACATGAAGTACAAACAATAGAATGTAGAGAAGCAATGGAATAAATGGGAGAACACAAATTAAGTAAATCATTGGGGGAGGGGGGGGGGGGGGCAGACAGAGACAGAGAGACAGACAGACATACAGACAGAGATAGGCAGAGACAGAGACAGAGAGACAGAGAGAGACAGCCAGGCAAACAGACAGACAGACAACAAGCGAGAACACCAGATGTACATTCTGCTAATGAATATTTTGTAGCTAGAAATAAAGTAAAGACCCCAAGAAAACAAATTGATAAACCACTTGGAAAGTTTTATAAGATAAAGGGAAATAAAAATTAATGAAAATGTGATAAACAAAAAAACATCACCAGTTATAACCAACAAGAAGAAATAAATTAAAGAGCAGGAAATTAAAGGCTTTCTCCGGCAGCTTTACTTGCTGTATTAATTGACAGCAAAATTATGTTACGTTTTATTTTCTGTTTGTTTGGTTGGGTTTGTTTAGTTTTGCTTATCTATCCTTGTGTATTTTATTTTGTATTTTATTCTTTTATATCGAGGATAACGGAATAAGCATTCGTGTGCTTTTTTTTTTACATCCAGTCCCCGTGTGTATGCGGTTTTGTAAATTCTGTCATCTGTTTCCACCGGCACACAATGGCCTGTACACCACACACACACACACACACACACACACACACACACACACACACACACACATAAATATTATATATATATATATATATATATATATATATATATATATATATATATATATATATATATATATA
This sequence comes from Rapana venosa, assembly GCA_028751875.1. Classification (NCBI taxonomy): domain Eukaryota; kingdom Metazoa; phylum Mollusca; class Gastropoda; order Neogastropoda; family Muricidae; genus Rapana; species Rapana venosa. The sequence continues at coordinate 8,624,884 of CM054143.1, read as the reverse complement.
ATATATATATTTATATATATATATAAATATAATATATTACATATATAATTTACATTACATACATACATACATACATACATACATAATACATAATACAACTACATACATAATACATACATACACACACGCGCGCGCGCGCGACTGAAAAGAACAATCCTCTTCAAGGAAAACAATTAAATAGAACAACCCAAATTGACAACTACCATCCAACAAGACAAGAAGAAGAACAACAACAACAACATGAAAAAACCCCACCCAAACCCCAAATGAATAATTGCAACACAGTCAGGGATGCAGGCAGGCAGGCAGGCAGGCAGGCAGCAGGCAGGCAGGCAGGAGGCAGGCAGGCAGGCAGGCAAGCAGGCTGGCAGAAGTAGCAGCAGGCAGGCTTGCAGCTTGAGCTGGCAGCTGCAGGCAGGCTTGCAGGCAGCAGGCAGCAGGCAGCAGACGGCTGGAACCCAATAACTTAAGACTTACACGACCCTCATGCAGTAGCATTTGTTTCATTGTCCCACAGTTGTACTTTCTTCATTGCTCGTCCGTGCATACCTTTGGTTGAATACGTCTTACTTATTTATTTATTTATTTATTGACTGAGTGGCTGATTGATTGATGTATTTATTTGTTGTTGTTTTAATTTATTTATTTGTCTACTGTCACCGTCACAGTCACCGATTCCTCAGATTCCGAATCCTTTGGGGCGCCTTCGAAGCTTTGTCAACCACCTTTCTCCAGTCCTCGCGTCTCTCAGCCGCTCTCAGGGTGTCTCTCAGCTCCATGTCTGTCCACTCTCGAATGTTGTCCTCCCATCTCTTTCTTTTGTCTGCCTCTTCTTCTTCCTCCTCCCCTCACTGTGCCTTGTAGGATTGTTTTAGCAAGACCAGAGGAGCGCGTGACATGACCAAATGACCAAACCACTTCAGTTTTCGTTGTCTTGTGAGTGTTTGAAGGTCAGTATAGGGCCCGATTTCATTGTCTACTGATTTGTTTATTTATCTATTGATTGATTGATTGAGTGAGTGAGTGAGTGATTCATGGATCCATCCGCGAGTGATGTCTGATTGCTGCAAGTGACAGGATATCCCAGAATGGGCATTGCGTCTTGTCTGATTTCCACCTTACTAATCTAGGAGTATCATCGTGTCCAGAATAGGTCTATGGTCGCTGGAATCCTGCCTCCTAACTAGACTGGAACCAGAGCAAAGCAGGCCTCACTGAAAACAGTTAAAGTAACCCAGGAGCGAGCGGGGTGGGGGGTGTCTCCTTTTAAAAAAACAACAACTTTTTGATTGGCACACATATACAGTTCAAAACAAACAAATTAACTTTTCACCCAGACAACATTCCATGATTTTCCATTTTACAGACGTACAAGGCTACTAGCTACACAAAGTACAAAAAAAAATCAATCAACATTTTCGTTGTTAAGACAAGATTTATAGATTACATACAGAATTTTACTCATATTTTGAAATGGTGCTCAACTTTCTACTAAGTTAATGTACTGGAACTATTTTTTTCTGAAAATGAGTAAGCTGCATTTGTTTGCAGTGCTCCAAGCTTTTCCATTTCATATTTATATGTTAGTTCATTTAGAAAAAAATTACCAACATTAGGTTTTGTTTTACCAATCCGACATGTATAAACTTTGCTAACAGTATGCGGTGTCTCCTTAAGTGAGTGACTTCAAGGCAGCTTAAAGACAACTTTGTGAGCTGGCCATGATAAGTCACAGATCGTGTTGATGACATCCTCCGCCACCCCCCCTACACACACACACACGCGCGCGCGCGCGCGCGCACGCGCGCACACACACACACACACACTCCTCCTAGCGTGCATCACGGGTGTCCTGCATGGACACAACTTTGGCATACGCTAAATTTCCCCTGGGAGTGCCCAACGCAGTCTCTTTAACTCCCCCTCCCTCCTCCTCCTTCCCCTCCCCCCCCCCCCCCCCCCAATCCCCACCACCCTCCTCTTCCTGCTTTTTTCTCCTCCCCTCCCTCCTTCCTTCCTTCTCATCCACGCCTAAAATACAAAAGTGACACATGTTTTGTTTATTTGTGTTGTTTCGTGTTGTGTTGTTGTCTGTCAGGCATTTTTGTTTTAACTTGATAATAGAGATCTTAGCTGCACACTGTTTGTCATGTCTGTCTAGAAGGTAAGTGAATTAATGGATAACTGTAGAGAAGTTTGGTTTAAAAACAAAAAAAACTTTTAAAAAAAACAAACCCAAACCTCTTTGGTGTTTTGTCTAGAGGGAAAAAGGAATGGTTTGTTTCTTCTTAATTTGGACATTCTCTGTTTCTGTATATATATGTCTCTGTTTCTCTCTCTCTGACTCTCTATCTCTCTCTGACCCTCTTTCTCTTGCTCTCTCTGTCTTTCTCTCTCTCTCTCTCTCTCTCTCTCTCTCTCTCTCTCTCTCTCTCTCTCTCTCTTTCTTTCTTTCTTTCTCTGTCTCTCTCTGTCTCTCTGTCTCTGTATCTCTCTCTCCTCCGTCCTTCTCTCCTCTCTGTGTGTGTTGTGTGTGTGTGTGTGTGTGTGTGTGTGTTTTACTCTGTCTGTGTCCCTCTCTGTCTGTCCTGTCTCTCTGTCTCTCTGTTTCTGTATCTGTATCTGTCTGTCTGGCTGTCTCTCTCTGTCTTGTCTCTGTCTCTGTATCTATCTGTCCCTGTCTCTCTCTTTATGTCTCTCTCTGTCTGTCTGTCTGTCTCCTCTTTTTTAGAGAAATATTATACTCTAAACCATCGATCGATCCTGATAGATACACAAATCTCTCTCTCTCACTCTCTCTTTCTCTCTCTTTCTCTTTTTCCTCTCTCATTCTCCTCTCTCTCTCTCTCTCTCTCTCTCTCTCTCTCTCTCTCTCTCTCTCTCTCTCTCTCTCTCTCTCTCTTAGAGTAACATAATACACACATAAAGAACTCGATCAATGCTTATACATACACAACTGAAGAAAACAAAATTAGAGGGGTTGTAAGCTCAACGATTGTCTTTACGTCAATGTTTTTGTTTTCTTTTCTTCTTCTTCACATTCCCCCAAAAGTTTCAATCATCACCCAAAGGTGAATGAGGATTGATGTACCAGTGACAGTACAAGCAGTACAGCGACAGTGCAGTTCCAAATGTTACGACGGAAAGTTCCTTGCGTCTATTGCCGAATTGACAGGAACATTTCTGGAGGGAGGGAGGGAGAGAGGAGAGGGAGGGAGAGAGAGAGGAGAGA
>CM054143.1:8604152-8616652 GCA_028751875.1 Rapana venosa | reverse complement strand
GAGAGAGAGAGGATATAGAGGAAGTGAGAGAGAAGAAAGAGAGAGAGAGAGAGAGACAGAAGACAGAAGAGCCAGCAGACAGCCAGACAGCCAGCCAGCCACCAGACAGACATAGACAGATACATAGTGAGAGAGACAGGTACAGAGACACACAGAGACACAGCAAGACAGAGAAAGAGACAGAGAGACAGACAGACAGAGAGAGACAGACGACAGACAGAGAGATGGGGGGGGGGAGGTGGGGGGTGGGGAGGAAGTGTCTATTGAAATTTATTATGACATTTCCCTTTCCCTTTGGAACTCGTCGGAATGTTTTGTGAGAAATACATCCATCGATTCTCTGTCTGTCCCTCGCGTCTATCTGTTTTCCTTTCTGCTGTCTCTCTCCCCTTTTCTTTCTGTTGTCTCCCCTTTTTGTCTGTGTCGTCCTTTGTCTCTCGTTTCCCTTCTTAACTTTCCTGTCTCCTGTCTCTAGCTTTTCCTCGTCTCTCTTTTTCTTTTCCCCCTTTGTCTTTTAAAAACCCCTTTTAACCGCACTCCCTCTCTTCTTTCTCTCTCTCCTCTCTCCTCTTCTCTCTCTCTCTCTCTTCTCTCCTCTCTTTTTCTCCCTCCCTCTCTCACGCAAAAACCAAACAACACACACGCACACACACACAGTAAATGCGCGCACGTACTCTTACTCTCTCTATTCTTCCCCATCTCTCTCCTAAAACACACACCACACACAAACACAAAAAACCCAAAAACCCCAACACAAAACACCCACACAAACCCCACAAAAAACACACCACCCCCCCTCACACCTTTACAAAATGTAAGAGTGCGCGCACGTATCTTACCCCTCTCCTCTCTCTCTCTCCCCCTTCTCTTCTCCCCTTTCTTCCTTCTTTTTCCCTTTTCTTTTCTTTTTTTCTTTTTCTTCCCTTTTTCTTTTAACTCAAACCTTATCTTACCCCTATCTCCCCCTCCCCTCAAATCTCATACCACCACCCCCCCCGCCAACCACCTTTCTCCTTTCTTACTCTTGCAAACAGGCCATCAATATTATCACCGCCACCACCACCACCACGACTATCTTTTCTTTGGGTGTGTCTTGTTTAATAAGAGCGCGGGATGCTGTTATCAATGTTGCCTGCCTGCCTGCCTGCCTGCCTGCCAGATGATGGTTTGATCGTAGTGTATCCTGTGATAGTTACGATTCGTTTTAATCAAGAAAGTATGTCTGGCTGCTGATGTTGTTGGCTCCATCATACGTTGACTTAGTTGGGTTGGGTTATGTTTAGTTTAGAAGGGTTTTTTAAAAAAAATAGTATATTTAATTTATTTTTGGTCTCCCTGTGTGTTGTGTGTGTGTGTGTCTCTGTCTGTCTCTCTCTTCCCCTTCTCTCCTTCTCTCTGCGTGAGAGGAGGAGGAGGAGGAGGAGGAGAAAAAGAAGAAGAAGAAGAAGAAGAAGGAAGAGAAGAGAGAAGAAGAGAGAGAAGAGAAAAAGAAAAGAAAAAGAAGAAGAAGAATGCAAAGAAGAAGAAGAAGAAGAAGAAGGAAAAGAAGAAGAAGAAGAAAAGAAGAAGAAAAGAAGAATGAAGAAGAAGAGAATTGCGAAAAGAAGAACAAGAACAAAACAACAGCAACAACAGACAAGAACAAGAACAAGATAGAATTGCGAAGAAGAAGAAGAGAAGAAGAAGAAAGAGAGAAGAAGAAGAAGAAGAAGAAGAAGAAGAAGAAGAAAAGAAGAAGAAGAAGAAGAAGAAGAAGGCAAAAAAAAAACAACAAAACAACAACAACAAGAAACAACAACAAGAAACAACAACTACACCCTGCCACACTTGTTAGGAGAAAGAGAATACAAGAACAAGAAAAAAAAAAACAACAACAAAAACCTGCCACACTCTTTTAAAGGGAGAGAGACAGAGAGAGCGACAGAGACAGAAAGAGAGAGACAGAAAGAGAGAGACAGAGACATAGAGAGAAAGAGACCAGAGAGAGACACACACACAAACACACACACACAGACAGCGAGAGACAGAGGGAGACAGAGAGACAGACAGAGAGAGAATGAAACTACCGAGCGGCACACGCTCTGTGTTTAAATCGATCAAGAAGCTAGTAACGTGACAGAATAATGCGCATCTTTATTTCCCTCCCCCACCACCCTCAGTTCCGACCCCCCCCCCCCCCCCCTCCACATCGCCCTCACCCCCCTACCCACTCCCCCACACCCTGTACCACTTCTCGATCTCCTCCCTTCAAGAATCAGGAGGGAGGGAGGGAGGCTGGGCTATGTGTGACGTGACGTGTGCATGCCTAAGCCTGCGATCTTGTCAATTGTGGCATTGCCACTGAGCACGCACACTTCACACTAAGAGAGGGAAGGAGGGAGGGTGGTAGGGAGGGAGGGTTATGAAGAAGAGGGAGGGAGGGAAGTGGGGGGGGGAGGAGGGGAAGTGGGGAGGGAGGGAGGGGAAGGAGAGAGAGAGAGGGGTCGAGTCGGGTGATGGTGAGGGAAGGGAAGTGATTGTGTGTGTGTGTGTGTGTGGTGTGTGTGTGTGTGTGTGTGTGCGTGTGTATTGCGTGCGTGTGTGTGTGTGTGCGCGTGGTGCGTGTGTGTGTGTGTGTGTGGTGTGTGTGTGTGTGTGTGTGTGTGAGTGAGGGAGAGAGAGAGAGAGACAGACGACAGAGAGACAGACAGACAGCCAGCCAGCCAGACAGACAGACAAACAAACAGAGAGAGAGAGAGAGAGAGAGAGAGAGAGAGAGAGAGAGAGAGAGAGAGAGAGAGAGAGAGAGAAGCACACACATACATACTATACATACATACACACACTACACTACACACACTACACACACTACACACACACTGCACAGACTACACACACACTGCACACACTACACACACACACACACACAGAAGCACAAGCCAGTCACAATTATGAGGTTGGATATGACGTGGTCATTTGATCAGAGTAGTATTTCTAAGGGCATCCTCACGCAATGGGCAGACAGAATCGGATGCCAATGACACGTTAATCATTTCTGGGAGACCGTTAGCCTATCTCCTGTGCTGCACTTTGTAACGTCATGTGCGGCAAGTCAGGAAAACTATGACACATGATACGGTGACTATTGATATCATACACATACATACATACGCACGCACGCACGCACGCACGTGCGCATGCACGAACACCCGCACGTACGCACTCACACGCACGCATGCACGCACGCATTCACACACAGAAACACACACGCATGCATGCACACACACCACACACACGCAACTTTCATCACAGAGCACCACACCATACATCACCACAACACACCACATTACACCACACCACACACACCCACACCTCACCACCCCCACCACACCACACCACTCCACATCACTAGCACTCCACACCACACCACAACCCTACGCAACCCAACCCACCAACCCAACCCAACCCCCAGTCAAAAAGATACAGAGTAGAAACTTACTTTTTGCCAAACTACACTTACCAACAAAACACAGTAGTCATCACATGAACTGGTTATTAAACAACATTACATACAAAAGCAAGGGGACGGGATAGTTCAGTGGTCAGAGCACTCGCTTTCCCCCAGCTTAAGTTAAGCAGCGTCGAGCGTGGTTACCACTTGGATGGGTGACCGTTTGCGCGCCTTGGCTTCAATACAATCCCCCCAGTTCACCTAACTGTAAATAGATCCCTACCCTCTTTACGGTCAGGGAAGGTAAAGCAGCGAGGGAGAGGAGATGGCACCGCCTTCAATATAAGCTGGCCCCTGGAGAAACTGAGGTCTCTGATGCCTCACTCCCCAACGATCCACATAGATTACGGGAACGTCTTTACCTTTACATACAAGCAAGGCAGCAAGCAAGCATGCATCTTTCACTACTAAGCAGTCCTGACAGTGCCTGCCACTGTCTGGAACTTTTCTGAGTCCATACACAATACTTAAGAACTCAGCAGGGGAGTGGGGTGGAGGAGGGGGGGGTGTTCTTGGTCTGATGTTCCAGACTCTCTCAAACCGCTCATAAAGAGGGGGTTGTAGTGGTGTAGGCAATGCAAGGTGTCGTTAATGCCAAGAAGCAAAGTGGAGTGATCTGTTTTCTCTCCTTAACCTCGTTCTGCTTGTCTAACTGACTCGGGGTGATTTTGTCCCAATAGTAAACGTCAGGACTGATTTGCCAAAACATGCCCTCACCAACCTGGTTATGCTATTTTCTTGTCAAGGGAAATTGTGTGTGTTGTTTCGTTGTTAATGGTAGTGGCTACTGAGAAGAATGTCACGTATTTTTTTTACACGAGTGTTTTGTGTTTTATTGGTTATGGCTTAAAAAGCGTTTGTTCTTGGCGAGAGAGCGGTTTTTTGTGTGTGTTGGGGGTGATTAGTTTTAGTTTGGTTTTGGAATCTGTGTTGATGGGTTTAAGACTTAGTAGTACTTGTGGTTGTTATGGTTATGTTACAGATGAGGGACTAATGATGTGAAAGAAGAGAGAGAGAGAGAGAGAGGGAGAGGAGAGAAGAGAGAGAGAGACACATAGATACATAGAGACTTTCAGTATGATTTTGTCATCATGCACAGTATGGACGCATTGTGTGATGCCAAAATGAAAGGCGCCAGCAATCAGTTATTTTATTTTTTCATATTGCCAGCACAAGAAATAGAGCCTTAGACATGAAACATGTTTAACCAGTATGAAAAAAATTAAACAAGACTCAACAGCATTCAAGGGATATATTTTAACAATTGAAAGGCCATAGAAGCAGAAGAAAACGTTCATTTTAAAATGCTTCAGACTACCCTGCAAGGATGCTGAAGCCCTATCAGTATAAATGGCGTCCCCACATTCTAGAAATTATGTGCTTAACATTTCCTCTTGTCTATCACTTTCTTTGTTTCTGCTTTGTTCCTTTTCTTCCTGTCACCTCCTCCTTGTCTATTTTCTGCCTTCTTGGCCCATTCTCGTGCCTTTTTTCCCCAGAAAGACTTTAACAAATAATGATTCTCTCTTATGCCGAAGTCGAATGCGCACGGCCTAACTTGTCAGGTGCTCAACGGCAGCCTTACGCATTTTTGCTCATATAAGAGACAACAATATTCGCTGTCTGAGCGTTAGAAGAAGAAGAAGAAGAAGAAGAAGAAGAAGAAGAAGAAGAAGAAGAAGAAGAAGAAGAAGAAGAAGAAGAAGAAAACAAGAAGAACAAGATGATGATGATGATGATGATGATGATGATGATGATGATGATGATGATGATGACGACGACGACGACGACGACGACGACGAAGAAGAAGAAGAAGAAGAAGAAGAAGAAGAATTGCGAAGAAGAAGAAGAAGAATTGCGAAGAAGAAGAAGAAGAAGAAGAAGAAGAAGAAGAAGAATGCAAAGAATGCAAAGAATGCAAAGAAGAAGAATGCAAACTAGAAGAAGAAGAAGAAGAAGGAGAAGAAATGTTTCCGAGTCGACCGTCCATTCCTAATGACCTCAATCTTCTTCAGAATAATTGAGAGACGGTGCTGGTGTTAAAACGCCACTGACGCAAATTGATTGATAATTATCATCTTGCCATGGTTTCCCTGCACCTGCGCAATAACCACCAAGCAATAATTACAAGTTAATTAGCAGACGAGAAAGCAGAAGAAATGAACTGCAGTTTAGCTCTCAACCTGATCCCAAAATAATGCATGCACGCCTCTCTGGCACTCTGAGAAGCAAGGCACTAAAGCAAGGAAACGTGTTGTTTTTGTTTTTTTGTCTTTTAAGAATGTAGTTCCAATCGTTATTTCATTGTTGCATCAAAAGGATGATGCTGGTGTGAATCACACGTGATATTTGATTTACACCTAAGTGTCCTTAATGGAAAGCGCGAGTGATTCATTATATTAGATTTATATTTCGTTTCATGGAGACTTTGTTTGTTGCGTGTGAGAAAAAAGAAGAGAGAGAGAGTAGAGAGAGAGAGAGAGAAGAGAGAGAGAGAGAGAGAGAAGAGAGAGAGACGAGACATCAGACACGACAGAAGACAACAGACAGACAGACAGAGAGAAGGGGTGGGACATGAAGCAGCCAGCCAGCCAACTAGCCAATCAGAGAGACAGAAATAGAGATATTATGCATGCAGCTGATTTCATATCGATCATGATTATAGGGCAAGGCATCTTTACTGAGGTTAGAAAGCGTTTAACATCTCATTTGTAAACGAAAGACACAATCAAAAACAAAATACATAATTATTACAGAAGAGAGAGACACAGACAGAGAGAGACAGACGCACCGACAGACATACAGAAACAGACAGATAGTCAGAGACAGAAAGACAGGGACAGAAGCAGACAGACAGACAGAGAGAGACATTAGAGACAGACAGAAACAGATCAGAGAGAGAGAGAGAGAGAGACGAGAGAAGAAGAAGAAATAGAGAAGAGAGAGAGAGAAGCAGAGAGAGAAGAGAGAAGAAGGAACAGAAGCACGACAGACGAGAAGACAGACAGCTGTGACAGGACAGACAAGAACAGAAACACAAACAGTCAGATAGACAGAGACAGAGAGAGACAGGGACAGAAGCAGACATAACAGAGATAGACAGACAGACAGACAGACACGGACGACAGACAGAGACAGAAACAGACACAAGAAGCAGACAGACAGCAGAAACCACACACAACCAGAACACACATCACAGACACACAACACACACAACAACACACACACACACGACACACACACTACGACTCACGAACAAAAACACACACACACACACAACACACACACACACACACAACAACACACACACACACACACACACACACACACACACACAACACACACACACACACACAACACACAGACAAACAAAGACTCAGATCAGAGATCCAACAAAGTGACGGGCAGTTATTACCACAGTAATAAACTAAATGGACACTGAAGGAAACAGAGAAGGAGGAGGAGGAGGAGGAAGAGGACGGACGCTCAGTTCCGAATGAAATCAATGACCACAGTCCAGTCTACAGGGATGGAACTTAAAGCCCACCCCCACCCCTCTCCCCAGATAGAGGGCAATGCGAGCATGCAGCGAAGCCCCCACACCTCACCACCATCCCCCATGCTCTTTCTGGCTTTGAGGGGGTTGGCGTTGGAGAAAGAAGGGTTTGTGGTTTTTTAGAAGGGTTTGTGGGGTTTTTTTGGTGTGGGGCAAAGGTCTTTTGGGCGCTTGAGTCGTTCCATAGTATATACGGCATAGGGCATCACATCTTTTTGTCTTCCTGCTTGACTTGTCTATGTCTACCTTCTTCTGCCGAATTTCTGCTAGACTTTTTGGTGCCTAGACAGGTTGTTTGTTTGTTTGTTTGGGGTTGGGGTGTTTTTTTTGGGAATAGGAGAGGAATGAGAAGTTAAAGAGAATTTTAAGAAAAAAGATCTAGACATGTTTTGTTTCTAGATTATAGGGGGGGAAATGGGTGACACTTATTTTATCTTCCCTACAACCACTATCAACATTGCTAATGTTTGGTTGTTGTTGTTTTTTAATGATAGAAGAAAACATAGAACTAAAAGATAAAACAAGAGATTTAGACATATTTTCTAGATTACAGTAAAAACCGGGTGAACATAATTGTCTCTTGTATACAAGCACTACCAAGTTTGCTGACTTTTTTGTTTTTGTTTGGTAGGGTGTTGTTGTGGGTTTTTTGATAGAAGAGGAAAAAAACAACTAAAAGACCAAAACAGGAGAATAAAAAAAATGCGTGAAAATTATTCTATCTTTGTCTACAAGCACTACCAAATTTGGTTACGTTTTCTTGATAGAAGAAGGGAAAAAAGAACGACAAGACAGGAAAGAGATTTAGACAGCTTTTCTAGATCACAGAAAACAATTGGGTGAACATTATGATTTTGCTAATGCTTTCTTATAGAAGAGAAAAGACAACTATCAGACAAAACGGAGATCTAGACAGCTTTTGTTAGATTACAGAACAAAAATAAACGGGTGAAAACTATTCCCTCTTACACACAAGCACTACCAAGTTTTGCTAAAGTTTTCTTGATAGAAGAAAGAAGAGAACTGAAATACAGACAAGTTATCTGGATTGATGTTTCCTTCCTTTCTTAAGAATATAGGAAAACAAAACAAAAACCACGGTGAAAATTATTATCTCTTGCATACAAGCACGATCAAGTTTGCTAACGTTTCACTAACGTATAACACCTTATGACAGTCAAGGTACAAGTTCTATTTCTTCTTCATGGTCAAATGTTCATACAGCAGCAATGTCTTTCCAGTGATAACTACTACGTCCATCCTCCTCCTCCTCCTCCTTGCTGTCCCAACTCTCTCTACAGTGACAGACAGTGTAACAACAGAAGAACCCTTCTTTTTACCAATCTTCCTTAGCTAGTAATGAACGAAACACACACCAAGCCATTCCAGCAGGGAGCAGGCATCATCATCAGAGAGGCAATTCTCCCTGACAATTTATACACTGCCAGACTCGGGGTCACTCACTGCCCCTATGTCATTGCCAGAAATCGGTGATAGCAAGCAGTCTGGTACAAATTGTACTACATCAAGCCTCCCGCCTTGCTGCAGACAGACGTCTGTGTCTCCCCGCGACGCCGAAGGGCACCAGTGGCAGATGAAAGAAAAAAGAAAGAAGAAGAAGCATATAGCCGAGTGGTTAAGATATTCGGCTTCAATCCCGTGAGGTTTATAAATAAAGTCAAGGGTTCGAATCTCGGCGGTGTTTGGTGAAATTAAGGGTTGGGAATTTTTGTGGGTTTTTTTTTTTTTTTTCAAATCTCCTAGGTTGACCTCAAGTGCAGAACTGCCTGTGACTTAAAGCACTTTGTGTATATACACGTTATTATAGAAGATCGAACGTGTAAGTTAACAATCACGTTATTTGTGTCTGAGTTGGGTGGGTTACATTACAGAAACACGAACATACCCAGGATACTTTCCGAAGATGGATTGTGACTGCCTTCACGGTGGTAGGGCAACAGACACAGTGTCGCAGACGCACAATCTCACCATTGATGATGAAACTGGGAGCTCACGCCAAAGAATGAAAAAAGGAAAAAAAAGGCTTCCTTCCTTCCTTCCTTCCTTTTTCTTTTTCTTTCTTTCTTTCTTCCTTCTTTCTTTCTTCCTTCCTTCCTTCTCTTTCCTTCCCTTCCTTTCCTTCCTTCTTCCTTCCTTCCTTCCTCTCTTCCTTCCTTCCATCTTCCTTTCTTTCCTTCATTCCTTCCTTCCCCCATCACTCCTTCCTCCATCTTCTTCTCCTTCCTTCATTCTTCTTCCTCCATTCCTTCTTTCCCCATCCTTCCTCTCTCTCTCCATCATGCTACTTTCTTTCTTCTTTTCTCTCTCTCTCTCTCTCTCTCTCATCTCTCTCTCTCTCTCTCTTCTCTCTCTCTCTCCTCTCTCTCTCTCTCTCTCTCTCTCTCTCTCTCTCTGCTTCACGACTTCTTTCTTACAGCCATCTGACCTCCCACTGCCTTTTATGTCTGTTCCGGTGTATTTTTCTTCTTTTTTTTTAGCCTCTGGTCTTTCTGCTATGTTGGTTTTAGCCATTCTTTGTAGAGTTTGTGTACCGACATTGATTTGCTGGTACAAACCTTTTGTTTTTTTCTGGGGTTTTTCTTCTTATTATGTAGTCAGCTTCTCATATGTCCGTTGATCGATGGTTTGCCCATTCCTTGTGTGATTGATTTAAGCCATTCATTGATCTCTCTCTCTCTCTCTCTCTCTCTCTCTCTCTCTCTCTTTCTTTTCTTCTCTTCTTCTTCTTCTTCTTCTTCTTCTTCTTCTTCTTCTTCTTCTTCTTCTTCTTCTTCTTCTTCTTCTTCTTTCTCGTTGTTGTTGTTGTTGTTGTTCTTCTTCTTCTTCTTCTTCTTCTTCTTCTTCTTCTTCTTCTTTTTTCTTCTTCTTCTTCTTCTTCTTCTTCTTTCTTCTTCTTCTTCTTCTTCTTCTTCTTCTTCTCTTCTACATGTATGAAATTATGTTGAGGTGAATTTACATGGAATGTCCATCATCTGTATATGTATTTTTCCTTTCTTTCTTTTTTTCTTTCTTTCTTTCTTCCTTTCTTTCGTTCCTTCTTTCCTTCTTTCTTTCTTTCTATCTGTCTTTCTATTATTCTTCATGCTATGGATTGCACGTTAATTACTTTCCTTTGCTTTTTGCTTTTCTGTTTTTCCCAGAGGGCTGGATGTAAAAAAAAATCCCCGCTATTGTCTGTTTATCAATAACCCTCTATAAATATAATTTGTTCATTGCTCATTGTTCTCTCTCCTCTCTCTCTCTCTCTCTCTCTCTCTCTCTCTCTCTCTCTCTCTCTCTCTCTCTCTCTCCTCTCTCACACACACACCACACACACACACACACACACACAACACAAACCACACACACACACACTCTAGTTTATTCTCTCCTTATTCATCCGTCTCCATCCATCTCCATTCACCCTTTCATCCTCTATATGTAGCTATTTATGTCTGTCTGATGCGCGCGTGTGCGTGCGTGAGTGCGTGTGTGTCCTTTGTGTGCGCGCGCGCGCGCGCGCGTGTGGTGTGTGTGTGTGTGTGTGCGTGCGTTGTTGTTAGGTTCAGGGGAATTTGCATGGAATGTCCATTATCTGTATTATGTATTTCTTTCTTTCTTTGTGTGTGTGTGCGTCCGTGTGTATGTGTGTGTGTGTGTGTGCGCGCGCGGTGTGTGTGTGTGTACGCGTGCGTCCCGCGAGTGTTGTGCGTGCATGAGTGCGTGTGTGTGTGTGTGTGTGTGTAGAGAGAGAGAGAGAGAGAGAGAGAGAGAGAGAGAGAGAGAGAGAGAGAGAGAGAGAGAGAGAGAGAGAGAGAGAGAGAGAAGAATACACACTATTTTGGGCACTGGCTTCATTGCGGATCTTCTACCAATGGTGAAAGGCCAATGGTGAAAGGCCAATAGTGAAAGGCCAATGGTGAAAGACCCTAACGTAAATCTGGAACCCACCACTACCTGTAAACAATGACGAGGGTAAGCAGTCTTTGAAGACGAAACCAACACCCCACGCTGACTGATAGGACTTTGTTTGTTTCTACTGATGGACATGGTGGCGTTGTGTGGCAAAACTGTAGTCCACAACAACAGAAATAGTCACTGAACTTTTGCATCCTATTTTTTTGGGTTCTTTTTCGTTCCTCGGTTAGAGCTCGGAAGTTCACCAGTGGTGAGAATTTTGTGGTGCCACCGTTTTTCTTATTTGTTTGGGTTTTTTTTTGGGGGGGGTCCGTTTTTTTGTTTTTGTTTTTTGGGTGGGTTTTTTTTTTAGTCTGGTTTGAAGGTAGCCGCATTCTGGCTTCTGGGATAATAATATTAATGCTGGGCATGTTCGCGTTTTCGTAACCTACCGAATACTGACACGAATTACGGGATCTTTAGCGTGCATATTTGATCTTCTCGTGTGTTTATACTTCTTCTTCTTCATGTGCCAGGTCTGTTGCAGACATCGGCGATCATGGCCTTCCATTCCTCTCTGTTGTCAGTTCTCCTGATGAGTTCATTGTTGGGGATTCTTTCCTCGTTGCGTAGCTATTCAGACTGTCTGTGTATTTTGTGCGTTGTCTTCCTCTGTCTTTGGTACCACAAATCTTTCCACACAATAATTATTTGCTTTTCTATTCCATCAGCTCTGTTTATGTGCCCCAAAAATTGTAGTTGTCTTTTTCTGATGGTTTTGAGTAGGGATCTTTTGTACCCGGCCATTTCCATTACTTCTTCGTTTGACTTCTTTTCAGTCCATGATATTCTCATAATTTTCTGATATACCACATTTCTGCTGCTTCAAGTCTTCTTTCGAGGTCTTTTGTCAGCGTCCAGCATTCACATCCGTGTGTTTATACAGGAAGGGAATTAAGGCATGGCAGGTCTGCTTTTGAAGTTGACCTGGAAGATCGTAGAAATCCCCACCCTTAATTCACCAGACGCTGCCGAGATTCGAACCCACGACTTCCTGGACCCATGGGATTAGGACGAACGGTCTTAACCACCCGGGTATAGCGTCTCTTGAACTTTTTTTTTTTTTTGCTTGCCTCATCTTCTGTGACGTCCCCGTCCTGCTGTTCCCACACGTCGCTCATCCCAATTTTCCCAGCCACAGCCATACCCAGATTCTCTAAGTCTCATATCCCCAGGGTCGGGTTTCCACGATGACTGTTGAACTTCGCATCTGCTGTGAGAGGAAACTGTTTTAGTGAACAGAAAGGACTGGTGGCACAATCGTTTCAGAGTCCAGCCCTTCCGCATGCAGATAGTGCTGGAAAGGACTGAAGGAGGTTGAGGTACCATGGAAAATTGCATCGCGGCTTCACATTAGAATCCTGGACATGTGTGTCATCGTCTTCTTCTTCTTCTTCTTCTTCTTCTTCTTCTTCTTCTTCTTTCTTCTTCTTCTTCTTCTTTCTTCTTCCTTCTTCTTCTTCCTTCTTCTTCTTCTTCTTCTTCTTTCTTCTCTTC
>CM054143.1:8586652-8599152 GCA_028751875.1 Rapana venosa | reverse complement strand
TCTGTCCTGTCTTTTGCTTCTTCTTTTTCTTCATGCATGGGCTGTGTGGCTGTCATAGGGGTGTGGGGTGTGGGGGGTCGTTGTTGTTGGAGGTTATGCAAGCAAGAAAGTTATGCTAGCTAGGCCTAGGCAGTAGTAGAAGTAGTAGTAGTAGAAGAAGAAGAAGGGGAGGAGGAGGAGGAGGAGAGGAGAGGAGGAGGAGGAGAGGAGGAGGAGGTGGAGGACTTTAAAGAAGATGGATGAGTCAGGGGGTGGGTAGGAGGAGGGTGGGACGTGTGGGGAAGAGGGGTGATTGTAAAAGAGAAAACTAGGAAGGAAGGAAGGACGGAAGGAAGGAAGGAAGGACGGAAGGAAGGAAGGAAGGGAGAAAGGAGCGACAAGACTGGGTGGAATGCCCGAGCATAAAATGGAAGAGAAGATGGAGAACAGGAGACAAAGATGGCTGTGTAATGTCAGTGGGCTGCTCAGTTCAGGCCAGGGCAGCTGGGTAGCTGAGGAGGATGGGGGGGGTGGGGGGGGGGGGGGGGGGGGGGGGGGGATGGGGCTGGAGGGGGTGGGGGTAGGTGAAGATGTGTGTGTGTGTGTGTGTGTGTGTGTGTGTGTGTGTGTGTTGGTTGGTTGGTTGGAATGGGGTGGAGAGGAGGAGGAGGAGGAGGGTTTTCTTCATTTTTTTTTTAAACAAACACGATTTGGCATTTGTTCTCGCTGTCTCTCTATCTCTGTCTCTGTCTCTCGCTCGCTCTCTCTCTGTCTATGTCGCTCTTTCTCTCTCTCTCTATCTCTCTCTCTCTCTCTCTCTCTCTCTCTCTCTCTCTCTCTCTCCCTCCCTCTCTCTCTCTCTCTCTCTGGTTGCATATGTCTCTCTTTCTGTCTGAGTTTCTATCTGTCTGTCTGTCTGTCTGTCTGTCTGTCCCTCTCTCTCTCTCTCTCTCCCTCCCTCTGCCCCCTTCCCTCCCCCCCCCCCCCCCCCCCACACACGCACACACATACATTGCCTTAACAATTATCCGATTTGTTAGTAGAAATAACACAACAAGGAGTTTCCCCCCACCCCACCCCTTAAAGGGTAACTAACATTAACCCACACTTCACGCCATAAACATCCCGACTCTCTCTCTCTCTCTCTCTCGCTCTCTCTCTCTCTTTCTCACCACAAGCTCCTGGTAGGCTTTAAGGACCAACCAAGATGGATGCACTGAACAAGGGGACACAATTAGCTCCCACTCCACACACGCCATTTATCGCCCCTTCTTTCCTTCCTTTCTTTTTTTTTCCTTCTAAAACACAAGTGGTACTTGTAATGCTCTCACGTGCACTTCACTATGTATAACTCTGCTACATAATCAGACTCAGCTGCTTAGGTAGGGTAGAGCAGGGTAAGGAAGGGTAGAGTAGGGAAGGGTAGGGAAGGGTAGGGTAGGGTAGGGCAGGGTAGGGAAGGGTAGGGTAGGGTAGAGTAGAGTAGGGTAGGGTAGGGAAGGGAAGGGAAGGGTAGGGTAGGGTAGGGAAGGGTAGGGAAGGGTAGGGTAGGGTAGGGTTAGGGTAGGGCAGGGTAGGGGAGGGGAGGGTAGGGGAAGGGTAGGGGGAGGGGAGGGTAGGGTAGGGAAGGGTAGGGTAGGGAAGGGAGGGTAGGGTAGGGCAGGGTAGGGAAGGGTAGGGTAAGGGTAGGGGTGGAAGGGTAGGGAAGGGTAGGGTAGGGTAGGGTAGGGTA
This sequence comes from Rapana venosa, assembly GCA_028751875.1. NCBI lineage: Eukaryota > Metazoa > Mollusca > Gastropoda > Neogastropoda > Muricidae > Rapana > Rapana venosa. The sequence goes on along the minus strand of CM054143.1, from coordinate 8,597,441 downwards.
GGGCAGGGTAGGGTAGGGGTAGGGTAAGGTAGGGAAGAGGAAGGGTAGGGAAGGGAAGGGAAGGGGAGGGAAGGGAAGGGTAGGGCAGGGAAGGGAAGGGTAGGGTAGGGTAGGAAGGTGGGTGGGTAGGGTAAGATAAGGGTAAGATAGGGAAGGGTAGGGCAGGACAGGGGAGGAGAGGGGAGGAGAGGAGAGGGTAGACACAAAAAATGGAAAAGGCAGAGCGTCATTCCTTAAGTTAATTGGAAGGCGGGGACTGAACATGCAGGTGCTTGTGTTTTGGCGAGGCCTGAAGTGAATTACAAGTGTTTTAGTTATTTGGCTGTGCAGTCTGCCCTCTCTGTTTCTGTCCCTTTGTCTCTTTCTCTCTGTGTGCGTGTCTGTCTCTCTGTATTTCTTGTCTCCATCTCTTTCTCTGTTCTGTCTCTTTCGCTGTCTCTGTCTCTCTGTCTCTTTCTCTCTCTCTCTCTCTCTCTCTCTCTCTCTCTCTCTCTCCCCTCTCTCTATCTCTCTCTCTCTTCTTCTTCTCTCCCCCTCTCTCTCGTCCCTCCTTTGCTTGACATATTCATGGTGGTGTACAACAGGTAGATGAAAAAAAGCAGAGTGTGGGAAGATTTGGGCATAGCTATGCTTAGGGGGGAGAGACAGAGAGAGAGGTGGGAGAGAGACAGACAAACAGACATACATACAAACAGACAGAGAGACAGAGAGATATTCAGAGAGAGACAGAGACAGAGAATGAGTTCTGAACATACAATTTGTCTTCACCATAAAAACTTCAGGAAAGTTTGAATGTTTAAGTGATCTGATATTTATTATAGAATATATCACAGCAAACAGGATCCTATACCTGAAACTGAAGTTTTTGTTCCCTCCATAACAAGCGAGCAATATTTTTTTTTAAATGTCAACAATAAACGTGATGGAAGTCTTCAACAACCATTTAGAAAGGACCGAGAATCAAAACAAATATCCCTTTTAGATAATCGAGGAAGAATGGACCCTCTCATTTTTTTCCCCTCCCCTGCAAAACTTCCTCGATATTTCTCCGAAAAACACAACCCCTTGAAATGATGCTGGCGTTCAATTCGCCAGTGTGATGAGATTAATTTGATCTTGCCTTCACTTCTGCTTGTGCGGGGATTCTATCAGGCGTTAATTACATACTCATCAGTGGATAATAATGCTGAAACAATGACCAGCATTTGAAACCCCCCCCCCCAACATGATCAAGGAAACAATGCAGGTATTTTGACCTTTCATATCGAGAGCATGACGCGCATTGAAGCTGGAAATGATCATCTTTTGCTTTTTAATCATGATCATCACTTTGATTTTCCATAAACAGGCGTGATATTTGATTTGTTTAAACCGACATTTTCTGAACGAAAATAGTGTGTAGTTCACCGAGTGTTTTATTTATAGTGTAAGGGAAGTGTTTGCGTAATTTAATTTGTTTTTTTGAAATGTGTGTTTGTTTGTTTGTGTGTGTGCATGCGTGCGTTTGTGTGCATGTTTCTGTCTGTCTGTCGGAGTAGCAAAGAGAAGGGGAGAGAGTCAGAGGGCGATAGCTATGGTGTAATAAACATCGTTTAGTATCTAAGCCAAGATAATTATGCTATGAAGGTATATATTTAAAAAAAAAAATTTTTAAACAGAACATGGAACATTTAGCAAAAAATATGTTACACATGAATTGAGATTAAACACATTATCAACAGATCAAGCATGTAAGCAAAAATGCATTAACATCTCACACATATAAATACCCCCATCAACTTAAATCCCTACAACTGTTAAAAGTGGAGATTTCAGTAAACAACAAGAATGAAATACACAACGACCCCCTTCACCCACCCACCCTCCATATCAAATGATAGACAGAGATAAAGCCCGTAAACCAGAGAAGGGTGTAGAGACTTTATTCATTGACTGATTGATCTGTTCATTTATTTATCCATTCATTCATTCAATTATTCATTACTTTATTTATATGTGTATTTCCAGGGTAATGGACAAACCATTCATGTGGGTTTTGTTTTGTTTTACATCCAGTGCGTGTGCGTATGCAGTTTTCTCAATGTTGCCACCCATTCCCAGACACAGAGACAGAGAGACAGACACACAGAACACGCACAGAAATGGAAGACAGTTTATTGCCCGTCATAATAACCCCCCCAAAACGGCCACCAGAGAGAAATGGAGGGACTGGCCCAAACGAAATCAAAGACCATGCACTAGTCCAAAGGGACGTAACTTAAAGACACCCCTCCCCCTTCCCCCCCTTCCTCCCCACGCCAAAGCAGACGACCATTCTATTCACCTCCCCACCCCACCCCACTGATAATGTCTGGACCTTGGAAAACAGAGCTAGCTCTCTTGGGGGGGGGGGGGGGGGGGGGGGGGGGGGCGAGGTCTTCTTGAAGTTCTATGAAGTCAGAATGCCATTAATTTTATCATGATTTAATCATGCATATAATTTTTCATGCCATCATAATTTTATCATGGTCTTAATTTTATTTGGATCATTTTTCCATCCATGCGGAGCTTTTAAGTAACACAAGTAAATTTATCCTGTAACTAATTGTCTATCAGAGCTGTGGGAGCTTTTAAAGCTACGATAAGAAAGATCGAATAAATGTTTTTAGAGTTTTGTTGTGTACATACCGTTACAAATTAAAAGGTTATTCAGCTGGGTATATGTTCAGTGAAGAACTTTCTACACAAGTTCAGCAAGGTTTTTGCTGGGTACTATGTCAAGAAGCATGCTATAACTGAAATGTTAGATGTGTATTTCTTACCTACAGCATAGGATTACGTTGATCATTTAAAATGTTATTTTTGGCAGATAGTTTGCTTCGATTGTAAAAAGTTTTTTGATATTTTGATTCAACAAGAGAAATATTATGTTCGAGGCAAAAAGGAAGGTGTTGTTAATATTAGGATTAGAACAAAACAATAGCAAGCAAACAACGAAACACACAAGAGCACGCACGCAACAACAACACACACACACACATACGACACACGACACAAAAACAAATACTTGAGCATCACACACACGCTACACACAAAAGTAAACTATTACACACCACATCACACATTCTCATACACACCCCACATACTACACACAAACCTCACAACACACACACACAACACCACACACACACCACCCACCACCCCACCCACCTCACATTCACCATGACACACACACACACACCTCACTACACCTACACACACTCACACACACACCACACCACACACACACACACGCACACACACACACACAACACACACACACACACACACACACACACACATAAACATATTTGTAGAGACCATCTCCTTATTACTTCAGACATTCTCTAACTCACCATCAAACTGATAACACAGCTTATACCGCTTGTGGACAGTATTTTTCAGATATCGATCCCCTGTTTAATTAAAACCCCACACAATCATGCAAACGACTTAACAAAGCACGAACGCAATGTGGGATGAGATGGGCATATTTTTATCTGCCTGTTAAGGTGAAGAAGTTGCAGTGCCAACAGAGAGACTGATTTTTTTCCAGTCGTACTGATAGCTGCTTTATGAGAACTTTATGGGTATATTAAACAATGTCTGAAAGTCCTTCGGATGCGACTATAAACCGAGGCCCCGTGTTCGAACGCATGCAGAACATCTCGCGCACACGTTACATCCTGTTCCGCTTTTCGGGAAGAGTAGGCCATTGTGTGCCGGTGGAAACAGATGACAACATTTACACAACCGCATGCATACACACGGGGACTGGATGTAAAAAAAAAAGCACGCGAGTTCTTATTCCGTTATCCTCGCTATAAAAGAATAAATAAATAAATAAATAAAATGAAAGTTCTTTGCTTATAGCTGGTTTATGAGAACTTTATGGGAACACACAATGTCTGGAAGTTCTTTGCTTATAGCTGGTTTATGAGAACTTTATGGGTATAAACAATGCTTGAAAGTCCTGTGCTTATAGCTGGTTTATGATAACTTTATGGGTATAAGCAATGTCTGAAAGTCCTTTTGCTTATAGCTGGTTTATGAGAACTGTATGTGTACCTAGGCAATACTGTGAAGTCTACCTGAGGGAATACAAAGAAAGGAAGAAAAAAAAGAGTATTGCACATTACTGGGGTTTTTTTTTTATATTCCCAAAACGTAAGCCCTGGCTTTGTCTCTATATTTCTGATTCTCTGTCTGTCCATCTGTCTGTCTGTGAGTCTGTCTGTCTGTCTGGCTGTTGGTCTGGCTGTCTGTCTGTCTGTCTGTCTGCATGTCTGCCTCACTTTAACTACCCCCATGTCTGTATGTGTGTGTATGTGTGTGCGCGCGCGTGTGTGTTCGCATACACACATACTTGCTCTGTCTCTCTCTTTCTCTCTCTCTCTCTCTCCTCTCCTCTCTCTCTCTCTCTCCTCTCTCTCTCTCTCTCCCTCTCTCTCACTGCCTTCCTTTTGTCATTGTCATTGTCTCTCTGCCTGTCTGTCTGTCTGTCTGTCTGTCAATCTGTCTATCTGTCTCTCTCTCTTTTCTGTTTCTTCCTCTCTCTCTCCTCTCTCCTCTCCCTCTCTCCCCTCTATCTTGCTCTGTATGTCTGTTTTCCACACGCCCCCTCTCTCTCTCTCTCTCTCTCCTCTCTCTCTCCTCTCTCTCTTCTCTCTCTCTCTCTCTCTCCTACCTCTCTCACTCATCATCTCTCTGTCTCTCACCTCTCTCTCTCCACTCTCTTTTTCACTCTCTCTCTCTCTCTCTTCTCTCTCTCTCTTCTCCCTCTCTCTCTCCCCTCTCTCTTTCTCTCTCTCTCTCTCTCTCCTCTCCTCTCTCTCTCCTCTTTCCTCCTCCTCTCTTCTCTCTCTTCCTCTCCCCCTCTCTCTCTCTCCCCTCCCCCTCTCTTTTCTGCCCCCCCCCCCTCTCCTGCCTATCCCTCCCCCCCCACCTCTCTCTCTCTCACTCCTTCACCATCAACTCGTCCCTAACAACCCTTCTTTGAAGAAGAAAGTCAGACATCAAGTCCAGCCCTGGCTATTTCTGTCCATGAACTCTCTGACCATTCTTCTTGTTGTCAGAACAAGAGTGACAGCGTAACACTACTAGTAGTAGTTGTTGTAGTAGTATTCTTTCTTTTTTCCGAAGCCTTCAGCTCTGTCTGCTGGAGACAGTAAAACGATCTCTAACCTGGAAGCAATTTGTGCCAGAAGGGGCGTTAGCGAGAGAGGCAATTCCCCCTGATAGCTTTAGGCACTGCTGTGCCAGAGTCTGCCAGACTCCAAGCAAGGTCACTCTGGCTGTTAGTTTGTCAACCAGCAAATACTCTGACCTGACCTGTCCATGAGGGACAAACGCTATCGGACACCCTGAGGGCCTTCAGCGCCGGTAGCGATGTCAGGGCTAAGGAGTTGCTGTCTGAGCCATCGACGATGAAGAAGAAGAAGAAAGAGAAGACGAAGAAGAAGAAAAAAAGAAGAAGAAGAAGAAGAGAAAAGAAGAAGAAGAAAAGAAGAAGAAAAGAAGAAAAACAAGAAGAAAAGAAGAATTGCGAAAGAAGAAAAGAAGAAGAAGAAGAAAAAAAAGAAGAAGAAGAAGAAGCAAAGAAGAAGAACACCAACCAACCAACAACAACAACAACAACAAGAACAATGCCAAGAAAAAGGCAAAGAAGAAGAAGAAAAGACGAAGCATAGATGAAAAATGCAAAGAGGAAGAAACGAAGTATAAAGTAATCGTAGGTGTCCGTCGTCGTCGTCGTCGCCATATGTAGTATATTAGTAGTGTAGTAAGTATAGTAGTAGTAGTAGTAGTAGCAGTAGCAGAAGCAGTAGTAGCAGCCGCAGCAGTAAACAGCAGCGCAACAGTAGTAGTACAGCGCAGCAGCAGCAGCAGCAGGCAGCAGCAGCAGCAGCAGCGGCAGCAGCAGCAATGCAGCAGCAGCCAGCAGCAGCAGCAGCAGCAGCAGCAGCAGTAGTAGTAAGTAGTAGTAGTAGTATTAGTAGTAGTATAGTATAGTAAGCAGCAGCAGCAGCAGCAGCACAGCAGCAGAAGACAGTCAGCAGCAGCAGCAGCAGTAGCAGTAATAGTAGTAGTAGTAGTAGTATTAGTATAAGTCGTCGTCGTCGTCCGACGTCGTCGTCGTCGACAATGATTATTATGATGATGATGATGATGATGATGATGATGATGATTGATGATGATAGATATGATGTGGAGCTGATGAAGAAAGAGAAGAAGAAGAAGAAGAAAGAAGAAGAAGAAGAGAAGAAGAAGAAGAAGAAAGAAGAAGAATAAAAAGAAAAAGAGAAGATGATGATGATGAGATGAAATGATAAAGGAGACCCCATCACACCTTCCTCCCCCTCTCCTTTGATTTGCTGCTTCTTATCTTTTCTTTCCCAATCATTCATACATTCATTCATTCATTCATTTCATTCGTTCATTCATTCATTCATTTCTCATATCATTCATTCATTTTAATCATGTTTTCTGTCTCTCTGGTTTTATCTGGCCTGTCTGGTCCTGTCCGCCTATTTCACTCTCTGTCTGCCTGTCTCTCATCTCTCATCTCCTCTCTCTCTCTCGTCTCTCTCTCCCTCTCCTCACTCGCAATCTCTCATCTCTCTCTCCCATCACTCTCTCTCTCTCATCCCCTCCCCTCCCCTCCTTCCATTCCTCCCTCTCCCCCCCCTCTCTCATCCCACCACCCCTCACTCCCTCTACTCTCTTTCTTCCCCCCCCCCCCCCCCCCCTCTCTCCCATTCCTATCCCCTTTCTTTTCTAACTTCTTGTTTTTTTCATGTCAAATAACAAACATTAATCCCAAAAAATAATAAATTATTAAGACAAAAAAAGAGGTTGAGAGATAAACGTTTTAAAAAGGGCGGGGGCCCCCTTGGCTACAGAATCACATTGTTTGGCTAAACCAAAAAAAGGGCTTCCATTGACCCCCTTGCCAATTGAATTCCAAAGGCGTCATTTTTTGCTGTTTTTTTGTGATCGAATCACCCCTTTTTTTAAAAAATTTGTCCTTTTTTTTTCTTTTTTCTTTTAAAATTTTGGGGCTGGGCTTCGAAATTTCTTAAATGTTTTATTATGCAACCGGGGTTTTTTTGTTGTTGCCTCAGTGAGGTAGCTGTACTCTGACTCCAGGAAAGTAAAAACTAAGTGATTTGTTGCCCTAAACCCTGAACGTGGTTATGAAAAATCAGGTCTTTAACGTGCAATTTGACTTTTGCACGGTACACACACACACACAAACACCCGTCGCGCGCGCTCACTACACACACACTCCACCACAAACCACCACACACACATTCACCACACAGCACACTAACACACAACACACACACACACAACACACACACACAATACACACTAAACACCACCATTCAACTAAACCAACACACGCACACACCACACACACATACCAAATACACGCAACACAACACACTACAGCCCCAAAAACACACACAAAAACACACACAACACAACCCACACTACAAACAACACACACTGCAACACCCCCCCCAAAAAACACACACACAACCAACACAACACAACAAAACACACACACACACACAACACACACATACAACACACAACAAACACACACTGCACACATACTACAACAACAACACAACAACTGAACACACAAACACACACACAAACAAAACCCCACCAACCCCCAAAACCACAAAAAACACACCACACAAAACACACACACACAAACACCCACACACACCACACACACACACACAAACCCCCACACCACACGCAACACACAACACACCATCAACAAAAACACATACAACACACACATATACACACTCAACACACACACACTACAAAACACACACACTACAACACACACACACACACACACACTACAACACACACACACACTACAACACACACTACAACATGCACACACACACTACAAACACACACACACTGCAACACACACACACACACAACAACACAACACAACACACACACACACTACAACACACATACACACACTACAACACACACACACAACAATACACACATACACACACTACAACACACACATACTACAGCACACACACACACACACACAACAACACACACACAACACACACACACTACAACACACACTACAACAACACACACACACTACAAAAACACAACACACAACATTACAACACAACACACACACACACACACACACAAAACACACACACACACACACACATCCCTACACCTTACAGGTTGAAAATAATCTCTCCTATGGACAGATTCACCTTAGAAGGTACGTTCTAAGGAACTGTTAGGGTTTACATTGATAGACAGGACTTTGTCAGTAACAATCTCCTTTGTACTTCAGAAACGAGTCACTGAGCTTTTTACTTACCATCAGAAAAAATAGCTGGTGTGAAATGTGAAAGAGAAAAAGTAAGTAATAGGGGATACAATTTGTCTCAGTAACAAACTCACCAGATAAAAAAAAAATCCTCTGAAAGAGATTTAAGACTACTGAAACACTCACTAATCCCTTAATAATCTGCTATAGGAACCTGGGCAGGATTATGAGACTAATTGTCTTTTTTTTTCTCTCTCTCTCCCATACCTGTACTTTTTAGAACCAAAAAGTCACGACTGTATTTGCGAAATAGAGTGACCCTGTCCAGCTGAAATGTAGTCATGGGCTTATATGTTAAAGACAAGAGAAACATGTTTTTAATAATAATAATAATAATAATAATAATAATAATAACAATAATGTATGGAATTTATATAGCGCAGAATCTTATAAAGCAACAAATAAAAGCGCTCAGATGACTTTTTATTTTTATTTTATTTATGCGTGTGTATGCGGTTTTTTTTAATTTTATCATCTGTTCCCACCGGTACACAATGGCCTACTTTTTCGAACAGCGGAACAGGATTTAACGTGTGCGCAAGATGTTCTGCATGCGTTCGCACGCGGGGCCTCGGTTTATAGTCTCATCCGAAGGACTTTGACATTCAGTTCGATTTATGACGAACTTAACTGTGTTGTTCTTTTTTTTCTTTCTAATAATTATACGACCGTGGTAACTTTTTTTTGTTTTTTAAAATCCGAGCTGAATCAAAACACTCCCCTGATGGCAGGTTGAAGGCCGGGCCTGTCAGTCTGAATAGCATCCCCACTTTCTGGAAATTCTGCGCTAGGAATTCCCTTCTTTTTTTATATCCGTTTCTTTTGTTTCTGCCTTGTTTCTTTTATTCCTGGCACCACCTCCTTCTTGTCTTTTTCTTGCCTTCTCGGTCCAGTCTCCTGAATTATTTGTTCCTAGAAAGACTTAACAGATTTCAATTCTCTCCCACACCGAAGTCGGATGTGCTGGGCCTGACTTGTCAGGAGCCTAACGGCAGCGCAACCCGTTTTCGTGTACATGGTAGATAACAATAGTTGCTGTCTGAGCATTTGAAGAAGAAGGAGAAGGAGAAGGAGAAGAAGAAGAAGAAGAAGAAGAAAAGAAGAAGAAGAAGAAGAATCCCAAAGAATGCAAAGAAGAACAAGAAGAAGAACAAGAAGAAGAACAAGAACAAGAATGCATATAAGAAACAAGAGAAGAGGAAGAAGAAGAAGAAGAAGAAGAAGAAGAAGAAGAAGAAGAAGAAGAAGAAGAAGAAGAAGAAGAAGAAGAAGAAAAAAGAAGAACAACAACAACAACAACAACAACAAGAGCAAGAAGAACAAGAACCACAAAACAGCAACAACAACAACAACAAGAATAAGAGACTTTACCACCGGCTGTGTGTGTGAGAGCGAGAGAGACAGAGAGAGACAGAGACAGACAGAGAGACAGAGAGAGAGAGACAGTGAAGGAGCAGGATGAATTAATAAATTCAGGGTAGCAGGCGTGTCATGGGAAAGCAGTCACATCCTGTTAGCAACTTGCTTCTCTACAATCACTTCCCCTCTGTTTATGTGTTTTCATAGCTGGCATCATGTTTGTTCATCTTTGCTCCTTCTACAACTTTCCCCCCCCCCCCACCCCCCCATCTCTTCCTTTTTTTTCCCCAACGACTCGGAGCAGTCCTCCCCCCCCCCACCCCACAATCTTACCCAAAACAGAAGGGACTGGAACTTGGGAAAATCAAGGGCAGAGATATGCCGTCAGCACATTCTTGGCCTGATGAGCAGACTCGAATAAATGTTGTTTCCCCCTTGATTCCACCTTCCTGACATGCCAATGCCAGACTGTGATGTTTTCAGACTCGATTCCAGCAGACAGCGCTAGGTTTGTTTTATGTGTGTGTGTGTGGGGTGTGTGTGTGTGTGTGTGTGTTGTGTGTGTGTGTGTGTGTGTGTGTGTGTGTGTGTGTGTGTGTGTGTGTGTGTGTGTGTGTGTGATGTCTCTGCCTATGCCGTGACAGAACTCTGTGTGCTCGGAACAGTGACATTAAATTTGGTAACTCTTTTTGGGGGGTTTCCTTTCACAACAGAATTGTGAACACTCGGAACACAGTAACATTTAATGTTGTATATTTTTTGTTTTCCTCTTAACGACAGAACTGTATACACACACGGAACAGTAAGGTTTACTTTTGCAACTTATTGTATTTCTTCTTCTCTCTTTTTATTTGCCTTTTCCCAGTGTGTGTGTGTGTTTTCCCCAATTGGTGCTTTTATGTTCTTCTTCTTCATAACAGCAACTACTATAAGCTCCCCCCCCCCCAAAAAAAAAAAAAAAACACACACCAAAAAACAACAACAAAACAACAACACCCTCCCCACCAAAAA
>CM054143.1:8564152-8579152 GCA_028751875.1 Rapana venosa | reverse complement strand
TTGAGTCGATTTGTCGGGTGCAAACCAACGAACACATTGTTGCTTATAATTTAAGCAACAACAATAGTTTATTTAACTTTCAACGAAGAAAAGAAGAAGAAGAAGAAGAAAGAAGAAGAAGAAGAAGAACAAGAACGAACAAGAAGAAGAACAAGAACAAGAACAAGAAGAAAAAGAAGAAGAATGATGCTAGAACCACAACAGTCTTTGCCAGAGGAAGAAGTATACAAGAGAATAACGAGCCAGTGTGAGTTGCAGAGCTCGCAGCGGTGTCATGGGAAAACTGCGACGTCCTTCTAGGAATTTACTCCTCATATCACTTTCCTCTGTTTATGTGTTTTTCGTTGCCGAGAACTCTTCCTTAATCTCTGTGAATTTTTTCTACCCCCCCCCCCCCCATCATTTTTCCCCCTTCTTTTTTCCCCTCCCCCCCCCCCCCCCCCCCCCTCCCTCTAAATGACTTCCAGCAAGTCCCCCAAGCCTTACCAAACAGTAGGTAATCAGACTTAGGGGAACATCAGGGCGGGATATACCGTCAGCGCATTCTTGGTCTGATGAGCACATACATTCTGGAAAAAACCCGTTGTTTTCCCTTGATTCCCTCCCCTGCCTTTCTGGCATACCAGTGCCACCACTCACTACCAGTCTCTGTTGTTTCTAGACCTGATTCCAGTTGACAGTGCTAGTAATTCCTCTGCCCGTGCTCTGCTCACAGATTGTCGTTTGCGCTGGGGAAACGGGCAACATTTACTTTGTTAATTCATGTTTTCTCTCCGTTGAACTTGTGTTTCGCGAGTGAGAATGTGTGTGTGTGTGTGTCTGTGTGTGTGTGTGTTGTGTGTGTGTGTGTGTTTGTGTTTGTGTGTGTGTGTGTGGGTGTGTGTACACCGTGTGTGTGTGTGTGTGTGTGGGGTGTGTGTGTGTGTGTTTTCTTTCCTCCACTTAGTGCGTTTTGGGGGAGGGAGTAAATCTGACACAAAGGCGAAAACAGCGATCTTGGTTTGCAGAAGTGCAGCCTCCCTTGTGGGGAAATTTTTGAAGCGATTCCGGCACCGGGTTGAGCAGGACTCAGCTTCCCTGAACTAGTTGAGTCAGGGAGAGAGAGAGGGGGGGGGGGGGGGGGGGGGGGGGGAGGGGGGGGGGGGGGGGGGGGGGGGGGGGGGGGGGGGGGGGGGGGGGGGGGGGGTGGGGGGGGGGGGGGGGGGGGGGGGGGGGGGTGGGGGGGGGGGGGGGGGGGGGGGGGGGGGGGGGGGGGTGAGAAAAGAGAGAAAAGAAAAGAGAAAAGAGAGAGAGAGGGGAGAGAGAGAAGAGATACGAACTGAGAGACAGAGGAGACAGGAGAAAGAGAGAGAGAGAGAGAAAGGAAAAAGAAAATAGGAAGAGAGATACGGAGACAGGAGACAGAGAAGAAGAAAGAGAGAGAGAGAAGAGGAAGAGAGGGTACAGAGAAAGGAGAGGAAAGAGAAAGAAGAGAGAAAGAGCGAGAGAGAGAAAGAGACAAAGAGAAAGAGACACGACGAGATAGGGACAAGACGGGGAAAGAGACAGAGAGAGAGAAAGAGAAGAGAGATCAGAGAAAAGAAGAGATACAGAGACACAGACAGAAGAATACAGGACAGCAGAGAGATCAGAGGACAGAGAAAATACAGGAAAGAAGAATACAGAGACAAGACAGAGAGATACAAGACAGAGAAAGATAAGAGAAAAGAGAGAAACAGAGACACAGACAGAGAGATACAGAGACACAGACAGAGAGATACAGAGACACAGACAGAGAGATACAGAGACAGAGACAGAGATACAGAGACACGGACAGAGACATACAGAGACACAGACAGAGAGATACAGAGACACAGACAGAGACAGATAAAGAGACACAGATAGAGACACAGACAGACACAGACAGAGAGAGACATAGAAAGACACAAAGAGAGAGACAGAGAAAGAGACACAGACAGAGAGATACAGAGACACAGACAGAGACAGACGCAGATACCGACAGACACAGAGACACAGACACAGAGACACACAGAGAAACAGAGAGAAAGATACAGAGACACACAATAATAGACACACACAGAGAGCGAAGCTAGAGAGAGAGAGAGGGTGAGAGTGAGAGAAGGGAAGGGAAAGGGGAAGAGAAGATGGATGAACACGTAGCACAGCACTTGCCAGCAAAACAGCTTGTCCAGAATGACAAGCATGTTGACGACGACCCCGTCCCAGATCCTCCCATACCCTCCGTGAGCTGTCGGGTCATGGGAGGTTTGTTCCAGCAGAGGAGAAGCCATGCCAGACAGACAGACAGACAGGCAGACAGACAGGCAGGCAGGCATCAGAGTGGAGTGGAGTGGAGTGGAGTGGAGAGGAGGGGAAGGTAAGGGAAGGGGAGGGGAGGGGGAGGAGAAAGAGAAAGAGCAGACTAGTAGAAGCCAAGGGAATTTATGAAGGAGAAAAGAAGAGAGAGACGTATTATAATAGTAAGTAGTAGGTGACAAGGCAAGGGAAGAATGTCATGAGGTGAACGAACTGTTGTTTTTTTATGTTGTTTTTTACTTATTGATGATTTGTTTTTCTACAGCTCTCTTGCGTGGCTTTGTTGTTTTTTTCTTCTTATGAGCCTTTATATTTTGAATATTGTAATTCCAGTTGCTCATACTTTGTAAAATGTTGTGTTGAGATTTGCCTTCATCCATGACAAGCTCTTAACATAACAACCCTGCACTCTCCTTTGTTAAAGGAGAAACAAAAATATCATCTCAAGTCGGAGTATGGCTGCCTATATGGTGAGGTACTTGATAAAGAGTCATACACGCAAACTTCTCATCCGGTGTGTACTTCCTATCTCACAGTGATGATTCCCAGGTGGGATGATGAGTGAGTCAGAGTGTGGCATATTCTGGGTGACCCCCAGGGTGTAAAGCTGAGGAACGCAAAACAAGAACAACAACAGCATCAACAACAACAGCATCATCAACAACAACAACAACAAACAAACAAAGACAACCAACCAACCAACCAAACAAACAAAACAAATAAACAAGCAAAGAAACAAACGAACAAGCAGAAACAATTTTTTTGATATTCACGCTTCTCTGACATCACAGTTGAAGTTTTCAGCTCCTTGGTATGGGAGAGGCAGTGAACAAAGGGGACACAATTACTGCTCTCACTCCACACACAGTTAATGGCCCTTTCCCTCTCTTTTGGCATTAGCAGGGAGGGAGAGAGAGAGGGGGGCTAGGCTGCTTGTAACGTTGTCACGTGCACTGTGTGTAACTGCTGTGTAATCAGACACAGCTGGCGTGGCAGGGTAAGGGTTAGGGTTAGGGTAGGGTAGGTAGGGTAGGGTAGGTGATCGCCGATGTCTGCAACAGACCTGGCACATGAAGAGGAAGAAGGGTAGGGTAGGGTAGGGTAGAGCAGACACACACACACACACACACACACACACCACACCCAAAAAAGAACAAGGCTGCAGAGCATCATTCCTCAGTTAATTGGAAGACCAGGACCGAGCATACATGCAGGTGCTTGTGTTTGGCGATGCCTGCCAGTGATTACAAAGCGCTTAACTTGGTGGGGGCTCTGTGTGTTCTTCATTCTTCTTCTTCTTTTGTTTTTTTGTCTTGTTGTTGGCCTGATCCGTGTCACACAGAGATAAAGGTTGGGGGATTAAAATGGGAGAGAGAGGGGGAAAAAATTGGTGGAAAAGGTGGATGGGGGAGGGAGGGAGAGCAGAGAGAGGGGGAGAGGGGAGATAGAGAAGAGAGAGAGAGAGAAGAGAGAGAGAGAGAGAGAGAAGAGAAGACAGACAGACAGACAGACAGACAGAGACAGACAGACAGACAGACTGACAGAGATTCTTTCGAAATTATTTCAACACCTTCAATAAATTGAGAGAGAGAAATTATTTCAAAATGATGATGGCACCTTGAATAATAAACTAAAATAAAAACACTTTTTTCCATGCTAAAAATGGAAGAAAAAAAAGAACACAACCAACGAAGGCCTTAAAACAAAATTCGAGTGACTTTTTTTTTTTTTTTTTTTTTTTTTTTTAAAAAAAATACAAATTCAAAGAACAGTCAGGGAAAGAACATGGTTATTCATTTTAAACATTTCCAGTCACAGACAAAGCACTCAATCCCACTCGCTTCCATTATTCTTCACAACTAAACCTCCATTATTCTTCAAAACTAAAACTCCTTAAGGTGATGCTGGCGAGTAAATGCACCAGATGCAAATTTGATTCATTTGATCTTGACAGAATCTGTCTGCACCTGCGGTATAACGCAAAACATCACAGATTACAAGTTAATTAGCAGATGATAAAGCAGAAACAATAGCCTGTCTTCAGCTCCACTTGATCTGCGAGTAATGTCCCCTGAATAAATGTCCGCCTCTCTCATTTTGTTGAAAGCATTACACGGAATCAGGAAGTGTTTTGGGGTGTTGTTTTTTCCCACTGTCAATCATTATTGGATTTGTTTATCGAGAGTTAGGAGGATGCTTCCGTGAAAACTCATGATTGATTTACGATAGATCCTTATGAAATGATTTCATATTTGATTTAGCTTCTTTCTTTAAAGAGAATGAGTGTGCATAGATTTAGATTTGTTAGAGAGAGAGAGAGAGGAGAGAGAGAGAGAGAGAGAGAGAAGGAGAGACACAGAGACAGAGACAGAGAGACAGACAGAGAGAGACACTGAGAGAGACAGACAGTGACAAGAAGACAGACACACCGCATAGCACACACACACAACCACCCACAACACACACACACAACACACACAACACACACACACCGCACACAACACAACACAACACAAACACAACACAAGACAAACCACACAACACACACACACACACACAACACAACACACACACACACACACACACACACACACACACACACACACACACACACACACACACACACACACACACACACACACACACACACACACACACACCACGCACACACACACACACACACACGCACAGAACCTTCAAAGAGACAAAGACATGAAGGAACTGAGCTAACTAGAGATCTACAAGTGAAGAAAGTGATCACCATCATAAGGACCCAATGGATACTAGAGAAAATGGCAATACTGGCCCAAAACGAAATCACAGACCACGGGCTAGTCAAAAAGGAATGGAACCTGAACCCCCCAAGGAGAGTATCATCCATGCCATTCTGTGTGGACCCACTGCTGGTGTCTAGGCCGAAGGAAAACGTCTTTCTTACGTTTGTCCGTCGTGTTCGACGATGACCTCCAAAACAGCAGAGGAGGCAGCCGCTCTTTCGGAAATTGGGCAGAAATTTGATTATAGTGGAGATGCCTTGCCCCACAGTACATCCCCACTCTCTCGGTCAAGTGGGCATAAGGACAGTCAGCGTTGGAGATGCTCTCCAAAGGCCAACCAGCCTCCAGGGCTGCAGGATATAAGGACTGTGCGAGTCGAGCCTCCTAGTCAGAGAGTCATAGTCGATCACTAAAGACTAAGCTGTAAAGTGGAATTCCATGAGAGGGAAAGAAAGCCACTGGTCATACTACAGCCTCTCACTTTGCTGTTTCCCCCAGCGTCAATGGTTTCATCAAGAACTGTGATAAAGCCCACAGAACGATCTCAAAGGCAGAGGTCTTGTCTTGGGAGTCATGGCATGATGGCATCATCGCGTCTTCTGTCTGTCTGCCTGCTTGTCTGCTTGACACAAGACTAAACAAAAAGAAGAGATCTAGACAGTTTTGTGAGTGAAGTAAAAACATGAGTGAAAAAGTAATTGTTCTCGTTAACAGACCAACACTCTATGCTTGGTAAACTACTATGTGTGTGTGTTTGTGTGTGTGTGTGTGTGTGTGTGTGCACGCGCGCGTTGACTGTTTGTGTGTGTGTGTGTTGTCACACGCGCGTTAAACTGTTGTGTATGTTGCAAGTCACAATCAAAGTCAAACTTTTATTTCCAAGCCAATCTTCCAAGAGAAAAACCCCAACAACGACAAAACCAAACAAACAAACAAAAAACCGTGTGTGTGCGCGCATGCGCTCGCGTTTTGACTATGTATGTGTGTGTGCGCGCGCACGTGTGTGTGTTTGTGTGTGTGCGCGCGCGTGCGTGTGCGTGCGTGCACGTGCGTGTGTTTGTGTTATGTGCGTATGTGCGCACATGCTCGCGTTGACTCTGTATGTGTATGCGAACGTCTGTGCGTGCGCGCGCTTGCTCGCTTGCTTCTGCCCGTGTGTGTATATATTGTTGTTCGAGTACATAGAACGCACTACCAGTTTTCTAGAACCGATTTCTCAGTGGGAGTGATGCTAGCGGTCAGAGCTCTTGAAACCTCAAACTAAGACCCCGCTTACCTTTGAACCAAAAAAAAGGAATGTTCCACGAGTTGGAAATATCTTATGTTGACAGACTGATCCCCCCCCCCCCCCCCCCCCCAAACCCACACCCCCCCCCCCCCCCCCCCACCCCCACCCGCGCACACCCCACAAACCCACAACCGGAAAAGTTCAGGATAAGCGAGGGTGTGAACTGATGGACATGATGGCTTTGTCTCTGAAACTGGCATTGTCTCTGCATGACAGAATTGGGTCATTGAACTTTCCATCTTCCGCGGCAAGGAAAAATTAGTATGTGATAATTTTGTGTGTGTGTGTTTCCGTACGTTTGTTGGTTAGAGCTTCGATGTACACCAATGGTGAGAGTTTTTTTACGTGACGAGAGAGAGGAAAAGGGGGGGGGGGGGGGGGGGGGGGGGGGGGGGGGCAGGCAGGCAGGAACAGACAGACAGACAGACAACAGAGAGGACTGCACAGGGACTATCCAACCCTCCTAGCGTATTTTTCTATGCTTGACAGCACAGAAAAGAGAGAGAAAGAGGAGAGAGAGGGAAAGGGGGAAAAGAGGGAAAGAGAGAGAGAGAGGGAGAGAAAGGAAAAGAGAGAGAGAGGAACAGAGAAGAGAGGGGGGGGGGGAGAGATGGGAAAGAAAGGGAGATGGAGGAGAGACAGAGAGGGAGAGAGATAGACAGACAGATAGCCCGGACAGACAGACAGACAGATAGATATACAGACAGAGCGAGAGAGAGAGGTTGGTGTGTATGTGTGTGTATGCTGTATGCGTGTGTGTGGTGTGTTGTGTGTGTGTGTGTGTGTGTGGGGCGCGCGTGTAGTGCGTGCGTGCCTGTGTATGTGATTGTGTGTGTGTGTGTGTGTGTATGTGTGGGTGAGAAGTGTATGTGCGCGTGTGTGTATTTGTGTATTTTGTGTTGTAGGTGGTTGTTTGAAGGCAGAGAACGTCCATGGAAAGCAGCTACATCTTAATTTCGTTCGGAATTCCCTCCTTCATATCTCTTTTCTCTGTTTACATGTTTCCGTAGCCAAAGAATATTCCTTAATCTTCGTTCTGCATTCTCCTCTTCCTCCTCCCCCCTCCTTCCTCCTCCTCTTTCTCCCTTCCCTCCTCCCTTCCTCCTCTTTATCCTCCTCCTCTTCCTTACTTCCTCTTCATCTTTCACCTCTCCTCCTTTCCTCCCTCTCCCTCATCATCCTCCTCTCCCCCTTTCCCCTTTCCCCCCCTCTTCCTCCTCCTTATTTTCCTCCTCCTCCTCTCCTCCTCCTTTTCCTACTCCTCTTCCCCTTTCTCCCTCTCCCTCCTCCTCCTTCCTTCCTCCTCCTTTTCCCCCTCCTCCCCTCTTCCTCCTCCTCCCCCTTCCTCTTCCTCCTCCCCCTTTTTCCTCCTCCCCTTTCCCCTCCTCTTCTTCTCCCCCCTCCTCCTCCTCTCGCTCCTCCTCCTCTTCCTCCTTTTCCTCCTCTTCCCCCTCCTCTTCTCCTTTCCCTCTTCCTCCTCCTCCTCTTCCTCCTCCTCCTGCTTTTTCATCCTCCTTTTTCCTTCCTTTCCTCCTCCTCTTTTTCCCCTCCACCTCCTTCCCCTCTTCCTCCTCCTCCTCTTCCCCCTTATCTTCCTCCTCCTCCTTCCTCCTCTTCCTCCTTCCTCCTCCTTCCTCCTCCTCTTCCTCCTCCTCTTCTTCCTCCTCCCCCCTCTTCCTCCTCATCCTCCCTTCCACCTCCTCCTCCCCTCCTCTCCCCCTCCCCTTCCTCCTCCTCTTCCTCCCCTCCTCCTCCCTCACCTTCCTCTTCCTCCTCCTCCTTCCTCCTTCCTCCTCCATCTCTTCCTCCTCCTCCCTCCCCCTCCTCCTCTTCCTCCTCCCCCTCCTCCTCCCCCCTCTCTTTCCTCTTCCTCCCCTCCCTCCCTCCTTCCCCCTCTCCTCTTTTTCTTCCTCCTTTTCCTTTTTCTTTCCTCCTCCTCTCCCTCCTTTCCTCCCTTCCCCCTTTCCTTTCCTCTTCCTCCTCCTCTTCTTCCTCCTCTCCCTCCCTCCTCCTTCCCTTTCCTCTTCCCCCCCTTGTTCCCTCCTCTTCCCTCCTCCTCTTCTTCCTCCTCCTATTCCTCCTCCTTCTCCTCTCCTCTCCCTCCTCCTCCTCTTTCCTCCTCCTCCTCCTCTCCCTCTTCCTCTTCCTCCTCCTTCTCTTCCTCCTCCTCCTCCTCTCCTCCTCATCCCTCCTCTTTCCTCCCTCCTCCTCCTCTCCTCTTCCCTCTTCCTCCTCCTCCTCTTCCTCCTCCTCCTCTTCCTCCTCCTCTTCCTCCTCTTCCTTCCTTCCTTAACGACTTCCAGCAAGCCTCAAGTCTTGCCACAACATAAGGTAATCAGACTGAGGGAAAAAACATCAGGGCGGGCGGGATATACCGTCAACGCATTCTTGACCTGACGAACACATTCTGGAAAAAAACACGGTTGTTTTATCCCCTTCCCTGATTCCCCCCCAGCCATCCTACCATACCAAAATTCCAAAGCCTGTGTTGTTTTGTAGAGCAGATTCCAGTTGACAGTGGTAGTTAGTTCCTCTGCAAAACAACGAACGGTACATACTGCGACAGCAACATTTTAGTGTCTTGCTTGACTCGTTGTCTGGTTATATATTATGTTTTGTTTGTTGTTGGTGGTGGGTTTTTTTTTTTAGCAACTTGTGTTTTTTTGGAAGTGTTTTCCCACATGGTGCTTTTGGGGTGAAGTGGGTGGTGGTGGTGGTGGGTGGGGGTCGGAGGAGGGTGGTGGGAGAGGGGGAGGGTGTAGTAAAGTTTGCACAAGAAGGCAGCAAAGCATAGTTTGCGAATTCTGCGAAGTCCGTCCCAGGGGATGAAATTGTCGGAGTGCTTTTTTTGGGCCCGCAGGGGGTTTGAGAATGACTTGTATGCAGCAAGCTTTCTGGAACGAGCTTGGGTTGTGTTGTGGGGGGGGGGGGGGGAGGGGGTCAGAGAGAGAGACAGACAGACAGACAGACAGACAGGCAGACAGAGAGGATAAAACAGACAGATACAGACAGAGAGACAAAGACAAAGAGACAGACAGGCAGACAGATAGATACAGACAGTCAGAGACAGAGAGATACACAGAGAGAAAGACAGAGAGAGAGAGGAGACATAGACAGACAGGAGAGAGAGAGAGAGAGATGGAGAAAGAGAGAGACACAGAGAGAGATAGACATAGACAAACAGACAGACAAAGACAGAAAAACGGGAGGGGGGGGGGGGGGGGGGGGGGGGGGGGGGGGGGGGGGGGGGGGGGGGGGGGGGAGGCGGGGGAGGGGGGGGGGAGAGACAGAGAGAGAGGCACAGACAGACAGGCAGGCAGACAGGCAGACACAGACACATAGACGGAGAGAGAGAGAGGGGACGCAGACAGACAGTCAAATACATACAGACAGACAGACGGAGAGAGGGACACAGAGATACAGACAAAGACATAGATACAGACAGACTAAGACATAGAGACAGACAGACAGACATAGACAGAGAGAGACAGACAAACACACACACACACACACACACACACACACACACACACACACACACACACACACACACACCACAACACACACCTGAAAGGGGGTGTTGGGGGGTGTTGGGGGTGGGGGGAAGGAGATGGCTGCTGATGTAACAGGGCACCTGCTGCCAAACAGCTTGTCTAGAATGACAAACTTGTTGATGACTCTGTCCTGTCTTTTGCTTTCTTCTTCTTCTTCTTCTTCTTCTTCTTCTTCTTCTTCTTCTTCTTCTTCTTCTTCTTCTTCTTCCTCTGCAATTCTTCGCAATTCTTCTTCTTCGCAATTCTTCGCAATTCCTCTTCTGCAATTCTTCTTCTTCGCAAATCTTCTTCTTTTCTTCTTCTCTCTTCTTCTTCTTCTTCTCTCTTCTTCTTCTTCTTCTTCTTCTTCTTTTTCTTCTTCTTCTTCTTCTCCTTCTCCTTCTTCTTCTTCTTCTTCTTCTTCTTCTTCTCTCTTCTTCTTTTCTTTTTTCTTCTTCTTCTTCTTCTTCTTCTTCTTCTTCTTCTTCTTCTTCTTCATGCATGGACTGTCTGGCTGTCAAGAGGGGGAGAGAGAGGGGAGAGAGAGAGAGAGGGAGGAAGAGAGAGAGGAGAAGAGAGAGAGAGGGGAGAGAGGAGAGAGAGAGATAAAGAGAGAGAGAGAGAGAGAGAAGGGGGGTTGAGTTGTGGAAAGTTGTACAAGCAAAGAAGGCCCATGCCAACTTCTAGGCATGAAAGCGAAGAAAGAAAGAGAGGAGTAGAGAGAAGATGGATTTGGGGGGGGGGGGGGGGGGAACGGAGGAGTAAAAAAAAGGTAAAGCTAAAGGTGTTCCCTTAACTGTAAGGTCGTAAGGGGAAGCGAGGCGTCAGAGACCTCAGCTTCTCTAGGGGGCTAGCGTATTGAGGACACACGGCGCCTCTCTCCTCTCTCTCTTACTCTCTCTCTTCTCTCTCCTCTCCCCTCTCTTCTCTCTCTCTTCTCTCTCTCTCTCTCTCTCTCTCTCTCTCTCTCTCTCCTTCTCTCTCCCCTCCTCTCTCTCTCTCTTTCTCTCTTTCTTCCCCCCTCTCTCTCGCTGTTTTTATATATATATTTTTTTTTTACCTTCTTTGACCCTAAAGAGGGCAGGTACCCGTTTACAGGTAGTATAATGGAAGGTGGGGGTGGGGGTGGGGTGGAGGTAATGTGAAGATGATTATGAAAGAGAAAACAAGGAAGAAGCGACAAAGGTGGAAGGGCAGGGATAGGTGAGATGAGGAATGGTTGTAGGTGATGAAATAGAAGAGAACGTGGCAAACGGGGGACAGAGATGGCTGTGTTGTGGTGATGTTGGATGGAAGCTATGGTGGGTGGACGGAGAGGGGATGGGGAGGGGTAGGGGTGCAGTGGTGGAGGGGTGGGTGGGAGGGGTGGGTGGGAGAAGGTAGATAGGTAGATAGTTTTGGTTGGAATCAGGTCAAAGCTGTGAGGGCTTTTGTCATTTTGGACAAAGATGATTAATGTTGCATTTGTTGTTCTCTTAGTCCTTATGTCTCTGTTTCAGTATCTATCTCTGTCTCTGTCTGTCTGTCTGCCTGTCTTTGTATCTGTCTGTCTCTTTTTCTGTCACACACACACACACACACACACACACACACACAACACACACACACACACACCACACACACACACACACACACACACACACACACACACTCTCTCTCTCTCTCTCTCTCTCTCTCTCTCTCTCACACACACACACACACACACCACACACACACACACACACACACTGTGTGTGTTGTTCCAATGTCATTATTGAGCCCATAGTACAGAAGGAGTCTTCCAAAGTAAATGTATAATAAAAAAAATTTTTAACACCATTTTTGTTGTACTCTCATGGGATTTGAGCCCGGAACCCTCCCAGTCAGAAGTCCAGGGTTCTAACGACTGCGCTCTTAAACGGCTGATGGCTACAAATTTCGTCTTGCAATAACCATAATTGAATCTCAACAACTCCTTCCCTTTCTCCTTGATTCGAACGGTATTTCCTAGTTCTTGCACGTCTCGCATGATTTATATTTGTTCATTTATTTTCTTTACACGTGTTTGTCCTTTTTTTTAAAAAAAAATCTCCTTCTACTCCTTTTTTCTTTCAACCTTCTACATTTAAAGACGTTTGTTCTCCCCCCCCTCCTCTTACTTCTACTTTTATTTTCTCTTTCAACTTTCCACATGACAGAAACATGTTTATTTCCGAGATTGTTTTTTTTCTTCTTGAAAAATAGCGTCATTTATTTCCTATTTCCTTTCAATTCTGTCGACGTCCTGTTGATGTCATCCGTTGCCAATAGCTTTCAGAGAGAGAGAGAGAGAGAGAGAGAGAGAGAGAGAGAAGGGGAGAGAGAGAGAGAGAGAGAAGAGAGAGAGAGAGAGAGAGAGAGAGAGGAGGGGGAGAGAGAGGGAAAGAGAGGGAGGGGGAGAAAGAGAGAGGGAGAGAGAAGGGGAGAGAGAGAGGGGGGGAGAGACAGAGACACAGAGAGAGAGGGAGAGAGAGGGGGGAGGGAGAGAGAGAGGGGGGAGAGACAGAGAGAGAGGGAGAGAGAGAGAGGGAGAGAGAGATAGAGGGTGAGAGAGAGAGGGGAGAGAGAGGGGGGAGAGAGGGAGAGAGAGAGTGAGAGAGAGAGAGAAAGAGAAGAAAGAAAGAAAGAAAGAAAGAAAGAAAAGAAAGAAAGAAAGAGAGAGAGAGAGAGAGAGAGAGTGAGAGAGTGAGAGAGGAGAGAGAGAGAGCGAGAGAGAGCGAGAGAGAGAGAAAGAAAGAAAGAACGAAAGAAAAAGAGAGAGTGGTGTACATGTTTGTTTTTGGTTCTGTTTCAATGAATGGCTTCTTTTCTACAGCTCTTTTGCAAGGTTTCTTCTTCCTTTGTTTGTGTGTGTGTGTGTGTGTGTGTTGTGTGTTGTGTGTGTGTGTGTGTGTGTGTGTGTGTGTGTGTGTGTGTTTTCTCATGGAAGGTTCGTGCCTCAGTTTGATTTGAATATTGTATATCCATTTCTACTGCTACGGTTTTATTTTTGGTTATTGTTGTTTGGTTTTTTTAGCTCTCTCTGTCTCTCTCTCTCTCTCTCTCTCTCTCTCTCTCTCTCTCTCTCTCTCTCTCTCTCTCTCTCTCTCGCCCTCTCTCTGTCTCTCTCTCTCTCTCTCTCTCTCTCTCTCTCGCCCACTCTCCCTCTCTCTCTTTTGAAATTAATGCTCAAGTCAGTTAGGGATTATGTATTGTTAAGTGAGTATATTATGTATATATATATATATATATATATATATATATATATATATATATTTATTAATTATAGATAAATCATGTTGTTGTAGTAAGATTTTTGCCTTTGTTTTGTTGATAGTCCTTAATCAGGGCAAGGGCCAAATGAAAAAATAAGTATGCGCATGCTTATTCTGTTACCCTTGAAAAATAAAGATTCATTCATTCATTCTCTCTCTCTCTCTCTCCCTCTCTCTCTCTCAATCTCTCTCTTCCTCTCTCTCTCTCTCAATCTCTCTCTCCCTCTCTCTCTCCGTCTCTTTCTCAATCTCTCTCCCAATATCTCTGTCTCTGTTTCTCTCTCTCTCTCTCTCTTCTCTCTCTCTTCTCAACCCTTAATATTATAGACAGCCATCATTATTTGAATTGACCTTGTTGATGTCATCATCCTCTCCTGAAGTAGTTCGTAATTTTGCCTTGTATTTATATAAAGCATTTCAGCTTAGAGAGCTTATTATGTCGCGAGAATCATTATTATCAGAATTATGCAATCAGTCTGTATTCACTTTTTTTTCCATTCCATTTTTGGATCTTACTACATGTGTTGCAGTTATCATATCATGTTCGTATACCCCTTCATGAGGGGCCTTGGCCTATAACTGAATAAACAATCCGAATCTGTCTGTCTGTCTGTCTGTCTGTCTGTCTGTATGCATGTATGTATTTATGTATGTATGTATGTATGTATGTGTGAATGTTTGTCTGTCTGTTTCTCTCTCCTCTCTCTCTCTCTCTCTCTCTCTCCCTCTCTCTCTCTCTGTCTCCTCTTCTCTTCTCTTCTCGTCTCTCCTCTCCCTCCTTTCCTGTCCTCTCCTCTCCTCTCCTCCCCTCTCCTCTCCTCCATCTCCTCTCCTCTTCTCTCCTCTCCTGTCCTCTCCTCCCCTCTCCTCTCCTCTCATCTCCTCTCCTCTTCTCTCCTCTCCTGTCCTCTCCTCCCCTCTCCTCTCCTCTCCTGTCCTCTCCTCTCCTCTCGTCTCCTTTCCTCTCCTCTCGTCTCCTCTCCTCTTCTCTTCCTTGTCTGCTTTTCTGTATTGCAGAACTTTATTTATTTTTGGTTGTTTTGTTGTTGTTGTTGTATTCATCTTGTATTGCTACCATTGTTTTTAAGACCACCGTCGTTGTCAGTATCAGCAGAAACAGTGGCAGCAACAACTTTTGCAGCAACAGCAGTAGCATTACATAATTATTATGGGATGTCTATTGAAGTCTAATGATGACAGTTGTCTTTTGGCGTGGGATTCAGTTAGTGTTTGGGAAGCGCGGTTACTATTTAAATTCAGGTGTAATGATTGGTATTTGTGAGAAAGTGTGTGTGTGTGTGTGTGTCTTTGTGTGTCTGTGTGTGAATCTCTGTGTGTGTTTGTCTGTCCTTGTGAATCTGTGTGTGAATCTCTGTGTCTGTGACTGTGTGTGTGTCTGTCTTTGTGTGTCTGTCTTTGTGTGTATGTGTGTGAGTCTTTGTGTGTGTGGTTGTCTGTCTTTGTGTGTGTTAGTGTGTGAGTCTGTGTGTGTGTGTGTCTGTTTATCTGTGTTTGTGTGTGCGTGTGTGGGGCGTGCAGGGGCGCGGGCCTGCATGCGTGCGTGTGTTCTGTCTGTGTGTGTCTGTCTGTGTGTGTCTGTCTGTATATCTGAGTCTGTGTGTCTAATCAAAACAAAACATCTCTGCAGTGATGTTATAGATTTAAATAATACTCAGCGTCTTCCTGATGACATTAGGCGAAAATTGAAAGAAACCCAGACTACATACTTTTTTTGTTTTTTCGCATAGCAGATGCAGTCCATTGTGCAGACAGAGAAAAACATAACCACACCAATGCAATACACGTGTCACACG
>CM054143.1:8556652-8559152 GCA_028751875.1 Rapana venosa | reverse complement strand
CTGCTACTGATACTACTACTACTACTTCTGCTACCGCTGCTGCTGCTGCTGCTACTACTCCTCCTCCTCCTCCTCCTCCTCCTCCTCCTCCTCCTCCTACTACTACTACTACTACTACTACTACTACTACTACTGCTACTTGCTACTACTGCTGCTGCCACTGCTGGCTGCTGCTACTACTACTAACTAACTACTACCACTACTATACTACTACTACTACTACACATACCTACCCGCAACTCTACTCTCTCTCCTCTCTCCTACTCTCCTCCCCTCTACTCACTACTACTACTACTACTACTAACTACAACTACTACTACTTACTCACTACAACTACTACTACTCCTTGTCCTCCTCCTATTACTACTCTTACTCCTCCCCTCCACTCCTCCTCCTCTCCTACTACTCTCTACTCCCTACTACTACTCTACTCCTAACTCACCTTCCTCCTCCTCCTCCTACTCCTCTCCTCCTACCTACTCCTACCTTACTCCTCCTCCTCCTCCCTCCTCTCTCCTCTCTACCACTTACTTCCTTCGGATCATCGCTGTGTTCCGTGGTTCGTGAATTATTCACGGCAGGAGAAGGACACTTCCTTTCCTAGGGCGACCTG
Organism: Rapana venosa; assembly: GCA_028751875.1. Lineage (NCBI taxonomy): Eukaryota > Metazoa > Mollusca > Gastropoda > Neogastropoda > Muricidae > Rapana > Rapana venosa. The sequence goes on along the minus strand of CM054143.1, from coordinate 8,558,539 downwards.
ACGATGATGCCTCTTCCGATCAGCACGTGCTGTTGTCTTTTATTAAAACCCTTCCCCTGCGTGTATGCAATCACGGCCATCTGCCATTACCTTGTGACATCAGCTTGCCGATGCCTGCAAGCGTAGCAGTAGTATGTATTAGGAGTGAGGAAGTAGAGTAGCAGTATAGTACTAGGATAGTAGTAGTAGGCAGTTGTAGTTAGTATGTGAGTAGTAGTAGAAGTAGAGATACTGTGAGTGAGAGTAGAAGAGTAGCAGTAGGTATATAGTAGTAGTAAATAGTAGTAGCTAGCAGCTAGCAGCAGCAAAAGCAGCAGTAACAGTTAGCAGTAGCAAAGTAGCAGTAGCAGAAACAGCAGTAGCAGTAACAGCAGCAGTAGCAGCAGCAATACTAGCAGCAGCAGAAGCAGTTGCAGTAACAGTAGCACCAGCAGTAGCAGCAGCAGTAGTAGCAGTAGCAGCAGCAATACTAGCAGCAGCAGAAGCAGTTGCAGTAACAGTAGCAGCAATAGTAGCAGCAATAAGTAGCAGCAGCAATACCAGTTGCAGTAACATTATCAGCAGTAGCAGTAATAGTAGCAGCATTAGCAGAAGTAGCAGCAGCAGTAACAGCAGCAGCAGTAGCAGTAACAGTAGTAGTAGCAGTAGCAGCAGCAGCAGTAGTAGCGGCAGTAGTAGCAGTAGCAGAAGTAGTAGCAGCAGCAGCAACAGCAGTAACAGCAGCAGCAATGCTAGCAGCAATAGCATTAACAGCAGTAACAGCAGTAGCAGCAGCAGCATTAAATTAAATTGTAGTCTGGGGTGGGGTGGGTGGGGTGTGGTGGGTGGTAGGGTGGGTGGGTGGGTGGGGTGGATGGGTGGATGAAGGTAGGTGATGATTACCAGCAGGCAGTGCCTCGAGTTATCTGAGCTTCAGTGTGCAGAGTGGCTGTCTTAGACCGGTTGAATTATTGATGTTGACGATGATGGTGATGGAGGAGTCGTGTCACCTTGCGACAGATGAGATGCTGATAGATTCTCTCTCTGCCTCTGTCTCTGTCTGTCTGTCTGTCTGTCTGTCTCTCTTTTCTGAGTGGGTGTGGGGGGTGGGGATGGGGAGGGGTGGTGGCGACGGCACTGATTTTTTTTTTAAAGTGTCAGGCTTGTGTAGGTTTATTTCAATCATCCTGATGTAGTTTATGAACAGGAAGTTAAAAACCCCGCGAGGGGTGGAGGAAGCTGGTTGCAACACTCTTTTCAGTTGGTAGTGACTACACTGATTTTTTGTTTGTTTTTTGTTTTATACTGTCTGACTTATATAGCTTTATTGCAATGAACTTGAGGTAGTTAATGAACAGAAAGTTCAAAACCCCGCGAGAATTGGAGGAAGCTGGTTGCAAAAAATATTCAGTTGGTAGTGACACCACTAACATTTTTAAACTGTCTGTTATATATATATATATATATATATATATATATATATATATATATATATATATATATATATTATATATATATATATATATATAGCTTAATGCAATGACGTGCAGGGTAGTTAATGTAAAGAAAGTTCAAACCCCCCCGCGAGAAGTGGAGGAAGTTGGTTGCAAAAAATCTTCAATGGTTTCTCCAACGGTCTACTACTACTACTAGACTGACAGGGTGGATGGAGGGAGGGGAGGGGGGGGGAGCGAGGAGCGGGGGGAGGGGGGGGGAGCTTAATCAGAAACGCTCTCCAAGCCACAGTTTAACTTATCAATGCACTGGTGGTACTCACCTACTAGTAGCCTAACATTACCGAAGCGCCCAGTTCATCATCAACAACAGCTTTCTTATCTCTCGGCTCAGTCAGTCCTGGGACAAGGCAGTAGTACAGCAAGTCTGCACCTAGTTCATTCCAGCTAGCTG
>CM054143.1:8546652-8551652 GCA_028751875.1 Rapana venosa | reverse complement strand
AATAAAGGAAACAACAATACAAAAGAAACAAAGGCAACCCTTCCCCCACCCCCACCCGCCAACACACACCCCCCCTTTCTCCCCAATCCAAGGTAAGAAAAGAAGGGAAAAAAATCACTGTATTCTTTTCAATTACCTCAACTTTCTTTTCACCCATCTTGTTGTTTGGATATTATTTATTTCTTTTTTTTGCGCATTTTATGTTGAACCCTTTTACGTTTTTTGTTGTTTTTTGGGTTCTTTTTTTCCCACGATTTTTGCTGCCAAAGATCCCTTGGTAAAAAAGGTTTTGGGATGCAAATGTTTCAGATTGTTTTACCCCACCCGAGGTTTGTGATTTTGCTTGTGCTGCCGCTTGCTGTTTGCTCTTACTTACTATTTATTTACTACTACAAATACTACTACTTACTATTTACTACTACTACTATATACTTTTACTACTACTTACGCCCTTGCAGCTATTATTTTTCTGTTTTTTAAACAATCATCCCCTCTCAGCAAATAATAATAATAATCTCATAAATCATCATCATTCTTTTTTTAAATCATAAAAATTTAATAATAACAACAACAACAAAAAACAAAAAAAAATTTATAAAAATTTAAATAATAAAAATTAATAATAATTTTAATAAATAATAAATCAGATTTTGTAATATTAAAAATTTTTTTATTATTTTTATTGATGTTAAATGTTGTTTGTTGATGATGATTAACATCATCATGGGGCAGCAGCAGCAGCGGGAAACAGCATATCATCTTTACCCTCACCCAGTATTTACCCGCACCCAGCAGCGATAAAAACAACAAGCGTGCGCAGCAGAAAGTATCCCCCTCTCCTCCTTCCTAAAATCTTCTTCATCATCATTATTTTCTTCGTTGCCATATCATCCCCTCATCATCATAAACGTTCATCATCATCCCTCATCCCCCTCACCCCATCATCACTACTACTTCTCCAAAACACCATCATCACCACCATTACCTTGTGTGTGTGGGGTGTTTGTGTGTGTGTGTGTGTTTTGCAGGTCAGCCTTCTGATTCGGGGCCAAAACTGGACGGGGAAAACCACGCCGGAATACCGGGCGGGGTTTGGGGTGGCGCGGGGACGGTGGCACACCCCCCAAAGACGGGGCTCTGTGCCGGTGGGGTGAAGGGGGGTGGACGGTGAACACAACCCCCCCATCTTCCCCCCTCCCCCCCTAAACCCTCTCCCTGGACGAAACCGTCTCCCCCCGTTCTTTATTGCCCCCGTGGGGGTTTTGATGACAAAAACAGAGAGAGAGAGATGGGGGGGGGAGAGAGAGGGGGATGGGGATGGAGAGAGAGGGGGGGAGAAAAGGGGGAGAGGGGGGTGGGGGAGAGAGAGGGGGTAGGGAGGGGGGGAGAGGGGTGGGGGGGAGAGAGAGGGGGTTTGGGAGGGAGAGAGGGGGGGGGAGGGGAGAGGGGAGGTTGGAGAGAGAGGGGGGGTAGGGGGAGGGGGGGTTTTTTAGGGGAGAAGAAGGGGGGGAAAAGGGGGGGAGGGGAGAGAGGGAAGGGGAGAGGGAAAAGGGGGGGAGGGAGGGGGAAGAGGGAGGGGAAAGGGGGAGAAAGGGGGGGGGGGGAGAGGAGTGGGGAGGAGAGAGAGGGGGGGGAGGAAGGGGGAGAGAGGGGGGGGAAAAGGAGGGGGGGAGATGAGAAAAGTGGGGGGGGGGGATGGAAGAGAAAAAGAGGGGTGGGGGGGAGAGAGGAGAGAGGGGGAGAGAGGGTGAGGGATTTGAAAGAGAGTGGGAGGGAGAGGGGGGAGGGTTTTTGGGGGAGAGAGAGGAGGGGGGGGGGGGGAGGGAGGGGGGGGGGGAGGAGGGGAGGGAGAGGGAAAAGAGAGAGAGAGGGGGGAGGGAAGAGAGAGGGGGAGGGAGAGAGGAGGGGAGGGGGAGGATGGGGAGGGGGGGAGGGGGAGGAGGGGGAAAGGGGGAGAAAGGGGGAGAAAAGGGGGGGGGTAGGGGGAGAGATTTGGGGGGGGGGGGTGAGAGGAGGATAGAAAGGGGGGGGGGGAAAAGGGGGGAGATTTTAGGGAGGGAGATATAGATAGGGGAAAAGGGGAAAGGAGGGGGTTTGGGGAGGGGGGGAAGAGAGAGGGAAGGAGCGAGAGGGGGGTTGGGGGGGGGGGGGGGGGGGGGGGGAAAAAAGGGGGGAAGGAGGAAAAGAGAGTGGGGGGGGAAAAGAGAGAGAGGATTGAGGGTAGGGAGAGAGAGAGGGGGGAGGGGAGAGGGGGTTTGGGGGGGAGAGGGAAAGGGGGGGTGTGTGTGTGTGTGTTTTGTGTGTGTGTGGTTCGGGGCGTGGTTTGCGGTTTTTTTTGTGTGCGCCGCGTGAGTACTGTGTGTGTGTGTTGGAGTGTGTGGGTTTTATTTTTTGTTTTATTTTTAGGGGAGGGGGGGTTTTTTGTGTGTGTTTTTCGTGTGTGTATGTGTATGTGTGGTGCTGTATATTTTGTTTTTTGTGTGAGTGAGAGAGAGCCCCGTGCTTGTGTGTTTACGTCGTGCGTTTCGTGCGTTACATGTTGCTTGTGTGTGGGGTGTGTGTGCGCGCGCGTGTGTTAGGGGGAAAGTGGTGTGTGTTTTGTGTGTGATGTGTGTGTTGGTTTGTGTTTGTTGCGTGTGTGTGTTTTGGGGTGCGCGTGTGTTGTGCGTTGCGCGCGGGGTGTGTGTTTTGGGTTTTTTGTTTTGTGTGTTTTGTGGGGTGTGTGGTGTGTGTTTGTTTTTGTGTGCGTGCGCGAGGGTGTGTTTGTGTGTGTGTGTTTTTGTGGTTTGGGGGAGAGGGAGAGCCCCGTTTCGTGTGCGTTTCGTGTTGTGTGTGTGTGTGGTTTTTTGGCTGCGTGCGTGCGTGGGGGTGGGTGTGTGTGTGTGGGGTGTGTTTTTTTTGTGTGTGTTGTGTGTTTTGTGTGTTGTGTGTTGTGAATGCCTGGTGCAATTTATATATTTTTTTTTGCGTTAATTTCATGAACCGGGTTCATTTTCGGAAAACCCCATTCGGATGAGGCTATAAAAAGCCAAACCCTTGTGCGAAAGCACGCAGAACATCTTGCGCACACGTTTTTAAAAACCTTTGTTTGCCCTTTTTTGAAAAAAAAAGAAAAAAAAAATAGGGGCCCTTTGTTTTCTTTTTGGGAAAAAAAGGGGTTTCCCCCCAAAAAAAAACCCCCCCAAAAAAAAAACAAACAAAAAAAAACAAACACCACACACACACACCCCCACAACAACCAAAAAAAACCCCAATTTTAAAAAAACCCAAAAAAAACAGGAAAAAAACAAAAAAAAAAACCAACCAAAAACACCCCCACCCCCAAAAAAACCCCCAAAACCCAAAAAAAACAAAACCCCAACCAAAAAAAAAACCCCCAAAACCCATTTTCAAAAAAACAATACAAACAAACAAAATCAACAAAATTACAACAACAACTAAAAAAAAAAACAAAAACCAAAAAAAAAAAACTTTACCCTGGGGTGTCCTGTTTGGGGCCTAGGGCGTGCGTATTCTTTTATTCCCCGAAATAAAAGATTTGTTATACACACACAAACACACTTACACACAACACACACACACACCCACCAACACACACCCGCGCGGGCGGGGCGCGCGCCACACTAAAACGCACGCAAAGCACGCAAAAGCACCCCCCAAAAACACACACACACACACACACACACCACACACCCACACCACACACACACCCCACACCCTCACTTTAAAAACGAAATTTCAGCATCCTTAATCGTGAAACGTTAAAAAGGACGCTTTCGCAAAGGGGGGCTCACCCTTTAATAAAAACCCCGAAATTTTAGCCCGGGAAAAAAAAAACAAAAAACAAAAAACAACAAAACCCACGGAAAAAAAACAAAAAAAGCTTTAGCTGAAATCAAAACAATCAATGACAAAGCTTTTGACTTGAACAAAAAAAACCCGGAAAATAAACATATCATGACAAGGGGGCCTTCTTTTTTCTCAGGGAAATTTCACTAAAAAAAAAAAAAGGTCAACACACACAAAAAAAAATCAGCTGCCTTTCCTTTCACCCCAAAATCATTTTTTAAATTTACAACTTGGATTTGAAAGAGGAAGGGGAAAAAAAGGGGGAGGGATAGAAGAAGAAGAAGAAGAAGAATTTGGGGGAAAGAAAAAAGAAGAAGAAAGAAAAAGAAGAAGAAGAAGAAAAAAGAAGAAGAAAAAAAAAGAAGGGGAAGAAGAAAAAAAGAAGAAGAAGAAGAAGAAAAAGAAGAAATTTCGGGAAAGAAGAAAGAATAATTGGAAAGAAGAAAAAGAATTGCGAAAAAGAAGAAGGGAAAAATTGCGAAGAAGAAGAAAGGGAAATTGGGGAAGAAAGAAGAAGGGAATTGCGAAGAAAAAGAAGAAAGGGAAAAGGGAAAACGAAGGGCGAAGGCGAAAAATGGACGAAGAAGACGAAGAAGAAGAAATAAAAATACAAATCACAATGAAAAACAATATGAAATGATTACCCCAAAAAAGGACTTGTGTAAAATAACTTGTTAAGAAAACAAACAGAACACCACGCAAGCAATCCAGAAAGCAAGCAAGAAAGGCCCCCCAAAAAAATTTAATCCAAAACAAAAAAAGGGGGGAAAAAATCCCATATTTTTTAACCCAGCCAAAGCCATGTATTTTTGTTCGTGGTGAAAAAAAGCTTTGAAAAAAAAAAAAAAAAAATCAGGGGAGAGAGAACAGAGACAAGAAAAACAGAGAAGAAACAGAGCCGACGAAAAACACCTTTCCAACCTCTATTCTCGGAGTTTAAAAAAAAACACCCAACAAATGAACATAAAAACAAAAACCCAAAGGCAAAATCAACAATTTCAAAAAACTTTTTTTTTTAATTCGACCCCCCACAAACACACCCAAACCCCTTTACTTACTCCAAAAAAACCCGAAAAAAAAAAAAAAAAATTTCCCAAAACAAACCAAAATAAAAAAAAAACAAACAAACCCCTAGACAAAAAAAAAGGAAA
>CM054143.1:8509152-8539152 GCA_028751875.1 Rapana venosa | reverse complement strand
AAAACAGAAAAGGATGAAATTTCTTAGCACAGAATTTCTAGAAAGGTAAGGGAATGCTATTTCTTTACAATTATACTCCAAGAAGCTTGGAACCCCTACAGGACCCCCCCCTCCAATTCCCCTCCTCCCCCCCCCTCCTTCGCGCGCCTTACCCTGTCTCTGTGAGTGTAAAAAAGCAAGAAGGCTATAAAGAGGTTGTTTACTGATGTGTTGTCAATTCTACATAATCTGGCCTATTATAATCGCCCACATCCTACGAGATACGAGAGCAAAGCACAGCGGCTTTGTGTTTATTTCTCATGGGCTTTGCTTTCCTTAAGTCTCTGTTATAATGAGCAAGCATTTTCTGCTAAGTTATACATTATTGGTTTTTGTCTGATTTGCTTTTGGGATTGTGTGTTTGTTTGTGTGTTTGTTTGTGTGCGTGCGTGCGTGTGTGTGTGTGTTGTGTGTGTGTGTGTGTGTGTGTGTGATGAGAGAGAGAGAGAGAGAGAGAGAGAGAGAGAGAGAGAGAGAGAGAGAGAGAGAGAGAGAGAGAGAGAGAGATGATGAGAGAGAGAGAGAGAGAGAGATTGTTTTTTTTATTTGAATTTTTTCCGTTGTTTTCTGTGGTGAAGCTTTTCAGGTGATCATTTTTTGTTCATTTTCTTTTCTTTTTTTGTTGTTGTTGTTGTCTTTTTCTTGTTTTGTATGAGTTATTTAGATTGCTTTGTTTTTTTATTTCTTCCTCACCTCCAAGATTCAACAATTATGAGATTTTGGGGGCGTGCCAGCGGTTTTTGCCTTCCAAGAAGGTAGCCACATTCCGACTTTGGGGATGTATGGTAGGTATGCTCGTGTTTTCGTAAAACTCCACCCGTTGGCATGAATTTCAATCTCACAGTGATTCTTTGGTGGGATGAGTGAGTCAGAGTACACAGTCTGGGTGACTCGCAGAGTGTTAAGCTGGGGAACGCACAACAAGAACCACAACAATAAATCAACTGTGAGGAACATGTTTAGATTGTGTAAATGTGCCGACATTGATGCATATATCTCTATCATCATTTCAGTATCAATATTATTATCATGACAAAGCGAAATATGTTGGGTGGGGGGTGGGTGCGTGAGGGTGGGGGTATTCTTATTGGTTTGTTTGGTTTCAGCAGTGGCAAGATGTATCATATTGTATGCAGGAAACGCTAGTTAATAATTCATAGATTCAGTCCCCGTGCAATGAAATATGAGGCTTCGTGTCATTTTGAATGCCAGGTGTCATTTCCGCAAATCAAGGGGAAAGTTGTGTGTGTGTTGTGTGTGTGTGTGTGTGTGTGTGTGTGTGTGTGTGTGTGTGTGTGTGTTGTGTGTGTGTGTGTGTGTGTGTGTGTGTGTTAGTGTGTGTGTGCGCGCGATTTCCAGCTGAATCTTATCTTCATTGGTTTCTTTTTAAAGGTGTTATTTGTTGTTTTTATCTCACTACCTAGTTATTATGTTTTTGTAGAAAGCGGACGCACACACGCACGCACATGCACACAAACGCACGCACACGCGCGCGCGTGCGCACACACACACACATGCGCACACGCACACACACACGTTTTGTTTATTTGGAGGATGAAAAAAAATGAAACTGGTAATATCTCCCTCTGGCTCTGTATCTGAACCCTGTATCTCTGTCTCTCTCTGTCTCTGTTTCTCTCTCTCTCTCTCTCTCTCTCTCTCTCTCTCTCTCTCTCTCTCTCTCTCTCTCTCTCTCTCTCTCAGGATGGGACAGGATAGCCTAATAGTTAGAACATTGCGCTCGCAATCTGACGACCCGGGTTCGATTCCCGTTCAAGGGGATATTTTCCCCTGGAGTTAACATCTGCGCAGACTTCACTCTCCCCAAAAGTCCTTGAGATGAAACTATAAACCGAGGTCCTGTGTGCGAACGCACGCAGAACATCTTTTGTGCTGGTGGGAAGAGACGACAGAATTTACAAAACCGCATAGACAGGGACTGGATGTAAAAACAACCACATAAGTGCTTATTCGATTATCCTTGATATAAAAGAATAAAATAAATATTTTGTTTTTTAAATAAGTCTCACTCCCTCTCTTTATCTCTCTATGTCTCTCCGTCTGTCTGTCTGTCTGCCTCTCTCTCTCTCTCTCTCTCTGTTTGTATTATATTCCATAATGTTAAATCAAAAACCTGTTGTTATGGGATTGTTTATGGTTTCCCTTTTCAGTGACGTTTATCTGAATCTTGTGTTTCTTCTCATTATTTGAATTTATATTCGTTATCTCTTCACAAGTTGTGGCAACTTTAATAATGAGGTCATGCTTCCCTTTCATAAATTAATTCAATCTTTGAAAACCTGCTGTTTATTTGCCTGTTTTAATTTCTAGCACTCCTGATATATTTTACTTGATACTTCTTTATATGCTATGTTTCTTTCACGTTTTTTTGCGGTGTTTATTTGTGAAGACCTTTTGACGGTTTTCAGGGTAATTGGAAATCAGCCAGTGGCCTCTTTCCTTTAGGGTGATTTCAAATACAAAGGATGCAATGGCTGTTTTTCAATCAGGGTTTCTACCTAATCTGCCTCTGATGGCTCAAATTACAGGCAGAAAGGAAAGAGCAGAGTGGCTTTGTGTTTTGCTCCTCGTGGGCTTTTGTCTCCTAAGCCTCTGTCATGAGGAAGCCTTATCTGCTGACCGTTTTGTTTGTCTGGTTTGGGTTTTGTTTGTATGGTGCTTTGTTTTATATCCAGGAGCATTAGGTTTATTCACACCACACACACATATACATGCATGCATGTGGAAGGAAGGTGGCAGGATGGTTAAGACGTTCACCTGCCAACGAGTAAACCGTGAGGTTGTGGGTTTGATTCTCAGCCTCGCCCTTTCTTCCAAGTTTGAGAAAAACATCAAACTGAATGTCAAAGTTCTTCGGATGAGACTATAAACCGAGGCCCCGCGTTCGAACGCATACAGAACATCTTGCGCACGTGTTAAATCCTGTTCCTTTTTTCGGAAGAGTAGGCCATTGTGTGCCGGTGGAAACAGATGACAAAATTGACAAAACCGCATACACATGGGGACTGGATGTAAAAAAGCACATGTGTGCTTATTCCATTATCCTCGATATAAAAGAATAGATAAATAAATGCATGCACACACGCAAGTTTTTCTTTACAACCTCAATCTGTCCTTTTTTTTCTTTCTTCTAGATTGTTGTGAAAAAAATGTGTTTTTTTCATGTGTTTGTGTTGTGTTGTCTGTAACAATCTCAATATACTGCTTTTCTTTCTCTTGTTTTCTTTTCTGTTGTGACAAATCAGCATATTTACAACAAAATTGGACACTGGGTGAATGACCACTTCACTGTCTCTTTGATTTCAAAACACAAAGAATACAATGGTTGTTTTCCAATCAGGGGGTTCTACATAATCTGCCTGTAATCCCTGGAATCACAGGAAGTGACACAATGGCAGAGAGGCTTTGTGTCTTGTGTCGCAAGGGCTTTGTCTCCTAAATCTCTGTCATAGGCAGCCATTTCCTGCTGATAGTTTTCTTTGTCTTGTTTGCTTTTGTTTGCTTTCTTTGTGTTTGGCTGGTTGGTTTGTTTTGTTGGCTTTTTTTTCTTCTTTTCATCTTGAATTTACGTTTTTGAATTTTGGTTTTCTCTAGTTTGTTTGGGTATTTTTTTCTCTTGAATTGCGTGGCTGATACAGTATGATTTAAGAGTTAAAAAAACGAACTACTGATGAAACAGCTTTTGATAGAACCATTATTGAGTAATCAGGAGTGTGTGTATGCATATGTGTGTGTGCATGCGTGCATGTGTGTGTGTGTGTGTAAGGGGTATGGTAGCACATGCGTGTGTGTATCTTTGTGGTGTGTGTGTGTGAGAGAGAGAGAGGAGAGAGAGAGAGAGAGAGTTTGTGTGTGCCTCTGTGTGTGTGCCTGCGTCTGTCTGTGTGGCTGTGTGTGTTGAAGGTGTCTGTGCTTTGTTCTCTGTTCGTTTTTCCCCCCACTGTGGGAACATTTATGGAGAATATTTTCAGAAATGCTAGTTAATAATTCATATATTCAATCTGGACACAATGAGATTTGGCCTCTAGTGTCATTGAAATGCATGCTTTATTTCCGCAAATCTGCACCCCAAAAAATATTATATAAACTGAGTTGTGCTTGAATGAAGAAGTTGGTAAATAGATGAACGTTGACTAGTTGAATATTCAGGGGGTTAAGATCGGGGCTGAAAATATGATAAATGCTTCATGAATTTGTATTATTTTGTTTGTGCCATCGAGAAGCAGTGTGTGTGTGTGTGTGTGTTTATGTGTGTTTGTGTGTGTGTGTATTGTGTGTGGGTTTCATTCATTCATTTATTTATTTATTCATTCATTCATTTATTTATCATTTATTGATTTATCTACGTATTGACTCTTTCATTTAGTATTTTATATTGAGGATAATGGAATAGGCACTGGTATGTTGTTTTACATCCGGTACCCGTGTGTATGCAGTTTTGTAAATTATGTCATCTCTCCCCAACTGCACACAAAGACCTACTCATCTGAAAAGGAGAACCAGTTTTAAGGTATGCCCAAGGTGGTGTGTGTATGTGTGCATGTATGTGTGTGTTCGTATGCGTGCTTGTGTGTGTGTATGCGTGCGCGCGTGTTTACGGGTGTGCGTGCATGCGCCCATTTATGTGTGTGGAAGAATAATTCACCGATGCAACCAGGGATACATCAGGAAAATAAAAGCTGTTCAAATGTCCTGTACTCTATGTCTAGCTTTTTTAGGGGGGAATCCGAGTGGCAGTGTCGACTGAGCCATCATCATGTTGAGGAAAATATCACTCATTTTGTTAAGACTACGTGCCCTAGGGTCTTCAGGATGAGACAATCAACCCAAGTTCCCCGCATGAAAGCTCCCTTAATATCTGGCACACACGTGAAAATCTCACTCTTCTTTGGACGAACATGGACCCCTACATAATAATAGCCCCAGATATGGCTGAACCCAATGCATGCTGTCACGCTATCTCCTCTAGTGCTATGGAAGAAGGAGACTTCAACCCCTGTGTGTATCAACTCAAGAGTTTGGGTTTTTCCCGTCTGTAATAAAAGTCCGGATATTATATTGTTCGAATCTAGAGTTCGTCGTTCTGTTTATTGATTTGACTTCTTCAAGGATTACAGATGAAGCCTGTAATGGCTATGACTGTTACTAAAAAAAATAGATCACTGGACTATTGATGCTGTTTGCTACACTACGCTACACAACAGATCACTACGCTACACTACACTACTCTACGCTACACTACTCTGCACTTCATGACCTTACACTACACTACGCTACACTACACTACTCTACGCTATACTACGCTACACTACTCTACGACTACAAACACTACACTACACTACACTACACTACACTATGCTACGCTACACTACACTGATGTTAACTCCAGGGGAAAATATCCCCTTGAACGGGAATCGAACCCGGGTCGTCAGATTGCGAGTGCAATGTTCTAACCACTAGGCTATCTCGCCCCCCTCAGTGAGTAAGTGAGTGAGCAAGTACAGTGAGTGAGTGTGTGAGTGAGTGAGTGAGTGTATGTAAGGAACGAGATGGATTGGTAGGTAGGTTAAAAAAAAAAGTATGTTATAGGAGTTACCGACCTTAACTGACTGATTTACTGACTCACTCACTCACTCACTCATTCACTTTCTTCCTTCCTTCCTTCCTTCCCTACTGACTGACTGACGGACTGACTGACTGAGGGACGGACTGACGGACTGACTGACTGACTGAATCAATGAATGAATGAATGAATGAATGGATGACTGAATGGCTTCCTTCCTTCCTTCTTTCCTTCCTTCATCACTCCTTTCTTCCTGATTGACTGACTACTGAATCTGACTTTACTGAGTGATGAAGAATGATGACGGCTTCAAAACTTCCTATTCTTTCCTTCCTTCTTCCTTCCTTCCCCTTCCTGATTGACTGACCACTGACCCGACTGACTGACATAATTCTTCTTTCACTCCTTAAGTAGCCATTCGTTCATTCGTGCCCTGCTACACTGCCCTGACTACAGCACGTTATTGGACAGGTAATTTTGGGCAGCTAATAAGTGGCAGAGCCAATCAACTGTCCTTTACACTTGTCTATTTTGCGGGCTTTTTTTCTCTCGCCTATACTTTACCAGTTTGTCTTTGCTTGTTGTGATTTTCTTGTCGGTCTGACTTCTCTCCTCTTATCCGTCTTCGTCTATCTATCTCATGATTCTCTGGAACTTTTTAACCCATGTAGTCCAAGGATGTTAGGTTAATAATTGAATTCGATTTGAAAATGAACACTTCCAAGCTACAAACAAAACAACTAAACTACAAACAAACACAAAAATGGAACAACTCACAACAAATCTCGAATCATTCAATCATATCATAATTCTTCTCTCTCTTCCCTCCCCTCCTCCTCACATCCCACACCTCAAACCACAAATCTCCCCTCCTCCATCTCCCCTCCCATCCTCGTACATCGCTCTTATCTCTCTCTCTCTCTTCTCTCTCTCTCTCTCTCTCCTTCCCTACTCCCCCACTCACTCACTCCACACACTCCCAAGCAAACCAAAGCAAATTCCCCCCTCCCAACAAAATCCCCCAAACAATACCCTAATTACATCATAAATAATCAACGCAAACCTATTAAACTCTCTTCATCTCTCTCTCTTCTTCTCTCTCTTTCCTCTCCCTCCTCTCCCCCCCCCTCCACACACGCACATATCTCACACAACATACGCACACACTCGCACACACACACACACACACCCCAAACAAAACCCAAAACAAAATCCCCCCTTCCCAACAAAAAAAAACAAACCCCAAACAAACCCAAATACACAAAAACAAAAAATCAACGCAAACCTATTTTAACGATGTGATAAAATTGTATGTTCACCTTGGTTTATTACACGTCCAATTTTTCGGGAGGAACAATTTTGTGCATGGCTTCATGGTTCGTTGCTTTAGTGGAAAGAGAACGCTACCCAGAATAGAAGGCTATTGTATTACATTCGGCAGCGCATAGAAATGTGAAGGGGCAAGAACATAGATGAGAAAAAAACAACAACAGCAAAACAACTTTTAAAAAAAAAAAGAGCATGAATTTTATACCAGGGTAGCATGCATAATTTGGTTACTCAATCAACAATGTATGCGGCTAGGTGATTATACGTGTCGATAAAGGCTTAGCAATTTAATAAACAAAAAACAAAAAAATAACTCAACCCCAACAACAACAATAAAATAAAATAAATAAAAAGCATTCTCAAGAAGAAGACAGCAATGGAAGTAAGATGCATTTTTATTGTGTTTTTTTGTTCAAATGAATAAAGAAATGAATGAAGAAGGACATCCAGAAGTGAATACATAAAGAAACAACATACGTATGAGGAATATAGGATAATGATCATGAAACGCGCGCGCGCATGCACACGCGCGCGCTCACAACACACACACACACACTCACTCTTCTCTCTCTCTCTCTCTCTCTCCTCTCTTCACAACTACTCGTCGTCTCTGTCCTCTCTGTCTGGCTCTCTCTCTCTCTCTCTCTCTCTTCACACACATACTGTCTGTCTGTCTCTGTCTCTCTGTCTGCTCTCTCTCTCTCTCCCTCTCCTCTCTCTCTCTCTCTCTTTCACACACACAAAACACACACGCACACACACAAACAAACATACACAAACACACACATAACACAACACAAACACACATATAACAAACACACACACTCACACACACACATAACACACACACAACACACACACACTACACAACACACACATAACACACATAACACACACACAAAGCAGTCCGGATCAAATCTGACAAGAGTGTGTGGGGGTGTGGGGGGGGGGGGGGGGGGGGGAGGGGGGGAGGGAGCGGGGGGGGAGGAGGGTTAATTCCAGCCTTCATGCATGGTGCTTGCATGGCACCAGACAAGTAAGTGACAGTGCCAAAGACTAGCTAGCAGGGACAGCTCAGTGACAAGTCGTAACCAAGACTGTGACAGTCGGAATTAAAACCTGATGACTTGGAATAAGCACATCTCCTCCTCTTCTTCTGCCTTCCTTCCTTCCTTCCACTCTCTCACCTTTGCGTGTATGCGTTGTGTCTTAAAGTGGTTTTTGTACTAAAGTGGATTTTACCCGCGCGCGCGTGTGGGGATGCCCCTTTGGGAGGAAGGGTGTGGGTGGGGTGTCTTTCTAAAATAGTATCCCCACCTTCTGGAAATGATGTACTAGGAAATTCCTCTCATGTTTTTAATCCCTCTCTTTCCTTCTGCCTTGTCGCTTTTCTTTCCGTCACATCTTTTTGTTGTTCGTATATTTTATTGCCTTCTTGGTCCATTCTCCTGCCTTTTCCTTCCCCCTCAGAAAGACTTAACAAGATAACAATTTTTCTCTCTCCCACACCGAAATCTGGATGCTCTGCTGCCGGGCTCGACTTGTCAGGCGCTTAATGGCAGTGTAACACATTTTTCGTTTAGTATGGCAGACAATAATAGTTGCTGTCTGAGACTTCGACGACGACGAAGAAGAAGAGGAAGAAATTAAAGTGGACAGGCTGAAATAAGACAAGAACTCTGTGCTCTGGGTCTGTAGACTTATTGGGAAAGTGTGTGTGTTGGGGGGGAGGGGGGAGGGGTAGGGGGGGGACTACAAACCCTTCCTCCTTCGCTTGGTGGGCTACCAATACATAGCCTGCAAATTACAAGACAAGCGATTCCAAATCTGGCAATTTTGTTGTTGTTGTTGTCTGTGTGAGAGTGCGATGCGAATCAAATAAAACGATACATCAAACTCCGGGGAGGCTTACAGAATTGATCATTTTACGTTCGAAGTTTGCTCAACCAGTTTTCTCCACGCCCCACAGGTCCTCTGCTTTCCGTAGCAATTTGTTCCAACTCAAGGCTATCAGTCCACTCTCTGATGTTGTCTTCCCATCGTTTCTTATGTCTGCTTCTTCTTCTGTCTCCCTCCTTGTGCTGTTCCCTGTAGTAGGACAGTCTTGGCCAGTGCAGATGTTCGTGTGATGTGCCCGTACCACTTAAGTTTGTATGTTTTTTACTGAAGTCAGGAAGTCTTTATATGGTCAGGTGGCGGATTTATTTTTTAAATTCTGGTTTTCACTTCCTCATTAGTAATGTGGTCTCTATATGAGATATCAAGGAGTTTTCGAAAGCACCTCATCTCCATTGCCTGTATCAGTCTTTCAATGTCTGCTGTTTATGGTCCACGATTCACATGCGTACACAAAAATATCAACGTAATCAGTGTGATCTTGAAGCTGATGGCGATGTTCTTGTCCTTCCAGAGGACTTTCAGTTTGGTCATTGCAGCTGTGGTCCGGGCTTTTCTGGAGATAATTATTATTCTAAGCTACATTTTTGACCGGGTTCGCGCTGTTGAATGTTTAAATCCAGATAGTGACATGCACTCCACTTAAGGACACCACCTTATAGGCGCGCCATGTGACCGTATTGAAGGACTCCTCTTATCTCGTGTACTTAAGCTTCATATTTCAATCGATGTGGCCAGCAAGGCTCTTTCTGTGATGATGGTACCGAAAGCACTAAGGTTCTTTGATGGTAGTTTCCGATTCTGGAAATTCCGGCCGAGTTTGAGGTTTCCTCGTTTCTGCCTTCTGTGTCTGTCTCTCTATCTCTGTCTCTGTCTTTGTGTTTGTATGTCGGCGTGTGTGTGTGTGTGTGTGTGTGTGTGTGTGTTGTGTGTGTGTGTGTGTGTGTGTGTGTGTGTGTGTGTGTGGCGGTGTGTGTGTGTATGTGTGTCTTATCTCTTTTGCTCTCTTTCTTTATTTCTTTCTCTCTTTCTTTATTTCCTTCTTTCTTTCTTTCTTTCTTTCTGTCTGTCTGTCTTTCTTTATTTCTTTCTTTCTTTCATTCTTTTTTTTCTTTCTTTCTTTCTTTCTTTTTTTTCTTTTTCTTTTTACTCTGTTACTCTGTCCGCTGTCTCTCTTTGTCTCTATTTCTCTTTCTCTTACTCGCTCTCTCTCTCTCTCTCTCTCTCTCTCCTCTCTCTCTCTCCTCTCTCTCTCTCTCACTGTTCCCTCTCTCTCTCTCCCCCCTCTCACTCTCTCTCTCTCTTCCCTCTCTCTCTCTCTTTCTCCTCTCTCTCTCTCTCGCCCTCTCTCTCTCTCTCTCTCTCTCTCTCTCTCTCCCCCCCCCCCTCTCTCTCTCTCTCTCCCTCTCTCTCTCTCGCCCTCTCTCTCTCTCTCTCTCCACCCCTCTCTCTCTCTCTCCCTCTCTCCTCTCTCTCTCTCGCCCTCTCTCTCTTCTCTCTCTCTCTCTCTCCCTCTCTCTCTCTCTCTCTCTCTCCTCTCTCTCTCTCGCCCTCTCTCTCTCTCTCTCTCTCTCTCTCTTCCTCTCTCTCTCTCTCTCTCTCTCCTCTCTCTCTCTCTCTCTCCCCCCCCCCTCTCTCTCTCTCTCTCTCTCCTCTCTCTCTCCCCCCTCTCTCTCTCTCTCCTCTCTCTCCTCTCTCTCTCTCTCCCTCTCTACCTCCCCCCCTCTCTCTCTCTTTCTCTCTCTCTCCCCCCCTCCCTCTCTCTCTCTCTCCTGACTTTTTTTGTGCTTTGATTTTGTTTTGTTTCGTGTTTCCTTCATTCTAATACCGATTTTGTGTAGAGCATTTTATGCCCAGAGATCTAATAATTTGTCACTTTCGCGCATGGAATCCTTTTTCCTTTTTCTTCTCCTTTTCTTTTTTTACCCCTTTGCCGCTATATATTCAATTGAGGCAATAAAATCAGCACCTTTTTATCTTTACTTATTTTCTTTTTTAAAGCCATCGAGGAGAAAAATATAAATGATCGGCAGAAACGCTCAAAAATCATTATTTAGACAGAAGAAAAAACAACACCCAAGCATCTCTGCTACGTATGCGATTGACATAAATATGGCCTTTGAAATCCAAATGCTTTTTTATAAAGGAATAACAATCCAAACAAACAAAATAATAAAGAATGCTTAATAAATCGGCTTTAAATTGTCAGAGAGAGAGAGAGAGAGGGGGTGTGGGGGGGGGGGGGGGGGGGGGGGGCGGGGGGGCGGGGGTGGCAGGGACAGAAAGATAGACACACAGACACACAGGTAGACACGCACACACACACACAGTGACAAGCATAGACGCATACAGAGCGAGAGAGAGAGAGAGAGAGAGAGAGAGAGAGAGAGAGAGAGAGAGAGAGATAGAGACAGACAGACAGACATAAATAGATAAGCACAGAGAGAGAAAGAGAGACACAGACAGACAGACAGAGAAAAGCAAGAGACACAAACAGATAGATAGCCAGACAGACAGGAAAAAAACCCAACCAATCAGACAAATAAAGAGACAAGCAGGCAGACAGACAGACAGACAGAGACAAGCAGAGAGAGAAAGCGAGACACAGACAGACAGACAGAGAGAAGAAAAAGACACCAATGTAGACATATAAAGAGACAAGCAGGGAGACAGACAGACAGACAGACAACGAAACAGACAAACATACAGAAACAGACAAACATACCGAAACAGACAAACATACACCCAGACAGACAGACAGACAGAGAGGACCACTGGGGGGAAAAAAGACAAGGGCTGAGGAGGACTTGGCAGTAGTCTAAGCGGATTGGCATTATTTTACACTTGGACACTAGCATAAGAAGTATACGTGAGGCACTGAGAACAGATGGAGATAGGGCAGGAGCGTACAGGAATCAAGTGTATCAAGGATATTGCGTGTATGTGTGTGTGTGTGTGTGGAAGGGGGCGGGGGAGGGGGGGGGGGTAGGGAGGGGGGAGCGTTTGGTGGGGGGGGGGGGGGGGGAGGAGGGAGGGTGTATGTGTGTGTGTGTGTGTGTGGATGGAGGGGGGAGGGGGAGGGTGTGGGTGGGTGTGTGGTTTTATTTTGGGGGGGGGTTGAGAGGATGGTGTGTGTGTGTGTGTAAGTGTGTGTGATATTTCTTCTTCTTCGAGGATAAAGGGATAAACACTTCTGTGCTTTTTGATATCCAGTCCCCGTATGTATGTATGCAGTTTTGCAAAATGTTTTTTCATGCGTTCGCACCTGTACACAATGGCCTACTCTTCTGCTAAGTGGAACAGATTTTAATGTGTGCGCGAGATGTTCTACGTGCGTTTTGCGCACGGGGCCTCGGTTTATAGTCTCATCCGAAGAACTCTAGGGGAGAGTGGAGTCGGCAACTGATGTTAACTCCAGAGGAAAATATCCCCTTGAACGGGAATTGAACCCGGGTTGTCAGATTGCGAGCGCAATTTTCTAACCACTAGGATATCCCACCCCCCACACGTGTGTGTGTGTGTGTGTGTGTGTGTGTGGGGGGGGTGATGAGGGGGTGTATGTGTGGGTGGGGAGGGAGGGGATGGTGTGTGTGTGTAAGTGTGTGTGATATTTATTCTTCGCGGATAATGGGATAAACACTTCTGTGCTTTTTGATATCCAGTCCCCTCGTGTATGCATGCAGTTTTTCATAATGTTTTTTCATGCGTTCACTCCTGTACACAATGGCCTACTCTTCTGCTAAGCGGAACAGATTTTAACGTGTGTGCAAGATGTTCTGCGTGCGTTTGCGCGCGGGACCTCGGTTTATAGTCTCATCCGAAGGACTTTTGGGGAGAGTGGAGTCTGCAACTGATGTTAACTCCAGAGGAAAACTCCTCTTGAACGAGATTCGAACCCAGGTCAGCAGATCACGCGCACAGTGAGCAATGCACGTTACTCTAATCACCAGGCTATCCCGACCCCTTGTGTGTGTGTGTGTGTGTGTGTGTGTGTGTGTGTGTGTGGTGTTGTGTGTGTGTGTGTGTGTGTGTGTGTGTGTTGTGTGTGTGTGTGTTGTGTGTGAGTGATGGGGGATAGGCGTGTGTGTGTGTGTGTGTTGTGTGTGCGCGCGCGCGCCCGTGTGCGTGTGTGTGTGTGTGCGTTTGTGTGTTTGTATGTATGTGTGTGTGTGTGCGATGTTTCCGTTCGACTTGATTTTGCTAAAAAGGTTTTGCTGTTGTTGTTGTTGTTGTTGTTGTTGTTGTTGTTGTTGTTGTTGTGTGTCTGATGTTTCATTTGACTTGACATTACTAAAATGTGTTGTCTGTGTCTGATTTTTCAGTTTGATTTTGGTTTGACTTTGTGTTGTCTGTGTGAGCTGTTTCATTTTGACTTGACTTTGTGTTGTCTGTGTGATGTTTCATTTTTGACTTGACTTTGTGTTGTCTGTGTGTGATGTTTCATTTTTGACTTGACTTAATGTTTTCTGTGTGTGATGTTTCATTTGATTTTGACTTTGTGTTGTCTGTGTGTGATGTTTCATTTTTGACTTGACTTTTGTGTTGTCTGTGTGTGATGTTTCATTTTGACTTTGTGTTGTCTGCGTGTGATGTTTCATTTTGACTTGACTTTGTGTTGTCTGTGTGTGATGTTTCATTTTTGACTTTGTGTTGTCTGTGTGTGTGATGTTTCATTTTGACTTTGTGTTGTCTGTGTGTGATGTTTCGTTATGACTGTGTTGTCTGTGTGTGATGTTTCGTTGTGACTTTGAGTTGTCTATGTGTGATGTTTCGTTGTGACTTGAGTTGTCTGTGTGTGATGTTTCGTTTTGACTTTGAGTTGTCTGTGTGTGATGTTTCCTTTTGACTTTGTGTTGTCTGTGTGTGATGTTTCATTTTGACTTGACTTTGTGTTATCTGTGTGTGATGTTTCATTTTGACTTTGACTTTGTGTTGTCTGTGTGTGATGTTCCATTTTGACTTGACTTTGTGTTGTCTATGTGATGTTTCATTTTGACTTGACTTTGTGTTGTCTGTATAGGATGTTTCGTTTTGACTTTACTTTACTAAAGGGTGTGTTGTCTATGTTTGTGATGTTTCGTTTTGACTTGACTCTGTGTTGTCTGTGTGTGATGTTTCCTTGTTACTTGGCTTTGTGCTGTCTGTGTGTGATGTTTCATTTTGATGTTGACTTAGCTTTTGTGTTGTCTGTATAATTATGATGTTTCATTTTGATTTTGACTTAACTTTTGTGTTGTCTGTATATGATGTTTCGTTTTAACTTGACTTTGTGATGTCTGTATAAATATGTTTCCTTTTGACTTGACTTTACCTAACAATATGTCGTTGTCTGTATGTGGTGTTTCATTCTGACTTAACTTTTGTGTTGTCTGAATAATAAATATGATGTTTCATTTTGACTTGATTTGACTCAAATGCATCGTTCTCTGTGTGTGATGTTTCATTTTGACTCGACTTTATACTTAAAGATGCTGTCTGTCTCTGCGCCCTGTTGCAGCTTTAACGTGACGGACGCGGACAGAGAGGCCAACGGACGGAGGACCTTCCGCTTCAGCCCTTACATGGCTCCTGAAGTCACACGCTACTTCCACCTCAACTCCAGTACCGGGGACCTGCAAGTGGCCGCGCCGCTGTCGGAGATGCAAGGACAGCGCGTACAGCTTCAGGTGGTCTGCCTGGACGGCGGCCAGCCCCCCATGGTAGGCAAAGCCACCGTCGTGGTCTCCATCGCCGACAGCGGCAACACGCGACCCCACGCCTTCCTGTCCTTGCTCTCCGAGGGTAACGTCTCCGAGTACGTGCAGCCGGGTTTCGTGGTGGCTTACGTGCGGGTGTCGGACCCTGACGCGGGGCTGGAGGGCGTGGTGAGCTGCTCCGTCATCAGCGACGCTCTGGAGCTTCAGGCCATGAACGTGGACCGCTACAAGGTGATCGTGGTGAGGAGCCTGGACCGCGAGCAGCAGGCCACGCACGAGGTGACCATCAACTGCAGGGACGCCGGGTCCCCGCCCTTGGACACCAACGTGCACTTCAGGGTGCAGGTGCAGGACGAGAACGACAACGCCCCGCGCTTCGAGGAGGACGTCTACTACGCCTCCGTCATGGAGAACAACGAGGTCGGCGTCCAGATCGCCCGCGTGCGGGCCCGAGACCCCGACATCGGCGACAACGGCAAGGTGGACTACACCATCTCCTCCAACATGGGAGACGCCGGAGTCTTCGTCGACGAGAGCGGCTACATCATCGCCACCCGGTCTTTCGACCATGAACGCAATCACCAACTCTCCTTCGAGGTCGTGGCTTCGGATCGGGGCAAGCCTAAAAAGCAGGCGTCCGTGACGGTGATCTTGACGGTGAGGGACGTCAACGACATCACCCCGTCCTTCAAACAGGACACCTACGAGGTCCGCATTTCTGAAGACACGGCGGTGGGCACGACTGTGGGGCGGGTCAGCGCCGAGGACCGGGACAGCAACGAGAACGGGCGGATCCAGTATTCCCTGGCCTGGGAGAACCCCCAGCAGCTGCCCTTCTTCAACCCCGAAGACAGCAGCATCCCGCTCTTCGTCTCTCCGGAAGGCACCCTCACCTTGGAGAGGCGGCTTGACCACGAGATGACCGCGGAGTATCGCCTCCTGGCTTTGGCCGCGGACAACGGACACAGCCCGCGCACGGGCACCGCCAAAATCACCATCGTGGTGGGCGACGTCAACGACAACCCGCCGCAGATCGTGGTCCCCGACCCGCACAACATCTCGGCTTTGGCCGTGGGCACCGACTCCAAGCCCGGGTCCACGCTGCTGGTGGTGGTGGCGCGTGACGTGGACACGCCGGACAGTTCTGTGCTGCACTACCACCTAGCTCGCACCACGGCCTTCATCCGCCTCAACGGCAAAAACGGCGTGCTGACTCTCTCCAGGGCGCTGAAACCACGAGACATCGGGCGTCACCGGGTGACGGTGGTGGTCACAGACTCCGGGGAGCCTCGCAAAGCCAGCAACGCCTCCTTCGACGTGGTGGTCTTCGCCGCCAACTCCACAGACGGCGGCGGTCAGGGGGACAAGGTCGAGCATCTGCTGATCGTCATCATCCTGGGCAGCGTGACGGGGCTGATCACGGTGGCCGTCATCGTCACCATCGTCGTCATACGGCGAGCCGACCAGCAGCGGCGAAAGTACCGGGAGCGTGATGACGTCAAGCCGATGGGGCAGAAGGCGGCGGTGGAGATGGGCAGCGCCCTCATCGTCTGCTCCTCCCCCCCTCCTCCCGGCCCGTGTTCAGCAGCAGCAAGGCCCAGCATCACCAGGGCAACCCCGGCTCGCCCTCCCCGAAAGACTGTACCTTCGAGGAGGACAGTTTCCCGGACAAGTCTGTGAGTACCTACTATGTACGTATCGGTCTTTTTTTCCTACTAACCTTCTAAGCCCTGGGTATATAATCCTCTTCTTCGTCCTCTTCGTCCTCCTCGTCCTCTTCTTCGTCGTCCTGTTCCTATTTCTCTTCTCTCCTCCTCCTCCTCTTTTCTCTTCCTCTCCTCTTCTCTTCCTCCCTCTTTTTCTTCCTCCTCCTTTTTTCTTCCTCCTCCTCTACACTTTCTCTTCCTCCTCCTCTTCTTCTTCTTCCTCTTCTTCCTCTCTCTTTTTCTTCCTCCTCCTTTTCTTCCTCCTCCTCCTACCTTTCTCTTCCTCCTCCTCTTCTTCTTCCTCTTCTCCTCTTCTTCTCTTCCTCCTCTCTCTTCTCTTCCTCCTCCTCTCCTCTTTCTCTTCCCCTCCTCCTCTTTCTCTTCCTCCTCCTCCTCTTCTCTTCTCCTCCTCTTTTCTCTTCCTCCTCGTCTTCTTTTTCCTCCTCTTCTCTTCCTCGCCTGTCATCTGTCTGTCTGTCTGTCTGTTCTCTATCTCTTCTCCCTCTCTCTTCTCCCTTTCTCTCTCCTCTCTTCTCTTCTCTCTTCTGTGCATTCTTGTCTGTCTCCGTCTCTGTTTCTCTTGGAATCTTAGTTCTGTTTATCTGGGTCCTTTCCTTTCTGGTTCTTATTGTCCTTTACTTTTTGTTTTGTTTGTTTTTGTTTGGTTTGTTGTTTGGACATTTTAGAGTTTTTGTTGTTGTTGTTTTCCCTTCGTTTTTGGTTTTTTATGGTGTTATTTTGTTTTTTGTTTGGTTTTTTGTGTATGGTTTCCTTACGATTCTACAGTTCTTTTACCCTTTTTTCTTCTTTTTTTTTGCAGGGTTTATATTTTTGACATTTAAACTTTATATCCTTCAACCCCCCACCCCAACCCCCCACCCCCGAACCACCACGACCACAAATTAATGGTTAACCTGCTGTATGTATGTACAGATTCTGTTATGGGTTTTAGGTCTGTTCTTGTTTTCCCTCTCTTTTTACTCTTTTACACGCTAGCTACAAGGAAGCCCTGTTACCCTGAACACAAAAAAAGGAGGAGGAGGAGGAGAAAAAGAAGAAGAAGAGGAAGAAGAAGAAGAAGAAGAAGAAGAAGAAGAAGAAGAAGAAGAAGAAGAAGAAGAAGAAGAAGAAGAAGAAAAAGAAGAAGAACAACAACAACAACAAGAACAAGAAGAAGATGATGATGATGATGATGATCATGCTGCTGCTGCTGCTGCTGCTGCTGCTGCTGCTGCTGCTGCTACTACTACTACTACTACTACTACTAATGTATGGAATTTATATAACGCTGAATCACTGCCTGTCTCTCTGTCTTTCTCTCTCTCTGTATATCTCTGTCTGTCTCCGTCTCTCTATGCTTCTCTCTGTCTCTCTCTTTCTGTCGCTCACTGTATATCTCTGTCTGTCTCTGCTTGACTCTCTCTCTAGGTCTCTGTCTCTGTCTCTTTCTCTTTCTCATAAATATAAAACTTAAACGTTATATCAGGAAACAGGAAATGTTTCCAGCAGATTTTCACGCAGTCATTAATCTTAGCTGTTGATTACCTCCTTCTCGATATCTGCATGTCCAATGTCTTTCTTTTTCAACTAATCACTATTATATGTGTAGGCGTAGTGATACTCTGTGTGTGTGTGCGCGCGCACGCGGGTGCGCGCGCGTATGTGTGCGTGTGTGTTGTGTGTGTTGTGTGTGTTGTGGTATGTGTGTGCGGCGCGGCAGCGCGCGTGTGTCGCGCGTAGTGTGTGTGTGTTGTGGGTTTTGTTGTGTGTGTTTGTGAGAGAAAGACGAGTGACAGACAGACAGACAGACAGACAGATAGATAGATAGATAGATGAAAGACAGACAGACAGACAGACAGAGATAGATAGATAGATAGATAGATAGATAGATAGTAGACGACAGACAGACAGACAGACAGACAGACAGATAGATAGATAGATAGATAGATAGATAGATAGATAGATAGATAGATAGATAGATAGACAGACAGTAGATAGATAGATAGATAGACAGACAGACAGACAGATAGATAGATAGATAGATAGATAGATAGTAGATAGATAGATAGATAGATAGATAGATAGATAGATAGATAGATAGATAGATAGAATAGATAGATAGATAGATAGATAGATAGAGTTAGGGATTAGTTTAGGAGTTAGATAGACAGACAGGTAGACTGAAGATAGATAGATAGGATTCAGAAGTAGTAGATAGATGCAGGATAGATAGACAGATAATAATGTGATAGATAGATAGATTATGATAGATATGAAGATAGTCTGCGTATAGATAGATTGATAGATAGATTTATATAGATTAGATAGATGTTGTTTAATGTAGTGTTATGGTTGTGTGTTTTTCTGTGTCTTGTGTTGTCTGTGTGTTTGTGTCGTGTGTTCATGCGTCGTGGTTTGACACATTATACTCTTCTTTTATCTGTGAAGTTAATCAAATATTTTTGTGTTCTGCCGTAAGCGAGATCTGAATATGCTATGCTCATTATTTTTATTTTATTTTATTATCATGTTCCCCTTTTCTCTTAATCTTATTTCATGCGTGTGGCTATTTTCTTTCGCCTTGTTTTTACACTTGTTTATTCTTCTGGATAATCCTATTTCGTGTTTCTACACAAATCACTACATGCTATAAAATATATAGTCAGTATGCATCCGTTTTTTTATTATATACAACTTTTTTTCTTTTTAATCTAGGGTAACTTTGCTGCTTAGAGATGAATTTTTCATTTCTGTTGCTTCAGAAAAAAGTGTGTATTGATGAAATTATTTAGTGGCGTTGTTGATCGGTTGTTTGGTTGGGGTTTTTTTGTTTATTTCTTCTTCTGTTTGTTTTTTTGTTTGGTTTAACTGTTGTTTTGTTTGTTTGTTCGTTTGCTTATCTCTTCCATTCTTGTTGTTCTACCATGTTACTTTCCGTTGTCTATATATGTGTAAGTGGGAAGCTTCGTATAATGTTAATATCAATGTTGTAACTGTTGGGATTTTCGCAAATGCAAATTACACACAAAGAGACACACACGAAGCACACAAACAGACAGGCAGACAGACACAGACACACACTCTCTCTCACACTCTCTCTCAAAATTTCTCAAAATTTCGTTATCGCTCATCATACACACACACACGCCAGCACAGCACGCACAGCACACACTCACAACACAGCACCAGCACAGGCCACAACACACACACTGCACACACGCTCGCACGTCAATATCCAAAGCATAACAGACGTTAAAATTGAAGTCAACAACACACCCATCACAACTATTGGAACACTAAAGTAGCTTGTACAGCAGTAGTAGTAGTAACCATGTCATAGACATTGGTTGAGTATCATAGTGAGTTGTAGTAGTAGTAGTTTAGTAGTAAGCATGTCAATAGTCAACGGTTTGGCACCTCGTATCATGTGTGGGGATGCTGTGTTGTTGGTGGTGTGTGTGTTGGTGTGTAGTGTTAGTGTGTGTGTGTGTGTGTGTAGTGTGTATGTGTTTGTGTGTGTCTGTGTTGTGTGTGTGTTGTGTTTGTGAGAGAGAGAGAAAGAGTGTGTGTGTCTCTGTGTGTGAGATCGCGATAGAGAGAGAGGTTGTGTGTTGTGTGTCTTGTGTGTGCGTGCGTGTGTGTGTCTGTGTATGATGTGTGTGTGTGAGATTGGGTATGTGTGTGTGTCTGTGTGTGTAATGTCTATTTGTGAGAGAGAGTGTGTTTGTGCGTTGTGTGTGATTTTTTTTAAATTTGATTTTATTCTTTTATATCGAGGATAGTGGAATAAGCACTTCTATGCTCTTTTACATCCAGTCCCCGTGTGTATGCGGTTGTGTAAATTCTGTCATCTGTTCCCACCGGCATAGAGAGACGGAGACAGACAGAGAGATGCAGAGAGAGAGAGAGAGGAGAGAGAGAGAGAGAGAGAGAGAGAGAGGGGGGGGGAGGAGAGAGAGAGAGAGAGAGAGAGAGAGAGAGAGAGAGGAGAGAGAGAGAAGAGAAGAGAGAGAGAGAGGAGGGGGGAGAGAGAGAGAAAGGGAGAGAGTGAGAGAGAGAGAGAGAGAGAAGAGAAGAGAGAGGAGAGAGAGAGAGAGAGAGAGAGAAGGAGAGAAGAAGAGAGAGGATGAGAGAGAAGAGAGAAGAGAGAGAGAGAGAGAGAGAGAGAGAGAGAAAGAGGAGAGAGAGAGAAGAGAGAGAAAGAGGGAGAGAGGAAGAGAAGAGAAGAGAGAGAGGAAGTGAGAGAGAAAGCGAAAGAGATAGAGAGAGAAAGAGAATTGGAGAGAGAGAAAGAGAGAGAGAGAGAGAGAGAGAGAGAGAGAGAGGAGGTGGAGAGAGAGAGAGAGAGGAGAGAGAGAGAGGAGAGAGGAGGAGAGAGAACAGAGTATTGGTTGTGTGAGTATGGGTGCGTGCGTGTACGCTGTCTTTCTCGGCAGTTATGTTGCTTGCGTGCTGTTGCAACATTAGCGTTTGAAGCTCAATGCTGCTTTATTTGGCCTGGGTTGATTACAGCGGACGTTAGCCTACTACTATGCCTTTTGTGTGATGGTGAGTGGTGGTGGTGGTGGGGAGTAGGGGGGGGGGGGGGGGGGGGGGGTTCGGGTGGGGGTGGGGTGGTTGTGTGGTGGATGGGGGTGGGAGGGGGTTCCGGGTGGAGTGGATCCACCCTCATTGAGACTATATGAATAAATTGAACGTAGCTTATGTGTGGAAGTGGAGCTGGGTTTAAAGTTTAGAAAATGATGTTTGGTTTCCAGGTAGGCTTGAAAGTGTAGAAGATGATTATGGTGTGGGTTTTTTTTTGTAGGGATGGGCTTAAAATATAGACGATGATTATGTTTTGTTTGGAGATGGACTTAAATTACAGAGGACTTGTTTTGTTGGGAGGTAGGCTTAAAGTATAGAAGTCCTCAGAAACAAAAAAAAAACAATATGAGCCATTATCCTTCTTGCGTCTCCCACTGGGCCTGGCCAAGGAGTAAACTATAAGTTTAGTACCCCCTGTTACAAATGTCTCACAAAAGGCACCTTCCTATACCCCTGTGAAAGTTTCCCTGTAACTCCTTTTCGTTTCCCCCCGCTCTGCTGCAGTTTCCCTGTGCTTAAGAATACCCAGATTTAACCACCCACCCTTGGCCGTCGCTCTTTTCTCCCCACTCCTCTCTCTCTCTTTTCTCTTTTTTCTCTCTCTCTCTTTTCTCTTCTTTCTCCTTTTCCCCTTTTCCCCTCTCTCTTTTCTTTTTTTTTCTCTCTCTCACAACACACCACCCCCCACCCTCCTCCTCTCTCTACACACAACATACTACACACACTCTCTCTCTCTTTTTCCCACACACACAACAACACACACTCACACACCTGTGTATGCAAGCAAACATACAGAAAAAGATACATGACACATGCATAATCATAACATAATACATACTATACATATTAATAAAATACAACAAAATAATACATTCATACATAATACAACATTAATACTACATAATTATACAGGAAGCAAATGGCCGCAAAATAGGGGGGTTGTCAGCCCTATAAAAACCAGTGTATTTAGAGAGACAAAAATAGTCTTTTCAAGCTTGTGGTAACTTAGCCTTTTTTGTTTGTTTTGTGTGGTGATGTTGCGTGCTTGGGGGTGCGTGCGTGCGTGTGGTGTGAAATTTGGTGTGTGTGTGGGGGGGGGGGGGGGGTGGGGGGGATGCTGTGTTTGTGTTGGGGGTGGGATTGGGGGGGGTGCGGTCGCGCGCGCGGCGGGGTGTGGGTGGGGGGTGGGTGTGGGTGGTTTTTTGGGGGTTGGGGGGGGGGGGGGGGGGGGGGGGGGGGGTGGGGTTTTGGTTCCTTGTAGTGTGTGTTTTTGGTTGTTGGGGGTGTTGTTTTTTGGTGCGCGTGGGTGTTGTTTTATTTGTGTTTTTTTTTAGTGTAAGTGTTGGTTTGGTGTTTTGGGGGGGGGGGGGGGGAGGGGGGGGGGTGTTTTTTTTTTGGGGTGGGGTTTGGGTTGTGGGTGTTTGTGTTGTGTGTGTGGGGGTGTAGTGTAAGTGTTGGGTGGTGTGTGGGGGGGGGGGGGTGTGTGTTGTTTAGTGAAATGTTGGGTTTTTTGTGGGGGGGGGGGGGGGAAGGTGTGTTTGTTTTGGGGGTGTGGTGGGTTGTGGGTGTTATTGGTTGTTTTCAATTTTTGTTTTTTGGTCTTAGTTTTCCCTCTGTCTTCTCTTTTTTTCGTTTTCTTCTGTCTATTTTTTCTCTCTTTCTCTCTCCTGTGTTTTTTTCGCCCTCTCTCTTTCTCTCCTCACACAAAACCCCCCACACCCCACCACACACACAACACCACCCCAAACACTCAGACACACAAGGGGAGGGGGAGAGGCAAAGGAACCAACGATCATGTTTGCAGATCAAAGAAAAGAAAGGGAGGCCCCTTGATATTGCTCCACTTGCTATTATGCCCCCCTTTTTCTTCTCCCCCCCTAGATCCCCACTGGGGATTTTTTAAATTTTTTTGGTTTTTTTGGGGTTTTTTTTTGGGGTTTTTTCCTTTTTGGGCAGGAGGTAAAAAAAGGGGGGGCCCCTAATTGGATTCGTCACAATTTCTTTTTCTCTTGCTGCTCTGTCTGTTTCTGTTTCTCTGTCTGTCTTTGTCTTTTTCTGTCTCGGTCTGTTTTTTCTGTCTTTTTTCTTTTTGTCTTTCTCCAGGTTTCTGTCTCGTCTTGTCTGTCTTACTATCTTCTTTGTCTCTGTCTTATTTCTGTATTGTCTTTTTTCCGTTTCTATGTCTCTTCCCCCTCGTGTCTCTTCTGCTTTTCTGTCTCTTCTCTCTGGGCCCTCTTGTTCTTCTGTCTCTTGTCTGTCTGTTTTTCTTCTGTCTATGTTTCTCTCTTTCTCTTCACTTTGTCTTGTCTCCATTCTTTTTCTCCCCCACACAACACACACTCGCACGCCCCCCCCACACACCACACACCACAAAACACAACACCAACACAAAAACAAAGGGGAGGGAGGAGAGGGGATGGAATAACTAATCATGTTTGCAGATAATGACGAAAAGGGAGGCCCCTTGATATTGGCTCCCCCTCTGCTATTTGCCCCCCCTTTCTCCTCCCGCCTAGATCCTATGGGGATTTTTTAAATTTTTTTTTTTGTTTGGTTGGGATTTTTTGTTTTCATCCCGTGTTGTTGCATGGCTGCTGTTTTGTGAAGGGGCATGACAGAGGCTAGGCCCTAATTGGATTCGTCACACATTTCTTTGTCTCTCTGTCTCTGTCTGTCTGTATGTCTGTCTGTGTCTTGTCTGTTTTGTCTCTGTTTTTTGTTCTGTCTGTCTCTCTGTCTTTGTCTCGGTCTGTCTTTTTCCCTGTTCTGTCTCTGTCTTGTCTGTCTGTTATATCTTTTGTCTCTCTCTCGTCTCTCTTTTCTCTCTTCTGTGTCTCTATGTCTCTATGTCTCTCTCTGTCTACTGTCTGCTCTCTGTCTCTCCCTGACTCACTGTCTGTTTTTATCTTCTCTCTCTATCTCCCCTTGTCTTGTCTCTCTCTGTCTCTCCCCCTTTCTCTTCTCTTTTCTTCTTTCTCCCTTTCCCTTTTTCCCTTCTCTCTCTCTCTCTCTCCCATCTCTCTTCTCACACCACCAAAAGAGGGTGGTAGGGTAGAGGAGGGGGGGAGGGGGGGAACCCAAATGATCACTAGTTTGCAGTCAATGAAAAAAAGGAGGCCCCTTGATATTGCCCCCCTCTGTATTATCTCCCCCTTTTCTCTCTCCCCGCCCAGATCCCCACTGGGGATTTTTTAAATTTTTTTTTTTGGGTTTTGATTTTTTTTGTTTTTTCCCTTTTTTTGCGTGTCTGCTGTTATTGTGAAGGATCAATGAAGAGGCTAGGCCATAATTTGGGTTCGTCAATTTCTTTTTCTTTTTTTCTTGTTGTTATGTCTGTCTGTGTCTCTGTCTGTCTTTTGTCTTTGTTTTCTTCCTGTCTGTCTCTCTGTCTTTGTCTTGTTTCTTTTCCGGGTTTTTTCTCTGTTTGTTGTCTTATTCTCTTTGTCTCTTCTCTTTTTTTCTTCTTTTTGCCTTTCTCTATGTTCTCTTCCCTTTTGTTTTTCTCTTGCTATTTCTGTTCGTCTCTCTTTCTCCCTCTTGTTTTTCTTTCTCTCTGTCTTCTTTTCTCTTTCTTTCTCTTTTCTTTCCCCCCCCTTTTCTCCTCCCCCCACCCTCCCCAACCCCACAACCCCCACAAACAGGGGGGGAGGAGGAGTGGAAAATGATCATAGTTTTCAGATCAAGAACAGAAAGGGAGGCCTTTGACTATTGCCCCACTTGTATTATTTCCCCCTTTCTCCTCCCCCCCTAGATCCCTCTGGGTTTTTTTTTTTTTTTTTTTGTTGGATTTTTTGGGTTTTCTCCTTGTTGTCCCTGGTCGTGTTATTGAAGGATCAATGACAGGGCTAGGCCACTATTGGATGTCCAATTTTTTGTCTTTTCTGTCTGTTTGTTTTTCTTTGCCCGTTTTGTTCTGTCTGTCTTTTTTCTTGTTTTTGTTCGTCGTCTCTCTGTCTTTGTTCCCGTCTGTCTCTTGGTTTGTCTCGGTCTGTCTTTTCCCTTTTGTTCTGTCTTTATTCTGTCTGTCTTTTCTCTCTTTTCTCTCCCCTCTGTCTTCTCTCTCTTTTCTCTTTCTCTCTTCTGCTCTATTTTTCTCTGTCTTTTCTGTTCCCGTTTTTCTCTCTATCCCCCTCTTCCCTCTTCTCTTTTTTTCAAAAATGAAAAAACAACACAAACCCCATAAATAAATTTGTTTAATTGTTTTTTCCCTTTTTTTTCCCCTTTCTCCTCTCCATTTTCTTCTCTCTTCCCCCCTTCCCTTTTTTTTTTTTTTTTTTTTTTTTTTCAAACCCGGGGGGGGGGGGGGGGGGGGGGGGTCCCTGTTATTTGAGGGTCAATGAAGAAAGGAGGCCTTATATTCTCCACTTCTTTTTCCCTTCTCTCTCTCCCCGCCTAGATCCCTACTGGGGATTTTTTTTGGTTTTGTTTTTTGTTGGGATTTTTTGGGTTTTCATCCTCTGTTGTCGCGTGGTCTGCTGTTATGTGAAGTGATCAATGACAGAGGCTAGGCCACTAATTGGATTCGTCACACATTTCTTTGTCTCTCTGTCTCTGTCTGTCTGTCTGTCTGTGTCTCTGTCTGTCTTTGTCTCTGTTTCTGTCTCTGTCTGTCTCTCTGTCTTTGTCTCTGTCTGTCTTTCTCCAGGTTTCTGTCTCTGTCTTGTCTGTCTTACTATCTCTCTTTGTCTCTCTATCTCTGTCTCTATTTCTGTATCTGTCTTGTTGCCTGTCTCTCTATGTCTCTCCCCCCATCGCTCCCTCTCTCTTTATATTTCTGTCTCTCTCTCTGGCCCTCTATGTTTCTCTCTGTCTCTCTGTCTGTCTGTTTATATCTCTGTCTATGTTTCTCTCTTTCTCTCTCACTTTGTCTCTGTCTCCTCTCTCTTTCTCTCCCTCACACACACACACACACACACTCGCACGCGTACACACACACACACACACACACACACAAGGAGAGGGAGGGAGGAGGCAGATGGAACCAACTGATCACTAGTTTGCAGATCAATGAACAGAAGGCAGGCCTCTTGACTATTGCCTCCACTCTGCTATTATGCCCCCCTTCTCTCTCTCCCCGCCTAGATCCCTACTGGGGATTTTTTAATTATTTTTTTTGGTTGTGATTTTTTGGATTTTCATCCTCTGTTGTTGCGTGGTCTGCTGTTATGTGAAGTGATCAATGACAGAGGCTAGGCCACTAATTGGATTCGTCACACATTTCTTTGTCTCTCTGTCTATGTCTGTCTGTCTGTCTGTGGCTCTGTCTGTTTCTCTGTCTCTGGCTGTCTGTCTGTCTCTCTGTCTTTGTCTCGGTCTGTCTTTCTCCCTGTTTCTGTCACTGTCTTGTCTGTCTGTCTGTCTGATTATCTCTCTTTGTCTCCCTCTCTCTGTCTCTTTCTCTCTCTCTCTCTCAGTCTCTATGTCTTTCTGTCTCTCTCTGTCTCACTGTCTGTCTATCTGCCTCTCTCTATGTCCCCATCTGTCTCTCTCTTCCTCTCCCTTTCTCTGTCTCTCTCTGTCTCTCTCTCCCTCTCTCTCCCTCTCTCTCTCTCTCTCTTTCTCTCCCTTTCTCTCTCTCCATCTCTCTCTCTCACACACACACACAGGGGGGGGGGGGGGGGTAGAGGAGGGAGGGAGGGGGTAACGAACTGATCACTAGTTTGCAGATCAATGAACAGAAGGCAGGCCTCTTGACTATTGCTCCACTCTGCTATTATGCCCCCTTTCTCTCTCTCCCTGCCTAGATCCCTACTGGGGATTTTATTATTATTTTTTTGTGTTGGGATTTTTTTGGTTTTCATCCTCTGTTGTTGCGTGGTCTGCTGTTATGTGAAGGGATCAATGACAGAGGCTAGGCCACTAATTGGATTCGTCACACATTTCTTTGTCTGTTTCTGTCTGTCTCTGCTTCTGTCTGTGTGTGTCTCTGTCTCTGTGTCTCACTCTCTGTGTCCCCCCCCCCTCTCTCTCTCTCTCTCTCTCTCTCTCTCCTTCTCACTCTGTTTGTGTCTCTGTATATATCTGTCTGCCTGTCTGTCTGTCTCTCTGTCTCTCACTTTCTCTCTGCCTCTCTGTTTCTGTCTCTATCTGTCTGCCTGTCTCTCTGTCTCTGTCTCTGTCTCTCTCCCTCCCCCTCTCTCTCTGTGCTGTCAATGATAAAAAAAAATACGCTAGGGGGGTTGGATAGTCCCCGGTGCAGTCCTCTCTGTCTGTCTGTCTGTCTGTCTGTCTGTCTGTCTCTCTCTCTCTCTCTATCTCTCTCTCTCTCTCTCTTTCTTTTTTCTCTCTCTTTCTTTCTTCTTCTCTTCTCTCTTTCTTTTCTTTCTTTCTTTCATTCTTTCTTTCTTTCTCTCTAGTATAAACGGGATGAGGGGACTTCAAGGGAGGATGGTGACTCTGTGTTATTCCAAAGACCCTGAAGTAGTTTCTTTCATTTCTGTCTTTCTCTCTATCTTCCTTTCGGACTTTGGCGTCCACACTCACTTTAGCCAATTGGTTGGCAGTGTTCCCAAAAGTCTCTCTGTCTTTGTCTCTGTCTGTCTGTCTCTCTATCTCTCTCTCTTGTGCTTGACAACAAACAAAAAAATCTGTTGCTTTGCTCCGAACTCCCTTAAAAGGGAAAGTCTAGAGAAGATTGGTTGGCGAAAGGAACTAATGTATTAAGGGGAAGCAAGGGTAGAGAGACTGATTGAAGTAAGGACCTGAGACTACTTTGTACCATCATCATGAAAAAACAGTAGAAAGAAAATCTCGCTGAGAAGCTTTTCTTTGTGTTTTTTTAGCGTGTGGTAATGAGTATTGACCATAGACTTTGATGTGGGGTATGCCCATGGCCCCCCACACAAGGAGAAACTTGCTTTGGCTCTGAAGCCAAATTATTCTCTTTTAGCTCGGGGGTCAGAGCACTGGCTTCCCCTAAGCTAAGGTTAAGCGTGGTTACCAAGTGGATGACGGGTGGCTGTTTGCATGCCTTGGCTTCAGTGCAATTCCCCAGTTCACCCATGTGTTAATGGGTGGGTACCTACCCTCTTTTAGGGTCAGGGAAGGTACAGCGGCGAGGGAGAGGAGATGGGCGCCGCCCTCCATATCCTGGCCCCTGGAGAAGCTGAGATCTTTGACAACTTGCTCCCTAATGATAACACCGATCATGGGAACATCTTTATCTTTAATGAGCATGGATGGTTTTTGATGTGGAGTTTGCTCCTATCCCCACACCAGGAAAAGTGGTATGGCTGTAGTTAATAATAATAATAATAATAATGTATGGAATTTATATAGCGCTGAATCTTGTAAAGCAACAAATCAAAGCGCTCAGATTTTATTTCATACTACTTTAAGTCACGGCAGATTTCTCTCCGTGAAATTCGGGCTGCTCTCCCCGGGGAGAGCGGGAGAACGCGTCGCCACTTAGCGCTGCGCCACCCTTCACACCCTTTTTTTTTTTTTTTTTTTTTTTTTTTTTTGGCTGCAGCTGATTTGTTTCCCTATCAAGGTGGCTTTCTTTCTAAGAATTTTGCCAGGACAACTCTCTTGTTGCCGTGGGTTTTTTTTACGTGCGCTAAATAATTACATGTAACACACGGGACCTCGGTTTATCGTCTCATCCGAAAGACTAGCGCCCAGACCACCACTCATGGTCTAATGGATGGGGGAAAAATTTCCGGTCCAAACGGGGTACAAACCGCCGCACACTTCAGACCCGGACTTTTCGCTTTCTAGACAGGCGCGTTACCTCTAGACCACCGATCCACCATAGTTCTAGGCTCTGAATCTGGATTATTATTGTTTTAAATCCCACTTATCCTTAGAAGATAACCTGATTTGGGGTGCCAGTCCTTTTGGATGAGAGTATAAACTACAAGGAAACAGTACAAGGAGGGAGACAAAGACACTGACAGAGAAAATGATGGGAAGACAACATCAGAGAGTGGGACCATCTCTGAGAGGAACGATTTGCCACAGAAAGCTGAACACCCACAATGAGTGGAGAAAGCTGATTGCAAAATCTGTAGTGGTCCCCCAAAGGTGTACCAGACTATGGGATAAGTGAAGGTGAATAAACACGTCTGTAAGCGTGGACAATCACACAAGTCCTTAATCTTAATAGAACTGAAAGCGCTAATCCAACTCGTTTGTATAGCTGTTATAACAGAGCAGCTTTTTGTGTTCAGTATCGGTATCATTATACACCCAGCTCACACCAGATCTCTTTGCACTTGAGAGGAGCATTTCTCTTCTTTTCAGTTTCAGGGGACTCATTAGTTATTCACTTTCCTAGCATAATTAGCATAAGGTTGTTAACAAACAAGGCTAGAGCTGGTCACCGTGTGTGTGTGTGTGTGTACGCGCACGCGCGTGCGTGTGCTTGTGTGTGTGTGTGTGTGTTCTGACAGCCAAGCAGGCAGGTAGGTAATCCCCTAAAGGAGTTGACTTTATTACCAGGGATCAGTGACAGATCCCTGTGCCCAAAAAGGACCCAGCAGTGACACTGGTTGGACGATAGCATTATTATAGGCCTAGGTCCACACAATCCCTTGTCCAAACGTTTTCACACCCTTCTGTTCCTTGTCCTCTGTATTGGGGCTGGTAGCACTCCCTTCAGGGTCTCAGAAAAGAGAGAGAGAGAGAATGAAAGAAAGAAAGAAAGACAGGGGTAAGGTTTGTTGGTTCAGGAGGGCGATAGCTTGTCCAGTCTCTGGAATGACAATGACCAGCATTCTACCGGGTCAGGGAAGTGATCAATTACTGATTGGCTTTGTCCAAGTGGTCAGGGCTCGCTGACCACTGTTTACCTTTTGCTCCTGGACATAGTAAGAGTGGAAGTGAAAGTGGAGTGGGTGGGTAAGGTGGTTGGTATGTGTGTGTTTGTGTGGGGTGGGGTGGGGTAGGGGTGGGGGGGTGCTGGTTGATTTTGGGTGTAGTTGGGGGAAGGGGGTTATTATGGAGGATTTGTTGATGCAGCCTGAGTCAATACACCCAGTGGGTTTTATAGAGTGTGTGAGCCGCACCCCCCTACCCCTACCCCCCCCCCCCCCCCACACACACACACACCAGCACACACAACACACACACACTGGCACAATAGAGTGATTAAGGCAGCAATGACTCACTCACGGGCAATGGAATGAGCAATACCCAATTGTGAGCCTTTCCTCTAAAGGGG
>CM054143.1:8499152-8501652 GCA_028751875.1 Rapana venosa | reverse complement strand
GCATGCACTCATACGCACGCACGCACGCTAACTCAGTTAAAGGTTATGGTGGTACACACCGCACGCATACCACACACACATACACTCTCTCTCTCTCTCTCTCTCTCTCTCTCTCTCCTCTCTCTCTCTCTCTCTCTCTCTCTCTCTCTCTCTCTCTCTCTCTCTCTCCTCTTTGTCTCGCTCTCGTCTGTCTCTGTCTCTCTCATCAAAGTTTACGAGAAATAATCATACTTTCATTTTCTGTGCCTCTTCCATCCCCACCCCCCTCAAAATGTATTGTGGCATAAGGCTGATGTACATTAAATAATTTCAGAGTTCTCTCTCTCTCTCTCTCTCTCTCTCTCCTCTCTCTCTCTCTCTCTCTCTCCTCTCTCTCTCTCTCTCTCTCTCTCTCTCTCTCTCTCTCTCTCTCTCTCTCTCTCCCTCTCTTTCTCTCCCTCTCCCTTCCCTCTTCTCTCTCTCTCCCTCCCTCCCTCCTTCTCTCTCTCTCTCTCTCTCTCTCTCTCTCTCTCTCCTCTCTCTCTCTCTCATTCTCTCTCTCTCTCTCTCTCTCTCTCTCTCTTTCCTCTCTGCGTGCTTAACGTAGAATTGTTCGTCAGCTATTCATCCATCCATTCATTCATTCATCATTCCTTTTTTTTCTCATTCCTGATCCATTCACCCACTAGCTGTTTGTTCTTTTCTTTTCCCCAACATTTCTCCCCTGCTCTATCAAGAAAGAAGAAAGAAAGAAGAAGGAAGAAAGAAAAGAAAGAAGGAAAAAGAAAGAAGCAACAAAACAGCAGACAGAAAAAAGCAGAAAGAAAGAAAGAGAAAGAAAGAAAGAAGCAAAAACAAAGAAAAAGAAAGAAAAAAAAAGACGACCAGTAACTGTTTATTTACATCAAAATCAGCACAGAGACAACGCAAAGAAGAAGAAACAAAGAAACAGAAGAGAAACAAAAAAAAACAGAAAGAAAAGAACAAAAGAAAAACAAATAACCTGCGACAGTAACTGTTTATTTCACATCAAAATCACACAGAGACAACGCAAAGATGACACCCCCACCTCCACCACACCCCCCACCCCCCACCCCAACCCCCCCCACCCTCACAGACACAAACACTAAACGAATCCCAAACACAAGTTATTAACCTTACAATAACTGTTGACACGACACGAAAGGAACAACTAAACTTCTACCCTAACAAGTCGCAAACACAAGTAAATAACCTTACAATAAACATCGGCACTCACCCTCCCCCCCCCCCCCCCACTCCACCCCACCCCCACCCCCCCCCCACTTCAAAAAAAAAAAGGGAAAAAAAAAGAATCAAACCTAGCGTAACTTATCAAACTGCCAACAACCAGCGACACGTGTTGATAAACCTGCATCAGCAACTGTTTAAAAACAACAAAAAAAAAAAGAAACAAGCAACAAGAAAAAACACCAAACCCCCCTTTGAAACCAGCCATACATGTTGATAAACGGAACATCACCCTCTCACCCCCTCTTCCCCCACCCCCTTCCCTTGCCGTTTCATCCGCTCTCCCCCCAAAAAACAACAACAAATCCCTGGGCAAGTGAGAATAAACCATCTCTTCCAAGTGTATAAAAGAATCCCTTATCTGGTTTAACTCGTTCCGTACCGCTGCGGTAAACTGGTTCCAGATGTGTTGGCGTGCCTCTAGCCTCTCCTCCTGTGAAACAAAGTGAAAACAAAGCATCCCGCGTTAGGCGAAGAAGTGCACTCGTAAACAAAAGATGCCTGTCGTCTAACAAAGAACAGACACACACACAAACAGGCACAGACAGAGGATGATGGGTGGGGTGTGTGTGTGTGGATGGGGATGTGGGTGTGGATGTGTGGGTGTGTGGGTGGCATTTTGCTGTGATGACGCGCTCTCTCATTCCCCAGGGAGAGTTGTGGGAAGCAGTGAGAGAGAGAGGATTTTACGCTGTGGGGGGAAAAAAAGTATTGCAATACGGTAGGCGCGATATTGTTAATGGTAGTTTGATTCAATATATCAAGCAATATGCTACGAAGCGATGCGCTGCGATGCCATGTGATGCGATTTGGCGCGACGCGACCCAAGACTGTACAAGAAGAGTACAGTGCAATGCAATCAGTACATTATAGTATAGTACAGTACAGTACACAGCGGAATATAATATACTAATGCATTATTCTACACAACTCTATTCTGCAGTGCATTATAGTGCAGTGCACTTCACTACACTGCACTGCACTACACTACACTACACTACATCACACACTACACTACACTACACTATAATTATTACGCTACTTACACTACACTATAATTTACGCTACTACACTACACATAATTATTACCTATCTACACTATACAGCTACCTCGTTGCCGCGCTACACACTACACAATACACTTCACTACACTAAACTACTCTACACACCACATAACACTACATCACACCACGGCCAATGGTATGACTGTATTAGTCAACTTCAATTAATCCACTTCACTCCATTACGACAC
>CM054143.1:8486652-8491652 GCA_028751875.1 Rapana venosa | reverse complement strand
GGGGGGGGGGTTTTTGGGGGTTGGGGGGGGGGGGGGGGGGGGGGGGGGGGGGAGGGTTTTT
This sequence comes from Rapana venosa, assembly GCA_028751875.1. Lineage (NCBI taxonomy): Eukaryota > Metazoa > Mollusca > Gastropoda > Neogastropoda > Muricidae > Rapana > Rapana venosa. Next base: position 8,491,591 of record CM054143.1, on the reverse strand, counting down.
TTGGGGGGGGGGGGGGGGGCCCCAAAGGGGTGGTTTTTTTTTTTTTCTTCCCTTTTACGTGGTTGGAGGTTTTTTAAATTTTTTGGGGGGGGGGGGGGGGGGGGGGGGGGGGGGGGGGGGGGGGGGGGGTTTGGGGGGTTTTTTGGGGGGGGTGGGAGGGGGGGGGGGGGGGGGGGGGGGGGGGGGTTTGGGGGTTTGTTGGATTTTTTGGGAAAAAAAAAAAAAGAAAAAAAAACCGGGGTGGGGGGGCCCAAAAATAAAGCGGGGGGTTTTTTAAAAAAAAAGGAAAAAAAAGGCGGGGGTGGGGGGGGGGGGGAAAAAAAGGGGGAAAAAAGGGAAAAAAAAAACCCAAAAAAAAAATAAAAAAAGAAAGCGGGGCGGGAAAAAAAAAAAAAAAAAAAAAAAGAAAAAAAAAACCAAAAAAAAGGGGGGGGGGGGGGGAAGAAAAAAAAGAGAAGAAGAAACAAAGAAAAAAAAAGGGAAGGGGGGGGGGGGGGCCCAAAAAAAAACGGGGTCTTTGTCTTGGGAACTCGAATTGTATCCTAACCGAGACAAAGAAATAACCCACGGGGAGGAGAAAAAAAAAAAACGAGAACCAACCCAAAAAAAAAAAAAAAAAAAAAAAAAAAAAAAGAAGAAAGAAGAAAAAAGAAGAAGAAAAAAAATGCGATAAAGAGATACAGACGAGAAATAAGAAAAAAAAAAAAAAAAAAAAAAAAATTTAATTAATAAGAAAAAAAAAGGGGGATTTATCCTAAAATTTGAAAAACCCAAATAAAAGGTAGATGTAAAAAATTTTAGATAATAATTAAATTTAGAAATAAAGATAATAATAAAAAAAAAAAATAGATAGATAGATAAAAAAAACAAACAAACAAAAAAAAAAGGTTATTTTTAAAAACCCAAAAAATTTTTTTTCTTTTTTTCTTCTTTCGCGCCCGGGCCGGGTTTTGTTTTATATAAAAGGGGGGGGGCCCCTCCCGAAGCCCGCCACCCCGGGGGGTAAAAACCCGAAAAAAAAAAGGGTAAAAAAAACAAAAAAAAAACAATTAAAACAAAAAACATGCTAAAAAACAAAAAAACCAAAAACCCAAAAAAAAAAAAAAACCCTGCAACACAACCGCACAAAAATTATAAACACCAAACAAACCACCACACCACAACAAACAAAAAAAACCCCCAAAAAAATACCCAAAAACCCAAAACAATATTATAAAACAAACCCCAAAACAAACAAACATGCATTCAGTGCGGCAACAATCAAATACATAAAACAAAATACAAACAATACAACACAAAAACCATACAACAAAATCAACAAATAAACAACACATCACCCCAATACAAAACACAACAAAACAAAAACAAAAAATACAACAAAACAGCACTAACAACACAAAGCAAAACAAACCAAAAACCACGCAAAACAACAAACCAACAAAACAAAAAAAACACAAAACATACAACAATACAGACAATCAAAAACACATTCCGCTAACAAACAGAAAAAAAACGACCAAACCGCACCCAAACAAAAAAAACCCCAAAACAAAAAAAATTTGGGGCGAAAGAAACAGCGTGAATGAAACCCTAAAAACCAAGGTTTTAACTGAAAAGCAAACAGCAAAGACAACCAAACAAACCAGCCACCCAAACAAACAAAATCCCCCAACTTGTTCCCTTTCAAATGAAAAATTTTCTCGGGGGAAAAGGGGTGCCATTTTAAAAACGCCCAACGAAAGGGTTAATCCCTTAGGGGTATTTTCCCCCGAAAAAGGGAAATTCCTCCCTTTCCCCAAAACCTTCTTCTCCCCCTCCTTTTTCCCCCCGCCTTCGCACATTTAAAATCCCGTTTTCCCTTTCGAAAATGTAGGCCCGGTTTCCGGGGAAAAGAGACAAATTTTAAAAAGCAACCAAAGTTATGGAGAAAAAAGACGAGGAAAATCGAAAAAGAGAAACCCCCCCCCCCCCCCCCCCCCCTTTTTTTTTCCCCCCCCCCCCCCAAAAATAATTTTAAGAACCGAGGAGGAAGACGGACAAGACGAGAAACAGGAGAAAGAAGACAGAGATAGAGAAACGAGTAGAGAAGAGAAAGACAGACAGAAGAAAACAGAGATAAGCACAGAGAGGCAGACGGAAAAAGAGCAGAGGGGGGAAAAAAACATAAAAGGCAGGAATAAAAAGACAAGGGTAGGAGAAAGGAGAGAGGAGAAAGACAAAGACAAAAAAACGGAAAAAGAAGAACAACAGGACAGCCCCCAAAGAACAACTTAAAAAAAAACTTTTTTAATCAAAGGGGAATGGGGAATAACCCAGGGGAAAGGATGTAGGGAGAGAGAGAGAGAGGAGAGAGAGAGAGGAGAGAGAGAGAAGAGAACAAAGGACACAGACATAAAGGAAAGAGGAAAAAGAAAAACACAAAAAGGGAACCCCACACCAAACAAGCAAAGCAAAAAACAAAACCAACAAAGCCAAAACGAAGTCTGCCATCCACCATTGTCATTCGCTGGCCTCCAGAAGACATACAAGAAAAGAACAAAAACAACAACAACAACAAAAGAAGAACAAAAGGATGTCATCAAACCAAACAAAACAAAACAAAACCAAACAAAATGGGGACGGTCAATAAAAGGATATCAGCTTGGTGTTGTTTTTTGGGGGTGGGAATTTTTTGTTTGTTTGTTGTTTGTTTTTTTATCCGAGTTAATTTTGCCCCATTCATATATCTGTCACTGTCTCTGTCTGTCTCTCTGTTTCTCTCTTCTCTGTCTCTCTGTCTTCTCTCTTCTATCTCTCTCTCTCTCTCTCTTCTCTCTCTCCTCTCTCCTCTCTCTCTCTCCTCTCTCTCTCTCTCCTCTCTCTCTCTCTCTCTCTCTCCAGGTTACTAAATAATTCATAGTTGACTTTTGTTTAGTGAGTTTGGGTGTAAGCAGCGTGAGATAGAGAGAGCGAGAGAGAGAGAGAGAGAGAGGGGGGGGGGCATATAACGTAAAGGATAGAGAGAGAGGGGGTGGTGGGAGGAAGGAATATAAAGGAAAAAGAGAGAGAGAGAGAGAGGGGGGGGGGTATAGAACATAAAGGATAGAGAGAGTGGAAGGGGGCGGAGGGAGGGGTTGTGGACACCAGGACATAAAGGAAAGAATAGAACAGAGGAAGACAAAGGAACCACGAACAAAGCAAGACAAAGCAAAAACAAAACCATACAAAGCCAAAACGAAGTCTGCCATCCACCATTGTCATTGGCTGCCTGCAGAAAACATACAAGAAAACAAAAAAGAAAGAGATGTAAACAACAACAACAACAACAAAATCAAAAAAAACATAAACAAAACCAGAGAAAGAGATGTCAACAACAAACATGAAAAATAAAAAAAAACAACAAAAACAGAGAAAGAGATATCAACAACAAACAACAACAAAATCAACAACAAAAACACAGGGAAAGAGATGTCAACAACAACAACAACAACAAGATCAAAAAACAAAAACCAGAGAAAGAGATGTCACCTACAACAGCAAATCAAAAAAGAAAAACAAAACCAGAAAAAGATATGTCAACACCAACAACAAATAAATAAAAAAACCAAGCAAAAACAGAGAAAGAGATGTCAACAAACAACAACAACAAAATCAAAAACAAAAACAGAGAAAGAGATGTCAACAACAACAACAAAATCAAAAACAGAGAAAGAAGATGCAACAAACAAAACAAAAATCAAAAAACAAAAAACAGAGAAAGAGATGTCAACAACAACAACAAAAAAAAAATAAAAAATCAGAGAAAGAGATGTCAACAACTACAACAACAAAAAAAATTTTAAAAAAACAAACAGAGAAAGATATGTCAACAACAACAACAACAACAAAATCAAAAAACAAAACCAGAGAAAGAGATGTCAACAACAACAAAATAAAAAACAACAAAAACAAACAAGAGATTCAACAAAACAAAAAACAAAAAAAAAAACAAAAACAGAGAAAGAGATGTCACACAAACAAAAACACAAAACGGAAGATGTCAAAACAGCAAAAAAAAAACAACAAACAACAGAAAGAATGTCAACAACAACTCTTTTTCTTAACAGAGAAAGAGATGTCAACAAACAAACAAAAAACCCACAAAAACAGAGAAAGCTATGTCAACAACAACAAAAATAATAAAACAAACAACCCCCCCCCCCCCCCCCCCCCCCCACAAAAAAGAAAATCTAATCAAAACCAAAGAAAATGGGAAGGGTCAATAAACGGATATCAGCTCGGGTTGTTTTTATTTTTGTTTTGTTTAATTTTTGTGTTTGTTTTTCCAAGTTAATTTTGCGCCACTCATATTTCTCGTGTGTGTGTGTGTGTGTTGTGTGTGTGTGTGTGTGTGTGTGTTAGCTTGTGTTGTGTGTGTGTGTTATGCGTGTGTGTGTGTGTGTGTGTGTGTTAATGCGTGGTTGTTTGTGTGTGTGTGGTGGTTAATGTGTGTGTGTGTTAAAGCGTGTGTGTTCGTGTGTGTGTGCGCGTGCGTGCGTGTGCGTGCGTGCGAAAATCAAAGTCAAAATAAAATCTTTCTTTAAATTTCCAAATTGTAAAATTGAATAAACAATGCTTTTTTTAGGAACAAAAGTAAATTCCATCAAAAGTAATTTTCCCTTTGTGAGAGAGACAGAGTATAGTTGTTTTGCGTGAGAGAGAGGGGAGAGACAGAGAGAGAGAGAGGGGAGGGAAGAGAGAGAGAGAGAGAGAGAGAGAGAGAGAGAGAGAGAGAGAGAGAGAGAGAGAGAAGAGATGGAGGGGGAGAGAGAGAGAAAGAGCGAGAGAGAGAGAGAGAGCGAGAGAGAGAGAGAGTGTGTGTGTGCGTGTGTGTATGTGTGTGGTGTGTGCGTTTGCGCGTGCATGGTGTTGTGTGTGGTGTGGTGTGTGTGTGTGTGTGTGTGTGGGTGTGTGTGGTGTG
>CM054143.1:8444152-8479152 GCA_028751875.1 Rapana venosa | reverse complement strand
AGAGAGAGAGAGAGAGAGAGAGAGAGAGAAGAGAGAGAGAGAGAGAGAGAAAGAGAGAGAGAGAGAGGCACAGAGACACAGAGACAGACAGACAGACAGAAAGACAGAGACAGAGAGATAGAGAGAGAAGAGACAGATAGACAGGTAGGCAGGCAGAGAGAGAGAGCGAGAGAGAGAGAATGGCTGGCAGACACGGACAGACACACCCACACACACACACTCACACACACAGACACAGACACACCACACACACACACACACGGACACACACACAGACACACACACACAGAAACACACACACAGAAACACACACCCACACAGACACACAGACACACACAGATAGGCAGTAGAGAGAGAGAGAGGCACAGAGACACAGAGACAGACAGACACGACAGACAGACAGAGACAGAGAGATAGAGAGAGAGGACAGTAGGCAGGCAGAAGAGAATAGAGTGAGAGAGAGAGAAAGGCTGGCAGACACGACAGACACACACCACACCCACACACACACACAACACACTCACACACAACAAAACACACATCACACACACACACACAAGCAGAGACACACACACACACAGACACACACACACCACACAGACACACAACACACACCCCACAAAGACACACACACACACAGACAACACACAACACACAACACCCACACAGACACACACACACACACACACACAACCCACACAGACACACAGACACACACAACACCAGACAACACAGATAGGAGGCAGAGAGAGAGAAGTGAAGAGAGAGAGAGAGATAAGAGAGAGAACAGATAAACAGTAGGCAGGCAGAGAGAGAGTGAGAGAGAATGGCTGGCAGACAGACGGACAGACACACACAACACACACACTCACACACACACACACACACACACACACACACACCACACACACAACACACAGCCACACAGACATACACACACACACACACGGACAAACCACACAGACACACACACACACACACACAGACACAGAGGCAGGATAGAGAGAGAGAGAGCAGAGAGAGAGGGGAGAGAGTGGCGAGGCAGAGAGAGAGAAGAGAGAGTGGCGAGAAAGACACAGAGAACAGAGAAGACAGGACAGCGACAGAGAAAAGACAGACAGAGAGGAGAGAGAGAGAAGAGGGGAGAGGAGGAGATGAGAGGGAGGGAGGAGAAGGGGGGGGGCGGGGGGGGGAGGGGGGGGGGGGGGGGGGGGAGGGGGGGGGGGGGGGGGGGGGGGGGGGGGGGGGAGAGGGGTGGAGGCTGTAGAAAATACAGCTTCTTAGTATTGTATTACTGTTTTTTTACATTTCCGCTGGATTGAGTGTCTGTTTTGACAATACGCTTTTACCTTTGTCTCTCCTTCTTTCCCTCCACACCTTCTTATCCAACACCATTTCGTTCCCCCTACCCCTTCCTTACCCCCTTCCCTGTCTGTCTGTCTGGCTGGCTGGCTGGCTGCTGGCTGGCTGTTTGTTTGTCTGCCTGCCTATCTGTCTGTCTGTCTCTTTCTGTCCTTCCTCTCTTCTTTTTCTTTCTTTCTCTTTCTTTCTTTCTTTCTTTCCTTCTCTCTTTTTTCTTTCTTTCTTTCTTTCTGTCTTTCTGTCTTTCTTCTCCTTCTCCTCCTCCTCCTCCTCCTCCTCCTCCTCCTCCTCCTCCTTCCTCTTCTTCCTTCTCTTCTTCTTCTTTCTTCTTCTTCTTCTTCTTTTCTTCTTCTTCTTCTTCTTCTTCTGCATCGTCTTCTTGTTCTTGTTCTTGTTCTTCTTCTTCTTGTTCTTCTTCTTCTTCTTCTTCTTTCTTCTTCTTCTTCTTCTTGTATGTATATCAAATTAAAAATGTTTAATTGAACTAAAACTCCATAAAAAGTATTATATATATATATATAATATATATATATATAGATATAATATATATATATATAGAGAGAGAGGAGAGAGAGAAGAGAGAGAGAGAGACATACATATATACATATTTAGATAAGTAGGTATGTAGATAGATAGATAGATAGATAGATAGATAGATAGATAGATAGATAGATAGATAGATAGATAGATAGATAGATAGATAGATAGATAGATAGATAAGTACATTCATACAGACATACATACATCGGGGTTTTTTTCCCCTTTATAACCAAGATAGATGAATAGATATTTTTTCCCTTTATAACCAAGGCACACCACACACACTCCCACGTACAAAGATAACCGATCATGGCCCAGGACGTCACTGACGTACATCTGTGTTTTCGCTTTCGTGAAATCCAAACGAATCGAGCGTGTGGCGTAATCATTTTTAGCCAACAGAAGATCAAAGACTGCCCCATGGAAAGAAGGAACACAAAGGAAACACAAAGCAAGACCAAAGCAAAAACAAAACATTACAAGCCAAACGAAGTTCTGTTATCAATTGTCATGGGGACCTCAGAAGCATAAGAAAAGAAACAAACAGCCACAAAAACAAAAGAAGGAACAAAAGGATGTCATCAAACCAAACAAAACATAACCAAACAAAAACAAATGGTGGGGAACGGTTTCAATTAAAAGGATATCAGCTTGGTGTTGTTTTTTGGGTGGGAGGGGTATGTTTTGTATGTTTGTTTTGTTTGTTGTTTTGTTTTTTATACGAGTTATTTGCATTCATTATTATGTTTTGTCTCTGTTCTCCTCTCTGTGTCTGTGTCTCTGTCTGTGTTTTGTCGTGTTTGTAGTCTGTGTCTGTGTCTGTGTCTGTTGTCTCTCTCTCTCTCTCTATCTCTCTCTCTATCCTCTCACTCTTCCTTTCTCTCCTCTTCTGCTCTTCTCTCTTTCTCTTAGGTTAATAAATCATTCTAGTTGACTTTTGTTTAGTGAGTTTGGGGGTTGTAAGCAGCGAGAGAAGAGAGAGAGCGAGAGAGAGAGAGAGAGAGAGAGAGGAGGAGAGAGAAGAGAGAGAGAGGAGGAGAGAGGGGGGGGGGGGGGGTGGGGGGGTAATAACGTAAAGGATAGAGAGAGAGGGGGTGGGGAACATTAGAAATAAGGAAAGAGAGAGAGGGGGGGGGGGGGGGGATAGAAATCAAGGATAGAGAGTGTGGAGGGGGCGGAGGGCGGGGTTGGGGACCCTGGACCTTAAAGGAAAGATTGAAAGAGGAAGAAGGAACCACGAACAAAAGCAAGACAAAGCAAAAACAAAACCATAACAAGCCAAAAACGAAGTTGCCATCGCCTTTGTCATTGGCTGACTGCAGAAAACATACAAGAAAAAAAAAGAAAGAGATGTAAACAACAAAACAACAACAGAAATAAAAAAACATAACAAAAAGAGAAAAGAGATGTCAACAATAACAAATAAAATGTAAAAAAAAAGATAAAGAGATGTCGACAACAAAACAAAATAAATATAAAAAAAACAAAACGGTAGAGAAGTTAAAAAAAACACGCAAACAGAGCCGTGATGTCAACAACACAAACACAAAATTAAACAAACAAAAACCACAGAGAAGAGATGTCAACACAACAACAACAACAAAATCAAAAAACAAAAACTAGAGAAAGATATGTCAATAACACACAACAAAATTCAAAAAACAAAAACCAGAGAAAGAGGATGTCAACAAAACACAAAATAAAAACAAAAAACAAAACAAAGAGATGTTCAAAAACACAAGGAACAAAATAACAAACAAAAACCTGAGAAAGAGATGTCAATACAACAACAAATCAAAATAAAACAAAACAGAGAAAGAGATGTCAACAACAGCAAACAAAAAAACAAAAACAACTAGAACAACAGAAGAGTTGTCAACAACAACTTTTTTTCTTACAGGGAAAGAGATGTAACAAACAAACAAAAAAACCACAAAAAACAGAGAAGATATGTCAAAACCACAAAAAATAATAAAACAAACAACCCCCACCCACAGAAAAAGAAAATCTAATCAAATCCAAGAATATGGGAAGGGTCATAACGATATCAGTGGGTTGTTTTTCTTTTTGTTTTGTTTAATTATTTTGTGTTTGTTTGTCCAAGTTAATTTTGGCCACTATATTTATGTGTGTGTGGTGTGTGTGTGTGTGTTTTGTGTGGTGTGTTGTGGGGTGTGTGTGTGTGTGTGTGTGTGGGTGTGTGTGTGTGTGTGTTAATGGTGAATCATGGTGTGTGTGTGCGTGTGCGTTTTGTGTGTGGGTTAATGCGTGTGTGTGTGTGTTGTATTTGTGGCGTGCGTGGTGTGCGTGCGTGCGAAATCAAAGTAAAATTAAAGTCTTTTTTTAAATTTCAAATAGTAAAAATGAATTAACAATGCTTTTTTTCAGGAACAAAAGTAACGTCATCAAAGTAATCTACTTTTTGAGAGAGTCAGTGTGTTATGTGTGAGTGCGTGAGAGAGAGGGGGAGAGACAGAGACAGAGAGGGGAGGGAGAGAGAGAGAGAGAGAGAGAGAGAGAGGGGGGAGAGAGCGAGAGGAGAGTGAGAGAGAGAGAGAGAAGAGAGATGGAGGGGGAGAGGGGAGAGAGAGAGAAAGAGCGAGAGAGCGGAGAGCGAGCGAGGGAGAGCGAGAGGAGTGTAGTGTGTGGTGTGTGTATGTGTGTGTGTGTGTGCGTTTGCGCGTGCATGTGTGTGTGTGTTTGTGTGTGAGAAGTGTGTGTGTGTGTGTGTGGTGTGGTGTGACGACACATTTATCATCTTTCTTATACCAAAAAAAAGGAAAAGAAATTCATCGATATTAATTTTTAATTTACAGTGGCATCTCTAGCTCTTTTTACTTAAGCTGTCGGGATGGAGAGCTCAGAAGGTCAGAGCCATCGCTTTCCAATCTTAAGGTTGAAGCAGCATTGAGTTGCTTACCAAGGGGAATGATGGGTGTGCACGCTTGCGCGCTTGGCTTCAGAGTACAGCTTAGTAGAAAAGGTTACTGTACTCCTGAGCGAATAGCAAACGTTACGAAGTTCGCTAACACTTTCATTTGATTATACGAACATTGAGCGAGAAATTATGTGTGTGTGTGTGTTTGTGTTGTGTGTGTGTGAGTGTGTGTTGTGGTGTTGTGTGTGTGTTGTGTGTGTCTGTTTGTTAGTGTGAGTGCGTGTGTGTTTGTGTGTTTGTTTTGTGGTGTGTGTGTGTGTGTGTGTGATGTGTGTGTTCTATTCTTTTATTATTTTCATTTGAGGGAAAAAATGGAATAAGTATCGTAAGTTTGATTTTTTCTACACACAGTCACTCTGGGTATGCGTTGATAAAAACAAAATTGTATCCCTTCACCGGTACAATGGTTACTTTTTGTAAGGCGGAGGGTTTCCGTTGTGGCAAGATGTTCAAAGAAGAGGTGTGGTGTGTGTGGTGTTTGTGTGTGTGTTTGTGAGTGTGGTATGTGTTATGTGATGTGGTGTGGTTGTGTGGTGTATGTGGCGTGAGTGTTTGTGAGTGTGTGGTGTGGTGTGCGTGCGTGCGTTGTGGTGCGTGGCGCGTTGCGTGCGCGTGTGTTGTAAGTGGTGTTCAAAGTTCAATCACATCAAATGTTCATTTAGATGGTATTATACTTGAAAAGTGTTGTATATGGTGGTGTTGTGTTTGATTGTATGTTTGATGAGTGATGTATGGTGCGGCATGTGTCTTTCTGTCTGTTGTCTGGTGGTCGTGGAATGACATGTGAGGGAGCAGCAGCAGCAAGGCACAGCGAACAGCAGCGCAGAGCAGCAACAGGCAGACAGCAGCACAACAGCAGGAACACAAAGCAACCTTCACAAATAAGACAAAGAAACAAAAGGTAAAACCAAAGGAAAACCCAGTAAGGGGTTGCCACACAAAACACGGTGTCATTGGTTTGCGTGACAGATTTGAGAAGAAAAGGGAAAGATGGACACAAAAAGTAAAATACAAAGAACCAACAAACACAATAACCAACAAAAATAATCAAAGGAGGAGGACGATACCGATAAAATATATCAAGGGGGTTGTTTCTGGGGTTGTGTTTTTTTTTGTGTGTGGTGTTTAAAGTTTTTGTTGTTTGGTTGTTGTTTTTGGTTTGTTGTTTTCCAATTAAATTTGCTCCACTATATTTCTGCAGACTTGTGTTGTTCTATTTTTTTCTTATCTCTTTCTGTGTCTCTGGTTGTCTTGTCTATGTCTTTTGTTGTTGTTGTCTCTCTTCTCTTTCTTTTTTTTCTCTTTTTCTTTTTTTTCTTTCTTTGGTCTCTTTCTTTTTCTCTTTCTCATTTTCTCTTATCTTTCTTTCTTTCTATTCTCTTTTCTCTCTCTTGTCTCTCTTGTCTTTTTTTTGTTGTCTGTCTTTTATTTTTCTCTTTCTTCTTCTCTCTTCTCTCTCTCTCTTCGCTCTCTTCTTCATCTCTCTCTCTCTGGGTTTATCTTTTGTTTGAGTTCGGGGTCTGTGTGTCTCTGTGTCTGTTTGTCTGTTCGGTTTTGTCTCTGTCTTTGATGACTTGTTGTTGTTCTGATGGTTGGCTGTTATCTTTTGTTTATGTATCAGGTTCTTATGTTGTCTTTCTCTATTTTGTTTTTCTGTATCTCTGTCTTGTTGTCTTCTGTCTGTTTATCTTTTGTTTGTGTTAGGGTCTCTTTCATTCTTTTCTCTCTGTTCTTTGTCTTGTTGTCTCTGTTGTCTGTCAGTTGTCTGTTGTCTGTCTCTTCTTTCTCTTCTTCTCTCTCTCTCTCTCTTGTAATTTATTTTTGTTGTGTTTTGGGTCTTGTTGATGTCTGTATGTCTTCTCTCTCTCTCTCTATCTCTTCTCTGTCTCTCTCTCTGCTCTCTTCTCTCACTCTTGTTTCTGTCTCTCTCTCTCTCTCTTCTCTCTTGGAAGGCGAGGTAGCTAGGTGTTTAGAGCGATGCCCGAAGAGCTGACGGCCAGAAGGTTCGATCCACTCAGAGCCCCCTCACTCCCCCCCCCCCCCCCCCCTGCCATTTGCGGGGGACTGTTTCTTGTTGCCTAACAGTTCACACCCTCTGGGGAAGGGATGCCTAGTGGTTAGAACCATAGCGTGCAATTGGGACAACGGGATTCAACTCCCGATTCAAGGGGATATTTTTTTCTGGAGTTAACATCAGGCAGATCATTGTCCCAAAAAAGTCCTTCGGATGGGATTATATACGAGCCCTTGTGTACGGCCACATAACTTTTGTGCTAGTTAAAATCGGTTCCATTTTGTAAGAGTAGGCATTGCGTGCGGTTGGGAACAGAAGACAATTTACAAAAACCGTCATACACAGGGGGAATGGATGTAAAAAGACGGTAAGTGTTATTTCCATTATCCTCGAATCAAGATAAAATAAAATAAAATAAATACAATAAATAAATGGATCAGCTCCCTGAAAAAGTCTTTTATAGATAAATGAGGTGAGTATGAACAGCACGCACGCTCGCAGAACATCTTGCAACACACACAACACAACAACACAAAACACACACACCACAACCCAACACCATTAAAAATGTTCCGCGTTTGGACTATGGCATAGTGTGCGATGGGAATGTGTGAAAAACTGACAAACTTGACTGGAAATGGAAGTTTAGAAAAGCGAGGAGGAGCTCATCATTATTCTTAAAAATAAAAATTTAAAAAGAATTGGAAGGAAAATAAATTAAACAAAAAAATTCTGTCCTCTGTCTGTCTGTCTGCCTGTGTCTGACTGTTATGTTCTGTCTGTTCTGTCTCTCTCTGTCTTGTCTGTATGTTGCTGTCTGTCTCTCTTACCATTGTTTCTTGTTCTCTTGTCTGTGTTGCCTGTTGTGGTTCTTACCTTCTTTTTTCTTCTCTTCTTCACATCTCTCTTTCTTCTCCTCTCTTTCTTCTTATCTCTCTAATTCTTTCTCTCTTCTTCTCTATCTCTCTCTCAGTTCGTTTCAATTCCTATATGGTCTTGAGTTTATTTAGAGCACATTTTTTATTAGTCGGAATTATTTGTGTTTGTTTTGTGTTCAGGCATCGTAATTTAATTTATGTGTCTGTGCATAATCGTTTCCATAATTTTAAAGTTTAGGTTGCAGTTTTTGTTGCATTTTATTTGTGTTCTCTTTCTCTTCTCTCTTTCTTCTCTCTTTTACTACTTCTCCTTTCTTTCTCTCTCTCTTTTCTCTGTTCTTGTTTTGTTCTCTGTCTCTCTTTTGTCTCTCTCTCTCTCTTCTTCTCTCCCTTCTCTTTCTTCTCTCTCTTCTCCTCTCTTCTTTCTCTTCTTTCGTGGGTAAATGGCGGGAGGAGAGGAATTAATGGGAGGGAGGCAGGGCAGAATAATATATCGGGAAGTAATAGGAAAGTGATGGGTTATTTATGAGTATTTTTCGAAAATATAATTTGATATATTTTGTTATATTTATAGAAAATGCTAGCTCGATTGTTTTTTGTGTGTCTGCTCTTGTTGTCTGTCTGTCAGTCAGTGTACTATGTTTCTGAGTCAGTCTGGTCTGTGTGTCTCAATATGTTCTACTTGTCTTTGTTGTTGTTTTTCCTGTTTTTGCCTCTTTTGTAGCTTGTCTATCGTCTGTTTGTCTCTCTGATGCTATCACTCTACACCCACAAACATACTTCCCACCCCACCACAACACCACCTTTCCCACACACACCACACAACACACACACACACACCACACACACAACACAACACAACAAACTAACCTTACCTGTGCCTCCATTTTTATTAAACAAAAAACAAACAACAAAAAAAAACTCAAGAGAAAACTAACTGAACTAACTAAGCTTTCCCATTCACTCCTTCACTTACACTGAACATGAATCATACTACTACTACAACGAAGCAAAAAGGAGTGCCTCCTCTGGCGTGGTCTCCTGGTGGGTGTTTCTTACTCTTATTTTCTCTCTCTCTCTCTTCTCTTCTCCTTCTCTTCTCTTCTTTCTCTCTCTCCTCTCTCTCTCTCTCTTTCTCGAATAGCTTATCCTACTTCTACAACCATACGCTAGCCTCCAGAGAATGCAAAGTTCTAGCTAGCTGATGACTGCTGTCTGCCTTGCTTTCGGAATTGACTTGTCCACTTGCCTTTCTTGTCGAGTGGGTGTTTCTGTATTTATTTAGTTTGTTCTTGGATGTTGTTACTTCTCTCTCGTCGTCGACCCGGATGTCTATCTCTTCTTTCCCCCCCCCCCCCCCCTCTCTCTTTCTCTCTTATCTGTGTTCTGTCTGGTCTTCTCTCTCTGTTCCTTTTATCTTCTCTCTCTCTCTTCCTCTCTCTTCGCTTCTTCCTTCTCCGCTCTCTCCTTCTCTTCATATGTTCTCTCTCTCTCTCTCTTCCCCTCTCTACCTCTTTCTGGTCTCTCTTTGCGTTCATCTTTCGGGGCAGGAAGGATAACAGTTCTTGAGGATTTGTTCTGTATAAGAGAGTGGGGGTATATAAGAAAGTGTAGTTGAAGAGTCGTAGATGAAATATACTCAGGTGGGTGCGGTTGAGAGAGAGAGAGAAGAGAGTGGGAAAGAGAGAGAGAGGGGGGGGGGGGGGGAGGGAGGGGAGAGGGAGAAGACTGGGGGGGTGGGGAGAGGAGGAGGGTAGGGAGAGTGAGGTGGTGAGGGAGGGAGAGAAAACAAAAGAAGACAGGAGGCAGACAGGGGAGAGATGAGAGAGAGAGAGAGCGAGAGAGAGGAGAGGAGAGAGAGTAGAGGCATGCGTGAAGAGAGAGAGAGAGGCAGAGTAGGCCGGACAGGGAGGGACAGGTAGGCCGGCAGAGACAGACAGAGGAGACAGAGAGAGCGAGAGACAGGACTGATGATGACTGATAACTGATTGATGAAGGTAGGCAGGCAAGCTGAGGAACAGAGAGAGAGAGAGAGAGAGAGGAGAGAGGAGGAGGAGAGAGAGGAGAGAGAGAGAGTGAGTGCAGCGAGAGAGTGAGTGCGAGAGAGAGAGAGAGAGAGAGGCAGAAGATAGCAGACATCTAGGCCAGAAGGACAGACAAAGGTGCAGGCATCAGCGAGAGGACAGCGAGAAGAGAGCGAGAGAGGGGGGGGGGGGCTCTAGAATAAGTTCTTAGTATTGTATTACTGTTTTAAATTTTCATGGATTGAATTTTGTTTTGGACAAAAACACAGAAAGAGAGAGAGAGAGAGAGAGAGAGAGTGAGAGAGCGAGGAGAGAGAGACAGACAGGACAGAAGACAGGGCAGAAGACAGAGAGATAGAGAGAGAGATGTAGGAGGACGAGAGATAGAGAGTGGAGAGAGAGAGAGAGAAGGCACAGAGGAAAGGGACAGAGACAAACAGACAGCAGACAGGCAGAGACAGAGACGGAGATAGAGGAGTGACAGAAGACAGGTAGGCAGCGGAGAGTGAGAGGAGAGAGAGAGAATGGTGTGCCGAAGACGGACATTCACACACCCACACCACAACACACAATGCAGAGAAACACACACACAGACCAACACCCCCACAGACAACAGACACACACAGATAGGCAGGCAGGAGAGGAGCGAGAGAGGAGAGGGAGGCAACAGGAAGGAAAAGAGACAGACAGACAGAAAGAAGCCAGAGACAGAGAGAGATAGAGAGAGACAGATAGGGACAGGTAGCAAGAAGGCTGAGAGAGCGTGAGAGAGAATGGCTGAGACAGAGGACAGACACACACACACACAATCACAACACAACACACACACAACACACAACACACAACATACACCGCACATCAGACATAAACCAACACACGGAACACACACAGACACACACACACACACACCACACACACAAGAGGAGGAGAGAGAGTGAGAGAGAGAGAGAGAGTGCAGAGAGAGAGGAGAAATGGCCAGAGAGAAGAGAACAGAGACAGACAGACAGAAGCGACATAGATATATAGACAGAGAGAGAGAGAGAGAGAGAGAGAGAGAGGACAGGACAGAGAGGAAGAGAGGAGATGAAGAGGAAGGATGAGAGGAGAGACAAAAGTGACCTGAGGGGGGAGAGGGAGGGGGGAGGGGGGGGGGGGGGAGAGGGGTGGAGGCACGTTTAGAATAAGTTCTTGTATTGTATTTGTTTTTTTACTATTTGCTGGGATTGGTGTCTGTTTTGGACATAGCCTTTTACCTTTGTTTCCTTCTTTCTCCAACCTTCTTATCAACACCATTTCGTTCCCCTACCCTTCCTTACCTTCTGTCTGTTGTTTGGTGGTGGCTGGTGGTGGCTGTGTTTGTTTGTCTGCTGCCTATCTGTTGTCTGTCTCTTTCTGTCTTTCTCTTTTTTCTTTTTTCTTTCTTTTTCTTTCTTCCTTCTATTCATTTTTTTCTTTTTTCTTTCATTAGTTTTAGTCTTTTTCTCTTTCCTCTTCTCTTTCCTTCTCTCTCCTCCTCCTATCTTTTTTATTTCTTCTTTTTTTCTTCTTTTTTCTTTTCGTCTTTTCTTCTTCTTCGGCATCGTTTCTTGTTTTGTTCTTGTTCTTGTTTTCTTTTTTGTACTATTTTTTATTTTCTTCTTTCATTTCTTCTTCTTTTTTTTTGTAAGTATATAAATTAAAAATGTTAATTGAACTAAAACTCCATAAAAGTATATTTAAATATCTATTATATATATATTTATATTATTTTTTATATATATAATATATATATATATATATTAGATATATTAAGAGAGAGAGAGAGAGAGGAGAGAGAAGAAGAGAGAGTGGAGACATTACATATATACTTATTTAGTTAAGTAGGTATGTAGATAGATCGTTTAGATAGATAGATAAGATAGATAGATAGATAGATAGAGAGATAGATAGATAGATAGATAAGTACTTATCAGACATACATTACATCGGGGTTTTTGTTCCCCTTTAGTAACAAGATAGATGAATAGATTATTTTTTCTTTATAACCAAGGCAACACCACATCCCGTACAAAGATAACCGATCAATGGCAGGAGGTCTTGAGTTAATCTGTGTTTTGTTTCGTGAATCCAAAGAATGAGCGTGTGGTAATCATTATGCCAAGAAGGCAATGACTGCATCACTCGTTGCACTGCATGACTGTTGTACAGTACTGCACTGACTTACAACTTGCTGGCATGGTGCGGAGGAGTTGGGGTGGGGGAGGGGGGGGGTGGGGGGGGGGGTGGGGGGGGGGGTTGTACAGGAGTGTGACATCTGTCAGATTTTCTGTCTGTGCTTTATTAGCATCTACACACAACTTCATTTTAGGTCTGTGTTAAAACCGTAAGTTGATTTGTTTGTTTTTTTGTTGGTGTGTGGATGTTGTTGTGTTGTTGTTGTTATTTTATATATTGTTGGAATGTTTTGGAGATGAAATGGTGGTGGATGGGAGGGGCGGGGGTGAGGGTGATTTGGAGGGGTTGGGAAAGAGAGGGAACAAGGATGGTGGCGAGAGAGGGGGGGGAATGAGGGAGAGAGTACATGAGTGTGTGTATGTGTGTGTGAGAGAGTGAGAGAGTGAAGATAATGTGTGTGTGTGAGGAGAGAGAGAGTATGTGTGTGAGTGGTGTGTGAGAGAGGAGAGAGGGAGGGAGAAGAGAACGAGAGAGAGAGAGAGAGGGAGGGAGGGAGAGAGCGACGGCGAAGAGAGGAGAGACAGAGAGACAGACAGATGACAGACCGACAGACAGACAAGCAGAAGGTGAGACAGAAGACAGAGAAGGAGACAGGAGAGAGCCCAAAACGTTTCCCCGAACGTTAAAATTGCTCCATCTATTCGGAAGAGTAGGCATGAGTACGATACGAACATGACACAATTTAGTGTTACAAGATCGACATTAACAGAATTGATGGTAAAACACACACACACACTATAAAAACCACACACACACACACACTAACAACTAAACACACACACTAACACCTAAAACACACACCCACACACCCACTAAAAACTAACACAACAACCACACAACACAACAACACAACCACACACACTAACACACTAAACACAAACACATAACCAACTAAAACACACAAACACTAAAACACACTAAAATATACAACACACACATAACACACACTAAAACACACCACACACACTAACACTCTAAAAAACAAAAACACACACCGAGCGCGCCGCACACGTACACACACACTCACACAACACAAACAACCAATAAAACATTAACACACTTAAAACACACCACACACAACACACACACACCGCACACACCGAATAATAGAAAAACTTCATGGGGTAGTTTAAGAATCTGATCAATTATGGAAACGATCTTTAAAAAGTTGTCTGACATGCCCATATTTCTTGTTATATGGCTGCTTCTCAAAGAGATTCGCGTTTTATGACGTGAGAAGGGTTAATTCACGATATTTTTCGAATGAAGTTAAATGAATTCTTTACGATTTTGTGAACATGGTAGATGTCTATGGTGGGGATCATATTTCAATTCTCAATATATTTGATTGCCCATATGGTTAAAACACCTTTTTTACTCATTTTTTTTAACTGTCTCTGGATAATGATTTGAAAATTCAAAGCTAGCTTTGCCATTGCAGATGTTCATTGCATAGTCACTAGAATATTTATTGAAGTTACATTATTGTTATTTCATGTTTTCACATTGTTGAGTTTATATTTTGCTCTGTTTAAAAAGTAATATCATTACTTTTCTAGGGATTTTTCTTTCGGGGGGGAGGGGGGTTGCTTTTTCATTTTTTTAAAAATTATTATTGGGGTTTTTTCAACCAACAATTATTGCTATTTCTTAACCTTTTCTCCTTCCACTCTTTCTTCTTCCTTCTTTAACTTTCCATCACTTCTTTTCCCTCGTCTAATATCACTTAGAGTGAACAAGCGTTAATTGAAGACAACAACAACAACACGCACACACACACTAACACTCACAACACACTAAACACACCACACACACACACACACCACACAACAACACACACACACACACACACACACCCACCACACAACTCAGTACTACTGATCCATTACCTTAAAAAAAAAAACAGAAAATAAATGAATTAATTAAACATTGAATCAGTATGGTTTTGTTTTTGGTGGGTTTTTAAGGGAGAAAATCGTGTGGGCGCCCTAATTTCGCGATGGGTTTGTTTCCCCGGGGTAAGCGAATAACCCAGAATTTCACGCTAGGAGAAGAGAAAATTAAGCTTGTACAATTTTGATGGTGGTGGTGGGTGTTGGACATCGGTCAGACTTTACTGTTAGGCAAATTACTTGACTTAATAGCGAAGTCTGATAAAAATTTTTTTCTTTTTTTTTTATAATCTTCGCATTGGCAAATTCCTTACTACTAGTAAGGAAAGCAGACGTTCTAGAATTTTCGTCTGGAAATAATTGGAACAGTATTTTCTCTGTCTTCGCTTCTCTCTCTCTCTCTCTCTCTCTCTCTTCTCTCTCTCTCTCTCTCTCTCTCTCTCTCTTGTCCCGGTCTCTGTTTCTCTATGAGTCTCTTTTCTGTCTGTCTCTCTGTCTATGTGGTGTCTTCTATTGTCCACTCTCTCTCTCTCTCTATCCGTTACTTCTCACGCAAACGCCTCTTCTTTCTCCTCTTCTTCTTCTCTCTTCTCTCTCTCTCTCTCCTCTCTCTCTCCTACTTTCTCTCTCTTCTCTTTCTTCTCTCTCCGTCCTCCTCCTCCTTTAGTACACACACACACAACGCTCTCTCACACCTTCTCTTCGCACTTCTCTTCCCCACTTACTAACACACAAACCGCTCTCCTCTCTCTCCTCTTCTCTCTCTTCACCTCTCTCTCTCTCTCTCTCTCTCTCTCTCTCTCTCTCTCTCTCGTGTTTATGTTTCTTTTGTTTGTGTGTGTGTATCTTTCTCTCTCTCGTCTCTTCTCATGTTTCTCCTCCCTCTCCCTCCCTCCTCTACCTCCGTCTTCTCTCTCCCTCCCTCCTCTCCATCAGTCATGATGAGGAGGTGGATGCTGAAAAGATGATGAAGATGGTGATATATATATACACAGTCATATAAATACAGAAGGGGCAATGTGATCTATATCAGATGTATATATATATTTTATATATTTAGATATATATATAATTATATATATATATATATAAATATATGTATAGAAGAGAGATAGTTAGATAGACAGAAATATATATATATATATATTATATATATTCTACTATCTCTCTCTCTCTCTCCTTCTCTCCTCTTCTATTATATATATATATATAGGTAGGATATGATAGATAGATAGATAGATAGATAGATAGATAGATAGATAGAATAAGATAGATAGATAGATTGATAGATATTACTGCCAGGATTTCGCAGCGACACTTTCGATCCGTACATGCCCACGTCTGCCGTTTTAAGGAGCACACAGCTGGACGGAGGGCGTTGCTGCGTTTTGCAGTGCACCTTTGCTGTTGTACTTGCGTCTTGTAGTAGTAAGTAGTGGAGTGGTCCAGTCAGGAATAACACACCCCTACCCTCAATACTTTATTTTCTCCCTCATCCATTCCCTCCCTCAACCAAAACTATCACCGGTCAATTTCATCGTTGGTTTGAGCCTAACAGCTATTCTTTAAAAACCAATCGAACAAACACACAAAAAAACAACCCACCCCCCACCCCCCCAAACAACACAAAAACCAACAGGCAACAACAACCAAATACACCAACAAACAAACTAGACAAACAAACTAAAACGAAAAATACCAGAACACAAAAAAAAACACAAAACAAAACAAAAATAACACCTTCAAAAGACAATCTTACGAAAAAATTATTGTGGACCTAAGATGGAGACAAATGGAGGAATACATCAACGAATCAAGCTTTAGAGTCACCAGAATTTACCGTCAATTTTATTTAAACACTTCTAAGTGATGATGAAGATGATGATGAAGAAAAACCAAGGAGGAGGAGGAGGAAGAGGAAGGAGAGGAGACAGACAGAGACAGTGGGTGAACAGAGACATTAGACACAGAGACAGAAAGAGACAGGAGAGACAGAAACTTAGACAGACATATACAGACACACTGGACACACCACGCACGGAACGCACGCACGTCCACAACACAACACACACACATACACACACACACACCACACCACACACACACACCAACCACACACACACACACACACACACAACTGCATTACACACGAGGACTGGATTGACAGAAAAGCACGTGCGTGTTTATTTCTATTGTCCTCGAAATAAAAAATAAAAATAAATAATATAAATGAACAAACACACACACACATCACTCTTCTCTTCTCCTCTCTCTACACACACACCACACACCCTATACACACAACACTCACACACACACACAGCCATACTCGCACACAAAACACTCACACACACAGACACACACACACTCACCACAAACACACTCACAACACACATTCACACACCCAAACCCCACCACAGAAACTTTAAATGGCAATGCGCTCAACGAATGGATCTTGTTTCTAAAGTAAAGCCCAATTGTTCTGCGATTGGCAATTCCCTCGCGTGAAAGAGGAAGTAGGCTACCATTCCAATTGTTCCAGAAGACTTGCACTAATATCTTTGTGCAGCCTACACTTGCTATCTGTTTCCTGCAACTTCAGCGCTTTGTAGTGGTGGGTGTTTGTTATTGATACCCACGTAATTTCAAAAGAACGCGCAGTTTGAAACATGGGATGAGTCAGAATCTTGTTAAGCATGTTAACTATAATCTATGAACATTGCGTGTTTATGTGTGTGTGTTTGTGTGCGTCGTGCGCGCGCGCCGTGTGTGTGTGTGTGTGGATGGGGAAAGAGTTGTGTGTGTGGTTTATTTATTTTTCAATTATTTATATTTATTTATTTTTCATATCGTGGATAACTGAATAATTACTCATGTCCTTTGTTTTTTTTTTTTACATCCAGTCCAGTGTGTGTGTGTGTGTGTGATGTGTGGGTGTGTGTGCTGTGTGTGTGTGAGTGTGTGTGTGTGTGATGTGGGTGTGTTTGTCCCTCTCAGCGTGGGTTTTTTATATACAGAACATTTTCCGGAGACAATCTATTCTGGCCTCACAGTGATACTCTGGCGGTTATGAGACAGAGTCAGTCAAATCGATAGTTTTATGACCTGCTGTTGTTAATACACGGGAAAGCCTAACAACATCATTATCAATTATAATTAAGTAGTCATGTGTCGGACGATGAATGACCACCAAAACAGCAGCGGAGGCGGCTACTGTTTCGGATTTGGGGCATAAATTTGATTAAGTGGAGATGCCTTGCCCAAGTACATCCCACTCTCTCGGCCAAGTTGGCATAAGGACAGTCAGCGTTGGAGGTGTCTCCAAAAGGCCAACCAGCCCCCGGGCTACAGCACATAAGGAATGTGCGAGTCAAGCTCTAGTAGAGAGTCATAGTCGATTCACTAAAGACTAAGCTTAAGGGAATTAATGAATGGAAAGAAAGCCATGGTCATACAGCTTCACTTTGCTGTGCCCCCATGGGGGTAACGGTTTGATGAAACAAGAACGTGATAAAGCCAAAGAACCGGAGGCATAAAACAAACAACAACAACAACTTTAACAACAACTATCACCCACCAAAACAACAACAACAAAACATCAGCCAAACCTTTGTTTTCTACGTTTTAAATTATAACTGACCATCACCAAACATATCAAAAACTCTATTTTTTTCTTTCTAATCTTACCATGTATCATCATAAAATCGTAGGGGGGAGGTAGTAAGTTTAATAAAAATCCAAGCACCGCTGTATTTGGCAAAACCATGATGACAGGCAACGACAGCAGCAGAGCGAGTGCGAGAGAGAGAGTGGGGGAGAGAGAGAAGGAGAGGAGAGAAGAGTGGAGGAGAAGAGAGAGAGAGAGAGAGAGAGAGAGAGGAGAGGTCAGGGAAGAGAAGGATGGAACTCGCTTTGGCGGGTGGCGTGACGGCGGCCTGTGGCGCGATGTTTGTATAATGCTGTGTCATTTCCCTTCTCTCTTATTTTCCCTTCACGGGTGTTTTTGGTTTTGGTTTTGTTTTTTTTTGTTTTGGGGTGTTTTTGGGGGGCCTGGGCTTGTATGTGTCTTGCTTGCGTTTGTATCTAATGTATGATTCCGCGATATCGGTTTCACAGGAGGTAGGACAGAGAGGCGAGTGATCAAAATGGAGCGAGAAGATAGGGCGAGAGCATGAAGGGATGGGGGGGGGGCGGGGGGGGGGGAGGGGAGAGGGAGGGGAGGCGGGAGAGGGAGAGAGGATTGGGTAGGATTGGATTAGATAGGGTAGGGTAGATAGGATAGGAATGGTGGAAGGATAGGACAGGAGATAGGACAGTTTAGGATACAGATAGGACAGTAGTTTTTTTGTGATTTAAATTATTATTTTTTTTTATTCTTGTTATTTGGAGGGATGATAGAATAAACCACTTATGTGCTTATTAGCATCCGGCCCCCAGTGCGTAGGCGGTTTTGTAATTCATTTCGTCATCTGTTCCCCAGCACCACAATAGCCTACACTTACAAAAAACGGAACAGGTTTTGTAGCGTTGTTGCGCAAGATGTTTCTGCGGGCGTTCACTCCACTGGGCTCGGTTTTATAGTCTCCTCCGAAGGACTATTTGGGCAGAGTGGAGTCTGCACTGATGTTAACTGTCAGGGAAAAATATTCCCCCTTGAACGGGTAACTCGACCTGGGGATCAGATGGCCTGCGCAATGTTCTACTCCACTAAGCTATCCCATTCACAAGGGGACAGGGAGAAGGGGACGGACACCAACACACATAAAGTTACAAATGTCATGTTCGAACAAAAAACAAAAAAGAACGCATTATTTTGTGGCCCAAACAATCACCAAAGAATGGATATGGAAAGAAGGAACACAAAGGAAACACAAAGCAAGACCAAAGCAAAAACAAAACATTACAAGCCAAACGAAGTTCTGTTATCAATTGTCATGGGGACCTCAGAAGCATAAGAAAAGAAACAAACAGCCACAAAAACAAAAGAAGGAACAAAAGGATGTCATCAAACCAAACAAAACATAACCAAACAAAAACAAATGGTGGGGAACGGTTTCAATTAAAAGGATATCAGCTTGGTGTTGTTTTTTGGGTGGGAGGGGTATGTTTTGTATGTTTGTTTTGTTTGTTGTTTTGTTTTTTATACGAGTTATTTGCATTCATTATTATGTTTTGTCTCTGTTCTCCTCTCTGTGTCTGTGTCTCTGTCTGTGTTTTGTCGTGTTTGTAGTCTGTGTCTGTGTCTGTGTCTGTTGTCTCTCTCTCTCTCTCTATCTCTCTCTCTATCCTCTCACTCTTCCTTTCTCTCCTCTTCTGCTCTTCTCTCTTTCTCTTAGGTTAATAAATCATTCTAGTTGACTTTTGTTTAGTGAGTTTGGGGGTTGTAAGCAGCGAGAGAAGAGAGAGAGCGAGAGAGAGAGAGAGAGAGAGAGAGGAGGAGAGAGAAGAGAGAGAGAGGAGGAGAGAGGGGGGGGGGGGGGGTGGGGGGGTAATAACGTAAAGGATAGAGAGAGAGGGGGTGGGGAACATTAGAAATAAGGAAAGAGAGAGAGGGGGGGGGGGGGGGGATAGAAATCAAGGATAGAGAGTGTGGAGGGGGCGGAGGGCGGGGTTGGGGACCCTGGACCTTAAAGGAAAGATTGAAAGAGGAAGAAGGAACCACGAACAAAAGCAAGACAAAGCAAAAACAAAACCATAACAAGCCAAAAACGAAGTTGCCATCGCCTTTGTCATTGGCTGACTGCAGAAAACATACAAGAAAAAAAAAGAAAGAGATGTAAACAACAAAACAACAACAGAAATAAAAAAACATAACAAAAAGAGAAAAGAGATGTCAACAATAACAAATAAAATGTAAAAAAAAAGATAAAGAGATGTCGACAACAAAACAAAATAAATATAAAAAAAACAAAACGGTAGAGAAGTTAAAAAAAACACGCAAACAGAGCCGTGATGTCAACAACACAAACACAAAATTAAACAAACAAAAACCACAGAGAAGAGATGTCAACACAACAACAACAACAAAATCAAAAAACAAAAACTAGAGAAAGATATGTCAATAACACACAACAAAATTCAAAAAACAAAAACCAGAGAAAGAGGATGTCAACAAAACACAAAATAAAAACAAAAAACAAAACAAAGAGATGTTCAAAAACACAAGGAACAAAATAACAAACAAAAACCTGAGAAAGAGATGTCAATACAACAACAAATCAAAATAAAACAAAACAGAGAAAGAGATGTCAACAACAGCAAACAAAAAAACAAAAACAACTAGAACAACAGAAGAGTTGTCAACAACAACTTTTTTTCTTACAGGGAAAGAGATGTAACAAACAAACAAAAAAACCACAAAAAACAGAGAAGATATGTCAAAACCACAAAAAATAATAAAACAAACAACCCCCACCCACAGAAAAAGAAAATCTAATCAAATCCAAGAATATGGGAAGGGTCATAACGATATCAGTGGGTTGTTTTTCTTTTTGTTTTGTTTAATTATTTTGTGTTTGTTTGTCCAAGTTAATTTTGGCCACTATATTTATGTGTGTGTGGTGTGTGTGTGTGTGTTTTGTGTGGTGTGTTGTGGGGTGTGTGTGTGTGTGTGTGTGTGGGTGTGTGTGTGTGTGTGTTAATGGTGAATCATGGTGTGTGTGTGCGTGTGCGTTTTGTGTGTGGGTTAATGCGTGTGTGTGTGTGTTGTATTTGTGGCGTGCGTGGTGTGCGTGCGTGCGAAATCAAAGTAAAATTAAAGTCTTTTTTTAAATTTCAAATAGTAAAAATGAATTAACAATGCTTTTTTTCAGGAACAAAAGTAACGTCATCAAAGTAATCTACTTTTTGAGAGAGTCAGTGTGTTATGTGTGAGTGCGTGAGAGAGAGGGGGAGAGACAGAGACAGAGAGGGGAGGGAGAGAGAGAGAGAGAGAGAGAGAGAGAGGGGGGAGAGAGCGAGAGGAGAGTGAGAGAGAGAGAGAGAAGAGAGATGGAGGGGGAGAGGGGAGAGAGAGAGAAAGAGCGAGAGAGCGGAGAGCGAGCGAGGGAGAGCGAGAGGAGTGTAGTGTGTGGTGTGTGTATGTGTGTGTGTGTGTGCGTTTGCGCGTGCATGTGTGTGTGTGTTTGTGTGTGAGAAGTGTGTGTGTGTGTGTGTGGTGTGGTGTGACGACACATTTATCATCTTTCTTATACCAAAAAAAAGGAAAAGAAATTCATCGATATTAATTTTTAATTTACAGTGGCATCTCTAGCTCTTTTTACTTAAGCTGTCGGGATGGAGAGCTCAGAAGGTCAGAGCCATCGCTTTCCAATCTTAAGGTTGAAGCAGCATTGAGTTGCTTACCAAGGGGAATGATGGGTGTGCACGCTTGCGCGCTTGGCTTCAGAGTACAGCTTAGTAGAAAAGGTTACTGTACTCCTGAGCGAATAGCAAACGTTACGAAGTTCGCTAACACTTTCATTTGATTATACGAACATTGAGCGAGAAATTATGTGTGTGTGTGTGTTTGTGTTGTGTGTGTGTGAGTGTGTGTTGTGGTGTTGTGTGTGTGTTGTGTGTGTCTGTTTGTTAGTGTGAGTGCGTGTGTGTTTGTGTGTTTGTTTTGTGGTGTGTGTGTGTGTGTGTGTGATGTGTGTGTTCTATTCTTTTATTATTTTCATTTGAGGGAAAAAATGGAATAAGTATCGTAAGTTTGATTTTTTCTACACACAGTCACTCTGGGTATGCGTTGATAAAAACAAAATTGTATCCCTTCACCGGTACAATGGTTACTTTTTGTAAGGCGGAGGGTTTCCGTTGTGGCAAGATGTTCAAAGAAGAGGTGTGGTGTGTGTGGTGTTTGTGTGTGTGTTTGTGAGTGTGGTATGTGTTATGTGATGTGGTGTGGTTGTGTGGTGTATGTGGCGTGAGTGTTTGTGAGTGTGTGGTGTGGTGTGCGTGCGTGCGTTGTGGTGCGTGGCGCGTTGCGTGCGCGTGTGTTGTAAGTGGTGTTCAAAGTTCAATCACATCAAATGTTCATTTAGATGGTATTATACTTGAAAAGTGTTGTATATGGTGGTGTTGTGTTTGATTGTATGTTTGATGAGTGATGTATGGTGCGGCATGTGTCTTTCTGTCTGTTGTCTGGTGGTCGTGGAATGACATGTGAGGGAGCAGCAGCAGCAAGGCACAGCGAACAGCAGCGCAGAGCAGCAACAGGCAGACAGCAGCACAACAGCAGGAACACAAAGCAACCTTCACAAATAAGACAAAGAAACAAAAGGTAAAACCAAAGGAAAACCCAGTAAGGGGTTGCCACACAAAACACGGTGTCATTGGTTTGCGTGACAGATTTGAGAAGAAAAGGGAAAGATGGACACAAAAAGTAAAATACAAAGAACCAACAAACACAATAACCAACAAAAATAATCAAAGGAGGAGGACGATACCGATAAAATATATCAAGGGGGTTGTTTCTGGGGTTGTGTTTTTTTTTGTGTGTGGTGTTTAAAGTTTTTGTTGTTTGGTTGTTGTTTTTGGTTTGTTGTTTTCCAATTAAATTTGCTCCACTATATTTCTGCAGACTTGTGTTGTTCTATTTTTTTCTTATCTCTTTCTGTGTCTCTGGTTGTCTTGTCTATGTCTTTTGTTGTTGTTGTCTCTCTTCTCTTTCTTTTTTTTCTCTTTTTCTTTTTTTTCTTTCTTTGGTCTCTTTCTTTTTCTCTTTCTCATTTTCTCTTATCTTTCTTTCTTTCTATTCTCTTTTCTCTCTCTTGTCTCTCTTGTCTTTTTTTTGTTGTCTGTCTTTTATTTTTCTCTTTCTTCTTCTCTCTTCTCTCTCTCTCTTCGCTCTCTTCTTCATCTCTCTCTCTCTGGGTTTATCTTTTGTTTGAGTTCGGGGTCTGTGTGTCTCTGTGTCTGTTTGTCTGTTCGGTTTTGTCTCTGTCTTTGATGACTTGTTGTTGTTCTGATGGTTGGCTGTTATCTTTTGTTTATGTATCAGGTTCTTATGTTGTCTTTCTCTATTTTGTTTTTCTGTATCTCTGTCTTGTTGTCTTCTGTCTGTTTATCTTTTGTTTGTGTTAGGGTCTCTTTCATTCTTTTCTCTCTGTTCTTTGTCTTGTTGTCTCTGTTGTCTGTCAGTTGTCTGTTGTCTGTCTCTTCTTTCTCTTCTTCTCTCTCTCTCTCTCTTGTAATTTATTTTTGTTGTGTTTTGGGTCTTGTTGATGTCTGTATGTCTTCTCTCTCTCTCTCTATCTCTTCTCTGTCTCTCTCTCTGCTCTCTTCTCTCACTCTTGTTTCTGTCTCTCTCTCTCTCTCTTCTCTCTTGGAAGGCGAGGTAGCTAGGTGTTTAGAGCGATGCCCGAAGAGCTGACGGCCAGAAGGTTCGATCCACTCAGAGCCCCCTCACTCCCCCCCCCCCCCCCCCCTGCCATTTGCGGGGGACTGTTTCTTGTTGCCTAACAGTTCACACCCTCTGGGGAAGGGATGCCTAGTGGTTAGAACCATAGCGTGCAATTGGGACAACGGGATTCAACTCCCGATTCAAGGGGATATTTTTTTCTGGAGTTAACATCAGGCAGATCATTGTCCCAAAAAAGTCCTTCGGATGGGATTATATACGAGCCCTTGTGTACGGCCACATAACTTTTGTGCTAGTTAAAATCGGTTCCATTTTGTAAGAGTAGGCATTGCGTGCGGTTGGGAACAGAAGACAATTTACAAAAACCGTCATACACAGGGGGAATGGATGTAAAAAGACGGTAAGTGTTATTTCCATTATCCTCGAATCAAGATAAAATAAAATAAAATAAATACAATAAATAAATGGATCAGCTCCCTGAAAAAGTCTTTTATAGATAAATGAGGTGAGTATGAACAGCACGCACGCTCGCAGAACATCTTGCAACACACACAACACAACAACACAAAACACACACACCACAACCCAACACCATTAAAAATGTTCCGCGTTTGGACTATGGCATAGTGTGCGATGGGAATGTGTGAAAAACTGACAAACTTGACTGGAAATGGAAGTTTAGAAAAGCGAGGAGGAGCTCATCATTATTCTTAAAAATAAAAATTTAAAAAGAATTGGAAGGAAAATAAATTAAACAAAAAAATTCTGTCCTCTGTCTGTCTGTCTGCCTGTGTCTGACTGTTATGTTCTGTCTGTTCTGTCTCTCTCTGTCTTGTCTGTATGTTGCTGTCTGTCTCTCTTACCATTGTTTCTTGTTCTCTTGTCTGTGTTGCCTGTTGTGGTTCTTACCTTCTTTTTTCTTCTCTTCTTCACATCTCTCTTTCTTCTCCTCTCTTTCTTCTTATCTCTCTAATTCTTTCTCTCTTCTTCTCTATCTCTCTCTCAGTTCGTTTCAATTCCTATATGGTCTTGAGTTTATTTAGAGCACATTTTTTATTAGTCGGAATTATTTGTGTTTGTTTTGTGTTCAGGCATCGTAATTTAATTTATGTGTCTGTGCATAATCGTTTCCATAATTTTAAAGTTTAGGTTGCAGTTTTTGTTGCATTTTATTTGTGTTCTCTTTCTCTTCTCTCTTTCTTCTCTCTTTTACTACTTCTCCTTTCTTTCTCTCTCTCTTTTCTCTGTTCTTGTTTTGTTCTCTGTCTCTCTTTTGTCTCTCTCTCTCTCTTCTTCTCTCCCTTCTCTTTCTTCTCTCTCTTCTCCTCTCTTCTTTCTCTTCTTTCGTGGGTAAATGGCGGGAGGAGAGGAATTAATGGGAGGGAGGCAGGGCAGAATAATATATCGGGAAGTAATAGGAAAGTGATGGGTTATTTATGAGTATTTTTCGAAAATATAATTTGATATATTTTGTTATATTTATAGAAAATGCTAGCTCGATTGTTTTTTGTGTGTCTGCTCTTGTTGTCTGTCTGTCAGTCAGTGTACTATGTTTCTGAGTCAGTCTGGTCTGTGTGTCTCAATATGTTCTACTTGTCTTTGTTGTTGTTTTTCCTGTTTTTGCCTCTTTTGTAGCTTGTCTATCGTCTGTTTGTCTCTCTGATGCTATCACTCTACACCCACAAACATACTTCCCACCCCACCACAACACCACCTTTCCCACACACACCACACAACACACACACACACACCACACACACAACACAACACAACAAACTAACCTTACCTGTGCCTCCATTTTTATTAAACAAAAAACAAACAACAAAAAAAAACTCAAGAGAAAACTAACTGAACTAACTAAGCTTTCCCATTCACTCCTTCACTTACACTGAACATGAATCATACTACTACTACAACGAAGCAAAAAGGAGTGCCTCCTCTGGCGTGGTCTCCTGGTGGGTGTTTCTTACTCTTATTTTCTCTCTCTCTCTCTTCTCTTCTCCTTCTCTTCTCTTCTTTCTCTCTCTCCTCTCTCTCTCTCTCTTTCTCGAATAGCTTATCCTACTTCTACAACCATACGCTAGCCTCCAGAGAATGCAAAGTTCTAGCTAGCTGATGACTGCTGTCTGCCTTGCTTTCGGAATTGACTTGTCCACTTGCCTTTCTTGTCGAGTGGGTGTTTCTGTATTTATTTAGTTTGTTCTTGGATGTTGTTACTTCTCTCTCGTCGTCGACCCGGATGTCTATCTCTTCTTTCCCCCCCCCCCCCCCCTCTCTCTTTCTCTCTTATCTGTGTTCTGTCTGGTCTTCTCTCTCTGTTCCTTTTATCTTCTCTCTCTCTCTTCCTCTCTCTTCGCTTCTTCCTTCTCCGCTCTCTCCTTCTCTTCATATGTTCTCTCTCTCTCTCTCTTCCCCTCTCTACCTCTTTCTGGTCTCTCTTTGCGTTCATCTTTCGGGGCAGGAAGGATAACAGTTCTTGAGGATTTGTTCTGTATAAGAGAGTGGGGGTATATAAGAAAGTGTAGTTGAAGAGTCGTAGATGAAATATACTCAGGTGGGTGCGGTTGAGAGAGAGAGAGAAGAGAGTGGGAAAGAGAGAGAGAGGGGGGGGGGGGGGGAGGGAGGGGAGAGGGAGAAGACTGGGGGGGTGGGGAGAGGAGGAGGGTAGGGAGAGTGAGGTGGTGAGGGAGGGAGAGAAAACAAAAGAAGACAGGAGGCAGACAGGGGAGAGATGAGAGAGAGAGAGAGCGAGAGAGAGGAGAGGAGAGAGAGTAGAGGCATGCGTGAAGAGAGAGAGAGAGGCAGAGTAGGCCGGACAGGGAGGGACAGGTAGGCCGGCAGAGACAGACAGAGGAGACAGAGAGAGCGAGAGACAGGACTGATGATGACTGATAACTGATTGATGAAGGTAGGCAGGCAAGCTGAGGAACAGAGAGAGAGAGAGAGAGAGAGGAGAGAGGAGGAGGAGAGAGAGGAGAGAGAGAGAGTGAGTGCAGCGAGAGAGTGAGTGCGAGAGAGAGAGAGAGAGAGAGGCAGAAGATAGCAGACATCTAGGCCAGAAGGACAGACAAAGGTGCAGGCATCAGCGAGAGGACAGCGAGAAGAGAGCGAGAGAGGGGGGGGGGGGCTCTAGAATAAGTTCTTAGTATTGTATTACTGTTTTAAATTTTCATGGATTGAATTTTGTTTTGGACAAAAACACAGAAAGAGAGAGAGAGAGAGAGAGAGAGAGTGAGAGAGCGAGGAGAGAGAGACAGACAGGACAGAAGACAGGGCAGAAGACAGAGAGATAGAGAGAGAGATGTAGGAGGACGAGAGATAGAGAGTGGAGAGAGAGAGAGAGAAGGCACAGAGGAAAGGGACAGAGACAAACAGACAGCAGACAGGCAGAGACAGAGACGGAGATAGAGGAGTGACAGAAGACAGGTAGGCAGCGGAGAGTGAGAGGAGAGAGAGAGAATGGTGTGCCGAAGACGGACATTCACACACCCACACCACAACACACAATGCAGAGAAACACACACACAGACCAACACCCCCACAGACAACAGACACACACAGATAGGCAGGCAGGAGAGGAGCGAGAGAGGAGAGGGAGGCAACAGGAAGGAAAAGAGACAGACAGACAGAAAGAAGCCAGAGACAGAGAGAGATAGAGAGAGACAGATAGGGACAGGTAGCAAGAAGGCTGAGAGAGCGTGAGAGAGAATGGCTGAGACAGAGGACAGACACACACACACACAATCACAACACAACACACACACAACACACAACACACAACATACACCGCACATCAGACATAAACCAACACACGGAACACACACAGACACACACACACACACACCACACACACAAGAGGAGGAGAGAGAGTGAGAGAGAGAGAGAGAGTGCAGAGAGAGAGGAGAAATGGCCAGAGAGAAGAGAACAGAGACAGACAGACAGAAGCGACATAGATATATAGACAGAGAGAGAGAGAGAGAGAGAGAGAGAGAGGACAGGACAGAGAGGAAGAGAGGAGATGAAGAGGAAGGATGAGAGGAGAGACAAAAGTGACCTGAGGGGGGAGAGGGAGGGGGGAGGGGGGGGGGGGGGAGAGGGGTGGAGGCACGTTTAGAATAAGTTCTTGTATTGTATTTGTTTTTTTACTATTTGCTGGGATTGGTGTCTGTTTTGGACATAGCCTTTTACCTTTGTTTCCTTCTTTCTCCAACCTTCTTATCAACACCATTTCGTTCCCCTACCCTTCCTTACCTTCTGTCTGTTGTTTGGTGGTGGCTGGTGGTGGCTGTGTTTGTTTGTCTGCTGCCTATCTGTTGTCTGTCTCTTTCTGTCTTTCTCTTTTTTCTTTTTTCTTTCTTTTTCTTTCTTCCTTCTATTCATTTTTTTCTTTTTTCTTTCATTAGTTTTAGTCTTTTTCTCTTTCCTCTTCTCTTTCCTTCTCTCTCCTCCTCCTATCTTTTTTATTTCTTCTTTTTTTCTTCTTTTTTCTTTTCGTCTTTTCTTCTTCTTCGGCATCGTTTCTTGTTTTGTTCTTGTTCTTGTTTTCTTTTTTGTACTATTTTTTATTTTCTTCTTTCATTTCTTCTTCTTTTTTTTTGTAAGTATATAAATTAAAAATGTTAATTGAACTAAAACTCCATAAAAGTATATTTAAATATCTATTATATATATATTTATATTATTTTTTATATATATAATATATATATATATATATTAGATATATTAAGAGAGAGAGAGAGAGAGGAGAGAGAAGAAGAGAGAGTGGAGACATTACATATATACTTATTTAGTTAAGTAGGTATGTAGATAGATCGTTTAGATAGATAGATAAGATAGATAGATAGATAGATAGAGAGATAGATAGATAGATAGATAAGTACTTATCAGACATACATTACATCGGGGTTTTTGTTCCCCTTTAGTAACAAGATAGATGAATAGATTATTTTTTCTTTATAACCAAGGCAACACCACATCCCGTACAAAGATAACCGATCAATGGCAGGAGGTCTTGAGTTAATCTGTGTTTTGTTTCGTGAATCCAAAGAATGAGCGTGTGGTAATCATTATGCCAAGAAGGCAATGACTGCATCACTCGTTGCACTGCATGACTGTTGTACAGTACTGCACTGACTTACAACTTGCTGGCATGGTGCGGAGGAGTTGGGGTGGGGGAGGGGGGGGGTGGGGGGGGGGGTGGGGGGGGGGGTTGTACAGGAGTGTGACATCTGTCAGATTTTCTGTCTGTGCTTTATTAGCATCTACACACAACTTCATTTTAGGTCTGTGTTAAAACCGTAAGTTGATTTGTTTGTTTTTTTGTTGGTGTGTGGATGTTGTTGTGTTGTTGTTGTTATTTTATATATTGTTGGAATGTTTTGGAGATGAAATGGTGGTGGATGGGAGGGGCGGGGGTGAGGGTGATTTGGAGGGGTTGGGAAAGAGAGGGAACAAGGATGGTGGCGAGAGAGGGGGGGGAATGAGGGAGAGAGTACATGAGTGTGTGTATGTGTGTGTGAGAGAGTGAGAGAGTGAAGATAATGTGTGTGTGTGAGGAGAGAGAGAGTATGTGTGTGAGTGGTGTGTGAGAGAGGAGAGAGGGAGGGAGAAGAGAACGAGAGAGAGAGAGAGAGGGAGGGAGGGAGAGAGCGACGGCGAAGAGAGGAGAGACAGAGAGACAGACAGATGACAGACCGACAGACAGACAAGCAGAAGGTGAGACAGAAGACAGAGAAGGAGACAGGAGAGAGCCCAAAACGTTTCCCCGAACGTTAAAATTGCTCCATCTATTCGGAAGAGTAGGCATGAGTACGATACGAACATGACACAATTTAGTGTTACAAGATCGACATTAACAGAATTGATGGTAAAACACACACACACACTATAAAAACCACACACACACACACACTAACAACTAAACACACACACTAACACCTAAAACACACACCCACACACCCACTAAAAACTAACACAACAACCACACAACACAACAACACAACCACACACACTAACACACTAAACACAAACACATAACCAACTAAAACACACAAACACTAAAACACACTAAAATATACAACACACACATAACACACACTAAAACACACCACACACACTAACACTCTAAAAAACAAAAACACACACCGAGCGCGCCGCACACGTACACACACACTCACACAACACAAACAACCAATAAAACATTAACACACTTAAAACACACCACACACAACACACACACACCGCACACACCGAATAATAGAAAAACTTCATGGGGTAGTTTAAGAATCTGATCAATTATGGAAACGATCTTTAAAAAGTTGTCTGACATGCCCATATTTCTTGTTATATGGCTGCTTCTCAAAGAGATTCGCGTTTTATGACGTGAGAAGGGTTAATTCACGATATTTTTCGAATGAAGTTAAATGAATTCTTTACGATTTTGTGAACATGGTAGATGTCTATGGTGGGGATCATATTTCAATTCTCAATATATTTGATTGCCCATATGGTTAAAACACCTTTTTTACTCATTTTTTTTAACTGTCTCTGGATAATGATTTGAAAATTCAAAGCTAGCTTTGCCATTGCAGATGTTCATTGCATAGTCACTAGAATATTTATTGAAGTTACATTATTGTTATTTCATGTTTTCACATTGTTGAGTTTATATTTTGCTCTGTTTAAAAAGTAATATCATTACTTTTCTAGGGATTTTTCTTTCGGGGGGGAGGGGGGTTGCTTTTTCATTTTTTTAAAAATTATTATTGGGGTTTTTTCAACCAACAATTATTGCTATTTCTTAACCTTTTCTCCTTCCACTCTTTCTTCTTCCTTCTTTAACTTTCCATCACTTCTTTTCCCTCGTCTAATATCACTTAGAGTGAACAAGCGTTAATTGAAGACAACAACAACAACACGCACACACACACTAACACTCACAACACACTAAACACACCACACACACACACACACCACACAACAACACACACACACACACACACACACCCACCACACAACTCAGTACTACTGATCCATTACCTTAAAAAAAAAAACAGAAAATAAATGAATTAATTAAACATTGAATCAGTATGGTTTTGTTTTTGGTGGGTTTTTAAGGGAGAAAATCGTGTGGGCGCCCTAATTTCGCGATGGGTTTGTTTCCCCGGGGTAAGCGAATAACCCAGAATTTCACGCTAGGAGAAGAGAAAATTAAGCTTGTACAATTTTGATGGTGGTGGTGGGTGTTGGACATCGGTCAGACTTTACTGTTAGGCAAATTACTTGACTTAATAGCGAAGTCTGATAAAAATTTTTTTCTTTTTTTTTTATAATCTTCGCATTGGCAAATTCCTTACTACTAGTAAGGAAAGCAGACGTTCTAGAATTTTCGTCTGGAAATAATTGGAACAGTATTTTCTCTGTCTTCGCTTCTCTCTCTCTCTCTCTCTCTCTCTCTTCTCTCTCTCTCTCTCTCTCTCTCTCTCTCTTGTCCCGGTCTCTGTTTCTCTATGAGTCTCTTTTCTGTCTGTCTCTCTGTCTATGTGGTGTCTTCTATTGTCCACTCTCTCTCTCTCTCTATCCGTTACTTCTCACGCAAACGCCTCTTCTTTCTCCTCTTCTTCTTCTCTCTTCTCTCTCTCTCTCTCCTCTCTCTCTCCTACTTTCTCTCTCTTCTCTTTCTTCTCTCTCCGTCCTCCTCCTCCTTTAGTACACACACACACAACGCTCTCTCACACCTTCTCTTCGCACTTCTCTTCCCCACTTACTAACACACAAACCGCTCTCCTCTCTCTCCTCTTCTCTCTCTTCACCTCTCTCTCTCTCTCTCTCTCTCTCTCTCTCTCTCTCTCTCTCGTGTTTATGTTTCTTTTGTTTGTGTGTGTGTATCTTTCTCTCTCTCGTCTCTTCTCATGTTTCTCCTCCCTCTCCCTCCCTCCTCTACCTCCGTCTTCTCTCTCCCTCCCTCCTCTCCATCAGTCATGATGAGGAGGTGGATGCTGAAAAGATGATGAAGATGGTGATATATATATACACAGTCATATAAATACAGAAGGGGCAATGTGATCTATATCAGATGTATATATATATTTTATATATTTAGATATATATATAATTATATATATATATATATAAATATATGTATAGAAGAGAGATAGTTAGATAGACAGAAATATATATATATATATATTATATATATTCTACTATCTCTCTCTCTCTCTCCTTCTCTCCTCTTCTATTATATATATATATATAGGTAGGATATGATAGATAGATAGATAGATAGATAGATAGATAGATAGATAGAATAAGATAGATAGATAGATTGATAGATATTACTGCCAGGATTTCGCAGCGACACTTTCGATCCGTACATGCCCACGTCTGCCGTTTTAAGGAGCACACAGCTGGACGGAGGGCGTTGCTGCGTTTTGCAGTGCACCTTTGCTGTTGTACTTGCGTCTTGTAGTAGTAAGTAGTGGAGTGGTCCAGTCAGGAATAACACACCCCTACCCTCAATACTTTATTTTCTCCCTCATCCATTCCCTCCCTCAACCAAAACTATCACCGGTCAATTTCATCGTTGGTTTGAGCCTAACAGCTATTCTTTAAAAACCAATCGAACAAACACACAAAAAAACAACCCACCCCCCACCCCCCCAAACAACACAAAAACCAACAGGCAACAACAACCAAATACACCAACAAACAAACTAGACAAACAAACTAAAACGAAAAATACCAGAACACAAAAAAAAACACAAAACAAAACAAAAATAACACCTTCAAAAGACAATCTTACGAAAAAATTATTGAACCCTTCCCCCCTCAATACCCCTTCATTCTTGTCACCAAAAAAAAAGAAAAAAGAACCCAAAAAAGGGGCAAAATCAGCACGAACAGACTACACCAGCCCAAAACCCAGCACAAAACCCAAAGCGGCTTGATATCCTGTCATCATCTACACCTTGTCCGTCCGTCGTCTGCCTGTCACAGGGTTCAAGTCATGTGAGCTTGGGGCCTGGGGTATAGATAGGCAATGGATGGATGATGGAGGAGGGCTTTCCTCCCCTTGTGATGGACCTGGAGGCTGTGTGGTCTAATGGACCGGGGGTTAGGTTACAAGCATGAAAGCAGCGAGCGTCTGTGAGGCCAGCTCCAAAATGCCATCACTTCAACAGGATGGAGGGGGCAGCTTGAATGTTAAAATGTGGCGGCAGATTGGGGCTCACGTTTTCTCTGCTGTCGAAACACCTGTGATGGCTGTTGTGGGTTTTGGTGGGGGGTAGGCGGGTGGGTGGGTAGGCAGAGGGTGGGTGGGCAGGTAGGCAGACTGATTGTTGTTGTTTGATGCTTTTGTCTGAAGGATGAAAGGTTTTAAAGAAAAAAGTTGTGTCTGTGTGTGGGCGGGGTTTAGATTTATTTTGTGGTGGGGGGTGGGGGGGGGGGGGGGGGGGTGGGGGGGTGGGGGGATTGCTTTGTGTCTGGTTTTGGCATCAAGTGTGGGTGTGGGTGTGTACTGCCTAAGTGTGTGTGTGTGTGGGGGGAGGGGGGGGGGGGTGATGTGTGTGTGTGTATGGAGAGAGAGAGAGAGGGGAGAGAGACAGACAGACAGACAGACAGACAGACAGACAGACAGACAGACAGACAGACAGACAGAGACAGAGAGACAGAGACAGAGAGATTCTGATTCCGATTCAGAATTTTTGTTGGCCATTTTAAGTCATGTGTAAACATGTTTGACACAACAACAAAACAAGGGAGGTGTGTGTATGCGTGCGCTCGCGCGTGTTTGTGTGCGCTCGCGCGTGTGTGTGTGCGTGTGTGTGTGTGCTGGCACCAGGTGTGGTGGGGTGGGCTGTTATTGTTGTAGTTTGCAGGTGTTTTAGAATCAGGGTGGAAGATTGGAAATCTGATTCTGCGTGTCATGACGCCTAAGGCTTGAGGGTTTTGTCAAGAACGACAAATATTTTGGGAAAATTTTTGGGGGTTGGTTGTTTTTTTTCCCTTTTACTTTCTCTCATTTCATTCCTTCTGTCTTTTCTGTCCTTTTTGTTACTGGAGAGAGGGGTGGGGGGGGGAGAGCGGGAGGGGGGGGGGGGTTAGTTTATTCGTTCTCATTTCATTCTTCTTCTTCTTTCCTGAGATTAATGGAAACACACCGTAATGAAAGCACACACACACACACACACTCACTCTCTCTCTCTCTCTCTCTCTCTCTCCTCTCTCTCTCTCTCTCACACACCACACACACACACACACTCACACACACACACACGGGGCGGGGGTAAGAAAAAGGAAATACGTAAAAAAATACTAAAGGAAGCAGATTAAGTACAATCATTTATTTTCATCCAGCCCTCAAAAGGGGCGAAATCGAGAGAGAGATGGAGAGACAGATACAGAGAGAAGAGAGAGAGAGAGAGAGAAGAGAGAGAGAGAGAGAGAGAGAGAGAGAGAGAGAGAGAGAGAGTTGAAGGAGGGATACGAAATAAGAAATTTTATTTACAAATGGAAGTAGATTAAGCACAATCATTTATTTTCATTCAGTTCTCAAAAGGGGAAGAATTACATATATATATATATATATATATATATATATATATATATATAGAGAGAGAAGAGAGAGAAGAGAGAGAAGAGAGAGAAGAGAGAGAGAGAGAAAACAGACAGACAGACTGACCACAGACAGACACAGACCGACACACATAAACAGACCCCTCCAAAAAAAAACCCAAAACACCCCACCAAAAATCCCAAAGAAAAACCATACGAACAAAAACGTGTCCCCTTGTAGCCCCCATTCTCTTCCTTTTTATGACGTGCCAAAACTTTCAGCATGGAACCAGTGGAGAAGAGGAGAAGACACCAACCCACTAGTATAGAGGGAGGGAGGAAGGAGAGGGGCGGGAACAGTTCTCCTGCGTTAATGATTGTTGTCGGGGAGAGAGAAGGGGTAAAAGTGAGACAGACGAGGTGAAAGTGTCGTCAAGGGCTCAGGTGGTAGCCTGTGTGTGTTTAGGAGAGGGGGGGGGGGGGGCGGGATCAAGGCGAAAGAGAATACCAGGAAATTCAAGACAAGCACAAGGCAAGACGAAAAGAGCAGAAGAAGAAGAAGAAGGAGGAGGAGGAGGAGAAGACAATGATGACGACAATGATGGCGAAAAAGAAGATGGCAAAAGGCAATACAAGGCAAGGCAAGGCAAAAAGCAAGAAGGAGGAGGAGGAGGAGAAGAAGAAGAAGAAGAAGAAGAAGAAGAAGAAGAAGAAGAAGAAGGAGGAGGAGGAGGAGGAGGAGGAGGAGGAGAAGAAGGAGAAGACAATGATGACGACAAAGAAGATGGCAAAAGGCAATACAAGACAAGGCAAGGCAAAAAGGCAAGAAGGAGGAGAAGAAGAAGAAGAAGGAGGAGAAGAAGAAGAAGAAGAAGATAATGATGACGACAACGATGGCGAATAAGAAGATGGCAAAAGCAATACAAGGCAAGGCAAGGCAAGGCAAAAAGCAAGCAAGAAGAAGAAACAATGATGACGACAATGATGACGACAACGATGGCGAAAAAAGAAGATGGCAAAAGAAATGCAAGGCAAGGCAAGGCAAAAAGCAAGAAGAAGGAGAAGAAGAAGAAGACAATGACGACGACAATGATGACGACAACGATGACGAAAAAGGAGATGGCAAAAGGCAATACAAGCAAGGCAAGGCAAAAGGCAACAACAACAACAACACAAGAATTGCGAAGAAGAAGAATTGTGAATAAAAGAAGAAGAAACAAGAAGAACAACAAAAAGGGGAA
>CM054143.1:8429564-8434564 GCA_028751875.1 Rapana venosa | reverse complement strand
CTCATGTACCTTTTTTTTTTTTTACATCCAGTCCAGTGTGTGTGTGTGTGTGTGTGTGTGTGTGTGTGTGTGTGTGTGTGTGTGTGTGTGTGTGTGTGTGTGTGTGTGTGTGTTGTCCCTCTCAGAGTGGCTTTTTTCTCTACAGAAATTTGCCGGAGACAAATCTATTATGCCCTCACAGTGATACTCTGGCGGTATGAGACAGAGTCAGTCAAATCGCATAGTCTTTATGACCCTGATGTTGTTAAACACGAGAACGCCTAACAACATCATTATCAACATATAATTATGTTTGTCCATCGTGCTCGACGATGACCACCAAAACAGCAGAGGAGGCGGCTACTGTTTCGGAAATTGGGCATACATTTGATTACAGTGGAGATGCCTTGCCCACAGTACATCCCCACTCTCTCGGCCAAGTGGGCATAAGG
This sequence comes from Rapana venosa, assembly GCA_028751875.1. NCBI lineage: Eukaryota > Metazoa > Mollusca > Gastropoda > Neogastropoda > Muricidae > Rapana > Rapana venosa. Next base: position 8,434,133 of record CM054143.1, on the reverse strand, counting down.
ACAGTCAGCGTTGGAGGTGTTCTCCAAAGGCCAACCAGCCCCCAGGGCTACAGCACATAAGGACTGTGCGAGTCAAGCCTCCTAGTCAGAGAGTCATAGTCGATCACTAAAGACTAAGCTGTAAAGTGGAATTCCATGAATGGGAAAGAAAGCCACTGGTCATACAGCCTCTCACTTTGCTGTTGCCCCCAGGGTCAACGGTTGAAACAAGAACTGTGATAAAGCCCAGACCCTGGAGGCATAAACAACAACAACAACAACTTTAACAACAACAATCACACCAAAACAACAACAACAACAACATCAGCCAAAACCTTTTTTTTCTCACGTTTAAACTTAATAAACTGACCATCACCAACCATATCAAAACTCTATTTTTTTCTTTCTAATCTTACCATGTATCATCATAAAACATCGAGGGGGGAGGTAGTAGTTTAATTCCCAAGCACCGCTGTATTTGGCAAACACAATGCTGACAGGCCAACGACAGCAGAGCGAGTGCGAGGGGGAGAGAGAGAGAGAGAGAGAGAGAGAGAGAGAGAGAGACGTCAGGGAACGAGAAGGCTGGAACTGCTTTGGCGGGTGGCGTGACGGCGGCCTGTGGCGCGCTGTTTGTATAATGCTGTGTCATTTCCCTTCTCTCTTATTTTCCCTTCCCGGGTGTTTTTTTTTTGGTTTTGTTTTTTTTTGTTTTGGGGTGTTTTTTGGGGGGCCAGGGCTGTTCTGTGTCTTGCTTGCGTGTATCTCATGATTGATTCCGCGATATCGGTTTTCACAGGAGGTAGACAGAGAGGCGAGTGATCAAAATGGAGAGAGATAGGGAGAGAGAAAGAAGGGGGGGGGGGGGGGGGGGGGGGGGGGGGGGGGGGGGGGGGGGGGGGGGGGGGGAGGGGGAGGGAGGGGAGGGGTAGGGGGGGGAGAGAGGATGATAGGATTAGATAGGGTAGGGTAAGATAGGATTGGATTGGATAGGACAGGATAGGACAGGATAGGACAGTTTAGGATACAGATAGGACAGTTTGTTTTTTTGTGATTTATATTTTATTTTATTTTATTCTTGTATATCGAGGATGATAGAATAAACACTTATGTGCTTATTTTGCATCCAGTCCCCCGTGTGTATGCGGTTTTGTAATTCATTTCGTCATCTGTTCCCACCAGCACACAATAGCCTACTCTTACAAAAAACGGAACAGGTTTTTAGCGTGTGCGCAAGATGTTCTGCGTGCGTTCACACACTGGGCCTCGGTTTATAGTCTCATCCGAAGGACTTTTGGGCAGAGTGGAGTCTGCACTGATGTTAACTACAGAGGAAAATATCCCCCTTGAACGGGAATCGAACCTGGGGCATCAGATTGCCAGCGCAATGTTCTAACCACTAAGCTATCCCATTCACAAGGGGACAGGGAGAAGGGGACTGGACACAACACACATAAGTACACAATGTCATGTTCGAACAAAAACAAAAAAGAAAGCATTATTTTGTGGCCCAAACAATCACCAAGGAATGGATTCCATGTCATAGTAAAAATTGATAGATTCAGTGTCAGATAGCTTATGGCAAAGTGCTCAGTGGATTTGGACCAGAGAGAGAGAGAGAGAGAGAGAGAGAGAGAGAGAGAGAGAGAGAGAGAGAGAGAGAGAGAGAGACAGAGAGAGACAGAGACAGAGACAGAGTAACAGAGACAGAGATGAGAGAGAGAGAGACTGACATACACACACACACACACACACACCACACACACCACACACACACACACACACACACACACACACACAGAACAACACACACAGAACAACACACACACACAACACACACACATACACACTGAGAAAACTTGCTACAGCTTCCAAACAGTCATCAGCATGAACAACACAAAAGCCTACAGCCATACTACAGGCGGCAAACATGTCCTTCCCCCTTTCCTTTCCTTTCCCCAGCATTCTGAGGAAATACTCCCTGTCTTCCCAACCTTGCCCACAACAACAACAACGTGTGTCCACCAATATGCCAGGGAGCATGAACAAGGAATCTGTAGACAGTCTGCCCATACATCTACCCTGAAAATGCCTGTAATGTAGGAGGAGGAGGAGGAGGGTACCCCCCTACATCATGTTTTTGCCCCGGGAAGAAAACATGTACCCTGCGTCTCCTCCCCCCCCCCCCCCCCCCCTCCCCCCCATAATGCCGACAAGGCCCGGGATGCATTATGGGCATTTCTGAGCATGCCTAGCATCAGCAGCAGCAAGAGTAAGAGCGAAGCACACGTTCAGAAGAAAATGGAGGGGGCGGTCTCACCCAAATGAAAGCCAGATTCCTTCAAAAGGCATGCCCCGAGATCAAAGATAATGAAGAAAAGACCCTACTGTGGATTTTTACAGGCAGAAATGTGGAGGGAAAAAAGGAGGCGATGTCTACAAGTGCAGATTTGTTCACCCCTGCCTCCATCTAAAAACCCGGCCTTTTTTACTGGCTCTTTCTCCAGTTTCTATCAGTCTGAAAATGTGAAAGGTATTGGTTTGGTGAAACTTTGTACTGGTTTAGGATAGTTATTTGATGTGTTGTGTGTGTGTGTGTGTGTGTGGTGTGTGTGTGTGTGTGTGTGTGTGTGTGTGTGGTGTGTGTGTGTGGTAAGGAAATAAAGAATGTAAATCTGATAGGGCTGTCTTCACAGCACACACACACACACACACACACACACACACACACTGAAAAAACTTGCTACAGCTTCCCAACAGTCATCAGCATGAACAAGACAAAGGATACAACCATACTACAGGGGGCAAACATGTCCTTTCCCCCTTTCCTTTCCTTTCCCCAGCATTCTGAGGAAATACTCGCTGTCTTCCCAACCTTGCCCACAACAACAACAACGTGTGTCCAATATGCCAGGGAGCATGAACAAGGAACCTGTAGACAGTTTGCCCATATGTCTACCCTGAAAATGCCTGCAATGTAGGAGGAGGAGGAGGAGGGTACCCCCCTACATCATGTTTTTGCCCCGGGAAGAAAACATGTACCCTGTGTCTCCTTTCCACTCCCCATAATGCATCACACCAACGTCACGTGACGAGGCCCGGGATGCATTATGGGCACTTCCGAGCATGCGTAGCATCAGCAGCAGCAAGAGTGAGAACGAGGCACACCTTCAGAAGAAAATGAAGGGGGCGGTCTCAGTCAAATGAAAGCCAGATTCCTTCAAAAGGCATGCCGCGAGATCAAAGATAATGAAGAAAAGGACCTACCCTACTGTGGATTTTTACACTCAGAAATGTGGAAAAAAGGGGGTATGTCTACAAGTGCAGATTTGTTTTTCTCCTGTCTACCTAAAAACCTGGCCCTTTTTTTCTTCTTCTTTTTTTATGGGAGGGGGTGGGGGTGGGGGCGAGGGGGTTCCTGTTCTGATTTATATCAGTCTCAAAATGTGAAAGGTATTGGGTTGGGTGAAACTTTGCACTGACTCAGGATAGTTATTGTGAATGTGGTATTGTGTGTTGGTGCGTGCGTGTTGTGTGTGGTGTTGGTGTGAGAGAGAGAGAGAGAGAGAGAGAGAGACAGAGAGAGAGAGAGGGAGAGAGAGAATAAATACAGAATTTCAATCGGATAGGGTTGTCTTCGCAAACACACACACACACACACACACGCACGCTCGGACGCACGCAAGCATGCACACACGCGCGCGCACACACACACACACACACACACACACACACACACACACACACACACACACACACACACATTATGGAGTTGTTCTAATATTCACGGAATCAGGTGTTAACCTGAGGTAACAGCTGTTCCCAACGTGGAACCTTAAACCCCTAGCAGACGATAAAATGAAGCCAGGCCTACACAACCCTTTTTTACTGTTAAAACACAACACAACACAACACACATACACACTCACACACACGCACGCACGCACACTCATACTTAAGCGCGGGCGCACGCGCAAGCACGCGCATACTTACATCCACACACTCTCTCCTCTCTCTCTCCTCTCTCCTCTCTCTCATCTCTCTCTCACTCTCTCTCTCTCTCTCTCTCTCCCTCTCCTCTCTCTCTCTCTCTCTCTTTCTTCCTCTCCTCTCTCACTCTCTCTCTCATCTCCTCTCTCTCTCTCTCTTTCTCGCCCTCCCTCCACTCCTCTCTCTCTCTCGCCCTCCTCCTCTCTCCTCTCTCCTCTCTCTCCTTCTCTCCATCTCTCTCTCAGGGCAGTATTTTTTAACTTTGATTTCAATCTATTTGTTATTTGTTGTATTTTAGTTTATTTTGTTTGTTTGTTTGTTTGCTTTACAAATAATTATGACCACAAACACTTTGAAGATGAAGTCAGAAAACTAACCAAACGACACCAACTACAAAACGCATCCCATGTTGTTTTTCTTCTTAGTATGATTTTTTTTTTTTTAAAAGGATTTATAGAGATTAAACACTGAAGAAAAAAAACAACATTTTATGAGCTCTCTATATAATATGAACGTGAAGTGTACCGTATCTTTTATGGCGCATTCCGATCGCCATTGGAGAGGCTTACGGGGATGGGGTTGCTTACGTTTGTTTTTGGT
>CM054143.1:8419564-8424564 GCA_028751875.1 Rapana venosa | reverse complement strand
AACCCATCCCCAACACCACCCATCCCAACCCAAACCCAAACCCATCCCCAACCCAAACCCATTCTCAACCCACCCAAAACCAAAAACCAACCCCACCCCAACCCACCCAACCCCAACCTCAAACCTCAAACCCAAACCCAAACCCAAACCAACCCAAACCCAAACCCATCCCCAACCCTAGCAGCGTTGACCACAGTCAGTGCAGTAGGCTCAGTGAAGATCAGAGGAGCCAGTATTTTCAGTGCATGGCCCATTAGCTAGCTAGCAGTGACACGGAACGAAGCAGCCTCAGTACCTAAAGTGCCAGTGTTGACCCTGTTGGCTGTGGCTACACACTGGTATTAGAAATTCGCACTTTTCCTTCTGGGTTTGTTTTCCATATGATTCTTATATATTCGTACCGCACGCACTAAGGCATCCTCAGAAATTTAAAAAACACACAAAAACCCCCGTTTTGTGAAAGACTAACCTCTGACTCAAAACTCGAGTGATTTTGCAACAAATTTGGTAGGTATGAATTCGTTTTCAAACATTTTTTCAGCAAACACTGTACCACCATCAGTCCTTAGTTCTCCGCTAGCCATCCTTACCGCAATATGCATGCTCGGGGCTCAACATTGTAGGGATACAAGCAATCTTCATTTGGTAATTATTTCCAACTTTATCGTGACTACCTGGTATTGCTCTATGTCATCAATCCACCCCAAACACAACTACATAGTACATTTTATCATACTTTTAAAACAAATGTGAAAATCCCCAAATATTTTCTTCCTGACTAGCACTCGATAGAGACTACATGGCCCACAAGAGAATACAGGAGTGTGACCGTAACTAGTTAGCAGTGGTATGGAACGAACGAGCGTCAGGGGCTAAAGTGCCATGTTGACGGCGTTGGCTGTATGTATGTAGCCTGGCCACTGTCATTAGCCAGACAGCACGCTGTGAGAAGAGACTGGTATTCAGCTAATGGCCAGTGGCCAACCAGATTCCCAGAAGTCGACAATACTTTCCCTGTCTTCAAAGCTAAACGCATTGCTGTTGAGTCGCTAACCGGATTCTTTGTCCCTAACTGGATTTAAGACAATATGGGATAATGGGAACGGATGACAAAAATGACAAAGCTGCATACACATGGGGGACTGGATTTTTTAAAAAGCACATTGGTGCTTATTCTATAATACTCGAAATTTAAAAATTAAAAGAAAAGATAATATAACAATAAATGTCGAAGTCCGTTAAGTGCGCTGGGCCTGACTTGTCAGGCGCTTAACGGCAGTGTAACACATTTTTTGTGTTAAATAACAGACACTAGTTTGCTGTCTGACCTTACGACGACAAAGAACGTCATTATAAAGTGCAAACTCTGTTAAAAAGTTAAAGTTAAAATTAATTTTAAACTGTTTTGTTTTCTGTCTCTACTCAGGCATGCACGACAGAAATGCCAATAAAACATGTTTGCTGTGTTTGACGTCACCGTCACCGTCACCGATCCCTCAGATTCCGAATCCTTTGGGGCGCCTTCGAAGCTTTGTCAACCACCTTTCTCCAGTCCTCGCGTCTCTCAGCCGCCCTCAGGGTGTCTCTCAGCTCCATGTCTGTCCACTCTCGAATGTTGTCCTCCCATCTCTTCCTTTGTCTGCCTCTTCTTCTTCCTCCCCTCACTGTGCCTTGTAGGATTGTTTTGGCATGATCAAACCACTTCAGTTTTCGTTGTCTGACGAGTGTTCGAAGGTCAGTATAGGGCCCGATGTGTTCGACGATGACCTCCAAAACAGCAGAGGAGGCAACTGCTGTTTCGAAAATTGGGCAGGCATGTTATTATAGTGGAGATGCCTTTCCCACAGTACATCCCCACTGTCTCGGCCAAGTGGGCATAAGGACAGTCAGCGTTGGAGATGTTCTCCAAAGGCCAATAAAAAAAGATATTTTATATTTAAATAAGAAGTCAGTCAAGACTACAAATTAAAAACGAGTAATTTGTTAAACCATACCTTTCTTGGAAAAACACGTTGTTTTACCTAATCCGTGCAGCCACAAAGACAATAGGTACTGTCAAATTTCGGATCATTTTGTATTCGGATCCAATCTGTGCAATTGGCAGCCCACTTATTGAAATTGGGAAAGACATATTCGTTTGTTGTTGTTGTTGTTGTTGCTGATGCTGATGCTGTTGCTGCTGCTGCTGATGTTGCCGCTGCTGCTGTTCTTCTTCTTCTTGCTTTTTTCTTTTTTCTCTTTTCGCACAGGAAGTTTCCAGACCATGGAGGAGCTCTTAGTCTTTTTTTTTCTCAATCGCTCAGGTCACAACTGTTGTTGTATCTTTCATGAGTGAAAATCCATTACGCTGCCGTTAAGCGCCTGGCAAGTCAGGCCCAGCGTGTCCCAACTTCAGCATGGGAGAGAAGTATGATCTTTTCTGTCTTTTCTCTTTGAGAATAAAGGCAGGAGAATCGACCCAGAAAGCAGAACATATACACAAACAGGAGGCGACATGAAGAAAAGAAAAAGAAACAAACAAACAAACCAGAAACAAAGAGAACGATAGAATAGAGGGAATTCCTAGCACAAAATAAGGTGTGGATGCTATTTATACTGACAGGCAACCTCCCCCTCCCCCTGGTATCCCCACTACTAGGGAGGTGGGATTCTTATAGAGTTGGTTTTATGCCCTGTTTTTATCTGTATATAGTTGCACAGTTTTAATCTGAGATTTGACATTTTACGAGGTGACAGCCCTGATATGGCCTCTGTGGTCGGCGGGGCTATAAACAACAGGATTGGATTGGATTGGTATTATCATGAGTAGTAGTAGTAGCAGTAGCAGCAGCAGCAGCAGCAGCAGCAACAGCAGCAGCAGCAGCAGCAGTAGTAGTAGTAGTAGTAGTAGTAGTAGTAGTAGTAGTAGTATCATCATCATCATCAGCAGCAGCAGCAGCAGCAGCAGCAGCAGCAGCAGCAGCAGCAGCAGTAGTAGTAGTAGTAGTAGTAGTAGTAGTAGTAGTAGTAGTACTTGTAGCAGCAGCAGCAGTAGTAGTATCATCATTATCATCATCATCATCACCATCATCATCATCATCATCATCATCATCATCATCATTATTATCATCGTCATCGTCATCCTGTGAGCTTTTCCCACTTAACGACAGTAAACCACCCTACGCCATATTATACCCAAAACCAGCTTCTGAAACCAAGGCTAGCAAGAGTGGCATGTTGACCGTGCCGCTGTCAGTATCCAGTATCACTGGCCAGACAGTATTCCGTGAGAAGGCGCTGGAAGCTAGGCCTAGCTAATGAATGACCTGTGGCCAGTGTACTCAGTATGACAGAGGTCAGCAGCACTTTCCCTCCCCCCTGCTCTCTCTCTTCTCTCTCCTCTCTCTCTCTCTCTCTCTCTCTCTCTCTCTCTCTCTCTCTCTCTCTCTCTCGTCAAGACCTAGGCACTCTGTAGCCTATAGCCTATAGACACCAGGCACTCATCTTTCCGGGTGTTACAGAACAAACGAAGGAAGTATCAGGTTGGCAGCTTCAACTCTTTGTAGTTCACGATGACTTTCGGTACTTAAACTCGCTCGCGTGTTATGTGTATACTGAAAGGGGCGAGTCGAGTGCGTCCGCACACACGCACGCACAGATGCCTGGACATAATTATGTACACGCACATACGCGCGTGCGTACACACGTACACACACTCACGCACGGAAGTTGCTCTTTTCTTCCTCTTCAATATATATATATATATATATATATATATATATATATATATAGAGAGAGAGAGAGAGAGAGAGATACATATTATATGTGTGTATATATGTATGCATGTATGTATGTGTATATATATATATATATATATACAGAGGAGAGAGAGAGAGAGAGAGAGAGAGAGAGAGAGAGAGAGAGAGAGAGAGAGAGAGAGAGCACTTTAAACACACAGTAAAAACAACAACAAACAAACACAAAACCCAGATCCAGACAAACAAGTAAAGAAAAAAAACAGGGGTAAAACCCCACAAAACACATTCAACCAAAGCAATCAGCACAAACAACCCAAAAAATGTGCCAAAGAAAGACTTTAAAAATAAAAATAAAAAACCAACGAAACCTAACCCATTCCTCCCTCATCTCATTCATTCTTGTCAACCAAAAAAAAAAAGAGAAAGAAATCCCAAACAAGGGCAAAATCAGCACGAACAGACCGGACCAGCAGCAAAAGCCAAGCGGCTTGATATCCTGTCATCATCTACAGCCTTGTCCCTCCGTCTGTCTGCCTGTCACAGGGTTCAAGTCATGTGAGCTTGAGGCCTGAGGTATAGATAGGCAATGGATGGATGGATGGAGGAGGGCTTTCCTCGCCTTGTGATGGACCTGGAGGCTGTGTGGTCTAATGGACCGGGGGTTAGGGTTACAAGCATGAAAGCAGCGAGCGTCTGTGAGGTCAGGCCATATGCCATCACTTCAACAGGATGGATGAGGCAGCTTGAATGTAAAATGTGGCGGCGAGATTGGGGCTCACGTTTTCTCCGCTGTCGAAGCACCTGTGATGGCTGTTGTGGGTTTTGGTGGGTGGGTAGGCGGGTGGGTGGGTAGGCAGATGGGTGGGTGGGCAGGTAGGCAGACTGATTGTTGTTGTTTGATGCGTTTTGTCTGAAGGATGAAAGTGTTTCAGCAAAAAGTGTGTCTGTGTGTAGGCGCGGTTTAGATTTATAGTATGTGTGTGTGTGGGGGGGGGGGGGGGGGGGGGGGGGGGGTGGGGAGGGATTGCGTGTGTCTGGGTGTTGGCATCAAGTGTGGGTGTGGGTGTGTACTGGCCTAAGTGTGTGTGTGTGTGGGGGGAGGGGGGGGTGATGTGTGTGTGTGTGTGTATGTGTGTGAGAGAGAGAGAGAGAGAGAGAGAGAGAAGAGAGAGAGAGAGAGACAGACAGACAGACAGACAGACAGACAGACAGAAAGACAGAGACAGAGACAGAGACAGAGAGATTTTGATTCCGATTCAGAAT
>CM054143.1:8404564-8414564 GCA_028751875.1 Rapana venosa | reverse complement strand
CAATGCTTCTTCTTTCTTCTTCGCAATTCTTCTTCGCAATTGTTTTTCACGATTCTTCTTCTATCTTCTTCTTCTTCGCAATGTCTTCCTCTTGTCTTCTTCTTCTCTCTTCTTTCTCTTCTCTTCTCTTCGTCTTCATTCTTCTTCTTCTGTCTTCGTTCTTCGATTCTTTTCCTACTTCTTCGAATCTTCTTCGTTCGCATTCTTCTTCTTCTTCTTCGCATTCTTTCTCTTTGCAATTCTTCTTCTTCAAATTTTTCTTCTCAATTCTTCTTCTTCTCTTGCCTCTCCTCCTTCCTCCTCCTCCTCCTGCTTCTTCTCTCCTTATCTTCTTCTCTTCTTCTTCTTCTTCTTCTTCTCTTCTTCTTCTTTCTTCTTCTACTTCTTTCTCCCAGTGCTACCTAGGCTTACCGCTAATTTTCAAAGTCTCTAGTCGTCTGTCTGTAAGGATTCAATGTTCCCCTTTCTTATTGTCAGACTATCTTCTCTCTCTCTGTCTCTCTTCTCTGTCTCTTCGTCTTCTCTTCTCTCTCTCTCTCTCTCTCTCCTTCTCTCTCTCTCTCTCTCTCTCTCTTCTCTCTTCTCTCTTCTTCTGTTCTGTCTGTCACTGTCTCTCTCTGTCTCTCTCTGTCTCTTTCTCTCTCTCTTCTCTCTCATCTCCTCTCTTCTCTCTCCTCCTCTCTCTCTCTCTCTTCTGTTCTGTCTGTCATGTCTCTCTCTGTCTCTCTCTGTCTCTTCTCTCTCTGTTTCTCTCACTCTCTCTGTCTTTCTCTGTTCTCTCTCTCTCTCTATCTCTCTCATCTTCTCTCTTCTCTTCTTTGATCATGTCTGTCACTGTCTCTCTCTGTCTCTCTCTGTCTCTGTCTCTCTCTGTTCTCTCTCTCTCTCTCTCTCTCTCTCTCTCTCTCTCTTTCTCTGTTCTCTCTTCTCTCCTCTCATTCTCTGGTCTGTCTGTCTGCTCACTGTCTCTCTCTGTACTCTGTCTTTGTCTGTTCTCTCTCCTCTCTCTTGTCTCTCCTCTGTTCCCTCTCTCTCTCGCTCTCTCTGTTCTATCTGTCACTGTCTCTCTCTGTCTCTTCTTCTCTGTCTGTCTCTTTCTGTTTTCTCTATCTCGTTTCTCTCTCTCTATCTCTCTCTTTCTCTCGTCTCTCCCTCTGTTCTGTCTGTCTGTCACTGTCCTGTCACCACTGTCTCTCTCTCTGTCCTCTGTCTCTCTCTTCTCTCTCTCTCCTCCTCTCTCTTCTTTCTCCATGTTCTGTCTGTCTGTCCACTGTCTCTCTCTGTGTCTCTCTCTGTCTGTTTCTTTCTGATTTTTCTCTCTCTGTCTCTCCTCTCGTCTCTCTTTTACTTCCTCTCTCTCTTCTTCTCTCTCCTTCTGTTCTATCTCTTTCTCTCTCTCTATCTCTCTCTTTCTCCTCTCTTTCCTCTCTCCTCTTCCATTCTCTCTCTCTTCTCTCTCTCTCTCTCTCTCGTCTCTCTCTCATCGCTCTCTGTTCTGTCTGTCTCGTCTTGTCTCCTCTGTCTTCTTCTTTTTTCTCTCTCTGTCTCTCCTCTGTCTGTTCTCTCTCTCTCTCTCTCTCTCTCTCTCTCTCCTCTCTCTCTTCTCTCTCTCTCTCTCTCTCTTCGCTCTCCTCCTCTCTGTTCTGTCTGTTGTCTGTCACTATCTTCTTTCTGTCTGTCTCTGTCTCTGTCTTCTGTCTGCTCTCTCCTCTCTCTCTCTCCTCTCTCTCTCTTCTCGCTTCTTTTTTGTTGTCACTACTATTTTCTGCTCCTGTCTCTTCTGCTGTCTCTTGTCTCTCTCTCTCTCTTTTTTCTCTCTCTGTCTCTCTCTCTATCTCTATCTCTCTCTCTCTCTCTCTTGCTTTCTCTTCTCTTTTCTCTGGAGTGCCAGTCAGTGCTATAGAGGAATGCGGCAGGGAGCGAATGGGTTTCTTGTCAAGTCCTGACTCTGTGGTACTGTCTTCTGAAAATGTGAGAAGAGAGAGAGACAGAGAAAGACAGACACAGACATAATTATATAGATAGATAGATATATAGATAGAGAGAGAGAGAGGCAGACAGACAGAGAGAGAGAGAGGCAGAGAGACAGAGATAGATAGAGATAGATAAAGAGAGAGAGAGGCAGAAAGAGAGACAGAGAGAGAGAGGCAGAGATAGAAACAGAGAGACAGAGACAGAGACAGAGAGAGAGAGAGACAGACAGAGAGAGACGGGGCAAATGTCAGCGAGAGAGGGTTTGTACCGAGTGAACCACACAAGACAATCACCATCATATTTTCTTGGGGTATATATATTTTTTTTTTACAGTATAGTCAGTCCCCAACCTCACCACCACCACCTCCACCCCCTCGACTTGTCTCCTCTTCTTTTCTTCATCTGACACCCCCCCCCCCCTCTTGCTCCCCCCCCCCCCCCCCCTTCATCTTCATTGCCTGTCTTCCCCCTGTCTCGTCCGCCGACTCTCCTCACCCCCCCCCCCCCCCCCCCCCCCCCCCACCCATCCCCTCTTATTTATTCTTCCGATCATCCATCTTTTTGTCCCTGAATTCTGTTGATGTTTCTTCTTATAGATTTTTTTTTTGGGGGGGGTGGGGGGGTGGGTAGAAGGTAGAATCGATGTTTCTTGTTAAGCGCGCGTACGTGCGTGTGTGCGTGCGTGCGTACGCGAGCGCGTGTACACACACACACATGTGCTCGCGCGCGTAAACACTCAAGCACGCACGCACGCATGCCTACGCACACACAGAGAAACATACACGCACACACACGAACGCACGTACACGCACACAAACACACACACATACACCCACACGCGCGCGTGCGCGTGCGCGTGCGCGCGCGTGCTTATTCTATTATTCTCGAAATGAAAGGATGACATAGAATACAAATGAATGAATAAAACACACACCCACACCCACACCAACTCTCTCTCTCTCTCACACTCACTCTCTCTCACACACTCACTCACTCACACACGCACGCACGTACGCACATACACACACACACACACACACACACACACACACACACACACACACACACACACACACACTCACAACACACGCAACACAACACAACACACACACACTCAAACACACACAACTCACTCACTCACACTCACTCACACACACACACTAACGCTAACACACACAAACACACACACATACATACACAAACACACACACACACACACTCACACTAATAATAATAATAAAAATGTTAATGATAATAATAATTTAAAAAAAAATAATAATAATAACAATAAATGGAAGTTATATAGCGCTATATCTTGCAAAAAACAAATCGCACACAACACACACACACACACACACACACACCACACACACGCACACGTCGTGTGTGTGTGTGTATTAGTTAGTGTGTGTGTGTATTTGTGTGCGTGCGTGCGTTCGTGTGTGTCTGTGTTTGTCTGTATGTGTGGTGTGCGTGTCTGTGCGCGTTCGCGCGTGCGTGCGTGCGCGCGTGTGTGTGTGTGTGCGTGCGTTCTTGCGTGTCTGTGCCTCTGTGTGTGTGTGTGTGTGTGGAGAAAAAGCCAGGTCATCTTGTCTCGCAGTGAAGGATTGGTGTTTTCGCTGTGAAGTCGGCCTCTTCCCCGACGATCTGTTTTCCTTTCTCTGTTGATTTGTCTGGCAGTCCCAGCCTCGCTTCCTGCCTCCTCCTCCTCCTGCTCCTCCTTATCCTCCTTCTCCTCCTCTTCGTCTTCAGGCTCCTCCTTATCCTCCTTCTCCTCCTCTTCGTCTTCCTGGCTCCTCCTTATCCTCCTCCTCCTCTTCTTCCTGCTGCTCATGTGAATCTCTCTCTCTCTCTCAATCTCTCTCTCTCAATCTCTCTCTCTCTTCTTCTTCTTCTTCTTCTTCTTCTTCTTCTTCTTCTTCTTCTTCCTGCTCCTCCTTATCCTCCTCCTCCTCTTCCTCTTCCTCCTCCTCCTTATCCGCCTCCTCCTTATCCTCATCCTCCTCTTCTTCTTCCTCCTCCTCCTTATCCTCCTCCTCCTTCGTCTTCTTCCTCCTCCTCCTCCTTCTCATCATCGTCTTCTCTCTTCTTCTTCTTCTTCTTCTTCTTCTTCTTCTTCTTCTTCATCATCATCTTCTTGGCAATTCTTCTTCTTAACATTCTTCTTCTTCGCGTTCTACTTCTTCGCAATTCTTCTTCTTCGCAATTATTCTTCTTCTTCGCTATTCTTTGCATTCTTTTTCTTCGCATTCTTCTTCTTGTTTTTCGCATTCTTCTTTGCATTCTTCTTCTTTGCATACTTCTTCTTTGCATTCTTCTTCTTCGCATTCTTCTTCTTCGAATTCTTCGCATTCTTCTTCTTCGCATTCTTCTCCTCCTCCACCTCCTCCTCCTCCTCATTCTTCTTCTTCTTCTCCTCCTCCTACTCCTTCTCCTCTACGTCCTCCTCTTCATCCTCATCCTCCTCCTTCTCCTCTACGTCCTCCTCTTCTCCTCCTCCTCCTTCTCCTCATTCTTCTTCTTCTTCTTCTTCTTTTTCCTTCTTCTTCTTCTTCACAGCCTTCGGATCTGTCGCCTTCCAAATTAACAGCAAACATTCCCACACCACCCGCCACCATCCATCCCTTTCATCCCTCGCTTTAAAGAAAAAACACAGAAGGAAAGAAAAGAAAAGGAGAAAAAATCTACTGGTTTTTTTGTTCTGTTGTTCGACAAAGTTGGTGGCCATTTATTTATACCAGTTGCTAAGTCTTTCTCGCTCAGGGACTTGTGAGAAAAGAAAACGAGGAAAATAAACCCTTGGCTTTTGTTTGTTTTATTGGTTATCATTTTCGTTCAAATATGGTGGTCATTTATTTATAACCAGTTTTCAAAGTCCATCTTGGGGACTTGCTCGTTGTTTGTGTGTTGTGTGTGTGTGTGTGTGTGTGTGTGTGTGTGTGTGCGCGCGCGCGCGCGCGAGCGTGAGTGTGTGTGTGTGCGTGCGTGTGTGTGTTATTGATGTAATTTTATTAATATATTCATGTGAGAGAAATCTGTAAGTTGTATAATTTTTCGAGAAGAAATTATTTTGATGACTTATTTCTGGCAAGTAGTCTTATTTTGCAAAGGGTGGGAGTGGGGTGGGTGGAGCGTAGTGGTTGTCAAGTCAAGTCAAATAATATACTTTAAAATTTTGACTTCATGTTTTTGTTGACATTTCCCATGGTTACACATCTAGCTGGGGTTACCAAGAAGGAGCACACTCAACCCTGTGTCATTCGTCTCCTTCCCATTATGTTAATCCAACACAATCATGAATATTGATAGCCCAACCCATCTTAGAGGCCCTATCAGGGTGCTGTCATTTCGTAACATTTGAACATCTCAGATGAAAACTGTGCAACTATATATAGGGTCTAAAACCAACAATACTTCTTCTTCTTCTTCTTCTTTCTTCTTCTTCGTACACTCAGGCAGTTGCTATTGTCATCTGTTATATAAGTCAAAATACGTGACGCTGCCTTTCAGCGCATGACAAAAGAGGCCCAGCACATCCGACTTCGGCATAAGAGAGAATTGTTATTTTAAAGTATTTCTGGAAAAAGGCAGGATAATGGACTAAGAAGGCAGAAAATAGACAAGAAGGATGTGACAAGAAGAAAAGGAACAAGGCATAAACAAAGAGAGTGATCGAAAAGAGGAATTCTTAGCACATAATATCCAGAAGGCAGGGATGCTATTTACACTGACAGACCCCCGGCATCCCCCACGGGGAAATCTCGTTACATATCAAAATATCGGATGAAAACTGTGCAGCTATAAATTATACAGCTAAAACAGGGTTTAAAACCAACTCTGTTGTCCTTCCTCTTATCACCGCCTCTGTCTAAACCATAAGGGTCAACCAAGGACATTCACGGTGTTGTGAGAGAACCACATAAACAACACCAACACTGCTTTTAATTAAAGAGTTAGAAGACAAGTAAAGAACGCGTTATTTATTGTGCTTGTTGTGTATTGCTTTGAGTCACAGCAGATTAATTTATCTGTGTGAAATTCAAGCTGCTCTCCCGGGGGAGAGAGCGCATCGCCACATTAGCAGCGCCATCTTTTCTTTTTCCCTGTTTCCATGTGTATATTTTTGTTTTTCTTTAGAGTGGGTACCACTCTCACTTTTGGTGGGAACGGATGACAAAATTTACAAAAGTGCATACACATGGGAACTGGATGTTAAAAGGTACACGAGTGCTTATTCCATTATCATCAAAAATGCATAACTATATAAATGAATAAATGAATGAATAAATGAATGAATGAATGAATGAATCAATCAATCAATCAATCAATCAATACACTTTCTGTATGAAATCTGGCTACTGTGTAGGGTCAACAGTGTGCATGGCACTTGCTGTTTACACGGAATTTGAACTTCATGTTTTTTGTTCTGTTTCGTGTAGAATAATATTTCATGAAATAAGCAGAAAAGACAAAGAGTTTAGCAGCCCTCTCGTCTTCCAGGCATTTCATGTCCACGTTTCTGCTTCCCTGCAAAAAGAAAAAAGATGAACGGTTTGCATTCAGAAACAGCACGTACACTTTCGTCAAATATGTAGCCATTGTTGGCAAGTTATAAAGAATCTTTCGCTGCAAAAGCAACTTCTTCTCTTTATATCGTTCTATACAAAACAAGTCTAAGATAATACAATTCTTTTAGTGTCTTTTTATGACAATACTACGTGTCAGGTTCAACTACATTCTTCAGCATTTTTTTTTTTTCCACAGACGGTTCTTAGCGAAACACCCAAACCTCTTTGTTTGTAAAATCACTCTGTCCAATTTCATTAGATTCTTCCAGGTGATTTATTGTGAAAACATGGAGTGCAGTAAAATCAAATTTCGAGCAAAAAGATATCAAATGCAAAGCCTGCGAGGAGAAACAAACTCCAGCAGAAAAGGGAAATACTTCCCTCCCTCCCAGCCAATCAAAACCATGCTCTTGTGTCTGTGACCTCATTTAGGTCAACCAATGAGTGAGCCTGTCTCTGGCATGCACCCATTGTACAGGTTGATATTTGGGTCATGGGTTTTGCCAGTGTGTGTGTCTCTTTGTAAACAGGTTAAATCCCTTCCCTATGATGTTATTCTAAAAGTGTGCTTGAGTGTGAAAACAAACAAACACGACAGTGTGTGTGAGTGTGTGTGTGTGTGTGTGTGTGTGCATGCATGCGGTCACGTGCGTGCGTGCGTGCATGTGAGCGCATCAAGCAACCATGCACATGTTCAAACATGCTTTCATGCCCACCTATACTTATGTATTGGCTTCAACAAAACACAAACACTTGTTTAAACAAAAGAACAGCTGCTGTATGAATTACGATATTTTGCTCTCCAAATTCCAGTCTTTAATTGTAAGGCAAGAACCTGAAATCTGTTCCCCTCTGATTTCTTTTAATGGTCGGGCTTTTACTGTCACTGTTTGACATGAGGGGAGAGGTTGGCATCTCTGGAGCTGCTTTATAATTGAGACAGTTGACATGTTCCTCGTCATCCTTGGTGTGATTTTTTGGTTTTGGAGTTTGGGTTGTTGTTGTTTTTTTCTGTTATGGACAAATCTCAGAGTATTTAGCTCTGTGTGTGTGGGGGAGAGGGGGGAGGGGGGATGGAGTTGAGGAGAGGGGGTTAGTGTGAGGGGGAGGTGGGAGGTGTGTGTGTGTGTGTGTGTGTGCATGCCCTGCACCCGTCTCTGTCTATCTGTTCTGTCTGTCTGTCTTCTGTCTCCTCTCTCTCTCTCTCTCCCCCCCCTCCTCTCTCTCTCTCACTCTCTCTCTCACGAACTACATTCATTGGACAAACATAAATTGGTCATATAATTATCATCATCATCAACATCATCATCATCATCGTCACCGTCGTTATTATAATAAAAGTCATCATCATCATCATCATCATCACCATCATGATTGTCATTTCTTGTCGTCATCATCGCCTTTGCCATGGTTATGGAAGCTAGTATCGTCATTCCCGTTGTCGTCATCATGATCATGATCATGACCATCATCATTATCATTGTCAATGGCTCGGAAGCTGTCTTGCCCTGGGGGAAAAAATGGACAGGATTATTTTGTGCTCAGAATAATGGGAAAGCAGAGAGAGGTTTGTGTGTCACCTGCCAACCGGCTTGTCTGTTTTTGTCTGTCATTCTGTCTTTCTGTCTGTCTGGCTGTCTGTCTGTTTCTGACTCTCTCTCAGTCTCTGTCTCTGTCTTTGTCTGTCTGTTTGTCTGTCTGACTGTCTATCAATTTGTCTTTAAGCTCATTCTGACAGCAATTGTAGTGGTAGTGGTGATTATAATTGTGTTTTGTTGGAGGGGTGGTTGTGAGTGCGTGAAAGGGAGAGGAAGAGAAGGAGGAGGAGAAAGAGACGAAGGAGGAGAAGAAGAAGAAGAAGAAGAAGAAGAAGAAGAAGAAGAAGAGGAGAGAGAGGAGAGGAGAGAGAGAGAGAGAGAGAGAGAGAGAGATGGGGGGGGGGGTGGGGTGGAGGGAGGGGGAGAGAGAGAGGAGAGATAGGAGGACATTCAGATGATTTTTTTTCATTTACAGACCAAGGCCCCTCATAAAGCAGTAAACGAACATGATATGATAACTGAAACAGAGGGAGTCAGATCCAAAATACAGAAAGAAAACGTTAATACAGATGGGGAAAAAAATAAAGAAACGGACAGACAGACATACACCAAAGACTCTCTCTTCCTCTCCCTCTCGCCCCCTTCCCTCACCCCTCTCTCTCTCCCTCTCTCTCTCTCTCTCATTTCCCCTCATCCCCTCCCTCCCCTCTTTCTCCCTCTCGCCCCTTCCCCCTCTCTCTCTCCCTCTACCTCTGTATTTTCCCATTCTTCTCCACCCCCACCCGTTCCGTCACCCCACCCCCCCAATCCCTCTATCTCTCCCTTAGTCTGCCCTTAAAGAAAGCGGGTGGTAATTTCCATTTACAGTTGTCTCCTTCATTTGCTTTTACCCCTTATTGGCACCTCCAGTCGGATGGCTACTTGCTCCTTCTCGTTCCTCCACCCCCCTCCCCGCCCCCACTCCCCCCCCCCCCCCCCCCCACTCACCCCCACCACCACCCTCCCATCCTTCTCTTTTCCCAAAGTCCAATCACGGCTTCGGTAGCTGATTTGTTGGGGGTCACCCTCTCCTCCTCACCCCATCCCCCCCCACCCCACCCCCACCAGGCCTTCCCCCCACCCCTGTCCTCCCTCGCCCCTCCTCTATACTCTCCTCGACCTCCTCCTCCTCCTCCTCATCTCCATACTAAAACCCATCATCCTTGTCTCTCTGATTTTTTTCACTTCTTACTTCATCAACCCTTTCTGGGGTTTTTGTTTTTTTAGGGTGTTGGTAAAAACTACGTTTGGAACAGGTTCTACTTTATTATATGTATGTATGTATGTACATACAAGCGCTCGTGTGGATTGCGCGTCGTTCTCTCTGTTTCTCTGTCTGTGTCTGTGTCGTGTTTGTGTCTCAGTCTCTCTCTCTCTCTCTCTCTTCTCTCTCTCTCCTCTCTCTCTCTCTCTGTCTCTCTCTCTCTCTCTATCTCTCTCTCCTCTCTCTCTCTCTCTCTCTCAAAACACGCACAAACATGCACAGACATGCATGCACACAACACAACACAGAAAAAAACACAGTCCCCCCTCCCCCTCCACACACACACACAGCCTTCCCCCCCCCCTTACCTCTCACCCACCCATCCATCCCTTCCCCACCCCCCACTCTCCACCCTCAACCCCCCCCCCCCCCCCCCCGTCCCCAACACCCTACCCCCACACACACTTACACACAGGCAAAAGCTGCGACAAGTGTATGTGTGATTTGTTGGAAAGGGAGAGAGATAGAGAGAGTAGCAGCCCATACATAGCAAGGCTAGGCCTAAGCTATTGTATAGGAAGAGGAGGAGAGAAGGAGAGAGAGAGAGAGAGAGAGAGAGAGGAGAGAGAAGAGAGAGAAGAAGGAGAGAAGAAGAAGAGAGAGAGAGATGAGAGAAG
>CM054143.1:8387064-8397064 GCA_028751875.1 Rapana venosa | reverse complement strand
ATTGTTCGATTGTTTTTTCGTTTGTTGCATTCAGAAAGTAAAAGACAGATGGGGGTGTTCCCCCTGGTTCTAATCTCCAAATTAAATCCCGCCACCATTGCGTGGCGACAGAACGCGGGGGAGGGAGAGAGAGGGGGAGGAGAGGAAAAAGGAGGGAGAGAGGAGAGAGAAAAGAGAAGAGAGAGAGAGAGAAGAGAACTCGAACGATTTATTCAAAAAAAGGGGCCAGAGGGGAAAAGAGAGAGAGAGAGAAGAGAGAGAGAGAGAGAGAGAAGAGAGAGAGAGAGAGAGGAAGAGAACTCAAAAAATTTTTATCCAAAAAGGCCAGAGAGAGAGAGAGAGAGAAAGAGAGAGAGGGGGAGAGAGAGAAGAGGGAGAAAGGGAGAGAGAGAAGAAAGAAGGAAGGGGAACTCGAAACTCGAAAGATTTTTTTAAAAAACCAAAAAAAAGGAAGGAGAGAGAGAGAGAGGAGAAGAGAGAGGGGGAGAGAGAGAGGAGAAGAGAGAGAGAGAAGAAAAAAGAAAAAAACTCGAAAGATTTATTCACAAAAAAAAAAAAAGAGGAGAGAGAGAGAGAGAGAGGGGGGGGGGGGGGGGGGGGGGGGGGGGGGGGAGTGGGAAAGGGGGAGGGGGAGGGGGGGGAGGGGGGGGGGGGGGGGGGGGGGGGGGGGGGGGGGGGGGGGGGGTGGGGGGGGGGGGGGGGGCCCAGGAAGGGGCGGGGTTTTTCCCTCTCCTTCTTTGCCCCCTTAAATTTGTTGGAGAAACAAGGGGGGAAAATACAGAAAGGGCAGGGGACAGGGGGCAAAGCGACACTGGCAAAAAGCGGGAGGTAAGGCGAAAGGACGAAAAAGAGACAGGGAAAAACGCAGGGAACGATTGGAACCTTTTCCTGTTCGTGGACAGAAAAACTAAAGAAACGTTTTTTGCTATCAAGCAATGTCTAAAAAAAACCCATGCACCAAAAGCCTCGGCCGCAAAGCCATGACCCTGAGTCGGAAAATGCCGCAACCCAAGTGGCCGAATGGCCCAAAAAAACGCAACTTACCATTCTTTTAAAGTCGAAGCTCAAGCCAAAAGAAAAGTAACTAGAAATTTTTTTTGTTGCTTTTTTTGTTATCGTGCTTTTTCCCCCCAACAAAACCCCCCACCACCCCCCCCCGACCAAAAACCCCCCCCACCTCCCCCAACCCCCACTACTCCCCCCCACCACCCCACCCCCTTCACAAACCACCACCACCACCACCCCACACCCCACTACCCCCACTCCCCCCCACCCCCCAACCCCCTCCCCCCCTCCCCCCCCATACCCCCCAACTACCCACCACCCCACCACCACCAAACCCACCCCCCTATCCAAACCCCCCCCTCCCCCCCCACTCCCCAACCACCACCACCCACCACCACCAAAACCCCTACCTCCACTCCACCACCACCCCACACCCCCCACCACCACCCCACCACCCCCCCCCCCCCCACAACACCCACAACAAACCCCACAACACCAACCCACCACCCCACACAGATACCCTAAGAAACAAGGGCAAAAGGTTTGGGACACAAACCAAAAACTATCATTATATTCCCCTAATTTTGGGGTCGCTGAAATTCAAATTTTTCCTGTCCACATTTTTTTTTTCCCGGTTTTTTTCATTACTCTTTCATAGTGATTTATCCCGCATTGAACGGTCTGTCATCTCTGTGCGCTCATTAGGTCTAGTGATGTTGTCATCATTTTAAATTTTGTTTTTTTCTTGACAGTGTTCGTAACTCCAAAACAGATCACGAAAATAGAAAAAGAAAAAGAAAAGAAGAAGAAAAGAAGAAGAAGAAAAAAGAAGAAGAGAAAAAAAAAAACACAAAAACCAAAAAACCAAAAACCAAAGAAAGGAAAAAGGGGAAGAAGAAAAGAAAAAGGGAAAAAATAAAAGAAAAAAAATTTTAAAATTTTAAGGGGAATAAAAGAAAAAAAAAAAATTTAGGAAGAAAAACGGGAAAGGGGAAAATAAAAAAAAAGGGGGGAGAGGGGGGAAAGATTTGTAGGAAGAGAGAAAAAAGGGAAAAAAAAGAAAAAAAAAATTTAGAAGGAAAAGCAAAACCAAAAAAAAAAACCCCAAAAAAAAAAAAACCCTTATTGTTATAAGGAACCCATTATTTGGGTTTTTGCCATAGGATTTGCTTTAAAATTTTGCGGAAATAGCGATTCCTAGTTGTAAAAAAAAAGCTTTTTTTTCCTTGAGTTCGTTTTTCCTTTCCTTAATCTGCCCTTTGCTGACTACAAACCCACAAAATAAAAGTATTTAACCAATTACAAAAAAGTAAAAAAAATAATTTTTTCCCAAGAAAAAGAACAATTTTAAAAAGAAAGGAAACATACTATACACAAAAAACTAATTTACAAAAATTAACAAAAAGAAGAAAATAGAGAAAAAAAGAAAAGGGAATAACTAACACTATAATTATACCAAAACACCTAGAAATGAACCTTTAATTTTAACAAACAACTATAATAAAAGGGCCGGAGTAAAAAACCCCAAATAACTAATTAATACATTCAGGAAAATTATCTGGGAAACCCTTATACTAAAAAAAAAGGGGGGGGGAAAAAAAAAAAAAAAATTTTTAAAACCCGGGGGGAAACGGTTTTGGAAAAAAAAAAACCTTTTTTCCAAAATTTTAAAAAGGGGTTTTAAAAAGGGCGATTATCATTGAATCCCAAATTATTTTAGGAAATCGTTTGCTCCAAAAAATTTTGCATGTCTGGAGTTTGGCAAGGAAAGCGATTCCCCCTGAGTTTTTGAAAAAAAAAACGAATCGCTGTCTGTCTGTTGTCTGTCTCTTTTTCTTTTTCTCTCCCCCTGTTTTGTCTCTGCGTACCCTTTCCTTTCTTGTTTTCATCTACCTCCCTCTTCTTCTTTTTACTTTCCCTCGCTCTCTGCTTCCTCTGCGCGCGAAAAAGCGCTATTACAACTACTTTACTATATTTCCATACCACTACTACTCTATTTCTACTCCCTACGCTATTTCAAAACGATAAAAACCAAACTAAACTACGACTATCACTTCTACAAAACACTATACTACCCCCTACGACTATACTGCTACTATTTACTTCATTACTACTACTACCACTACTTTACCTATTCTACAACAAAACTTACTATATCCACTACACTACTACGCTCTTACTCTACAAACAAACTAAACCACTACAAAACCTACTGCTACAAAAACCCCTTCTACTATTCTATACTTACTATTACTTTTTTCTCTTTTTCTAACTACACTACACAACCCAACAACAACTACTACTACTACTACTCTAAAACCCCACATGGGGGCTACAACAAAAAAAGGGTACCAAACACCACTCTCTCCCTTTCTTCCCCATTACTTATCTTTTAAAAGCAAAAGATGCCAACAATAAATAAACGGGCAGCAAAATTTTTTTTTTAAAAAACCCAAAAAAATTAAATGGCCACTCACCAAAAGTCTTTGACCTTAAACTTTTAAACACCAGCGAAAGTATTACCCCTTACACAGTACATGCACCACGAAAACCCGTTGCCTTGACGAAAAAATTTCCTTCCCCTTCTTCTCCTTCATCTCCTTCCCCTTTTTTCCCCTTTTTCTTCCTTCTTCCTACACCAAAAATAGGTATCTCTTCTTCTTTCTTTACATGACATTTTCCCCCGTTCCCCCCTAAAAAAAAGCAAACAGACAACCGTTTCAGCCGCACACACGTTTACATCCATGGATTCCCCCCAAAAAACTCTGTCTTTGGGCTGTTGTTTTTTTTTCTTTTCTTTTTGTTAAGCTGGGTTTTGGGGTTTTTTTTTTTTGGTTGGTCTTTTTTTTCTCACCCCCCCCCCCCCCCCCCCCCCCCCCCCCCCTGTTCCCTCTTGTCAGTGAAGAGAGCAGTGAAGTGTTCACAGTTCAAATAGAACGGCTTGATAAAAGGCGGGCCGTCACCATGGCTTCAGCCAATGAATGGAGAGAACGCAGAGGCCGTAATATGCGGTCTTTGCCTTTGAAGCGTCCTCATTGCAGCTTGTGTCCAATAACGCTGCTGCGCATTTCTCTTGAACTGTCAATTGCTGTCCTGTAGGGGTTGTGTGTATGTGAAATTGTGTGTGTGTGTCTGTGGTGTGTGTAGGTGTGTAGGTGTGTTTTTGTGTGTGTGTGTGTGTGTGGTGTGGTGTGTGTGTATGTGTGTGTGCGTGTGGGGCGCATGTGCACACGGGAAATTCGCCCATCTCTCTGGCTTTGTATATTTTTGCCTATTCCCTCTGTTACTGTGTGTCTCTCTTTCCTGTGTGTCACATCAACCTGTTCTACTAATTCTCTCTCTTACTGGTGTCTGTTTGTTGTCTGTCGGGCCTCTCCCCTCTCTCTCTCTCTCTCTCTCTCTCTCTCTCTCCCTCCCTTTCTCTCTCTCTCTCTCTCTCTCTCTCTCTCTCTTTTCTCCTCTTAAACTGGCTGGCTGTCTCTCTGTCTGTCTGTCTGTCTCTCTCCCTCCCTTTCTCTCTCTCTCTCTCTTCTCTTCTCTCTCTCTCTCTCTCTCTCTTCTCTCTCTCTCTTTTCCTTCTTCCTCCCTCCTCTCTCTCTCTCTCTTTCTTCCTCCCTCTCTCTCCCTCTCCCCTCTCTTTCCTCCCTCCCTCCCCCCTCTCTTCCCTCTCACACTTTCCTGTCTCTTTCTTTCTCCTGGCATCTATCCCACAGCATGGCTTCTTGCTTCCCGATTTCATTCCAAGAGGTTTTATATTTGGGTTTTAGCAGTGACGTATCTGCAGGCGTGGAGTGATGCGTTACAAGACAAGCAGGATGCTGCAGTTGCAATCATCCTGTCCTCCTCTCTGGTGTGTGTGGTGTTGTGTGTGGTGTGTGTGTGTGTGGGGTGTGTGTGTGTGTGTTGTGGGTATTTGTGTGTGTGTGTGTGTGCGTGAGTGTGGTGAGTGGTTTTTTTTTTATAAATTTATTTTATTTTATTCTATGTATTTTTTCTTTTATATTGAGGATAATGGAATAAGCACTTATGTGCTTTTTACATGTAGTCCCCGTGTGTATGCGGTTTTGTGAATTCTTGCCATCTGTTCCCACCGGCACACAATGCCCTACTCTTTCGAAAAGCGGAACAGGATCTAACGCGTACGCAAGATGTTCTGCGTGCGTTCGCACACGGGGCCTCGGTTTATAATCTCATCCGAAGGACTTTTTTGGGAGAGTGGAGTCTGCACTGATGTTAACTCCAGGGGAAAATATCCCCTTGAACGGGAAAATTTAATCCGGGGTTTTCAGATTGCGAGCGCAATGTTCTTAATGTGTGTGTGTGTGGGGTGTGTTTTGTGGTGTGGGCGCGCGCGCGCGTGTGTGTTTACATTTGTATTTGTAAAAAACTGTTAATTTGCGCGTGTGTTGTGTTTATATTTGAATTTGTAAAAATCTATTAATCGTAACTGGCTGCATGCGAAAGAATAGGATGAATGAGAGCGCTTTGATTTGTTTTTTTTGCAAGATTTAGCGCTGTATAAATTCCATGTATTATTAACCACTAGGCTATCCCGTCCTGTCTCGTCTCCGATGTGTGTGTGTGTGTGTGTGTGTGTGAAGTCATTGGGACAGAACAAGGGTCAAACTCATCTCGCTTTCACAGCAATTATTCTTCTCTGTAAGAAAAGCAAACCATGACAAATCCTAGGGGGGAGAAATGTCTTGGTAGATATTGCAGTTATCCTAATGATTTTTGTGTGTTTTTTGTTTTGATTTAAACGTTAAGGGATAGAAGGTATGAAAAGGAGGAATAATTATTGCGTTTTGGTGGTAATAAAAAAGTAACTGTAAAGAGGTTTGTTTTAAGTGTAAAGGAATTAATGTGGAAAATGAGGGGATAAGATGAATGGTTTAGTAGATGAGTGGATAGATGGAGGTTTAATGTTACTTGAAGACAAAAGAGAAAGTAAAGAGAACTATGGAATTGATGTAGAAAACTATTGCTACTACTTTTTCTTTTCTTGCTCAGTGCTTGTATGGTTGCATGCTTTTATGGGTGCTATCTGTGTGTGTGTGTGTGTGTGTGTGTGTGTGTGTGTGTGTGTGTGTGTGTGTGTGTGTAGTGTGTGTGTGTGTGTGTGTGGTTTTCTGTGCGCGCATGTGCTTTTGCGTGTGCGTACACACACACGTTGTATGTAGAAAAAATATCGTAAGATACAAATTGAAAAACCTGAATCATAGGAACCATGTTAAGCTTCTTTACAGAGTAACCACCACCCCCTTTCCTCCTGATATTCCCCCCCTCCCTCCCCCCACCCACACACCAGCTGCTGTGCTGTTGTGTCCCCTGCCCTCCCCCCCCCCCCCCTCCCCCACCACCCCACATTCCCAACGGTACAGCAGTCTAGTGCTAAGGAATACCCTTTCTCTCCACAATCTTTGACTCTCTCTCTCTCTCTGTACCGACCCATTCCACTCTCTACCCTTTTGCAGACCAAACTGATTGCCTGATTTCTGGAATGAAGAAGAACTGATGATGACCTTTCTTTTTTTTATTTTTGGTTCTCGTTTCTCTGTCTTTACTTGTTCCTCTTTTAACGGTGACCTTTTCAGTTCTGTTCCTTGTAAGCAAGACATTTTCAGAGAAAAGAATACAACAAAAAGTCAAAGCAAAGACGGTTTGTGTCCTTGTGATCGCTGGCCTGCCTTTGACTCGTCGGCTGTATCACAATGACCCCACAAGGGGATGGGATAGCCTGGATGGTTAAAGTATTGTGTATTGTGCTCATGATCTGCTGACCCAGGTTCAAATCCCGTTTAAGGGGATATTTTTTTCCCCTGGAGTTAGCATGAGTGCTGCTGACTCCACTCCCCTCCAAAAAAGTTCTTAGGACGAGACTATACACTGAGGTCCCATGTGTGAAGGCATGCAGAACATCTTGCGCACGTATAAAAACCTGTTCCACTTTTCAGAAGAGTAGGCCATTGTGTGCAGGTAGGAATGGATGATGGAATCTACCAAACTGCATACACACGGGAACAGGATGTAAAAAAAGCACACGAGTGCATATGCCGATGTCCTTGAAATAAAAGTATAAATATATAAATAAAATAAAGAAGAGTATGTTACCGCAAGAGCAGCGAAACTCATAGTGTTTTCTCTTTGAAAGTGTATTAAATTGTGTTCCTAAATCAGAGTGGCCTTTTTTCACAACATTTTACCAGGGACAACTCTTTAATAGCTAGTTTTCTAATGTGCAGCAAATGCATGTTGCACTGGAAAATTTGGCCTTTAGTCTAATCCAAAAGACTAGCACCCAGACTACCTCTCAAAGTCTAGTGGGTGGGTTGGGGGTGGAGTTATGGCACAAACTTCAAATGCACCAATACTTCTTGATTTCTAGGTAGATGCATTACCTCTAGGTCACTGATCGACCTTCGCGAGCTAGTCCTGTGTCGGTAGCACAAAGTAAGAAGGATTGTGGAGAAAACTACATATAACATTACACAGCCCCCTACCCCCCACCCCACTATTACCATTCAATATAACATTGTACTGTATACTAAAACAATAACACCATGATGCAGGCATCCTGAACTTAAACCAGTTTCATACTGAAGGGAGACAGGGAATTGACCCCACAACCTTCATGATCCAGTGCAACAACACTCTCCCTTCGACTGTGCACGCAAGCACCCTCCCTAGTCACGAACAGATCTCAGATCTTCTTCGTTCTTCTTTGTACAACAAAAGCTGAGTGAAGCTGTTCTTTGCTTCTCTTTTTTTTATCTCCTTGCGTGACATTTTCGCCCTGTTCCTCCTAACAAAAGCAAACACGGCAAGAAAGTTGTTCGCTTCAGTACACTCACGTTCACATCACATCAGATTCCTTCGTCCAAACTTTTCTTCTGCTTCTTGTTCTTCTTCTTCTTCTTTTTTCTTTCTTCTTCTTCTTCTTCTTCCAATCCTCCTCCTCCTCCTTCTTCTTCTTCTTCCCAATCCTCCTCCTCTTCCTCCTCTTCTTCTTCTTCTTCCCAATCCTCCTCCTCCTCCTTCCCCTCCTTCTTCTTCTTCTTCTTCTTCTTCTTCTTCTTCTTCTTCTTCTACCTCTTCGCAATTCTTCTTCTCTTCCAATTCTTCTTCTTCTTCTTTCATTCTTCTTCTTCTTCTACTACTCTACTTCTCATTCTCTCTCCTCTCCTTCTCCTTCTCCTTCTTCTTCTTTCTCCTCCCATTCCTCTCTCTTCTTGTCCTCCTTTTCTTTTTCTTCTTTCTCTCCTCCTTCTCCTCTCCTCCTCCTTCTTCCTCCTCCTCCTCCTTCTCTTCCTCCTCCTCCTCCTCCTCCTCCTGCTCCTTCTTCTTCTTCTTCTTGTCCTCTTTCTCTTTTTCTTCTTTTCCTCCTCCTTCTTCTTCTCCTCCTCCTCCACCTCCTCCTTCTTCTTCTTCTTGGCTATTTCGTCCTGGTCTCTTGTCAATGAAGAGAGCAGTGAAGTGTTCACAGTTCAAATAGAAGCGGCCGAATCAATGGCTGCCGTCACCATGGCTTCAGCCAATGAATGGAGAGAACGCAGAGGCCGTAGACATGCGGCCTTTGCCTTTGAAGACGTCCTCATTGCAGCCTGTGTCCAATAACGCTGCTGCACATTTCTCTTGAACTGTCAATTGCTGTCCTGTAGGTGTAGGTGTGTGTGTGTGTGTCTGTAGGTGTGTGTGTGGGTGGTGTAGGTGTAGTGTAGGGTGTGTGTGTGTGTGTGTTGTGTGCGTTTGTGCATGTAGGGGTGGGTGGGGGGGGGTATGGTTGGGTTGTGTGGGTGTGTTATTTATTTATTTATTTATTTTTCTATTTATGTATTTATTTATTTATTTTGATGATAATGGAATAAGCACTCATGTCCTTCTTTACATACAGTTGCTGTGTGTATGCAGTTTTATCAATTTTGTCATCCGTTCCCATTGGCACACACCGGTCTACTCTTCCAAAAAGCGGAACATGTTTTATGTTTGTGTAAGAGGTTCTTTTATTAGCAGAAGTGTCTGTCTGTCTGTCTATCTGTCTGTCTGTCTGTCTGCCTGTCTGTCTGTCTATCTTTTTGTGTGGTTTTCTATTTTTGTGTCTATTCTCTTTCTGTTTGTCTCCCAGTCTCTTTCTGTCTCTGTATTTCTGTTTTTCTCTGGCTCTGTCTCTGATTCATTATCTGTCTGTCTGTCTGTTTCTCTCTCTCTCTGTCTCTCTCTCTCTGTCTGTCTCTCTCTCTCTCTCTCTCTCTCTCTCTTTGTGTATGAGCCTGTTTGTCTCTGTGCTATTTCTGTGTATTGTCTGTCTGTTTGTCTGTCTCTACTTCTCTTCTCTCTCTCTCCTCTCTTCTCTCTCTCTCTCTCTCTCTCTCTCCTCTCTCTCTCTCTCTCTCTCTCTCTCTCTCTCTCTCTCTCCCTTTTTCTCTCTCTGTATTTCTGTCCATTTGATTTTATTTGTGTATGTGGTCTCTTTCCTGCTTCACTCTGTTTTCATCTCAGTCTGTATGCCACTGTTTCTTCTTCCTCTCTTTCCCTGTCTCGTTCTCTCTTTTCCCCAAAACCCATGGTTTTATTGGATTTTAGCACAGCTGTAGGCTTGGGCTTGTGTGTTTGCTGACATGCAGAGTCCCTCCAGAAGGTATAGTTTGTGTTCTTCTTTTCTCTGGTATGCGTGTGTGTGTGTATGTGTGTGAGGGTGTGTGTGTGTGGGGGGGGGGGGGGGCGGATGTTTGTGTGTGTGTGTGTGGAGAGAGAGAAGAGAGTGTGTGTGTGTGTGTTGGGGTGGGTGGGGTGGTTTGTATGTGTGGTTGTGTGTGGTTGTGTGTGTGTGTGTGAGTGTGTGTGAGTGGTTGTGTGTTATGTGTGAGTGTGAGTGTGTGTGGTTGTGGTTGAGGGGGTGTGTGTGTGTGTGTGTGTGTGTGTGTGTGTGTGTGTGTGGTTGTGTGTGTGTGGTTGTGGTTGTGTGGTGTGTGTGGTTGTGGTTGTGTGGTGTGTGTGT
>CM054143.1:8379564-8382064 GCA_028751875.1 Rapana venosa | reverse complement strand
CCCCCCACCCCCCCCAACTGCCCCCCACCCAAGCCAAAAAGACCAGCTTCTGAAGCGTGAACAACAGCATTCTGCTCAAAGCCAGTTTGCGCTGTGCCAGTCTGCTTTTGTAAACTTGACTGTGGTCGCTCCATGTCTTCATCACAACCTGCCCGCTGTGAAATTGAAGTGGCCGGCTTCATTGATCGTTAGGCTAACTTATGGCTGGCCTCCACCACACATGATGCATGCATATTAAAATCCTGGAGAGAGAGAGGAGGAGCGCAGAGTGGTTGGTTCAGTGGAGTTTTACGTGATGTTGTTTCCGTTTGTTGATTTGATAGAAAAGGATGTCGAAGGTGTGATGATGGCATTGAAGTTTTGTTGGGTGTTTAGAAGGAAAAAAAATGTGTTGGTTTGTGTGTATGTGTTTGTGTGTGTGCGTGCGTGTGGCGTGCGGTGTGTGTGTGTGTGTGTGTGTGTTTGTCTGTGTGTGTGTTACCCATTGTGTTGCAGGTTATATTCTCTCTTAAAGCATGTACATCCCCATCATATACAAAATAATTCAATTCCTATGCAGTACGTAACATGCTGACATTGATATTTTAGTACGCATAAGTATCACTATATCAATTACGTTGCAAGGATTTATTTTTAGAACAACAACAAAACATACTGTAGATATAATTAATTGTAATATTAAGTATCTTCATAATCACCAGCACCACAAAAGTAATAGAATAACAACAAAAATAAAGTTTAGAAAAGGAATTGTTGCAAAAGAAGTGAAGCATCAAACACATATGTATATACCAAAGTATAATTATAGCTAATATGTACAGCTAAAGTGTGGGGGGAGGGTGGGGGGGTAGGGAAGCTGCTAATTTACAAGACAGAAGCGAAGCATGCATAACCCAAAGGAGATAAGGGAAAGGAAGCCAGCGTAACTATGAGATGTTGTTGTTGTTGTTGTTGTTGTAGTTGATTACTCTGGTATTATGACCCTTGGTTATTGACCACACGCTTGTCTTTTCAGTCTCTTTTGGCACTGTTGATATTGTTGTTGTTGTTGTTGACATTGTACTCATTCCTATCGCAAAAAAGGTGACAAGAATTGAATCTTGAATATAGTGTGTGTGTGTGTGTGTGTGTGTGTGTGTGTGTGTGTGTGTGTGTGTGTGTGTGTGTGTGTGTGTGTGTGTGGTGTGTGTTGTGTGTGTGTGTTTCACACGCATTAGAGAGACAGACAGACAGACAGAAACAGAGAGAGAGAGAGGCAGGCGAACAGACAGACAGACGTTTAGAACAGCGAATTATACAGACATCTTTTTTACAGATAGATAGAGGGACAGACATATAGACATACAGACAGATGATAGATAGATCGATAGATAGATAGATAGATGGATAGGTAGGTAGGTAGGTAGGTAGATAGATAGATAGATAGATAGATAGATAGATAGATAGATAGATAGATAGATAGATAGATAGATAGATAGAAAGACAGACAGACAGACAGACAGACAGACAGACAGACGGACGGACGGTCGGACGGACGGACTGACTTTTAGAAAAGCAAATGAGACATGTGGACAGACAGGCAGGCAGGCAGGAATGCAGGCAGGAAGACAGACAGACAGACAGACAGACAGACAGGTAGGCAGACGGACAGACAGACAGACAGGCAGGCAGGCAGGCAGGAAGGCAAGCAGGCAGACATACAGGCAGGCAGGCAGGCAGGCAGACATAGAGACAGGCAGGCAGGCAGATAGACATACAGACTGACAGGCAGGCAGGCAGACAGACAGGCAGACAGGCAGGCAGGCAGGCAGGCAGGCAGGCAGGCAGGCAGGCAGGCAGGCAGGCAGGCAGGAAGGCAGGCAGGCAGACATACAGACAGGCAGGCAGGCAGGCAGGCAGACATAGAGACAGGCAGGCAGATAGACATACAGACAGACAGACAGACAAACAGACAGGCAGGCAGGCAGGCAGGCAGGCAGGCAGACATAAGAGCGAATAGCACGGGAGGTGGTATAAAATCGATCAATGTCTGGTGTCAATTACGTTCTCGTGACGACTGGCATTAAGAGGGCAACATCATAATACCCAGCAGTATGTAATGTACTCCCAGCACACACAGAGGGTCGACTGTCACGTCGCGAGACAAAGAGAGTCACATTACATTATAATACATATTAATATTCTGAACATTGAAGATAGATAGACAGAAAACAAGTGCAAGTCACCCGTTACCAGGTAATCAAATACACCTTCTCCATCAGTTTTGAATAATTTCAATTCAGTTAAGACGAAATATCCCAAATACTTTAGAAAATATCTTTCAATGATAGCATTTTAGACTTCTTCTTTTTTTTAGTAAGGTCCATGCCTTTGGCCTGACCTGACTGGAGTTTCGGCTCCTGGTTGAGTCTTTGTCAGAGGTCCTGGCGGTGATTGAAGCTTCACCCGCTGTGGTACCTTACAGCCAGACACGTTTTATTAAAACCAAAAAAGTGGCAAA